>OY987193.1:14737858-15937858 GCA_963920755.1 Cartodere bifasciata | reverse complement strand
TAGTTGTCTGAATATAATTCTGAAGGTTTTTCCGTTCTAGCAACAAATCTACGCAAACATGCCTTAGCAGTTAAACTGCCTACCAATTCTAACAAAACAGATAAAAAGGCATACTTTGTAAGTTTGGAACCTCGCCTTTTTTTATCTTTTATAATAATAATAATAATAATAATTAATAATAATATTTATTTCGTACAATGTAACACGTTAACATACAATGACATTTCATTTAATACTTATAATAGCAAAAAACTGGTAAATGATTAACGTATTAATAAGAAAAGTACAAAAATATTAAATTATTAACTAAGTTAAACAATGCAAATGAAAAGCTAGGAAATGCCAACAATTATCAATTATAGTAGAGTTCAGAATTCGATTTTTCTAAAGGTTTGGTATGCACGGAAAAACGTAGTTTTAAAACATTCTTTTTATAAAAGCTTATACCTTGGGGATATCCAAACCACTTTTTGGCACAAAAAATCTGGTGACAGGGGCTGTCTGGGCCCCATTTTAAAAAAATATGTGACAAAATAAACTTTTGATATTTTGTTGCCAGAGTTCTTGGGACAACCATCACCTAGACATTGTCTAAAATTATGTTTTCTATGATAAACAGTAACTTAGATTTATTCAATGACTTAAAAAGTGTTGTGCTACCGGCCATTAATGTCCCCACAAGTAGCAAACTCATGGCGATTTTTATACACAACAACAAGATGCATAAATATAACAATTAATTACCGTAAAAATTTTGTTATCTAAAAAATATGAACGACAGGATGTCAGTGGACTTAAGGACCGAATATAGATTGGTTATAAGGCGTATGTAATAGTAATAGTGCACAAGAATCATGCTTTCTCATTCTGATTTAAATGGAGAAAGGAAGAGAACGCATGACTCTTGTGTCTATTACTATTACTATTACTATTACTATTACTATTACTATTACTATTACTATTACTATTACTATTACTATTACTATTACTATTACTATTACTATTACTATTACTATTACTATTACTATTACTATTACTATTACTATTACTATTACTATTACTATTACTATTACTATTACTATTACTATTACTATTACTATTACTATTACTATTACTATTACTATTACTATTACTATTACTATTACTATTACCAATGTATGTTTGGTCCTTTAGCCTAAGTATTGTCCGGAGTATCATCTTCTGTAGAATGAACAAACGATGGGCAAACTATGGCATAACTTATTAACAAAATGATGCATGAATGATAGTAGAGCAACAATGTTTTTTTGCAATCACGTAATTTTAAAATGGCAAAGCTTCTGGTAACTTAAGTTACCAGAAGCTAAACGATTTATTAAACTATTTACATGCGTTTCCCAATTTAGAGGGTTGTCAAACCAAACTCCTAAAAATTTGGTACTTTCTTTCTGAACAATAGAACCGTCCCGAGAGCGAACTAAAACGGAGAAATCAGGACAAACACCTGGTAGCGAAAACATTAACAGTTCAGATTTTTTGACATTAAGCACAACTGTTCAAAAGCAGAGGCGCAAGCATTAGAAACGTTACTTAATTAATTCTGCTATATTTTTAAAAGCAATAATGTTGGAGCTGTCATCTGCAAAAAATTTCAAACGGCTCAGCGTAATCAATACCAGTAAATGAAAACGGTCTGCTTTGGGATATTTTGGACAAAGGTTAATTTTCCATTACTTAGGTCTTAGGCTTTACCTTAAAACAGCAAATACAATTATGAACTGTCTGCCTCAGGCAAGTATCCAGGGGGGGGTCTATGAGGGCTCAAGCCACCCCCCCCCCAGAAGGACGAATTTGTTTAATTTTTATTAAGTTTTTAGCATAAAGTACAGTAAATCCTCAAAAATAAATCGCCTGCGGCGCCGCTTTCCCTACGTAGCTTACCTCGGACTATTTAGTCCCCCCCCCCAGAACTACTTTCTGGATACGCGCCTGGTCTGCCTAGCTAAATTTCTACCATTTAAGTGCCAATATGATTCTCTTATTGAGGTCAACAAATGCTGAGCTAAAGCATGCAAAAGCCTGATATGCTCTTGTTTGAAAATAAGCCTTGTTAAATAATCACTAGAGGGCAAAGTATTGGATGCCTTTTATCTGTATTTAATTTTGATAACCTCTCCCCACTCTTATTATACCATTTGAATTCAAAAACGGATTTAAATGTAATAGACAAGTGGCGGAGAGGCAAATTTCTTTCATGACCTCACATTGCGGTATAACTTAATTAAACGTATGTCAATATTTAGATATTGTCATCCCTTAATAGAATATGGAAGTAAGCCAAAGTAACCCCGTGCAGGAGGATAGTTTCAGCCCCTAATGGAAGTTTTTTTAAAATCCGTGCTTTTAGTTCATTTCTCTAAAGGAAATGTACTATTGTAATTGCAATTTCTAAAAATCGATGTTTTTTTGCAACTGTGCCTAAACGAAGCAAGATACGTAAATGTTGAAAAGATGCTACAAAAAATTACCGATCTTTTAATACTAGAATTATCTCGATCGGACCATCCACTGGGTTGTTATTAAAAAATATCACTTTGGTGTATGTTACGATGGATGAATGGATGGATGGATGGATGGATGGATGGATGGATGGATGGATGGATGGATGGATGGATGGATGGATGGATGGATGGATGGATGGATGGATGGATGGATGGATGGATGTACGGAGCAAAAAATTTCTTTAACTGTAATTTACTCAACTATGGTACTAGATACAAGGTTCAAACTTGGCATGAGTAAATACCAAAGTCTTGTGGTCAAGATGACCTCAAAGTCATATTGACCACTGGTCAAGGTTAGTAGATATTGCATGGAAAAAAAAATCTAGCCCAAAATATTGGATTTTTTTTTGCTTAAAAATATTCTTTTGCCAAGCCCTTTCTGTCACAAATTTAAAAAAAAAATTCTATGTCTAGGAAATAAGCTATGACGTTTCTAAATGTCAATATTTGCATTAACATTGCTCCAATACTACAATAGTAAGAGGTCTCAAATTTAAAGGATGGATACACAAGAGACAGGGGTTCAAGGTCATGTCAAGGTCATATCTTTTTAAAGGTCAATAGCATTCTTATTATTAAAAAACTTTGGCAAGTTAAATGCAAGGTACATTTTGGACATGTTTTTGAAAACACAAAAGGTTGTTCTTATGTTCCTGACTTAGTAGGCCATCTTCAGGAAACGATTTATAGTTTGACTTCAATTATCTCAAATACCACAATAGTTAAGGATCTCAAACTTGGACGATGGATAACCAAAAGACAAGACTTCAAGGTCATGTCAAGGTCATATTGTTTAAAAGGTCAATAGCATTTTTATTATTAAAAACGAGATTAAAAACCTATGTTAAGGTAAATGCAAGGTAAATGTTGGACATGTTTTTGAAAACACAAAAGGTCGTCCTTGTGTTTCAGACTTAGTAAGCCATCTTCAGGGAACGATTTATAGTTTGACTTCAATTATCTCATACACCACAATAGTTAAAGGTCTCAAACTTAGAGGATGGATAACCAAAAGACAAGAGTGAGGTCATGTCAAGGTCATATTGTTTAAAAGGTCAATAGCATTTTTATTATTATAAACCTATGTTAAGGTAAATGCAAGGTAAATGTTGGACATGTTTTTGAAAACACAAAAGGTTGTTCTTGTGTTTCGGACTTAGTAAGCCATCTTCAGGAGACGATTTATAATTTGACGATTAGTCAAGTCAAACTTAAAGAATGGATAATTAAAAGACAAGGGTTCAGGGTCATGCAAAGGTATTATGGTTTAAAAGTTCAGTCTAAGTTTAATTATTCAAAAACTATTTTTTGTTAAATGCAATGTAAATATTGGACATGTCTTTAAAAACATAAAAGGTTGTTTTTATGTTTTGGACCTACTGAACCATCATCAGGAAACGCTATAATTCTAACAAAAAAATGAATTTATACGTAAGAAATGAACTCAAGAGTCGGATCTACCGGCCTCGACTCAGCTAGTTTAGGATGTTTTTTATTGTTACTCGGTTAATATTTGAAATAAATAAACAATTTTTTTACCAAATGAATCCATATTGATTCCAGAATTTATACATATGTATATTTATACTACTATGTTGCGGTAAAACTTCATTTCATTGCATTAAACTAGGCCCATGTCAAATTTGAAATATCAACATTTAGGTTTGCACACCCGTAACTTTTTACTTTACGCTTGTCAAATCTTTATTATTGATTTTAAAAACTTAATGCTTTCATTAGCTTTTTTATGACACCAAATTCATTGTCCAAAGTGTCCAAATAAGGTCGCAATAATTATTATGAGAGAGCGCCGCATAAATCAGCTAGTTTCAACGACACTGAATAGTCGACCTTACTGCTACGTGTATACCCATACTTTAAGGGTCATGCGCTATTTTAGTAAAATCTTGTCCAAATAGTGAATTATTTTGCAAATTTTCAAAAATCGTTCACAAACTATACAGGGTGTACCAACAAAAATATTTCATCCCCCCCATAACTTAGGAATTGTAGAATTAAAAAAAAATTTCAGAAACAGGTCAATTTTAATATTAAATTAAGCCAACTTATATGTAATAATTAATTTTTTTGGTGTATCCATGTAGGAGGGGTAGCAACCCCTACAAGAATTAAGGGGTGCAAAGGATCGAGTGGCACCTCATTTCAAAGCTCTTTTTATTTTTTATACAACTGCGTTTGTGTTTTTTTATTATTTAACGCTGTCTTAAAGTAACTTTCGTTTGTTTTTATGAAAAAATTTAAAAAAATTAACTACTTACTACCTATTAATATCTCAAAAGTAAATTAACAATAGAAAAAAAACACAAACGCAATTGTATAGAAAATAAAAAGAGCTTTAAAATGAGGTACAACTCGACCCTTTGCACCCCTTAATTCTTGTTGAGGTTGCTACTCCTCCTACATGGATACCCCAAATAAATTAATTATTACATATAAGTTGGCTTATTTTAATATTAAAATTGACCTGTTCCTGGAATTTTTTTTTAATTCTGCAATTCCTAAGTTATGGGGGGGATAAAATATTGTTGTTGGTACACTCTGTATAATTGTCCCAATCCATTTAATTGAATAAAGATTTGATTTTTATTTATAACTAAGGAAGTTTTTTTTATAAAATCTATTTTCTTGTTTTTTTTTTACAAAAAATAGTAATAATAATCATAAATATTGTACATTATACTTTTTAATGCAATATTTTCGACGTTTTCAGCCCTTATTGTTAAAATTATTGCAAAGTTAACATACTATTCGCTATTATTTAAAATATTATTCTATTATATTAAGGGCGCTGGCGCATTTAATCGCGTTTAAAACTAAATCTAATTAAGGGATATTATTTTTTTTAATTTCTTCTTCTATTAGACAACAAATATTTTCCAAATAAGTAATTTTATTAAATTGGTGGTAAATAATAAAAATATAAGCCCTGAAAGTAAAAATTTCTACAGATATTTAGGTACATTTTGACTATTTGTGCCAATACGGCCATTTATTTTTTTTTTCAAAATTAATAAATGGTTGTATTATTTTGAATAGGACATAATAAGGAATAAAACTGTAAAAACCGTATCCCAATATCTATTTTAGTAAGCCAATAAAATTACTTTGAATATTGAGTTTAAAAAGCCTCTTTTTTTTGCTATTTGACGCCAAAAATTGTACTCGCCTCCTTAAAAAAATAGGGTGTATCAAAATTTAGAGTAACACTACACTGTTTTACAATAAAATTACAGTTTTAAAAAGTTTGTGAACGATTTTTGAAAATTTGCAAAATAATTCACTATTTGGACAAGATTTTACTAAAATAGCGCATGACCCTTAAAGTATGGGTATACTCGTAGCAGTAAGGTCGACTATCCAGTGTCGTTGAAACTAGCTGATTTATGCGGCGCTCTCTTATAATAATTATTGCGACCTTATTTGGACACTTTGGACCAATGTTTATAGAATACTTCGTAAAGGTTGCCTTGTGATTTGATAAATCGAATGATAGCGGCACGTAAAATGGTCATGCGCTGTAAGGCAACAGTAGCTGACGTCATACAGCTTCCATTTTATGTGTGTTTACGTTAGAAATTTTGGTTTTTAGTGAATTTTAGCTAGTGTGGTGATTATTTGATGTTAATGTGTGCTAAAAGTATAGTGGTACGAGTTGTGTTTTAGTTATTAACAAGAATTATTTAGATAAAAGTGGAAAAAGACCCAAAAAGACTAAAAAAAAGTGTTGTGAAAATTGACTATAAGAAGAGTAGGTTTTTATAACAACTTTCCTTAATTATTGTGAATGTTAATAGTCATATTTATAGATGCCTGGTCATTCTTGTGCTATTGCTACGTGCAACAGCAAATATCGAGGCAAAGGTGCTAAAAAAAATGACGACGTTTCTTTTTTCACGTGGCCAAGGGACGAGAAAATAGGCAGAGAATGGCAAAGGTTGTGTGACCGACCAGCTTCCTTTGACGAAACTGGAAAAAGAGTCTGCTCTTTACATTTTACAAGAGATGACTTTGATGATGGATTGCGTGCTGAACTTTTAAATTTACGCCCAAAAATTTTGAAAAAAACTGGTAAGAATGGGATCTGTTTACCTTACTATTCTCTGCTGTTTATTATTTAATAATACTTAATTTCTCACAGCTATTCCTTCTTTAAATCTTCCGCCTGCTTGTATGTCATCGGAAAGAAATCTTCGGGCACAAAAGCGTAAAGATGAACGGGAGAAGAAAATTTTATTAGAAAATTTATTGCAAGATGAAGCACCACAAACCGAATCAGAAATTGCTCTGACAGTACCAGCCATTGAAGGTAAATATTTTGTTAGTATGTTTTTGGTGCTTTATAGAATGATGAGATACATTTTTTGCACAATATTTTCTTTAATTTTAACAGCGACTTTATGTGATTATCTAATCAAGTGAAGCGAGATTCTTGTTAAAAAATGTTAGGTTAACTTAAAAAACACAGGGTTTGGCAGAAATTTTAACAAACCAAGCTCTATTTTCTTTTCAACTAAAAATGCTATTTTTTTGCAGACCCCCAAGAAATATCTTCACTTTGTGAATGTGAGGAATTGAGAAACAAAGTAAAGAAACTTCGGGAGGTTGAGGAAAGAAATGCGAAAGATCTGAAAGTCAAAGAAAAACATTGCGACACATTAGAAAGAAAACTTCTGAAATTACAAGAGGAGAACGAACTTCTAAAAAAGAAGAGAACGGAAGAATTTGATAAATATTCAAAACGACTGCGAATGGTACAATTCAAGAATGATTCTTTAAAGAAAAAAATAAATGATGCTGAGAAAAAAATTAAAGAAGCCGGGATTGCGTTTGAAGAGCAGGCTAAAGCTGCATTTAAAGATTTCTTGACCTCCAGTCAGATAGACATTGCTTTGAAGAAGAAAATAAGAGCAAAATGGAATCAGGAAGAATTATCAAGAGCATTCACCCTAAGATACTTGAGCAAACGGGCTTATGTATATCTTAGGGAAAAGCTGAAATATCCTCTTCCTGGAATTTCCACACTACAGCATTGGGCAGGACACGTAAATGTTAGAAGTGGAGTATTGGAAGACGTGCTCAGGGTTATGGAAACAGCAGGTCGGAACAAAACAGATTTTCAAAAAATGACCACGTTATGCTACGATGAAGTTAAGGTAATTTTTTTTATTTGAATACTTTTTAAATAATTTAATGGAAAAAATGAAGAAATTGTAGTACCTACGGAATGAATTTTCAATTTCAGATTGAGTCTGTGTACGAATATGACCAAAAAGAAGATGAGGTTCTTGGACGTCACAAACAAATGCAACTGGTGATGGCTCGAGGCATCTTTGACAATTGGAAGCAACCAATTTTTATTGCTTTTGACCAGCAGATAACAAAGGAAATTTTAGACGATTTAATAATTCGCCTTGAAAACATAAGTTATCATGTTGTCGCTTGTTCATCTGACTGTGGAGGTGGTAATCAAGGATTGTGGAAGAACTTGAATGTCACGCCTTAGAATACGTTTTATAACCATCCTGTGACAGATGAACCTATTTTTTTTTTCGCTGATGTTCCACATGTTTTTAAATTGTTAAGAAATTGGTTGCTAGACACAGGTTTGTATTAGTTGTTTCTTTTCAATAAACATCATAAATTTTATTATTTTTATAGGTTTTCACTTGAGGGATGGAACTCTCATTAATTCTGAGCCTGTGAAAAAATTGATAGAGACATGCAAAACGGAGATTAGCACATGTCACAAATTAACTCCACTGCATTATACATGTGTTAGAACTCAGAGGCAAAGCGTCAAGTTAGCGACGCAACTACTTTCGCATTCGACAGCCACAGCATTGAAACAATATCTACCTGGAGAAAATAAAGAATTGGCACGAAACGTAGGAGATTTTATAGATATCGCGAATAATTGGTTCGATGTGATGAACAGCTACACATCTTCTGCTTCATTACATTTAAAGAAACCATATGGACACTTCTTAGCAAAACAAAATGAAGCTCTGGAAAAAATGAAAGATACTATATCCGGAATGATTTGTATAGGAAAAGTTGGATTGCAAGTCTTCCAAAAAGGTACTATACTTTCAACGAATTTTCTTCAAGGACTTTTTAAGCATCTGAAAACTAAATTTGAAGATTCATTTAAGTATATTCTGACGCACCGCCTAAATCAAGATTGTTTGGAAAATTTTTTTTCGCAGGTAACTAGATCTTTTTTATTTACCATCAAATAACTCGTCATACAAGGTGTCCCAACGAAACCGAACCGGGGTAGTGACGTTCCTGCTATGAATTTTAAAATTTTCTTGGACACGTCAATTTTTGATTTAGGGGGGACACAATAAGTCGTAAGTTTTGACAATGACAAAATCATCCCCAAGCTTAGGGGTGCCTTACGTCAACATTTTTAAATGGCATGGGGGTCGAATGGTACTGGTACATTTTTTTTAAAAGCTATTGTGATTTTCTACACAAATATTAAAACATAAATTTATTCTAACAAAAATGAATTTGGTTATTTTTTAAATTGTTTGTTACTTTTTTTAATTTTGAAAAAGTTTTTTTGTCCCTATCGATAGGTAATTATATAATTATTATAATAATATTATTCTGAAAAAATCACCACTATCGAAATATAAATAAAGCTTTTAAAATTCAAAGCAAGAACGTCAAAAATTGCCCTGGTTCGTTTTCGTTGGGACACCCTGTATATCTAATCAAAAATCTTAGATCATTTCGAAATTAATTTTTCCAGTTACGAATGCGAGGAGGTTTGAATGACCACCCTTCTCCTCTTAACGCAATTTACCGAGTTAGGATGATCTTAATAGGAAAAAATCCTGGGATTGTGCAAAAAGGGGCCAATGTATCCCTGATGGAAGATGATTCACCGGATGACGGTCAATATTTAATGGCCACTGCACTAAAACAAGCAAAAATTGATGTAAATATCAAGGAACCACAGCCGCTAATTGAAGAAATTTCGATAACGCCGACTCATGATTCTGCAAGTGTGATCAGCTCTAGCAGCGCATCTACTGTGTCCTCAATTAACAAACATCTATGCGAAAAAGACGGACTGATCTATGTAGCCGGATGGTTGGCAAGAAAGCACAAAAATTTTTCAGATTTGGGGCAGTATACTTATATTGGGGAAAGAAAGCGAGCCACAGAAATGCAGCTGTATGCATTACCTACTTGGTTGCAAAATCTGTCGTTTGGTGGACTCACAAAACCTTCTGACGATTGGTTAAATCAAGTAAAAAAAATGGATAAATATTTTTTGAAATTCCATAAAGATTATTTCAAAAATAAGAAGAAAATTGTTGCCGAAACTATAGAATATCTGACTAAAAAAGTAAATGTTCCTGCTCAATTAATTAGATCTTTTTGTAGAATAAGAGTGTTCATAAGGATTCGGTACTTAAATTATAAAAAACAGGAGGAATCTACAGCTGAAAGACAAAAACAACAACAAAAGAAACGACCATATCCATTTGATAAGACCCAATCGTCGTCTTCGAAGATTGCAAAAAAAATGAAAAAAATCATTAAATAATGCGTCAGTGTTTTTTTCTCAGCAATTTTTTTTTAATTTCTTCATTTATTTTTATTTAACAAAAATGTAACACCATTAAATGGTTACTTTTTAATTCAAATATCATGTTTTGTTTTATGTATTGTAAAATACTACAACAAGAATACATTTTATTTAAGAAAAGACTTTTTTAGACTCGACAAAGCATTAAAAGTGCACAATGTTACACCAATAACTTTTTTTTAATAAGTTGCCACTTGCAGTTTGTAATTTGCCTTTTAAAATTTTTAAAAATAAAGTAAAATTTATTTTAAATGAAAATACTTTATATTCAACAAATGAATTTTTTAACATTAATTTCTACCCTGTCTAAATTTTTTTAAAATGATGTTTGTAATTGTTTTTATTAATTGTGTTCTATTTTTTAGAATTCCTAAAATTCTAAGATTTTTTTACCGGACCTGTGCAAACCTATGTAATAAGTATAAATAAACGAATTTGACTTGATTTGATTTTTTCTAATAAAATGCTCCACAATGTCACTTTTTTCAGTGATTCGACTATATCTTGTACTTTACCATTAAATAATAAATAATAATGAGTACTTATTTAATAACAAAATAGTTTATACAATTTTAATTCAGAGGTTTGCTGTAAAATACAAAATTTTGTATCATTCAATAATAAATATGTTACAATACACTTCAAAAATACGTTAATTCAATCGATTCGACGTTAAAAACAACCATGATTGCACTGTAAATATCTTAAAACGAACGTAAATAGCACAAAAACGCAAATGAAATTTGAATTCGGAAGCTCAGTGACGTCAGTTCCCGCGCTTTGTTATCTGAGCGCTGATTCGTCGGACTTCCGAAAGCCACTCAAGACAACCTTTACGAAGTATTCTATAAACATTGACTTTGGACAATGAATTTGGTGTCATAAAAAAGCTAATGAAAGCATTAAGTTTTTAAAATCAATAATAAAGATTTGACAAGCGTAAAGTAAAAAGTTACGGGTGTGCAAACCTAAATGTTGATATTTCAAATTTGACATGGGCCTATAGTACATTTTTTATACAAGAAGAAATTTCACCTTTTACCTTGAAAAAAATCTCGTTACCGATTGCTTGAATGCCCTGTAAATTAACACCCAACAAATTCAAAATGGCCGCTACAAATCATATGTTTTTTTGACGTAAAAAAAGACTTTGGTTATGCTCAACGTAAACTCTCAAATTGTCACTTTTAACAATAAAAACAAAATTTTATAATTTTTTTAAATGTCAGAGTCTTGTCAAAGTTAACATGCCAGATTAACATTCATTAAAAATCTCGTTGTTTTCCCAGTTTATAAGAACATAATGCAAAATTTAAGTTTTTTTAAAAAGTTTGAGTTTCTGGAGATGCCCTAAATATAAATTATGCCTTGTTGGACTGTGTTCAATTGCTACACCTCTTTAGAAGATCCTGTTTTAAAAACCTTAAAAGAATTAAGAACAAGGGAACCTACAATCTAACATAATCAAAAAACGACCGAAAAAGCATAACAACGACCCCCTCCGAATTTAAATACTTGGTACCGCCTTGGACACCGACAATTCAATTCGTTTTCTAAAATGTATTTCATTACACTTTTGTAAGAATTAAAGGCGTTTTAAAACACATTAATTTATTTGGTACCGTATCATACAATATTGTTAATCCAATATACGTGTTTTATTAATTAACATCAATAACTTACATTATGCGCACCTTATTATTTTAAAACTACAAAAAACTCTGCTACCGCAGTCCTTCTACTTTTACGCAAGAGCAACTCTTGGGGTAACCTCCCTTTGGAGGATAGAATATAGTTCAGTACCGCTACCGTGATAGTTCTCCCTTTTTTTCTATAAAAATATCACTTCAAATGGCTGCTTTTTGATTCTGAAATTTTGTGTTTTCTTTTTGAAGCTGTTTATTTCTTACTGCAGTTTTAAAATAGGTCCAGCACCTGCACAAGGACAAGATAATGCTTCTTAAAAATACTTATTGTTCGATTGTGTACGATTTTTTGCAACTTTTATGTTGCCACATAAATTGCACCCCAATAGTCAACAAATTTCCTTATTGGTCTCAACGGTACCTACCTCAGACTATTGCCAGACGCACAGGACACTTTAACAATTTGTTTATTTTTTAAAAATAACCGATTACTGACGAAATTTTTAAATTTATTTTACATTTTAGTTTTTTTGTGACAGACCCATTTGAAAGTTTCAATTTTGACAAACGTAAAATTTTTATGGATCGTTCGAAAACACAACAAAAAATTAAAAATTTACTGAACAAACCCCTGATAGGCAACCCAAAAAACATGTTTTGAATTTTTATCGTGTAGTCGGAGTTTCTTCTTGTATAAAAAATATACTATAGTTTAATGCAATGAAATGAAGTTTTACCGCAACATAGTAGTATAAATATACATATGTATAAATTCTGGAATCAATATGAATTCATTTGGTAAAAAAATTGTTTATTTATTTCAAATAATAACCGAGTAACAATAAAAAACATCCTAAAAACACGGATTTTAAAAAAACTTCCTTTAGGGGCTGAAACTACCCTCCTGCACGGGGTTACTTTGGCTAACTTCCATATTCTATTAAGGGATGACAATATCTAAATTTTGACATACGTTTAATTAAGTTATACCGCAATGTGAGGTCCTTCTTTAAATAAGCGAGTTAGGACTGCCACACCACTTGTCTATAACATCTTACTTTGTTTGCGAACTAAATTATCTTTGCTTAATTGTTTTAATTCGTCAAAAAAGTACTTATTCTGTACCAGTTTAATTAATAAGACCATTGCACAACGGAGTTCTTGAACAGATAAACAACCATTCAAACGATTCAATGGGTTTTTGCAATTATTCAAAAATCTTAACCCTTTGGACCTTTGAAATCTTAGAAGATTAGAAAATCTTCCCATAAATTCACATTCATCGTTCACGTTAACCACATTTATGGTTGGTTTATAAAACACTTTTATTGGTTTACTGTTCATCTATTTTCTTTTATTTTAAAAGATAAATGTGTGCATATCCTACCTACTTGTTCATAAAAAGAACTTTAACTTTAGTTACTTTGTATTGTTTACCTGAACTATTTTATCTTTTAAGGTGGGACGGCTTGTAAACACAGAAAAACATGACGATTCACAAAAAATAAATCTATGTAAAAACAGTTAAATTTGGCAACCTACTTTTATACCTATTGCACCCATTTACCTATAATTTTTAAAAAGAAAAGTCAATAAAAATCAACTATGTATTAAGGGGGTATTCAAATTTGACGACATGTCCTAAAATGTTTTATATTTTTTATATGAGGTCCTGTATTAAAAATACATCGATTTCCGAAAAAAAAAATTTGGGGTACGTGGATGATCTTGGGCGCTAGAGGACGTTGAAAATCGACTCAGCTCAAAGGAAACAGTGGTTATCGCCCGTTATCGGCACTACATGAACACTTATGCATTTTTTAACGAACTTCCCACCATACGATTTTGTTCAAAAACGGATATTATGTTAAAGTGCTCAGACTTGGTGTAATAAGATTAAAAGAAAGGGGGGTCGTGGTCCATATAAGAGATTGAGGGGCTAAAATGTAGGTTTGAGTGGTAAGTCTGAGACACATTTTGGCAATGGTGTGCTAGCTACATTCCTTATTCTTCTGACATTGAACTG
This sequence comes from Cartodere bifasciata, assembly GCA_963920755.1. Lineage (NCBI taxonomy): Eukaryota > Metazoa > Arthropoda > Insecta > Coleoptera > Latridiidae > Cartodere > Cartodere bifasciata. The sequence goes on along the minus strand of OY987193.1, from coordinate 15,924,016 downwards.
TCATAAGGTACGTCAGATATTTCAAACTAAACAAAAATTTGTCACAATTTTGAATTTTTGAATTATTAGTGCTGTACTGTTCTGGAAGAAGTATGTTTTGTTAACAATTCAAATCATAATAATCAAAAAATAAAACTACTATAACTGGAAATGCTGCAAGTAACCAAATAAACAATAATTTCAAGAAAGGCAGGACGCGACGCGACGCTTTGGCCTTTGGATGCATTTTTAAATTAGTTTCCCAATTGGAGTATATTTTCTATAATTTAATGTGCTTTTTTTTAAATATTCATAAAGAACTTTGTGGTCATGTGAATGGAACCAAAACAAAAAAACCGCAATAGCAATAATCAAAAAATAGAAGGTAGGAAAGTAATTAAAAAAAACGTACTTTTAAAAATATATAAGTAAGTTATGGAGTTTGCCGCAAATTATTTACTCTGCATTGGTAATAATTTGTTTAACTTTAAATTATATAAAGATATAAGTAAATAAAACTTTTAATCTGTAATAGCGATTTATTTTTCATTATTTTCCAAATACGCAAAACATTGTTATAAAGACACTGACTGTTTAGAACGAACGTTTAATTTGTATGTATTATTAAACACTTTGTTAATACTGCAAAAATATATTTATTCAATAAATATTAAACGTAATTAAACAAAATCAAACGCTTATCTCTAATAAACCGTCGTCGACAGCGCCAACATTGTAAGACTGATTTGTCAATCCTCGCTTCTCGCTCGCTGCGCTCGGTACGACACTTGAACTCAGGTGAAATCCCAAACTTAAATAATAATTCTCTAAGGCCAAATCACAGACGCTAACAGTCGGCCATCCTTGTTCCTTCTCGTCCTCGGGAAGGTTTACACTCCTGAAATAAAATTACTTTCGTAAGTTAACGTCTAATCAGTAATAAACTGATTTTAAGGGTAAGTAACGTTTACTTAAAACTTTCAATCATAACATAATAGTCGTATCGTAATGTTTGTTTTATCAGTCGTTCGTAAGTTTACGTCAAACAGTTAAATGTTCTTCATTCATGTTTGTACCAACCCAATCGTTTAGGTATCGTTAGTACAGCTGCGTTAGCTCTTCAGCATACGGCCAATATGCTGGCGACTGCTCTTGGACACGACATATAATTGTTTTTCGTAAAACCGTCTTGTGCTGAACGATTAATCAACAGATATTCAATGACTTGGAACCTTCTTTTGAACATACTTTCATTCTACATATACTCTATTCATTCGGTATGGGGCCCCTTTCACACAAACCTTCGCACACACATACATACGCCAGGAGCATACTTACATACATAAAATTCTTGTCATTGAGAATCTGAATCATGATCGTCATCACTATTGCTGCTACGCGTCGTAAACAGCTTAAGTTTTTCGCTTGGAACAATTCCAACATAGGGTTTTTGCGATCTCGGAGCTCCTTTGAGGTCCGTGACCACATATCTGTCAAAGTCTAGTACTTTTGATATTCTGTAGGGACCTTCAAACTTGGGCACTAGTTTCCTGCTTTTACCATCGTTGGAAGCAATAACCCTGTATACCAAAACTTGATCGTCAACTTTAAAGTTCTTGGACTTTGTACATCGTTTAGCATCAAATCTAGCCTTTTCTTTTATTTGATGCTGGCGTAACCTTTCGCCGGCTTCATGTCTTGCTTCAAAAACATTAGAAGTAGTAGCCACGTTGGATACTTCTGCTAACAAAATTGGATCGTTTTTACCTCTGGGCCGAAAACCAAACAGTAATTCGTGTGGAGATTTTCCGGTTGCTTTATTAATGGTAGAGTTCAAGCCCCATTTAATTTTCGAAACTTGATCGTCCCAATTACGTTCTTCGTCCGCTGAGGAAGATAACGACTGCAGAATCGTTCGATTGTATCGTTCAACCTGACCGTTTGCTCGTGGAGTGGCTGTAGCATTAAACGTAAGCTTGATATTTTTCTCGGAGCAATATGCAGTAAACGCTTTACTTGTAAACGCTGAACCTCTATCTGTTATAATCCTAGTTGGTATTCCGAACGTCTCGATAATACCGTCTAGAAATTTCGTAACAGGTGCTGTTTTTGTATTAGGAACTTCTCGGATAAATACGTATTTGGTAAAACTATCGACTCCAACTATTAGGTAGGAATTTTTCTTTACGCTAGCAACAAAGGGTCCCAAATGATCTAAATGCAACGTATGCATCGGTATCTCGATCTTTTCTATGGGATTAAGTAAACCTGGACGTTTTCCGCCTGGTACTTTGTTGTACAAACATGCTAAACAAGTCGCAATGTAGCTTCGAACATAACGACGCATCAAAGGAAACCAGTAATTATTTCCAATTGCTTCCAAAGTTTTGTCCAATCCCATATGACCTATGTTGTCATGGTAGTACGTTACTACTTGTTTTCGTGCTGTATTAGGTACCAACCACTTTAGTTTTCCGTCAACTAAACGGTAGATACGGTAGTTTTTAAGTTTATAGTTTGCGTGTATTTCACGGTCTTCTTTATCCAATGGTATTCGTGCCAGAATTGAGCCAATTGTCCTGCATCGATCGTCTGCTAATTGAGCTGATTGTACCCAATCACCTTCGTTTATCTTAATGATACCCAAATAGACCTCGTCATAATCTTGAACATCTTCTACAGGATTACGACTTAAAGCGTCAACGTGCGACATCTTTGTACCAGATCGGTGTTCTATTGAGAACTCAAACTCAGACGTACATATCCACCATCGTCCAATTCTTGGTATTAGATTTCTTTTTAACAATGTGGTGCGAATTGCATTGCAATCGGTTACAACCTTAAATTGTATACCTATCAAATATACCCTGAATTTCTGCAAAGAGTTGACTACAGCTAGTGTTTCCAATTCATAAGAATGGTAACATTCTTCTTGTTTGCTTGTTTGTCGACTAAAATAGGCGACAGGTTTTAGTTGACGTGCTTGGTTTCTCTGCAGTAAAATACCTGCGACACCGTGTTTGGACGCATCTGTATGAACTTCGGTTTCTGCGTCTCGGTTAAAATGTGACAAAATTGGTCTCGTCGTTAACAATTCTTTCAACGTTTGAAAAGAATGTTCGGTATCATTGTCCCAAGTAAACTTGATGTCTTTCTTTAACAATTGTGCAAGGGGTTTTGTTATTTGTGCGTAATTTTCGAAAATACCCTGTTAAACCAAGATATTGTCGAATATGATGGACCGACGTTGGAAACTTCGAAACTGCTAAAATCTTGGACGTGCCTGGCCGTATGCCTTCAGGAACAATTTCATAACCCAAAAAGTCAATTTTGGACTTGAAAAAGTAACATTTCGACAAACGTAATGTCAATTTTGCTTCTCGAATGCGTTCCAGAATTTCCTTGAGTGATTTAAGACCGTTGTCTACATCAACTGATGGAATCAAAATATCATCCAAATATGCAAGGGCTGTTGAAAAACGCATTGATCCTAGTACTTTGTTTACTGTCCTTTGAAATACTGCCGGAGCGTTACACAAACCAAACGGCATAGTCAAGTACTCGTAATGACCATCAGGTGTTACAAACCCGGTTTTGAAAACTGATTCCTCTGCCACTGGAATTTGGTGGTATCCACTTGCTAGATCCAGGCTGGTGAAATACTTATTTCCTTGCAGACGTTCCAATTGATCATCGATTCTAGGAAGAGGGTATTTGTCCTTAACAGTTTTGGCATTTAGCGCCCGATAATCCACACACATGCGCGTTTCACCATTCTTTTTTCGAACCAGAAGTATAGGACTTGCATACAGAGAAAATGATTCACGAATAATTTCATGTTTTTCCAAATCGTCCACTATTTCTCGTACCTTCTGACGTTCAGAATAGGACAAATGATAGGGGCGATAACTTACAGGTTTGTCATCGTTGACCTCAATAGTAATGTTAGAAACATTTGTACGTCCTATTTCGCCAGTATTTTGGGCAAAACAATCCCTATACTCGTTGACAGTTTTCAACAGTTTTTTAACGTCTGAACTGCTTAGGTCATCGTTGATTTTTCCTTTAAGATAAGAAAGCACAAAAGGTGTACGATGGTCTTTTGTGATGTGTAACAGACTTACTGTTTGATCATCATTTTCTTTTTTAACTTTCTCTGCTCGAACAATTACTTGCTTTGCTTTAACTATCAGTGCTTTGTCTCCAAGATTACATACAGGAATTATTCCGCTACTACTTGTGATGCATTTGGGTACAACGTAGTTTGTATCAAAATATTTTCGTTCCACACGTTCAAGAAATAGTTCTTGTTCCTTTTCGTTGCCTGAGGAAATTTCTATGTGTCCTATGGAATTTTGAGGAATAATGGTTTCTTTGACTGCCCACACAGGTATTTTTCGATTCTTAATGGCATCTAAATTCGTAAGCACGTTGCTTTCCGAAGATAGCAGCCTAACTTTCTCGTTCTGAACTACCAAAACCACATTTTCGTTGTTTATAAAAGGTTGTCCAATTATAAAATCAATGGTTTGAGATTCGTCGGGCACTACAATCACTTTGACTTGTGCCGTTGCCTTATCAGCTCGTACTACGGCTTCGGTTTCGCCCAGTGCTTTCACTAACCCGCCACCATAGCCTTTGATTAGAATTTTCGTTGGAAGCCACTTTAAATTGATTCCAGCTGCGGCACTTTGCCTAACTGCTACAATTTGACTACTAGAATCTACGTATGCTTTAACAGGTTTTTCGTTCACGGTACATTCAATGAAATATGATGTATTATTGTCACCTTTTGTTCGTACGATTGTTTGTAAATTTTTATTTAACATTGAAAACTCACCTGTATTTTTGTTCTTGCTTGTTCTATCTTTATTTCTTGGGCAATTTTCTACCAGATGGCCCAAATGCTTACAGTTGCGACATTCTACTCGTGGTTTTCTGCAATTACTTGACAAATGTCATACAATGCCACAGTTATAGCATTTGCGAGCCTTGTCATTATTAGTTCGTGGGGTAACAACTTTACTAGATACTGATGGGTACGTCATCGTTTGCGGAGAAGATTTTTGTGCGTCCCTTAACCTTTCATGAAAACGTGATGGCCCAGCGTCTGAAATGGTGCTTAAGTACTCTTCGTAGAGTTTTTCTGGCTCTTTAAATCGTCCCGCCAAAGCTGCTGCTTCATAAGTTGGGTTATTAAATCCGTCGATTATCATGGACACTGCATTTTTGCCTGTAATTTCGCATGCTTGCAATAACCGCATCTTATCGAAGTAATATTGCGTAATGTCTTCATTACGCTTCTTTATTCGCCCTACAAGCTGCTTCATGTTGTGTGCAAAAACGTTTCTTTCGGGAAAAGTGCGTGTTATGAGGTTTTTCCAGTCTTGCCAAGTGTGTTTGTAGTCTGTCAACGAATTGTACCACTCTTTGGCTAACCCACTGAGTCTTGCCTGCATATGGTATATTTTTGTTGCCTCTGACCATTTATTTACGTCTCCTAATTGCTCGATTTTTTCTAACCACTTGGCGGCCGTCATTGTTTCATGATTGGGCGTAAAAAGTGGTATAACTTCTGCTTGAACACTAAAGGAACTTGTACCTGCATGTTCGTTTTTGTGATCTTCAAGATTATTAACTTCACGTTGAAGCAATAATCTTACAATATCGTTTAACGTGTTTATTTGCGACTGTACGTTTTTTTCATTCTCATTATCAGGTTGTTTACGTTCATGGCTGGTTTTTTCATAACGTTTTTGTCTCTTTTCATTCGGACTTCGTGAACGTTCGTCGCTACTCGAGTGACTTTCACTCCTATTTCGTCTAGCCATTTTTTTAACAAAAATGATGAAAAACTGGCACAACGCACAGGTAATTCCACTTCTGAACTATTAAACACCTTGTTAATACTGCAAAAATATATTTATTCAATAAATATTAAACGTAATTAAACAAAATCAAACGCTTATCTCTAATAAACCGTCGTCGACAGCGCCAACATTGTAAGACTGATTCGTCAATCCTCGCTTCTCGCTCGCTGCGCTCGGTACGACACTTGAACTAAGGTGAAATCCCAAACTTAAATAATAATTCTCTAAGGCCAAATCACAGACGCTAACAGTATTTTATTTATTGTTTAATTATAAATGGTTAATAATTAAAAAAACGTCATTCTCTCGGAGGGAGGGCCCCAATTTTAAATGTGTCCTTCATTTCCTAAATCATCCTGGGGGTACCTGAGTCTCTTTTGAAAGTAATATCGAGGGCGATGGTCGGAGCAAATCGCGTCGATTATATCGGAGCCAAAAATAATAAACACTCGCCTAAAGACACTTGTGTCTTTACACTCGCCCTACCGCACAATCTCACAAACACAAGTACATACTTAAGAACCCCCCAAACTTCCCGTTTTTAAACGTTCTTTATTTTCAGAGCAGTTACCGTCTAAAATGTTCTTCCATTCTCATTATTTTTATTTTTCCGTAGCAGTAGAGAGTTGATATCGCGTAAGAATATTTAACAGTGAGACCGGCCTAAATGAACTGACAGGTAGTGACAAGAATCATTTTTTGTCCAGGCACTCTAGAAAATTCTGATTATTTACAATATTGCCAAATTGGTAAAGCACAGAATAGATAGCACTAGATTTTCATCTATGTTTACTCTAGGGCCGAAAGCCACCTTAAATGTCAAAGCGTTCGTTTTCTATTTTTTTTAACACTTTAATCTTAATCCATTTGTATTTTATTTTGCACGTAATTCTGTTAAAGTATACACTACCACACGTATTGGCGCTACGACATATTCCCACAAAACGTATAGGTACGTTTTTAATTGCAAATGATCAAAAACTGGAGGTCCCTAATAGTCCGGTGCGTAAGGTTAAAAAAATAAGGGTAATCTGCATTTATATTATTATATGTTCCTTAGAATATTTAAAAAATATTTGGATATGGAACCCCCCTGAGAAAGTCCCGGGAGCCCCCCAGGGGGGCCCTCTGTATTTGAAGCTTGTAGGATTTTTTTTAAATAACTGTTTGTAATAAATGTTTAAAAATTAGATGGATGATTAATAATATGTTAGTCTTTAACTCCATATTTTTTTTTTTTGAGAAAAAATCCCCACTGGTGCCCCAAATTTTCATTTTTATGATTTTTGATTTTTTCTTAAAAAACTATTTTTAAATTTAAAATTATACAATTTAAAGATTTTTATTACACATTTAGACAATTGACCCACCCAAAATATATGTTAATCCCCCCAAAATCCCCCTTTGCCAAAAATGTGACATTTTCATAATTTTTTTTGCCAACTGTGCAGGATAAATGTTTGACAATTAAATAAAAAATCACTATTGTTACTATTTTGAGAAAAAAAAACTTATTTTAAGACCCCCAATTGCTTTGCCCCCCCCACTAATGCATTTTAATTTTTTCTTTATTATTGTTTTATTCTACAATCATATACACTTTCACGACCCTATTTACAGATTTATATCTTTGACCCCCCATAATATCTGTTAGCCCCCCAGTATCCTCTTTTGCCGAAAATTTGACATTCTTATAATTTTTTTTTATAACTGCAGAATAAATGTTGAAAAATCAAATAAAAAATCACTTTAATTATTATCTTTGGGAAAAAAATTATTGTAAGACCCCCAAATGGGCCCCTCCTCTTCATTACGGCATTTTAATTTTTCCTTAATATTGTTTTAATCTAGAATTATATACACTTTTACGATCCTATTTACAGATTTACATCCTTGACCCCCCAAAATATCTGTTACATTTTGTTAATGGGGAGGGGCAGACATTTGGGGGTCTTACAATAATTTTTTTTTCCAAAGATAATAATTTTAGTAATTTTTTATTTCATTGTCCAACATTTATCCTGCACAGTTATTAAAAAAATTATAAAAATGTAAAATTTTTGGCAAAGGGGGATTTTGGGGGGCTAATAGATATTTTGGGGGGTCAAGGATATAAATCTGTAAATAGGGTCGTGAAAGTGTATATATGATTCTAAAATAAAACAATAATAAAGAAAAAACTAAAATGGGTTAGTGGGGGGGGGGAGCAATTGGGGGTCTTAAAATAAATTTTCTTTTTTCAAAATAGTAATAATACTGATTTTTTATTTAATTGTCAAACATTTATCCTGCACAGTTGGCAAAAAAAATTATGAAAATGTCAAATTGTTGGCAAAGGGGGATTTTGGGGGGGTTAACATATATTTTGGGTGGGTCAATTGTCTAAATGTGTAAAAAGAATCTTTAAATTGTATAATTTTGAATTTAAAAACAGTTTTTTAGAAAATAATTAAAAATCATAAACATGAAAATTTGGGGCACCAGTGGGGACTTTTTCTTCAAAAAAAAAAAATTTGGAGTTAAAGACTAACATATTATTAATCATCTATCTGATTTTTAAACATTTATCATAAACAGTTATTTAAAAAAAAATTCTACAAGCTACAAATACAGAGGGCCCCCCTGGGGGGCTCCTGGGACTTTCTCAGGGGGGATCCATATTCAAATATTTTTTAAATATTCTAAGGAACATATGTTCCAAATTTCATGTTTCTACCTCAAAATGCAGATTAATTTACCTTACGCACCGGACTATAAGCAATTCAAACCCATATTTATTAAATATATAGATTCCAGAGCGAACACAAGCTCTGTTAGGTCCGGGCACTTAAAAAATCATAAATTGTAAAGGTATCTACCCATATACTCCAAATTTCCAAAAAGTTTCTCTAAGCAGGGTCAATAAAATACACGATTTAACTCATAAATGCTACTTTGGGGATTATTTTACACATTTAACTCAAAATGCTCTTCTGAAAAAAATATCCTTGATGTAGATTATGTAAGTTTCTCTGAACATTTTCAGTAGTAGGTAGGTTTTTGCACACAGGGTACATTTGGTTAATAACATAGCTGTGAAGTTTTTCTTTAATTTAAAGAACAATAATAAAAACACGTTTTTAAAATGAAATAGGTAGAATTTTGACACAACGATTGACACTTATTTAACAATAAATTTAGCTAGCTTTCGGATGTTGCCATAGTAGATTTATCAGTCCTTTTTTTAACATTATTTTATTAATATTAACTCAGGAAGGCCGGTGAATCCCATTTTTTATTGTTTTAATAAATTTAAGATACCCGAAGCAATATTATACTAGTTTAAAAAAAAAAATAATTAAGGAATTCTATAAAAAAAAACGTCAACAAAGTCCTACCTAACTGTGAGCTGTTGGCTGCTGCTGCGTTCTAAGCCGATTTTATCCTGATTTCAAGTAAGCCCCGCGCCTAAAGGAAGCTGGTGGGTCCAATTTTTTTTTACAGAAACTTATGTATCAATCTCCTGGGAACATTTTCACCAAAAATTAAATTTTTTAATCAAAGATTACTTACTCGACGTCCCCCCTTAATTCGTTTTTTTGGATTTAAATCTCGCGGACAAATTCTGTATCATATGTGCACGCATGGGCCATCGTCGAAACTCGAGTAGTACGTCTTTGCAATTTGTCGAATGCATAGCTCGATTTTTACTCTCCAAAAACCCGTTAATTATTCGTCGATTATGGAAATTATTTGTGTTTTATGTTAAACAAACTATATTGTGAATTTAATGAAGTTAGATGGTGCCGTTTAAATCCGCTATTTTGGGATTTATGTATGAAACCAACGTCTCTACCGGCCGGTCAATCCATACGATCGAGTACATACCGCATGGTAATAGACTAAGAGCCAGCATAAAAGAAGTCCTTCTTTATTTCTTAAAGGTATAAGAAGTATAAAAAAGAAGAAATAAAGAAGGACTTCTTTTATAACTTGGCGTCCCGCCTTTAGGGTCGAAAGTGAATCTTAGATTCCACCATTTTATATAAGAGTCATTTTGACTAAGGTGTTTTAACAAGGCTAAAAAGTTGTAGAGATATTATTTATAACATTTTAATAAAGAATTGTCCGGTCTGGCTGGCCAACCCCGGTTGCAACATCAACCATTACTTCTTTAAAACTGTCAAAAAATAATTTTAATTATGTTGTTTTAACAAGGTTGAAATTTTCATATGTTTTACTTCAAACATTGTAAAATACAAAAACAAAACTGCCAGACCGATTTAACGGTTGCAAGTACGTGTCAGACCGTCCTAAAGGATGTCCCGTTGGGAGTTTCGAGTAGAAATATCTCAGGAACGGTTTGCATTAGCTTTATAAAGTTTTGTATACTGGGGTTTATTCAAATTGGGTATATTCTACAGTGGGTCAAGATCGCGTAAATGTCGTTGCGCGCGCACACAGTAGACTACCACGTTACTTGTTGTTAAATGTCTCGTTAGCGACCGTAGAACAAAGTACGTCTACTTCGCACCAAACGTTTGGTAAACTTCCTAAAATACCGCTTCCTTCGTTTGATAGGAACTTTAGGAATTGGTCAAACTTTATTGATTTATTTCGCAGCATCGTTCATTCAAAACATGAAATATCAAATATTGAAAAATTTTAATATCTTATCTCATCGTTCTCGGGTGAGCCATTAAATATTGTCAAACGGTTACCAATGTCCAATGATAATTATTTAATCGCGTTTGATACGTTAGTTTCGCGTTATCAAAATACTGGGTGGCTAGCAACGTCACACTGGAATGAAATTGTTAATATTTCGCCTATAGCAAAAGAGTCGGTTCAATGTTTGCGCAATATGTTAAATACCTTTAACGAAAATATGTCGGCGTTAGAAGCATTAGGCTTACCGGTAATGGGATGGGATTTTGTCCTTTGCGATCTTATTTTGCGGAAAATAGATCCGGAAACTCGTAAGCGCTTTGAATTAAATCATGCCTCTACAAATATCCCAAAATTTGTGGACATAGAAAATTTCTTAACTTGCCCTTGCATTGCAATAGAAACTGCCTTCTTGGATCGTAACGATTGTGGTGCAACTAATAGTGTTGTAAAACCGTTTTCTCCCCCTTTTGGTGCAAATAATTCAAAATCTAAACCTCGTACGTCGTTGCATCTGAGTGCTCCGCCCACTGATGGGTGCGTTTGTTGTTCAGGCAATCACACGATTTATAAATGCCCTGATTTTTTGGCAAAATCTCCCTTCGATAGTTTTCGTGTCGCAAAAGGAAAATACCTATGTCTTAATTGTTTAGGCAGTGACCACACTGTAAAAGATTGTTCGTCGAAATCTTCCTGTCGATTGTGTCAAACACAAGCTTGGCATCATACTTTGTTGCATTTTGAACCTAAGAAATCGTCTGATACTGACGCTTTGCGCAATAAGAATGCTGCTGCAGAACCCTTGTCTGCTCTTAGCTTGAATAGACCCCCGTTAGCACTCTCTACGTTGTCTCCTGCTACAACGGTTCTTTTGTCTACTATTTGTGTAGAAATATTTGATAATTTTGAAAATTTAGTCGAGGCCAGAGGCAACACTGTTGGATAGTGCAAGCCAAGCTTCATAACTGAGCGTTGCGCTCAAAAATTAGGTGCAAAGTTAGTTCGTTTGCATACGCCTATTCCAGGATTAGGTCAGGTGTCGGTTGTTTATGCCAAGGCAAAAACAAAATGCCATATTCGTCCTCAAAATTGTGCAGAGCCAGTTGTTGAAGTGGAAACGTTCGTTCTGTCTAATATTGCGGCAGATATGCCTTCCAGTAGCTTTTCCATAAATAATATGAAACACATTTCGGGTATTAAACTATTTTTACTCGTTAGAATCAAAACTGTCACGTTATGCGGAATTGCGTTCTATGTATGTTGATTTCATGCAGGATTATCTTGATTCTGGTCACATGACATTGGTTACTTCGTGTTTAAATAATCCACATAAATATTACATTCCACACCATTGCGTTATAAAGCCTGATAGTACTACGACAATATTGGGAGTAGTACTTGACGCATCAGCAAAGTCCGTGGACGGAATTTCCTTTAATGATTGCTTGTATACCGGAGCTAAGTTACAAAATAATCTTGTTGAAATTTTGTTTAGATTTCGAGTTCCATTTATAGTGTTTACAGCTGATGTTGCGCACTTACAATATAGACCTACCCGTCTATACCATATATATACAGGGTGTATCACGACGAGTATAAGGCATACGTATCTCAAAAACGGTTCGTTATATTTATTTCAAATTTGGTATACACAAGTTTTGAGATAGAATGCATCTACCTAAAATATTTTCAACTTTGTGCCACTTCCGGTTATACCGGAAACTAGTGTCAACTTTGTTATTTTAAATGGAACTACATATTTTTTTTCGATAATATCATTCCTTTTAACATTTTAAGTAAACTTTGCAAAAAAAAAATCAAAAAAAGTTTTTAGTTATTTTTTAATTAAGGTTTTTCAAATTTTTTTTACTGTGGTAAGGGTTTAGAAGATAATCGATTTTTTAAAAACTAATGAATGATTTTAATTGCGGTTTTGGCTTACGGTTAAATAATGGTCCCAAAATCTACTTTTGTGATTAAAAATAAAAAAAAAAATAACCGGAAGTAAAATATCGGCCATTAAACCCGCCTCTTTAAAAATTAAATTATCTCACTTTTTTTAAATGTAATGCCATAATTTTTGTTATTGTTTCTAACTGGGGCTTTTAATACCTTTCAAATGATGTATCATTGTCCTATACCTATCTCTAATAGTTTTCGAAATAATAATTTATTTTTATAATTACATGCAATAACGGCAAAATTAAAGTTTTTTTGGAAAAATCTAGTAAGTCATGAAAACAAAAAACAACTATTTGACGTTTGCCACATTTAAATTTATTGTGGAGTGACAGATACTTCTTCTTTTCTTTAAAATTTATTCTAAAATAGTTTTTTGTTTTCATGACTCACTGGATTTTTCCATAAAAACTCCAATTTTGCCCTAATAACATGTAACAATAAAAATAAATTATTATTTCGAAAACTATTAGAGATATGTATAGGACAATGATACATCATTCGAAAGGTATTAAAAACCCCAGTTAGAAGCAACAAAAAAAATTATGGCATTTAATTTAAAAAAAATGAGATAATTTAATTTTTAAAGAGGCAGGTTTAGTGGCCGATATCTCACTTCCGGTTGAATTTTTTTGCATTTATAATCACAAAAGTAGATTCTCGGACCATTATTTCACCGTAAGCCAAATCCGCAATTAAAATCATTCATTAGGTTTTGAAAAATCGGTAATCTTCTTAACCTTTACCACAGTAAAAAAAATTCGAAAAACCTTGATTACAAAATAATGAAAAACTTTTTTTGAATTTTTTTTTGCAAAGTTTACTTAATATGTGAAAAGGAATGAAAATACCGAAAAAAAAATAGGTAGTTCCATTTAAAATAACAAAGTTGATAGTAGTTTCCGGTATAACCGGAAGTGGCACAAAGTTGAAAATATTTTAGGTAGATGCGTCCTACCCCAAAACTTTTGTATACCAAATTTAAGAAAAATATAGCAAACCGTTTTTGAGATACGTATGCCTTAAACTCGTCGTGATACACCCTGTATGTATTCGTATGATTATTAATAAACATTACAAGTCATAGTAGGTATAAGGGTTGGTATGTGACAAATATGAACATTCAAGAATATAATAAAGTTGTAAAAAATATAAAAAAGTACAAATAATGTTCTTTTTGGGATGCCCATGGACAATGTTCATATACTGATAAAGCATCTGGTTCGGGGGGAGGGGCCAGAGGAAAAACCATGGGAAAAATAACTCCAGCATACCAGGGTCACATTCCAGTTAAATTACAAGGTACAATAAATTGCCAAAAAATTACAGAGGTTTCAAGGTTGATATCCAATTTAATGCATTTGGAGTCAGATTATGTAATTCATAAAAACCGCCTTCAAAATTGGTGTTTGGACAGTCCTCTACAATATGTTTAATAGTTTCTGGAGATTCACCACATTCACACAAGTCTATACCATAAATACACGGTTCGGAATAATACTCGGTTTTAAATGTGAAATAATTCAACTTTAATAACTATTAAAAGGTTTAAAAAACAAATAAACAAATATTTAGCATCAACAAGGAACGTTCAAACTCTACTTCTTCTAACTAACTAAAACTAGCTGAGTCGAGGCCGGTAGATCCGACTCTTGAGTTCATTTCTTACGTATAAATTCATTTTTTGTTAGAATTATAGCGTTTTCTGATGATAGTCCAGTAGGTCCAAAACATAAAAACAACCATTTATGTTTTTAAAGACATGTCCAATATTTACATTGCATTTAACAAAAAATAGTTTTTGAATAATGAAAATTATACTATTAGGTGATGTATCGGGTAGTAGGGCCAACAGCAAAAGATTAGGGGTGAATTAAAGTGACGTTTCGAAGTATATTTGCTTCTTCCTCGGACTACAACGTTAAAAAACTAATTAGCTATAGTTCTAGGTGTTAATTAGGTGGTAAACATACCTTAAATTCGATTCCTACAGGTGTGCATTATATAAAAACGGTCAACACCACCGACATTCACTACAAAAACAGTCTACAAGACATTAGTCTTCGCTTAGGACCTACAAATTATATCATAAAACATCTTAACGTATTTAAAAAAGGTAAATAACTTACAATTAGACTAAAATGACGACACATAACATTAAAAATTGAAAATTCCTTAAATTTGCTAGCAAGCCATCTTCCTTTCATTTCAATCAGTCTCAATAGCGCTTGCGCATAGAAAGCACGGAGTTTTATCGAAAAGAACCAATCACAGACGTTTACCTTTCCGTACGTGAAAAATATCAAGGCCACCTCGATGTAACCGGTTTACCAATTCAGGGTTGGACTTAGAATACCTGGCTAATTTCTTTTGATCTCACAAAATTGTAGTAATCCACTATACATGGTGCTCAATTTGTCCGTGTCGCTCTTGATGTTGACTGTATTTGACTTCTTGATGTGTATCATTTCTGATACTAAACGTTTGCGGTAATTTGGCTCTACATCCATGATTGTTGTGTTATCGAAGATAAAGTTGTGACCTGTTCAAAAATGGTGTTCAGCTAGGGCTGATTTTTCTCTCTTGTCTCTGTGTTTTTCTTGACAATCATTGCGATGTTGGCTTACTCGTTTTCCTAGTAGTTGGAGGCTGAACTTTTAAACCATAAGACCTTTACATGCCCTGACCCTTGTCTTTTAATTATCCATTCTTTAAGTTTGACTTGACTAATCGTCAAATTAAAAATCGTCTCCTGAAGATGGCTTACTAGGTCCGAAACATAAGAACAACCTTTTATGTTTTCAAAAACATGTCCAACATTTACCTTGCATTTAACTTAAAATAGTTTTTTAATAGTAAAAATCCTATTGACCTTTCATACAATATGACCTTGACATGACCTTGAACTCCTGTCTTTTGGTTATCCATTCTCCAAGTTTAAGACCTTTAACTATTGTGGTGTATGAGATAATTGAAGTCAAACTATAAATCGTCCCCTGAAGATGGCTTACTAAGTCCGAAACACAAAAACAACCTTCTGTGTTTTCAAAAACATGTCCAACATAGGTTTTTAATAATAAAAATGCTATTGACCTTTTAAACAATATGACCTTGACATGACCTTGAAGTCTTGTCTTTTGGTTATCCATCGTCCAAGTTTGAGATCCTTAACTATTGTGGTATTTGAGATAATTGAAGTCAAACTATAAATCGTTTCCTGAAGATGGCCTACTAAGTCAGGAACATAAGAACAACCTTTTGTGTTTTCAAAAACATGTCCAACATTTACCTTGCATTTACCTTAACGTAGGTTTTTAGTAATAAAAATGCTACTGACCTTTCAAACAATATGACCTTGACATGACCTTGAACGCTTGTCTTTTGGTTATCCATCCTCCAAGTTTGAGATCTTTAACTATTGTGGTATTTGGGATAATTAAAGTCAAACTAAAAATCGTTTCCTGAAGATAGCCTACTAAGTCAGAAACATAAGAACAACCTTTTGTATTGTCAAAAACATGTCCAAAATGTACCTTGCATTTAACTTGACATAGTTTTTTAATAATAACAATGCTATTGACCTTAAAAAGGATATGACCTTGACATGACCTTGAACCCCTGTCTCTTGTGTATCCATCCTCTAAGTTTGAGACCTCTTACTATTGTAGTATTGGAGCAATGTTAATTCAAACATTGACATTTAAAAACGTCATAGAATTTTTTTAAAAAGTTTTAACAAAAAGGGCTCTGCGAAAGAATATTTTTAAGCAAAAAAAAAACCAATATTTTGGGCTAGATCTTTTTTTGCATGCAATATCTACTAACCTTGACCAGTGGTCAATATGACCTTGAGGTCATCTTGACCACAAGACTTTGGTATTTACTCATGCCAAGTTTGAACCTTGTATCTAGTACCATAGTTGAGTAAATTACAGTTAAAGAAATTTTTTGCTCCGTACATCCATCCATCCATCCATCCATCCATCCTAACATACACCAAAGTGATATTTTTTAATAACAACCCAGTGGATGGTCCGATCGAGATGATTCTGGTATTAAAAAATCGGTAATTTTATGTAGCATCTTTTCAACACCCTTAACATTTACGTATCTTGCTTCGTTTAGGCACAGTTGCAAAAAAACATCGATTTTCAGAAATTGCAATTACAATAGTACATTTCCTTCAGAGAAATGAACTAAAACTACTGTCCAAAAATCTGTTGCCAACATAAAAACATTTGAACTACTAAAGCTAAGCATTTGAACTACTAAAACTAATAGTACATCGATTCATAACATCCTCCCACCTTGAGAAAAATGGGATTACAAAATGAACATTTTCTCAACAAATAACAAAAATTATAAGTATTTTCTAGGCTTGCAAACATGTCTGCCTGAACGTGTTACACTGATGACGGGTGCTCTGCATTTATTCACTGCCGAACTAGGATTGCCACTAGTAACACTTTCGAATGCTCTGCTTTTAGACACTCCCGAACACTTTAATTCCTCACGACTTTCTGGTAAGGACCGTTTCACTGTTGTCTCGGGTGGAGTGTCAGCTTGCTGGCCTGTTGTCTCGGGTTGAGCGTCAGCTTGCTGGCCTGTTGTCTCGGGTTGAGCGTCAGCTTGCTGGCCTGTTGTCTCGGGTGGAACGTCAGCTTGCAGGCCTGGTGTCTCGGGTGGACTGCATTCCAAGGGGAAAATTCTTTGCAACGGACGTAACATGTGACCCTTGCTTGTTTTGAGCCTCACCAAACGAATGACTCTATCTTTTCCAGGGATGACTTCGATAACACGTGCGAGAGGCCACGAAAGACGTTTTGAATTGTCAGACTCAATCAAATCTAACTCATTCAGCTGCACAGGGCGTGTAGTAAATCACGCTTCTTCTGATGAAACTTTAACTGGCCTAAGTATTTTAGTCGAAATCTGGTCTTCAAATTGTCTCTTATTTTCTGAAGATAAATCATTCTCTTGGAAAAACAGGTTCTTCCAATTAAGTAAAAATCGGGCATATCGGCTGATTCTTCTTCGCGCAAAAACATGGCAGGAGTAAGTGGCTGCATATCATCACTACCATTGGAAACGTATGTCAAAGGTCTACTATTAATAACGGATTCACAATCACATACTACTGTTAACAGCTCTTCAAAGGTAAGTGCAGCACGACCGACAATTTTTCTTAGTAGAGGTTTTAGAATGCCGACGATTCTCTCCCAGAGACCACCCCGCCACGGCGCACTTGGAGGGTTGAACTTCCAATCAATACGTAGCGTCGAAGAAAAATTTGCGATTTCTTCAAAATCAATTTCCTTTAACAGGTTTGCTGTGCCGACGAAGTTAGTTCCGTTATCTGAATACATAGCTTTCGGTCTTCCTCTACGGGCCACAAACCGTCTAAAAACCTGCATGAATCCGGCTGTAGATAGGGTAGACACCAACTTAAAGTGAACGGCTCGGTAGACGGCACAAGTAAATAAACATATCCAAGCCTTCTCCCCGTTCCGTAAATACATGGGTCCCGCGAAGTCTACTCCGGTAACTTCAAAAACCTTAGCGTCACGCACCCTATTCATTGGTAGAGGAGGTGAAACTGCATTAAATGGCTTTGCACAATATCTGCGGCAAGTCTTGCATTTGGACAAAACCGACCTTATACTTCGCCTTCCACCAAGAATCCAATATTTTTCACGAAGTATGGCTAAAAGTCCTTGAGTTCCTACATGACAATTCTTCACATGTACAAAGTAAATCAATCGCTGCACCAAATAATGGTTTGCGCATAATACAATCGGATAAAGAAATGACGCATCATCTTCCCTGTTTGATATTTGGGTTTTTAATCTGATTATATTGTTCTCGTCGCAAAACGGCCTTAAAGTGCGAAGTTTTTCATCTGTAGGACCTTGAAATGTAGCTCCTTGTATTACTTTTAAAATATACATCTCAGCCTTCTGTATTTCGTCAACAGTTAACGTTCCTTGCTTCTTTTGACTTGAATTACGGGTATTGTGTGCAAATCGAAAGATCCATGCCATCATTCTCACGCTTTTATTGTAATCTGAGAAATAATCCAGATGCATGTCAACTTCATGAACGTTAAACAAAGTGGTCACTAACTTTTTTATTTTCTCTTTATTGACTTCAACTACATTTTGACAAAACGTGCTTTCTGGCCAAAACTCGGGTTCTTCCTTCAGCCATAAAGATTCCTCCCACCATCTTGACTCCAAAAGATGTTTGGCAGAACACCCACGTGAAGGCAAATCGGCTGGGTTCATTTCTCCTGGAACATGGCTCCATGATTCTATATTTGTCAAAGACCTTATTTCATGAACGCGATTCCACACGAAAACACCCCACTCTTCCGTCCGATGAATCCACGACAAAACGGTCGAAGAGTCGCTCCAGAAATAGGAATCATAGGAAATATTTACATCTGACATCGTGTTGTTTACCATGCTGAACAAACGGGCAGCGATAGTTGCAGCCAACAACTCAAGTCTGGGAATAGTGAGATCTTTTAAAAGAGTTATACGTGATTTTGCTGCCAAAAGGTGTATCTTGACGTCTACAGCTGTCTCAACTCCAACCAAGTTTATCTTTCTACGACTTTTGAAGAGCAACTTGGGACACAGGCTAACTGGAGCAAAAATACCAATGGGATCATAAATGCGCTGCGCAGATGACAGAATGCTTCTCTTGGTCACCGGATTGTCTGAAGTATCTTCGATAGGAATGAAGGCTGCATTTAGTGCTAAATGATCCATTTGTTTATTCCAAGAAAGGCCCAAAACATTGGTGAATTGTTCTTGTTCATGATGTTCGCCGCTGAACTCCCACCCTCTTAAGTCAAACTGCCCTTCTTGCATTACTTGCTTAGCTTCGCGGATAAATGATTCTAGGCCCTCTGAATCCGACAAACTGGATACGCAGTTATCAACATAGAAGCTTCTCAACAAACGCTGTATGGTCTCTCGCGAAACATTGCAAACAAAATCGTCCTCAGGTTGCAAATATTTCTGAAGGTGAAACTCAATAGTGGCTTCCAGCAAAAACGGGCTACTATTCACTCCGAAGACACCACGTCGATGTCTGTAATGAACTTCATTGCCATCCTGGTCTCGCCACAAAAATCGCAGAAAATCTCTTTCATTTTCATTGAGTGCAATCTGCAGGAATGCCTTCTTTATATCAGCGATAACCCCAATTCTAGGGAATCGAAATCTCAACAACAATACATGAATTTCTTCTATTAAGTTGGGGCCTTTCTCCAAACAATCATTTAAAAAAGGTTTTCCATAGTCATGAGTAGATGCGTCAAACACAGGCCGTATTTTTGTGGTTTGACTACTTTCCTTAAACTAGCTGAGTCGAGGCCGGTAGATCCGACTCTTGAGTTCATTTCTTACGTACAAATTCATTTTTTTTGTTAGAATTATAGCGTTTTTTGATGATAGTCCAGTAGGTCCAAAACATAAAAAAAACCTTTTATGTTTTTAAAGACATGTCCAATATTTACATTGCATTTAACAAAAAATAGTTTTGGAATAATGAAAATTATACTGAACTTTTAAACCATAAAACCTTTAGATGACCCTGAACCCTTGTCTTTTAATTATCCATTCTTTAAGTTTGACTTTACTAATCGTCAAATTATAAATCGTCTCCTGAAGATGACCTACTAGGTCCGAAACATAAGAACAACCTTTTATGTTTTTGAAAACATGTCCAACATTTACCTTGCATTTAACTTAAGATAGTTTTTTAATAATAAAAATCCTATTGACCTTTCAAACAATATGACCTTGACATGACCTTGAACTACTGTCCTTTGGTTATCCATCCTCCAAGTTTAAGACCTTTAACTATTGTGGTGTATGAGATAATTGAAGTCAAACTATAAATCGTTCCCTGAAGATGGCTTACTAAGTCCGAAACACAAGAACAACCTTTTGGGTTTTTAAAAGCATGTCCAACATTTACCTTGCATTTACCTTAACATAGGTTTTTAATACTAAAAATGCTGTTGACCTTTTAAACCATATGACCTTGACATGACCTTGAACTCTTGTCTATTGGTTATCCATCCTCTAAGTTTGAGACCTTTAACTATTGTGGTGCATGGGATAATTGAAGTCAAACTATAAATCGTTTCCTGAAGATGGCCCACTAAGTCAGAAACATAAGAACAACCTTTTGTGTTTTCAAAAACATGTCCAAAATGTACCTTGTATTTAACGTGACATAGTTTTTTAATAATAAGAATGCTATTGACCTTTAAAAAGATATGACCTTGACATGACCTTGAAACCCTGTCTTTTGTGTATCCATCCTCCAAGTTTGAGACCTCTAACTATTAAGGTGTATAAGATAATTGAAGTCAAACTATAAATCGTTTCCTGAAGATGGCTTACCAAGTCCGAAACACAAGAACAACCTTTTGTGTTTTCAAAAACATGTCCAACATTTACCTTGCATTTACCTTAACATACATTTTTAATAATAAAAATGCTATTGACCTTCAAAAAGATATGACCTTGACATGACCTTGAACCCCTGTCTCTTGTGTATCTATCCTCCAAGTTTGAGTCCTCTAACTATTGAAGTATTGGAGCTATGTCAATGCAAACATTGACATTTGAAAACGTCATAGCTCTTTTCCTAGACATAGAATTTTTTTTAAAAATTTTTAACACAAAGGGCCCTCCGAAAGAATATGTTTAAGCAAAAAAAAATCACAATATTTTGGGCTAGATTTTTTTTTCATGCAATATCTACTAACCTTGACCAGTGGTCAGTATGACCTTGTGGTCATCTTGACCACAAGACTTTGGTATTTACTTATGCCAAGTTTGAACCTTCTACCTAGTACCATAATTGAGTAAATTACGGTTAAAGAAATTTTTTGCTCCGTACATCCATACATCCATCCATCCATCCTAACATACACCAAAGTGATATTTTTTAATAACAACCCAGTGGATGGTCCGATCGATATGATTCTAGTATCAAAAGATCGGTAATTTTTTGTAGCATCTTTCCAACACCCTAACCCTAACATTTACGTATCTTGCTTCGTTTAGGCACAGTTTCAAAAAAACATCGATTTTCAGAAATTGCAATTACAATAGTACATTTCCTTTAGAGAAATGAACTAAAACAGGTCGGTGGGGAAAATAGTGATAGCTAGTCGACAAAAACGGGTCCAAAACTTTTTCAATTATCCTTTCGTCTAGCCATTCCTGGAATATTTTGTCATATTCATCGTCCCCTGGTTAAGTTTTAGGCATGTGCTTCCGAGCCTCTTTCTGCATAACTCCAAATTAGTCGGCAATGGCGGGTGCCCAGTTAACCACGGCAAACCAACAGCATATCGCCCCTCTTCGTTCATCGTAACCGACTCCAAAAAAACAGATTTTGCTTCTGCAGCACGTTCACTTTGGGAAGTCTTATCATTTGGATCTGCTATACCAAGAGTGTCAAGCTCCCATAAGTTGGTTATCAAAGCATCTTTTGCAAACATGGCGAGGGTACTTGTAACTCTATCATTGAATCGCTCCGATATTGGTGCTTTGCCCATTAATGTCCATCCCAATAGAGTCTCCACTGCAACAAGTCCCATGCTTAACGTCTTGACATTGCCGGTAAACAATCTACCTACCACATCCGCCCCTATCAACAACTCTATAACATAGCAATTGTTAAGTGTATCACTTAATTTGATTCCCATGGCATATAATTCATCTATCCAGGGGCCGTCACATACCGAAATAACACCACTACAAATTGTAGACTAGTTTCGGACTTCAAACGTACAACGATATTTTTCTTTCTGACATCGTACAGGGCCTGCTTTTGAGCAGTCGAATTAACGCCACCAAACAGTGCATGAGTTATCAGTTCGGTCCCCTTTTGCTTATAGCCAAGCGCCATCGCAGTTGATGATAAAACATAAGACCGCTGTGAACCAGTGTCTATGATAGCTCGAACGGTACGCTCGCCTTTTGGACCACGTAGATTTAACTTTAGGGTTTGAAGAAATACTTGATTGTCGCACTGACTAGCCAAATTCTGCTCCTTCTGAGATGATTTTTCGTCCAACACATTTTTTTCTGTCGTGTCCTTAGAATGACCTCTAAGCTTGTGTATGTCGGGATACATAATTGCAACATGTCGTTTCTCACAAATTATGCACTTTAAGCGACGAAAGCATTTTTTTGCATTGTGTCTCAATCTAAGACATCTGTAACAAGCACCACTTGAACTCGCTTTTTCTTCTTTCTCTTTTAAAGTGAGCTTTCCAGCGTTTTTACAATGTTCGCTCTCATGCGCGCCGCCGCAAAAAATACATTTTACTTCAAAATTGGATAGATCCATTGCATTAGGAAAACTTTTACCATACTCAGGACGTTTTTCTTTTTCGGCAAAACCACGTGACTTTTGTGTTTTGTCTGAATTTAACCCGACCAAACTAATTCTTTGCTCGTTTTGTACTTCTCGCGTCATAAAAGCCATTAAATTGTCCAAACGTTCTTTAAAATTGGGCTCGTTATTCGTAACGGTGCATTAACCACCGTAGTAAGGGAATACTCATTAGAACGCTGCCATACCCGTATTAAGTTTTCAGGCAGACACGACGAGATAAGAGGAAATAACATAGCCGCGCACTTGTCAGAGGTGACCCCTAATGTGTCTAAGGCCCTAATTTGAGTCTCTAAGCGATCATACAGTGTTGCCAAATCAAACTTATGTTTTGAACTGGTAGTATTCAAAATTAACTTTAATAATTCCCGTACATAAACTTTTATCAACAAATCATCACGGCCAAACCTTGATTTCAAGCTATCGATGATTTTAGGATAATTTTCTCTAACAGCAGGAAAACTTTCAACTAAACGTCTTGCCCTACTGTAGTGCGCCCTGTATAGTTCTACGTATGCAGTGGTCACCGCACCTAATTTATTGATGACACTACAGAATCACCTTAGTTTAAGTTATTAGTTAATAAGCAAGACAGTCTCAAGTCAATATCCAACATGTAAAGTTGAAACAATAAATGTATATAAAGTTTCCTGAAGTTTAGTATACCCTGTGTGACGTGGGTCACCCATCCCTTGCGCTACATGGCGATCCTGCCTACTTTATGATCTAAAGTAATGGTTCCTATAGTTAAATAAGTGCGGTAAAATGGGTGCGAAAGAATCAAAACAGGCTGACGTTACTGACACCGGAGTGGTGAACTCGAACTTTATAGTACAGGAGCAAGCCATTTCACTCCCCCATGACGTTAGAGTGCTGATCTAAAGAAAAGCATTACCAGAAGCAGAATGCTAGGCGGTATATAATACGTTAACTAACAATTGTGCCTCACAAACTATAGTTATGTGCAAAAAAGTGCCACCCACACATATGGCACATATCTTTAACAAGTGCGACCCAAAAGTACAACGCCCCTAGCAGCCCCGTCAGCAGTTTAACTAGCTAACGGACAACGCCCCTACCAGCCCTGTCACCAGTTGACCCAGTTCAAGGTACAACGCCCCTACCAGCCCCATCAGCAGTTTACGTGAAGTACCTACCCGTACCGATGACGACAACGTTTAAGCGTCGACCAACGCCCATGATGACAATGCTTAACACTGGTATGACCTACTAAGTACTCAATTGTTTATTTTATAATTTATTTTTACTGCAATTATTTTGCAATACTTTAATTTTAAGAAAGTACAATTTTTCCTTTTTAATTTTTTAATTTTTGATGTCAGTTACGCAGGAACGCTTAATCAATTTAAAAGAAAGAATAATAAAGGAATCTAAGCGTATCCTTAAAACAAATAAACCAAAAAGTGAACTGATTAGAGAGGAAATAACTAGTAATTTAGTACTTTTATTTAACAAATTTGTTAAAACGGTAGCTCTTTCATGGAGTTCTTTAAGCGCTGACGACAAGTTAATCGTAAAACAAAAATAAAATAAAAATAAAAAATATCTTTATTGAGTTAAACTCAAAAGGCCATTGACCAAGGTCCTTCAGCCAACGTAAAACAAATTTTTACGACTTGTAGAGATAAGGTTATTCGGTCATTTCAGGTTCTTAAGGTTAAGTATAAAGTCCCTAGTTCTTGTCTCACCTATATAGATCCTACAATTTTGGATCAGGAAGCAATATTGATTAGCAGCGATAGCGAAGGATCAAGTGACGAAAATTTAGAAGGACAAACAGACGTTAAACAGGAAGTTAATACGCCACAACCACAAGAAGAAACAATGGCTCTTACAGCAATCGAATTTTTCAATTTTGCAAGTAAAATTGTCCCACACGAATTTGATGGCTCAGCTGAAAAAGTCCAGTCATTTTAAGATGCCCTGGACATTCTAAAGGACAACGCTGGTGCGCACGCCAATAATGCGAAAGCGTTTGTCAAGACAAAATTGATTGGCAAAGCCAGAGACCTTATAGCTGATGAGGATTCTCTGGAAGTCATCATTGCTAAGTTAAAAGTTGGAGTTAAGGGTCATAACTCTCAGCTGGTCTCAGCAAAAATATTGTCTTTAAAACAACAGGGACGAGACTCTGCAAAGTACGACTCCGAAGTGGAAAGCCTAACAGCATCACTGAAGAGAGCGTACATAACGGAAGGAGTACCAACTGCGGTAGCAGAAGCGTACTCCACCAATGTAGCAGTGAAAGCCTTATGCAAAAACGCAACTTCGGAAAAGGTAAAAATTATTATGGAAGCTGGAACCTTCACAACCTCTCAGGACGCATTGACAAAATTTGTCAATGTGGCTTCTGATGAGAATAACGTAAGTGTCTTGTACTCGCGTCCAACGGTATGCATAGGCCTTTTAGAGGTAACAATTACCGTGGAAGAAACCAGCATAATCCTCCAAGATATTTTAATAATAGCTATAGAGGTAGTAACTTCAGACCATTCAGCAACCATCGTGGAAACAGTGGATATAACAATTCACAAAGAGGTCAAGGACACCGAGAGCGTAGAGATAACTACGTTCGCTACTTACAACCAGGTCCAGAGGACTATGGTTATAATTGCTATCAGGATTATGCCGATGATGGACACTATCCTGGACCTCAACACTATCCTGGTCCTCAAGACTATCCTGGACCTCAGCTTTATGCCGGACCCCAACAACAGGAAAACTCATTGGCGCCCCAACCATCAGGTCCGTTGGGAGCGCAATAAAAATTTACAATTTGGACCTCTCACTTTCAAATTTTGTGGTTATATTTACGGAGATGACAGGTGACCAACAAACCACGCTAATCATTGATACAGGCGCAGATATTTCATTGTTTAAAAGAAACAAAGTAAATCCAAATCAAATTGTGAACAGAGGAAACTCTATTAAGATTAGAGGTGTTACTGAGGGATCATGTGACTCTGTAGGCACGACAAAAACGCTCGTCTATGTTGAAGGCTTTGCGTTGGAACACGAATTCCACATTGTCGAGCGGAACTTTCCTATTCCTGCAGATGGTATCCTGGGTAGAGATTTCATCTCAAAATACAAGTGCCAACTAGATTATTTTGACTGGAGTATGACTCTAAGGATCGGACGCAACGAAATAAAAACGCCTATCTACAATAGTCCTGAAGAAAATACCCTCACAATCCCTCCTAGATGCGAAGTAATACGTTTAGTTAAGCCTAAACATCTAAAAGAAGATGCCATTATTTCCAGGTGTGTTTGTTGCAAGCACCATAGTATCAAGTGCCAATCCCACGATAAAAATTATAAACACAACTTTTGAAAGCGTTACAATAAAAAATGCCGATTTTAAAACCGACAACCACAACAACTATCAAATATACAAAGTCAGTAATGAAGATGTAAACCGAGAAGAAGTACTACTAGGACAACTTAAGCAAGACTTACCACAATTCGTAAAAAATGACGTGATTCAATTATGCAAAGATTTTGCTGATGTGTTTGCACTAAAAACTGACAAGCTGACTACAAACAATTTTTACCAACAAAAATTAAAAGGACCCCACACCCGTTTACATAAAAAATTATAGGACGCCTAATTCGCAAAAACAAGAAATAAATCAACAAATACAAAAAATGGTACAGGATAAAATCATCAGACTATAACAGTCCCGTCTTGCTAGTACCTAAAAAGGGTACTAACGGCGAGAAAAAATGGCGTCTTGTAATCGATTATAGACAACTAAACAAGAAATTAATTGCTGATTTAAGCTCAGGATTTCATCAAGTCCCACTAGAACCAAATTCAAGAGATATGACTTCGTTTAGTGTTGACTCAGGTTCCTATCGCTTTACTAGGTTACCTTTTGGACTTAAAGTTAGCCCAAATAGTTTTCAGAAGATGATGTCAATTACCTTTTCAGGTATAACACCC
This sequence comes from Cartodere bifasciata, assembly GCA_963920755.1. Lineage (NCBI taxonomy): Eukaryota > Metazoa > Arthropoda > Insecta > Coleoptera > Latridiidae > Cartodere > Cartodere bifasciata. Next base: position 15,897,166 of record OY987193.1, on the reverse strand, counting down.
GAAAGAGCATTTCTGTACATGGACGATTTAATCGTTATAGGATGCTCAGTACAACATCACCTTGAAAATCTAAGAAAGGTCTTCGAAACTTGCAGAAAGTTTAACCTAAAGCTTAACTCTGAAAAGTGTAAATTCTTCAAAAGCGAAGTAACTTTTCTAGGTCACAAGGTAACTGACAAAGGTATACTTCCAGACGACTCGAAATACGATACTATAAACAGGTATCCAGTTCAGCGCGGATTCAGCTAAACGTTTTATTGCATTTTGCAATTATTACCGAAGATTTATCCCCAACTTTGCAGAAATCACAAAACCCCTTAACAAGCTAACAAGAAAAAACACCGAATTCATCTGGAACCAAGATTGTGAAACTTCATTTAAAGCCCTAAAAAACTCCTTGTTGGACCCGAAAATACTTCAATACCCAAACTTTGATAAAGAATTTATCTTACCGACCGATGCCTCAAAGCAAGCTTGCGGAGCAGTACTGGCCCAAAACTTTGATGGATTCGAATTACCAATTTCTTTTGCATCAAGATCCTTTACTAAAGGAGAATGCAATAAATCTACTATAGAAAAAGAACTTGAAGCTATTCATTGGGCTGTAAAACATTTTAGACCCTACCTTTATGGAAAAAAGTTCTTGGTAAAATCAGATCACAGACCGCTGATCTATCTTTTCTCAATGAAAGACCCCTCTTCAAAGTTGACAAGGATGCGTCTTGATCTTGAAGTTTTATTTTGTTGTTTGTTTTATTACGTTTCATTTTTATACCATTCCTATTCCCAAGAGACATTCTTCAAGAAGGCAAATTTAAGCTTTCTGAAAGGGAAGGATGCCTATTTCTAATTTTATGTGTTTTTATTCTAGGTCTTTAAAAAAAAATATTTTATCTTTACTTTATTACTTTAATTTATTGTAATCATAATTCTCCTGCATGCATGGAAAAATCTATAGAAATATGGTATTTTAGTTTTATCTTTTGTAATGTAGCCTTTCATTTTGGATAATTCAAATGATGTAGTTTAAGTATAATTTATTGTTATTTATAAGCATTTATTAACAACCTAAATTCGTGTCATTTCCTAAACCCAGTGCCCTTCGTTCCCGTACAAATCGAAGGTCACTCTAGCGAAAACGGAGGTGTAGTTCGCCCTGTATAGTTTTACATATGCACCTAATTTATTGATGACACTACAGAATCACCATAGTTTAAGTTATTAGTTAATAAGCAAGACAGTCTCAAGTCAATATCCAACATGTAAAGTTGGAACAATAAATGTATAAAAAGTCTCCTGAAGTTTAGTATAACCTATGTGACGTGGGTCACCCATCCCTTGCGCTACACTACTTCCCGGTAAAGTAGCTTAAAATAAATATTCTATTTTGTCCGCGAGATCTATTTCGTTGACAGCATCGATTTTTGAGAACAGGCCCCAAAACGACAGCCCTTCCGTTAAACTGCCATCAAATCATTTGAATTCAAGTTTCGGTAAGTTAAATTTTCGCCTACCTGGAGCTTGAGAATTGCTGAGCGATTGCTCGGTTCCAACCGATCATATGCTGTGGGCGCTACTGTTCTGTCCCTACGTGATTCTGTCCACCTTTAGCTTTAGCATGTTGTAACGTCGCGTGTACACATCAGCTCCATTCATATCAGAAGCTCATCCTCAGTTGCGTTCTCTGTCAATAGCGCCTCGAAAATTTCCCCATTGATGGTTGTTAAGGCATTATGCTTGATTTGTACCATCTCAAAGCATACCTTAATAGTATCAACATCGATGTGTTCCGCTACCAACGCTGTCTCCAAATCGTTGACTAACCTCGTGAATGCAGAGCGGAGTACCGTTCGCGATTTCTTTAGCGTTTCCATGATGCAGTCTTTTTCTCCCGGAAACACGTTACACTACGCACGACGTTTCTTTTTTAAATCGAAAAATTCACACAACGAAAAAACCGGCAAAATATGTCCTGTCACGGTCGCCATAAAATGTTGCGCACTTACAATATAGACCTACCCGTCTATACCATAAATACACGGTTCAGAATAATACTCGGTTTTAAATGTGTAATAATTTAACTAATAACTATTAAAAGGTTTAAAAAACAGATAAACTAATCTTTAGCATCGACAACGAACGTTTAAACTCTACTTCTTCTAACTAACTAAAAAACTACTGTCTGTTGCCAACATAAAAACATTTGAACTACTAAAGCTAATAGTACATCGATTCGTAACAGCTGAGCTTCGCCGGATGTACCGCCAGATTCTTATCACTCCTGAACACAGAGATTTTCAACGTATTCTTTGGCGTTTTTCGATGCAGGAACCGGTACAAGAGTTTATTCTTAACACTGTTACATACAAAGTTTCGTCTGTTCCAATTTTTAGCCATTCGTACCGTTCAAAAATTGGTCGAGGATGAAGATAGGTTGTTTCCAATTGCGAGGGACATTCTAAGTGACGGAATCTATATCGATGATGTGGTGAGTGGTTCTAATAGTTTGGAAGAAGCACTTGCTGCTAAGCAAGAACTCTTAGATTTGTTTAGTCGTGGTTGTTTGGAATTACGTAAATGGGCAAGTAATTCGCCGGAAGTTTTAGGTTCAATTTCGGATAGTTCGTTGCAAAGTCCATTTGTTTTCGATATGGATTATAGTACAAAGGTTTTAGGATTAAAGAGGATTCCCCAACAAGACATTTTTTCGTATGATGTAGAGCCACTTTCTACGGTTTGCACAAAGAGGAATATTTTGTCAAGTTTAGCTCGGTTGTTTGATCTGATTTTTGGCACCCTTGACATTTTATTCAAAATACTTAATGCAGTATTTGTGGGCGTTGGGTTTAGATTGGGACCAAACTCCACCTCAAAATGTCGTTCGTCGTTGGGACCAGTTTCAAAAGGAACTTCCATTTATTAAAGATTTACAGATTCAACGTCGTTTAAGCGCAAATAGTTTTACAACATGCGAGCTGCATGGGTTTTCCGACGCCTCAGAACGCGGATACGGTACTGTAATCTACTTTCGTTTCCTAGATAAGTCGTCGAAAATATCTATTTGTTTGGTTGCGGCTAAGTCAAAGGTAGCTCCTCTAAATCGAATCTCCTTGCCTCGTCTTGAACTTTGTGGAGCGGTTTGATTAACTCTGAATCACTTTGACGTTTCTTAAAATATAACAATTTCGAACCTGGATCTGAACGAAATGGATAAAAATGGAAAATAATTGTTATTCCAGTCCCCCTAGGCCCTTTTCTGAATACGCACATGTTAAATAATATAAAGTACATAACAAAACACTAAAACAAACAAAAGATAAAAAATACTTTATTTTTACATTTTTCTTTGTAACAAAAAAACCGCCTAAAGAATTTTTTTTTTAATAGGAATAATTTGCTTAAAATAATTACTAGTATAAAATAAAAAAAAATCAGTCAATTTAACCGATGTTTTTTTATTAATTGCATCCCCTACGAAAGGGGTGCAGATGTAGATTAAGTATTTTATTATATTCAAGGTCAAAAAAACACGTTCTATCGTTATCTGAAAAAATCCAGATTTTTTTGTTTTTTGAAAATAGGGGTTCAGGGTAAGTGAGGGGGTTGACATTTTTTTTTTCAAATAAAGTGATTTACTTTTAGATGTAATGTGAAAGAAAATCATTTAATTTTGTTTTACTTTCGCTAAAATAAATTATTGAATATTTCGAAAAGAGATACTTTAACACTCTGTAGAAGAAAAACGGCTCGATAAAAAAAGTTGGCGCAATGGTGACTTTTGATCAGAAGGACCGTGGCTACAACATATAAAAAATTCAGAAAATTTAACCGGGACCACTTTTCCATAAGGATTGTGTGGGGTTCTTTCTATTTCATTAATGTTCTGAAGTTTGAAATACATATAAATTGCTTCATGTTGTATGTAATGACGCAGGAATAAACTCATCCCAAGAAATTTGCCAAAGTGTTTGCAATATAATTTCTCCTATAACTATAATAGGCCCAAGCAATCCTAAAGGGTCATATACTTGTGCAATTAATGGAAAAATTGAACGCTTGGTAATTGGCGTTTTCTTATTTAAGGAAATTGGATATTTAAAAATATCAGAGGATGATGACCATAACAATCCTCTGACCAAAATCCATTTATATAACACCATTACCAATATCAGTAGAGGTGTTTTGTTCGTTCTGGGTCAACCCGGTATAGTTGGAATCTGCAATACCGACATCCGCGGTGCGCATGCGTCAAGAGGGCACTTGGTCGGTAAGTAGGAATCTGTAATACCGACATCCGGTCTGCGCACGCGTCGGTCACTGTAATACTGCGTTACCAACATGTGGTCGGTAGATTGAAAACTGTAATACCGACATGTGGTCTGCGCATGCGCCAGTGCCCTGTTGACCTAACCTGAAAAAAAAAAGTCAGACATACAAACAGACACACAAATGACAGCTGTCAAAAATGACGGTCGTCACAAATGACATCTGTCAAAACAGACATACAACTGACAGGCACACGAGATGGCGGCCACCACCCTAACCTAAAACACACACATACAACCAATTATACTTACCTACCTGATGACACATCCTACCAGCTTGAAGTCTGCAGCCCGACTGAAATTTGTTGGTCATCCACCTCCTTATATAGTTTTGCATTCCCACCATGTGACCTTGATTTGACCTTATCAGCTGATAGCCTGAAGCACGACTGACTACCGATCAGCTGTAGGCCACTTCCTTATATAGACTTCTCCAATTCCCCGCCACCACCCACCATGAATACATAACCTCACTTTTACATACGCGACAGTCCCACGATCCTACCACCACGAAGTCTGCAGCCTGACTGAAATTTGCTGGTCATGCACCTACTTATATAGTTTCGTATCCCCACCACCCGGCTATTTCGTACTGCGCATGCGTGGTAGCTCGACCAATCAACTGTTAGTATTGTGACCACGTGACCACATGGTAGCCATGTCATGTGACCACGTGGTAGCCGCGGCCGACTACTGCGATCAGCCGGCACCTATAACATCGTGCAGGACCGAATACAAAACGAGTGACGTCACACCAGCTGTTTAATGCTGTTATTTACATTTATGAATTTCCGACTTTGCCTGTGAGGACTTGTCTGTGACGTCACACCAGCTGTTTGCTATTGTTTACATTTCTGAATTTTCGATTTTGCCTGTCAGGACTTGTCTGTGACGTCACACCCAGCTGTGTATTATTGTTATGCTGGGAATAAGATATGATTTGTCAAAGCTGCCTTGGCCCTGTTGGTATATCGGTATAGTTGTAAGGCGGATAGTGCATTCTATGCTGGTTCGATCCCCCAATACGGCAGCTTCGTTTTTTCTTTTTTCTTTTATTTTAATTTTAAATTTTTTAACGATCGTAATTTTTTTTAATCTCGATTAGTTTGAAAGGTAGCAAAGGTAATTAAAATGTACATACCAAAAAGACATACCTTTCGTAAGCCCCTGCGCCCCGTCAAGGCTCGAGATTTTGCAGAGGTGCCTTCTCTGATCTCTTTTTTTATATTTTTTTTTGTTTTTTTGTTTTTTTGTTTTTTTTTGTAATTTTTTTGTGGCTTTTTTATAATTTTAAATTTTTTTTGTGATTTTTATGCTTTTTTAAATTTTTTTTGTACTTTTAGTTCATTTCTCTAAAGGAAATGTACTATTGTAATTGCAATTTCTGAAAATCGATGTTTTTTTGAAACTGTGCCTAAACGAAGCAAGATACGTGAATGTTAAGGGTGTTGGAAAGATGCTACAAAAAATTACCGATCTTTTGATACTAGAATCATGTCGATCGGACCATCCATTGGGTTGTTATTAAAAAATATCACTTTGGTGTATGTTAGGATGGATGGATGGATGTATGGATGTACGGAGCAAAAAATTTCTTTAACAGTAATTTACTCAATTATGGTACTAGGTAGAAGGTTCAAACTTGGCATAAGTAAATACCAAACTCTTGTGGTCAAGATGACCACAAGGTCATACTGACCACTGGTCAAGGTTAGTAGATATTGCATGCAAAAAAAAAACTAGCCCAAAATATTGTGATTTTTTTTTACTTAAACATATTTTTTCGGAGAGCCCTTTGTGTTAAAACTTTTTAAAAAAAATTCTATGTCTAGGAAAAAAGCTATGACGTTTTCAAATGTCAATGTTTGCATTGACATAGCTCCAATACTACAATAGTTAGAGGACTCAAACTTGGAGGATGGATACACAAGAGACAGAGGTTCAAGGTCATGTCAAGGTCATATTGTTTAAAAGGTCAATAGCATTTTTATAATTAAAAACCTATGTTACCGTAAATGAAAGGTAAATGTTCGACATGTTTTTGAAAACACAAAAGGTTGTTCTTGTGTTTCGAACTTAGCAAGCCATCTTCAGGGAACGATTTATAGTTTGACTTCAATTATCTCATAAACCACAATAGTTAAAGGTCTCAAACTTGGAGGATGGATAACCAGAAGACAGGAGTTCAAGGTCATGTCAAGGTCATATTGTTTGAAAGGTCAATAGGATTTTTTTTATTAAAAAACTATCTTAAGTTAAATCCAAAGTAAATGTTGGACATGTTTTTGAAAACATAAAAGGTTGTTCTTATGTTTCGGACCTAGTAGGCCATCTTCAGGAGACGATTTATAATTTGAAGATTAGTCAAGTCAAACTTAAAGAATGGATAATTAAACGACAAGAGTTCAGGGTCATGTAAAGGTCTTATGGTTTAAAAGTTCAGTATAATTTTTATTTTTTGTTAAATGCAATGTAAATATTAGACATGTCTTTGAGAACATAAAAGGTTGTTTTTATGTTTTGGACCTACTGGACTATCATCAGGAAACGTTATAATTCTAACAAAAAAATGAATTTATACGTAAGAAATGAACTCAAGAGTCGGATCTACCGGCCTCGACTCAGCTAGTTTTTCATAGTTTTTTACCCCTTAAGTCCTGATAAGAATTAAACTAAATTAAATTTTTTAACTAAACTTTGTGAAATCCATAGTGCTAAATTTATTACATTATTTAAAGCACACTTTCGTAAATGTTGATGTCTGAAACAACACGTTTTAGAAACAATCAATGTTTTTAGAGCTGGACAATTAAACGAATCTAATGATATAACGACAAAACCAAACTTTTGAAGATGTTTTTTCTTTTCTAAACCTTTAATAAGAAAAAAACCCTGAAAATTTGAAAGTATGTTAAAAAGTTCCTGCAATGTAATAAAGCCATCTTCCCATTTGATACCGTGCAAATTATTCAGCACCCATTGATATTGCTTACGCTGTTTATAATTTAAATGTTCTATAGCATAGGGTGGTTTTATTAACCAATGCTCTTGGTACTCTCCATTTACGAAACAAATGGCAAACTCTTTAATAATAAATTCATTATTATTATAAAGTCTACTACATACAACATTTTTTTATCAATATGGTTTACAAGCGTATATAGCCAATGCCAGTGACCATACATAAATATGAAATCTGGTGAAAACGAGCTCCCATATATAGGCTTTAGTGCTTAGACAGAATTAAGAGAGATGTAGTATAGCGCCATCTATAAACAGTGGCGTAAATTATTATACTATCCGCCGTACATTACCGGTAAAGAGACTATATTCAACAACTCTGTTATGAACAATTAAACAATATGCAGCTGTATTTGCTGGAAACATGGTATCTGCTTCAAATTCTAATCTGACATCTATGGATCCCGTCTTAATAGAATCCGATTGTTTGGAACAATCTAAAACTATTAGCGGTGTTTTTCCAAATTCACATCTAGAAAGCAATGGAGATGGATCTGTGTTGGGGTAATATGACGATCTGAATGCGGCATACATATGGTAAAGTAAAGCAAAATGACCCTTAGTGAAATCCAAATTTAGATCATCGTATGGGTACACTTTGGAATTTAGAAATAATTTAAGATTTGTAACATTGCAGTGATCGAATTTGCAGGCCAATTTTTTATTCTCATTTTTTCGCGATGTTTGAAAACCTACAGGGTGTTATTTTGTAGACTTTACTAGCGTTTTGCTCAGCTATGTGCAATTCGATTTCCATGAAAATTTCTGGAGTGACCATTTAAGAACTGTGCTTGCGACTGGTAAATACAGTATTTTAATTGCTCTATTGGTTTTGCAGAAAATGACAGTAACCATCATACTTATCGATTTTTATGTTAATAATTTTTTTTTTCGGAAAATCTGGATTATTTTACGTACAAATCATTTTTTACATTTTTAATAAACCTTACCTTTGCTTCATAATTGATTTAATTAATTTAATAAGTTTTCCTAACATAGTCGGCTGATTTAGTCTTTTTTTATTATTTATCTTATGTAAGTGGGCTACAAATTTAAAACTTTTCTGTGTTCTCATTGTGTTTACAAATTATGACAACCGTGATTTATTGTTAATAACGTCAAAAAAATGAGTGTCATAAGAGCAAAACAAATTCAACGCCTGCCTAAATAAAAAAAAGAACCATTTTAGCCAGGTATTTTAAGAAACTTTATGAATTTATTTTAAAACAACGAAGATTCCTAATTAATATGTAAAAACTAATTTAAATTTAAAATAATAAAGCTTTTTCGAAAAAAAATAAATATTACCAGAAAATTGTAAGAAAAAGGTAATGACTGTCCTTTTCTGCAAAAGTAATAAACCAATTAAAATTTTGTATTTACCAGTCGCAAGCACAGTTCTTAAATGGTCACTCCAGAAATTTTCATGGCAATCGAATAGCACATAGCTGAGCAAAATGCTAGTAAAGTCTACAAAATAACACCCTGTATAATTACGTAACGTGGCTTTTCAATTTGTGTTGTCGTTTTGACACACCAAATCTGTGGTAGGGAGGCAAAAGGGGATAAGTATAGAAATGTCATTTGTGCATGTCACTCTAAAAATGGTTTTCTCACAAATATTAAACAATATTAATGCAGTAATGAGAAGCTACATAAAAAAATAGATTCTACAGTACGTATATGGCTGATCCAATTTGTAAGTATCTAAATGTTTCTATTAAAATTCGGTGTCCGAAAGACACATTTTTTTAAATGTCAAATATACTTATCCCGTTCTGCCTCCCCAACACAGAAATATGATTACGATTTCGTGGTAGTAAAGGATATTCGTATATTTCCCAACTTCTAAAATTCAGGTTTAATACAAGACCAGTTTCCAAATGACGTAAAAGTGTAAGTTTTTGACTTGGGGAAACAGTAACATAAGGCATTTTTCAAAATAATTTTGTCAGTGAAATTTTACCTTTTGTAATTCGGTTATCATCATCAGGTATAGACAAGTAGCAATTTTCATCTCTTCGTGATCGCATAAGAATTAAGTCTTGTTTCATATTAACGATTACTTTTTTATGATCATCGGCAAAGCTGAGTAAAAATGCCAGAGGAATGCACACATTAAAGTATCCTTCTTCTGCTATTTCAGTATAACTGTATTCTGAAGATGATCCTAATCCATAGTTTTCGATTATGTGCTTGTCATTCATCGAATGTGTTAAATATCCTTTCATTGTAGTGGTAAGTCCAAGGTTTCGTACACGATCAATTTCTACGCCATTTAATTCATATCGTATTTCATCAAAAAGAAAAGCAAAGGCGTTAGTTGTTAAACTAATGGTATCATCTGGATTTTCATTATTTTCTTTGGTAAATTTACCTTCAATGTAAATGTAGCTTTGCCATGGAAGTGGAAGTATCTTGATGTTGAATAGAAATCACAATTTCATCTCTGTGGTCTAATGATGTTGAAGCAAATGGGTAGTGAGTATGATATTCGATACCCTCAATACCTTCATCCAAAGTGGAAGGTTCCAAAACGTTAAGAAGTGTCATGATTTATTTTTTAACTTAGTTACTGTTGTGGGATTTCCTAAAGTATCCGACAGTAAGTAAGTAGTTGGTTTTGTTCTTTTAACCTTGGTAATACGAAAAATTTCTGTTGTCCAAGATGGTGTGTAACCTTTTGCAAACTGTGAACGATATTTTGAAAGTCTTACGTGGTCATTAACCAAGTACTTGGGTTGACGAGTCTCACTTGTTGTAGTATAAACGTTATTTAACAATTGTCTTTCTATGTTTTTTCCTTTCACGGCAGATGGTTTCATATTTATTGTACTATGGATTGTAGTATTATATTGTTTTAATAGGATCGGTAAATATTTTACCCATTTGTAAGATCCTTGTAAACTAAACTGTTTCCATAAGTGATTTTTAAGAGTTCTATTTAATCTCTCGGCCATACAAGCCTTAATGTTGCTATATGTCGAATAATGATTAATATTATGTTTTGATATTAGTTTTGAAAATGTTCCATTAAAAAATTCCTTTCCTTGATCAGTTTGTAAATGTTTTGGCGTTCTCCCTGATTTCAAAATTCGGGAAAATGCATTTGCCACTTCAGATGCTGTCTTATTTTTCAATGGCTCTGCCCAAGCATATTTTAAAAATCCATCTATATTAACTAGTATATATTTATAGCCATTATTTTGTCGAGAAAACGGTATTATTTCAATAAGATCAGCTTGCCAAAGATCGTCGATACCTTTTAAAATTACAGAGCGACGTTTAAAATTTCTTCTTGCCGGTTTATGAAGTTCGTTTACAATCTGTTGTTTGGCATCCATTTATTTTCTTTTATACGGAAACAGTTTTGAAATCACACGTGTATATTTTTTGTTATTTAGAAGTCTGTTTACTTTTCCAGTAGGACTAAAACTTTTTTATGCGCTTTTGTAAGTGATAAAAATTTTTGATATGTTTTCCATTCGGATCTTTCAATAGATTCTGTTCCAGGTTGCTTAAGAAACATCAGCTTATATAGACCCGGCGTTCCCAAAAATGTTGTATGTCCACCGACATTAATAATGTCATTGTGGATTTTTATTTCGGCATTACCCATAAGTAAACGCTTTCCATCATAACGAACCCCGTAAATTAAGTCATATCCATCCATTTCATCATTTATTACTTTGATTACATACTCTGATGCCAATAGTCCAAAATTTGATGTTCCATCAATTGAATGTTCTGATAACCGCTTTTTTGTTGTCGAATTATTGGTCGTACTTGTAGAATTTACAGTATGTTGCTTTGTTGTATTTGATGCTGAGGTGCAAGGCTTGGGAGAATTATTTCTGAGTGTTAAATTTCCTTGAGAAGTAAAAAATGATGTCGATGGTATTGGAATCAATGATGATTGACCACTTTCTTGTTGAATTTCTGGTGTTATCGTGGAATTATGAGGTAAAGTTGTCCTTTTTGCATTTTGTTCTTTCTGTATAATATTTAACGGCATAGGAGATAAACTATTGTGAGTATTAAAAAATGAAGTCGATGGTATTGGAAGTAAGGGAGAATGACCGTCCTTTCGGTTTGGCCAAACTGCAGGAGAAGAAAATATTGAATTTTTTGTAGGTGTTTGTTCAACACTTTTAAAAGTAGTTTCATTTGCACTACGCCCAGGTACATTGCCATCTTTATGACTATAATCCTTAAATTTCAGTGGAGTGGAAGATTCTTGAGACATTTTAAATTTAAAATCTTCAATGCTGGTGCTGCTATCAAACGATTGTTCTGGATATTGCATATTATCTGTTATTAGTTTTAAATGTTTGGTAATTGGATTAAAAGTTCTATTTAAATATTCTTCATTTTCGGCCACAGTTCGTTTAAGTGTCAAGTATTTTTCTTTGATATTCGTTGTACTTTTTTCAATGTCATCAGCAAGTTTCAGTGAATCCATGTTGATAATTTTAATTACTATAAAGATGTACTACTACATCCTTATATAGACATCGAAACCACAGCGGTAACGTCCGTCATTTATATCCTAGTCTTTATCTATTACTACAAAACCATATTTACGATTCCAACAATGATCGCAAAGAGATTTGAAATTTTTTAAAGACATGTCAAAATTAACATGATCATCATATAATCGTTTAACATTTAAATTATCCTGTTTAAAAAGAATCAAGAGGTTAGCATTATCCCTTATTAAATGTTTGGGAATATGAGCATAACTTTGACAAAGGTAAAAGGCATCTACCCCACTGTGCCGTCCTTGACAATAATAATTACGTACATTGTCTTGTTTATCGCAAGCAATGTCATCAAATATAAAAATCAAATTTGACTTTGCAGAGCTTGGATGAGGAACATTGGCATTGTCATCGAAAAGGTGTAAACCAATTTCATCAATTGAGTTTATAATCTTTGCAAGTGTTTGATATTTAGGCTGAAAAATGGTTTTACTAAATAGGTAAACGTTTTGAAATCTTAAACCATTAGGAGAGTAAATAAGTGTAAGCATCAAGTTGGTTTTTCCACAATTCGAAGGTCCACATATAATACATCGTATACTATTCGGCAAAAGTGATCCATGTCTTGAAGGTCTTTCTTGATTCTCCGAATCTTCTATGTTCCATATAGGAAGTCGTACATTTTGTTTAATAAAACGCATGATTAAATAATCTTATAATATAATAATAAAGTTACGTAGAATTGGAGTTCCTTATATAGTTTTAGCAGTCTTGCATCCATGTTTCTTATGACTATTTATGGTTTTTTACCTTCTTTAATTGTTGGATACAAAAATCGGAATGCTGAATAAATGTGTTTTTCAATCTTTGCTCCTGTTAAGACAATTTTTCCCGATCTAGATATAAGAAAAGTCACTTTAGGGTAACTTAGTTGAAATCTTAAACCGGGAAATAATTCTGGTTCGTATATACTATTTCGAAGGATGGCATGTAATTTGTGTAAATCAACTGAAAATTGAAGGTCACAACTTGCTGTTATGTTTTGAATTTTAAATTCAGTCAAATGTACATTAAACCCCATTTTAATTATAATATTTTCAAATTCAGTACACGCCTTAAATGCATCACTTTCATTTTTTGTACCTATACATACAATTTTTCCAGTTTTGAAAACAAGTGCGGAACATTTTGGATTTTCTATTTTAATAATAGCATTATTCATCTTTGCATTGTACTTTGCTTTTTGATTTTGGGACGTTATCATCTTGATATCTAATGGAATACTTAAGTTCGCGGTTGCGACGATAATTTGAATTTTTGGTTCCATATTAAAATATTAAAAAATCTTATACGTCACTTTCTTATATACCTATCGAAGGCAGAATAAGTTGTTTACACTGCCGCAGACAAGTCGAGACTTGTTTGTGACGCCACACCGATAAGAAACCAGATGTTGATAAGACACGTGTTTTGTATTCGGTCCTGCACGAATATATAAGTATAATACCCATGCGGACTACTAAATCAGTTTTATTCGTGACCTTCACAGATGTTGATAAGTCAAGTAACATATAACAGCAGTTGTTCTAGAACATTCCACCAGATAACATTAGCAGATATAAAACGCTATATAAAATTCCTGTCAAGACTTGTCTGTGACATCACACCGATAAGAAACCAGATGATTGCTAGCGCGCATGCTTTGTATTTTGTATAGGTATATATATTATAAGATCTGGCTTGCTTTTGAATCATTATTCATCCGACTTCGACTTCGCTACCTTCAAAGTGAAGTTAGAGCGAACTGATATATTTCTTCTGCGATATTGTTTAAGTACCTTGGATTACTTATTACATTAAAAATGGATCAATTGTTTAACGATCAAGCCAACTTTGAACGGATTATTACGAAAATTTGTGGAACATGTGGTAAAGTATTTTCCAACACATACAATCGACAGCGTCATGAAGCCGTATGCCAACCTGCAAGTTCAGTTTCTAAAAGACAGCATGAAGATTTGTTTCCTGATCAAGAACAAATTGAACGTGAAATTGCAAAAATATGTTCAAAATGTGGTAAAGTCTCTCTCAACGTGTCCAGTCGAACAAGACATGAAAGATTATCTTGTAATATAATGTACAATGGTACTTGTCAACATTGTCAACATAGCTTTACCAATTTGCATAACCATAGACGACATGAACAAGTGTGTGGTCAACCACAAAATAAAAATCGACGTGTAGAACCGCCAGTAGACCAATTGTTAGCCACGATACCGAATTCTGAAGGAATAGTACCTTATAAAACAGCATTTGCTAGTCGTCTACAATCATTTTTTCTACGATCCGATACCAATCTAGACATGACGCAATTTTTGTTGTCCATAAAGCAAAAAGTGCTTAATTTATTGGCAATGGAACTAAATAGAAATGGAGCCATAAAATTTAATATTCTCGTTGACTGTTTACTTCACAATCAACTTAGTGAAGAACTGAATGCTGAATGTAGTGGTGGTTAGAGATTCAAACTTAGATGAATTAGTTGACACTTCCTTTGAAAAACTGAAGAGGGAATTAGAGGAGACACAGTTAAAAAAAAGTGGATGGGTACTATTAGCTGTGGATGGACTACGACTTCGCATAAACAAATACAGTCCTCTTGGTTGTAGCACATATATACCTTTACCAAAAGCAATTGCGGACAAAAAGGCTTGCATAAATGTTGAAAATAATGATCAATATTGCTTTGAATATTCAATTTTAGCAAAGTTAGTTACCTCAAGACACCCACAACGAGTTACTAAGTATACCAATTTAGTTCACCGCTACAACTTCGATTGTGTAACATTTCCAACACCCCTTGAGGACATCAAAAAATTTGAAAGAGTAAACAATATATCAATCAATGTTTTTGGCGTGGAAAAAGAAAAAGTGTACCCTCTAAAAATTTGTAATGAACAGTTGGAAGATCATAGGGATTTACTTCTTATTTCGAATAAAAGTGGCAACCTGCATCATTATGTGTACATAAAAAACTTTGAACGTCTCGTACACACTCAACTTACCTTAAACCACGGTCGATTAGTGGTATGCAAACGTTGTTTCCAACATTACCATGTTAATTATAATGGAGAGAATAGAATGGCAATACACAAACGATTATGTGACAAAAATAAACCGGTTCGAGTCGAAATGCCAAATGACAAGCCTTACATTAAATTTGAACATGTCGAGCGTGCACTTCGTGTGCCTTTTGTTCTGTATGCTGACTTTGAAGCAATACTTGAACCCATTGCAAATGCTACTCCAGATCCAAGATTTTCATACACCTTAAAATATCAAAATCACAAGCCCTTTAGTTTTTGTGTCTATCTTAAATGTACCGATGATGATGTATTTAATTTGGATCCAACTTTACCAACAGAGGCGTACTTATATCGTGGACAAGACGCTGCAGAACCTTTTATTGAATACGTTAAATCTCTAGCGCAAAAAATTTCCAAAATATATTCCACAAAGAAACCTATGGTCTTTGATAATCTAGACGATCTTCTGCACGTGGTGGCTGAAACATGTTACCTTTGCGACAAAGCATTCTGCGACACAGATATTAAAGTTCGTGATCATTGCCACCTTACCGGAAAATATAGGGGAGCAGCACATCAATCTTGCAACCTTCGATATCAAGTACCCAATTTTTTGCCTGTTTCGTTACATAACTTTAGCGGCTATGACAGTCATTTCATAATCAAGGAGCTGGGTTACGACGACAAAGACATCGACATTATTCCGAACAGTGAAGAAAAATACATTACATTTAGCAAAACAATTACGCCATCAATGAAAATTCGATTTGTGGACACATTTAGATTTATGCCGTCTAGTTGGGATTCACTAGCCAAAAATGTTTCACATCTTCGTGAAATAACTAAATTTTTTCCACCTCAGCATATACAACTTTTATCCCGCAAAGGTGTGTTTCCATACGATTATATTTCTTCATGGGCAAAATTAAATATAAAAACATTACCCCCTCGAGAAGCATTTTACAATCAAGGTAGCAAAGGTAATTAAAATGTACGTACCATATACGATCCGACTTGTTTGTAAAGTCATACCCATTGTTTACACCTTTAACTTTGCCTGCCAAGACTTGTCTGTGACGTCACGCCGATGAGAAACCCGATGTTGATAAGGCAAGTGTTTTGTATTTGGTCCTGCACGATTATATATGTATAAGACCCATGCTGACTACTAAACCAGTTGTTCACACTTGGATTTTGCTTGTCAAGACTTGTTTGTGACGTCACGCCGATAAGAAACCAGATGTTGATATCGCGCATCTTTGGCATTTTAGTATAAATATAAGATCTTGCTTGCTTCTGAATCATTAATCATACGACTTCGCTACCATCAAGGTGCAGTTCGAACGATATTGTTTAAATATTTTGGATTACTTATTACCTATTAAAAATGGATTACTACTTTCCGGATCAAGCCGAGTTTGAAAGAATTATTGCAAATATTTGTTTGCAATGTGGCAAAGTCTTTTCTAGACCATACAATAGACTACGTCATGAAGTAGGTTATTGTACATTGTATTTAACTACTCCCACTGCAAAAAGGCCTTACCATTTGGATTTGGATCAAGGGCCATCAACATCTAAAATTTTAAAAGAGTCCATCGATAAGGTCAAAGAAAAATATGTCCAAATAAAAAACAATGAAAAAAAATTGGCACCAATCCTAATTCTGCCACCAAAAAGACTGAATATTGTGAAAAAAAATGTTAGACATTAAAAAACATTATTTAGAAGAATTTATCTTAGTATAGTTTATAGTTGGTTTATAGTTCATTTCAGAACTTGTATTCTCTGATACTTAAGGGTAAAAAATTATAAAAAAATCACAAAAAAAAATTTAAAAAAGCATAAAAATCACAAAAAAAATTATAAAAAAGCCACAAAAAAATTACAAAAAAAACAAAAAAAAAATATAAAAAAAAAGAGATCAGAGAAGGCACCTCTGCAAAATCTCGAGCCTTGACAGGGCGCAGGGGCTTACGAAAGGTATGTCATTTTTGGTATGTACATTTTAATTACCTTAGTTACCTTTCAAACTAATCGAGATTAAAAAAAATTACGATCGTTAAAAAATTTAAAAAAAATAAAAGAAAAAAGAAAAAACGAAGCTGCCGTATTGGGGAATCGAACCAGCATAGAATGCACTATCCGCCTTACAACTATACCGATATACCAACAGGGCCACGGCAGCTTCGACAAATCATATCTTATTCCCAGCATAACAATAATACACAGCTGGGTGTGACGTCACAGACAAGTCCTGACAGGCAAAATCGAAAATTCGGAAATGTAAACCAGAGCAAACAGCTGGTGTGACGTCACAGACAAGTCCTGACAGGCAAAGTCGGAAATTCATAAATGTAAACAACAGCAAACAGCTGGTGTGACGTCACTCGTTTTATATTCAGTCCTGCACGATGTTAGAGGTGCCGGCTGATCGCAGTAGTCGGCTTCGGCTACCGCACGTGGTCACATGACATGGCTACCTTGTGGTCACGTGGTCACAATACTAACAGCTGATTGGTCGAGCTACCACGCATGCGCAGTACGAAATAGGCGGGTGGTGGGGATACGAATCTATATAAGTAGGTGCATGACTAGCAAATTTCAGTCAGGCTGCAGACTTCGAGGTGGTAGGATCGTGTGAATGTCGCATATGTAAAAGTGAGGTTATGTATTCATGGTGGGTGGTGGCAGGGAATTGGAGAATTTGGCGGGAAAGTCTATGTAAGGAAGTGGTCTACAGCTGATCAGTAGTCAGTCGTGCTTCAGGCTATCAGCTGATAAGGTCAAATGAAGGTCACATGGTGGGGATGCGAAACTATATAAGGAGGTGGATGGCCAGCAAATTTCAGTCGGGCTGCAGACGTCAAGCTGGTAGGATGTGTCATCAGGTAGGTAGCAGGTATGATAGGTTGTATGTGTGTGTGTTTTAGGTTAGGGTGGTGGCCGCCATCTTGTGTGCCTGGCAGTTGTTGACAGCTGTCATTTGTGACGACCGTCATTTTTGACAGCTGTCATTTGTGTGTCTGTCTGTATGTCTGACTTTTTTTTCAGGTTATGTCAATAGGGCACTGGCGCATGCGCAGACCACCTGTCGGTATTACAGTTTTCTACCTACCGGCCACATGTTGGTAACGCAGTATTACAGTGGCCGGCGCATGCGCAGACCGGATGTCGGTAAGTCGGTATTACAGTTTCCTACTTACCGACCACGTGCCCTGTTGACGCATGCGCACCACGGATGTCGGTATTGCAGATTCCAACTTTACCGGGTTGGGCCAGAACGAACAAAAACACTCTACTAATATCCTTTCCTCCGTAGCTAATAAAATAACATTATGTAAGTGCAGGGCCACACTATGCGTTTTGACCGCAGCGTTTCTGCCGCATGCGTTTTAAGATAAGACAGGCCACACTTATCCGGTTGCGGATCGCTATTCAGACCAAAGTAAAAAAAATAACGCTGTGGTTCAACAAGACGGCAAAAACGCGCAGTGTGGCCCGGCACTTCAGTTCCCACGACCTTTACGTACATCTTTTTTGTCACAAAAAAATATGAGAAGCGATAATTTTTTTAAGGTGTAATGCCCACTCTTCTTTAAGCCTGCCCTAGACATACAGTTCGATCGTACGACTGATCGAAACGATGATCTGTGCAATTTTGTTGGTGCTTCCATACACTCAGTTCAACTGTAACTGCCAACTGCTTCCGAGTTCCGGTCTACAAATAGCCAAATACCTAATCTAATAAAAAGAAGGATTTAAAATGTATTATTTAATTCATAAATTTACAGAAATACCTATCTATATTTTTAAATAATTGGATTATGTTCAAAGGTTAAAATAAGTACAATTTGTGTAAAAAGTACAAATTTTGATACATAATAGGGAACATGAACGTAAAAGATTTTGACCAAATATTGCATTTTAGATAAAGCGGTCAGAGTACGTTATTGCATATTATGATTTGTTTAAGCCGGCGACTATTTTTTAATTAATTTTTAAACTTTGGTGTAAACTAAAAACATCCCCCACTACTTTTCAGAGTATACGAGCTGACGTTACAAAATTGATAATGTTGGCACTTTTGTTGTTTTGAAATCACGTGTAAAACATAATTTGACTTATTAAAAAAAGTTTGCTATTTTTCTATTTCTTATGACGTCTTTTTTGTGGCGTGTGATAAAATTGCCTACAATTGGCCAAGTGCAGTGTTTACCAATCGCGGCATTTGAGACTTGTAAAATTCTACAATTATTGTCGACTTGTTTGTAACTTTTATGAAATGGGCCCCTGGTCAAGTCCTACGTCACAGTTCACAGAAATGCATTAAAATAATGTCTGTGAAATTTATTGCCAACTTTGTACCTATTTAACCGACCTTGTATGTTTTAAGATAAGCAAGATTAAAACGGTGGCCCTTAAATTTACGTCATCCAGGTTTATATAGTACTCAAATGTGTAGATTAATTTTTTTCAGAAATAAATAACCTGCGTGCTTAGTGAAATTGCCGTAAAATTTAGAAAGTACATACACAATCCATTGCTAAAAAATAATTTCAAGTTTAAACTTATATATCTTACGAAAATGTTTATTGCTATATTTTTAAAACTAGAAATGGGTTAGATCAGTGGTTGGGTTAGGTCAGTGAATATGTTAGATTAGTGAGCCTGTTAGAGTTTTTTTATAAAATGCCTACATTTAATAGGATACTCTTCGCAGTAATCAGAAAACAATAAAATTAAAATGAACAATAATTTTTTAAAATTACAAAAAAAATCTGCGAAGAGGTTATACTATTAACTTTTCTATAAAAAAAAGGTTTATTAGCGAAAAGCATAAATGCACTGACGTTTAGGATTTAATTTGGCTTTAGAAAGATGCACTTGTTTTAATTTTTTTTTTGCAAAGCCACCTTGACCGAACCTAGACTTACGTGACTTAAAGCTTTTTTATCACTAAAAACCTATTTTTTTGACCTTTTTTGTCTTAAAAACTTTACAAAAAAAAAACAAAAAATATATTTTAATACAGAATTTAATTTTCTTACATTTTTATGACTTAAGTTTTTTTTGTAAATTAAAAAATAACGAAGATACGGCTTTTTTTTTTATTGGGGGGCTTACGTGGGGCGGACAAAAAAAACTTAAAACTACTTTTAGTAGAGAATTAAAAGGGCTTTAAAGTTACCAGAAAAAAAATTCTGTAAATTTTATGATAACTGAAATATGAATTTTTTCTCACTTGGGGGGTGCCGCAGCCCCCTTATTATTTTCCGATTTCTTTCAAAAACAATAGGGATCTAGATTTTAATGAGAACGATTTTTCGTGAAAATTTCAACTTGATGGGATCTTTGGTTCTCAAGTTAGAGTGTCTACAAAAAACGTGACAGACGGACGGACGGATTTTTTGAAAGTTGTTCAAAATTCGATGACACGCACGAATCTGCAAGAATTTTTGCTCTACGACGATTTTTGACGATTTTAGAATTTTCAAAACAATCACAATATGTCTGCGAGGAGTATAATAAAGTGTGCCTATACACCCGTGTAATTCAAAAACCTAGTAACTTGAGTTAGGCAGTTTGTGTTTAAACGAAGATTGCTCCGAAACTAGAGGTTCAAGGTTAAAACCAAAAACATATTTAAAAAGTTTAAAAATCTAGCTTTCCAGAAATGGAATTAATTAAACCTTGAACCTCTAGTTTTGTCACAATCTTCGTTTAAACACAAACTGACTAACTCAAGTTACTAGGTTTTTGAATTGCACGGGAGTATATTATTTAAAAAAAAATACAATTTTGGGATATTAAAAAAACATCCATCACGGATTTTATTATTTTTATCGTCACCCTAAGAAGAAAGTATTTATTAAGTTGGAACAGAACGAAATGCACAGAAAAAGATGGTGATCATCCAAAAACAAATCTGTGTAAAAACAGTTAAATTTGGCAGCCTAGTTATATACCTATTGTACCTATTACCTATAATTTTTTAAACGAAAAGTCATTAAATTAATTAAACGATTAAAAGTCAAAACGTTCGGATCTTATTACTTTGTTTGCTGTTTAATCTGTTTAAGTTGTATTCTGCCTTATTTTTATTGTCGTTATACTCGTCGTTATATTAGAACAATCGTTTTAGATGTTTATAATTTTTATATCATGTTTTATTTCAAAAATGGACCCCAGGATATACAAATTTCGAACAAAAAAAAATAGTTTTTACTGGGTATATTAAACTGGATACACATAGTGGCACGGGTGCGCATAAAGCAAGCCGAAATTGCATGGGCCATGGATGGGACAAGGCAAGTTTTCTTACCTTGTGTAACCGATTATCATAGGCATGCGTGCGGTCTCGGTTTTCCTTTATGCGCATACGTGTATGTGCTCCTTATGCTCAGACGTATACCCAGAAATGCTGAAAATGCTTAGAAATAGACCCCAGACTCAGCAATTTGTAACCAAAACTATTAAAACTAAAATATGTCTTGAAGGCACTTCTTAGACTGTTTGCATTTTATGTTTTTTGAAGTGCTAAGAAAGTAATTTGAATAGAGGTTCTGGAATGGTTTCTTCGTTAAAAACAGGCACCCGAGCAAGTACCTCAAAAAATCAGAGTTTTCAAAAATTATGAAGGTCTAGGACAAAGGGCAAGGCATGTCTAAGCAGGATGTTTAAAATACAATGCTTAAACGTAAAGGCTTTCTTCTAAATGTCCTTTTGAAGATTTCTCCATGCTGATACAATTTTCTCTAAACATTTCTCAGTACTCAGTAAATACCTACCTAGTAGATTTTCGCACAAAAGGTATGGTGCAAATAACATGTGTGAACTTTGTGAAGATTATCTTTAATTTTAATACATAAATCAGTAACAACAGTTTTTTAAATCGTATAAAATATTGACACAAGACGGTTGACACATATATGACAATTAATTACGAGATCTACCTAATGAATGTTGCCTTATCAGTTTCATAGGTAGTGTTTTTTAACATTATTTTCTTAGTAATTCTTCAGGAAGGCTGGTCACTCCCAATTTTTATTATTCTAAGATGTTGTAGAGACTTGTAAAAATATTATATTAGTTTTTAAAAAAAGTTCATATGGGGATTCTATTAAAAAACCAGTGCGTAAGTCTTAGTTCATTGCGAGCTGTTCGCTGCTGCATTCTAGAGCGATTTTCAGTACTTTTTAAGTACGCGCAGGACTTAAAGGAAGTCGGCGACCTCCAATGTTTTTACGGAAATGGATGTGTCATGGTGTTTGGTACATTGTCACTAAATATAAAAAAAATTCATCGGAGCTGAGTTAATTTCAGTCCTACCTTAAGAACCCTCGATTTTAAAATATGCATTTTTTTTTTTTTAATGAAAATTTTAATTATTTAGAACAGTTAAAAGCCAATTTTTTTTACAAAAAATTTGGCAAATCTTAACACTTTTTACTAGATCATTTTTATTCTTATCATAAATCTCAAAAGTTCCTCAGTAAATGAATGAATAAAATATTAAAATCGATCGCTACAGACCAACAGTTTAGACCAAAATACATACTTTCATCGGATGGTCTGGAGCGGGCTTACGACCGACGACGTACTGTTCAGATCAACTTTTACGACGATCTGCCCCAGACGCTAAGATCGGTCTAAACAGTACGTCGTTTTAGACGGTCGTATCAGTCTTATCGCATGGTCTAGGGCAGGCATTAAATTGATTTTTAAATAAAGCATAAAGTTTTCTTGCAGAATGTCCCTGAAACGAGGGCTCCCGACATGTTCTTTGGTGGCAAAATTACAATCCAATTTGGTATTATAGACAATAGACTAAAAAAAAACTGATTATCAATTACCAAGACCATAATAAATTCATTGTTTAAATTCTTGTCATTTTTAAATGCGAGCATATTCAATGTTTAACTAGATGCCTTTTAAAAATTACCTGATACCGCAAGCTCATAAATAATAAAATTAAAAGGCTTCAAACCACATCCTTCTTCAGTTCTGCATGCATGTGGTCATGAAATCATTAGTCAACTCTAATATACAGAGAGGCTTATTGTGTACGGAGTTTAGCAGTTTCGGCTATATACCTAATGGCAAAGATGAAAGATATTATTCTTTAATTCAAATATGGCAAGTAAAGAGCACAGGGTGAATTAAGGATCTTAATACTTTCCTTGTACCACTTTAATGTAAATTTAACTGTACAGGGTGCCCCACAGTGAATTCCCCA
This sequence comes from Cartodere bifasciata, assembly GCA_963920755.1. Lineage (NCBI taxonomy): Eukaryota > Metazoa > Arthropoda > Insecta > Coleoptera > Latridiidae > Cartodere > Cartodere bifasciata. The sequence continues at coordinate 15,874,014 of OY987193.1, read as the reverse complement.
CTTTTCTCAGTTATTTTTGAGTTATTTAAAAAATTTAAAATGCTATCCTGTGACCCATTTCCTATATTTTTATAATATGTATTCAAAATTTTAATAACTCATCAAATATACCGGGTGTTGCAAAAAATATACTTTTTTCTACAGGGTGTCCAAAAAATGGCGCATAAACGCGATGGTACGTTGTTGGGGCATGTCTAGGGAGCCCCAGAAAATTGTTAACAAAAATCTATCTCATATACCCTCGGAGATATGTTGCCCCAAAGTGCGAAACTTTAAATGCGTATATCTTGAATATAACAGCACATATTAACGAAACAAATGGTATAATACAAAGCTACAGTATATTTTAAACCATTCAACCATTTGTTTATTTATGAAATGGTCGAATTAAATTTTTATAATCAATTTAATTTTACAATATTTTCATGAAATGAAGCTGACAACAACATCAATAAAATCTAGTGCAAAAGTGTATGATCAAGACACATAAATGGGATTTTTAGATGTATTTTCCTAGACTGTGTTGCCGAATTTATGCAACTTTTTTCGCATTTATCTCGATGAATATAACAGATGGATTTTTTTTTACAATTTTCTAGGGATCCTTGAGAATGCCGCAAGAGCGTACCATCGCGTTTATGCGCCATTTTTTGGACACACTGTATAGGAACACCCTATATATTTTTACCATTTTTGGAAGAAGAAGTAATTCTAAGACACATTTATTCTTCAGTTTTTTTGATTTAACGAAAAATAAGAAAATGGGGGCGTCTTATTTTTTGTTTTAACTTTTAAAATAATATTATAACTCATAATTAGTAACAATATTTATTTTAAACAAAATCTAAACACATTTTATATTAACTTTTCATATATTCCCCCACTATTGTTAAGACATTTTCTAATTCCCTTAAAAACATTTTGTTTTAAATTTTGAAGCATCATGTGGTTTTTATTAAGTTCTTTAATTTATTCTTCTATTAACCTCTTTATCATTTTCACGTCCTCTAAATCTTTCTTGTTGACAGAATCCTTTAAAGCACCGCAAAAAAAATTAAGGGGGTTTAAGTCCGGACTATTTGCCGGCCATCGAATTGTTTCCCTGGCCCCTATCCATTGCGGATACATTTTATTTAAAAAGGTTGTAACCTCTCGAATGTTGTGGTGGGGGAGCCCTATTCCACTGCCAAATCATACCTCTACGGTTAGGAATAGGGATTTCTTTCTTTGGGGTGCTTTAAAGGATTTTGTGAACAAACAAAATTTAGAGGACGTGAGGCGGTTGATCGAACAAAAATCGAACAAAAAATCAGAGAACTAAATGAAAATCACCTAATGTTTCACAAATTAAAAAAAATTTTTTTAAAGAGAATTAGAAAATGTCTGAAAAATAATGGGGGAATATTTGAAAATTTGTTATAAAATATCTAAAGAATGTGTTTAAAATAATTATTATATAGTTATAATATTATTTTAATAGTTTAAAAGAAAAAAAAATTTCAAAAAAAATAAGACGCCCACATTATCTTATTTTTCGTTAAATAAAAAAATACTTAAGAATAAATGTGTCTTAGAATTACTTCTTCTTTCAAAAATGGTAAAAATATATAGGGTGTTCGTATAGAAAAATGTATATTTTTTGCAACACCCGGTATATTTGAAGAGCTATTCAAATTTTGAATATTATAAAAATATAGGAAATGGGTCACAAGATAGCATTTTAAATTTTTTAAATAACTCAAAAATAACTGAGAAAAGTGGGGGTGGAATTCACTGTAAGACACCCTGTACATGTACTTTTGTGGCCGACTTAAAGTAATCGATGCTTTTCTTTATTGTGATTATAAACAAATGCAACCTTCAAATCTTAAGTAAAATTCTAAATGCATGTAAGTGGGTTATTCTTTTATACTATTTTGCCATAATTGCAGCCTTTTTTTTGTGCTAAAACAAACCAATTTAAAAGAGCAAATATGTTTTAACAATTATTTTTACCTGAATAGAGTCCTGGGCTAATTGTCAAAAACTTGATTAATTATTAGAAAATTGGCTTAAAAATGGGTAGGTGAAGTCGTATGGGCATTTTCGCTTTTATTTTTTTTCTTAAAAAATAAAAGAGATTTGGATTTTTATAAAGAGCACCGACATGCGCTGAAATATACCACTACCATTTTAACTATAAGGCCTTAAAGGTTAAAAAAAATGGTGGACAAAAAAGTTTGACAACTTCCGACAGTTTATAAAAAGTTTGAAGGAAAATGAAAAAAGTTTGAAAGGAGTTTGAAATTTTGCCAAAAAATAATTTATTTTTATTTTGTGTGTTAAAACAAGTTGAAACAAACAAAAACTGTATTGGTATTGCTAAATATTTTAAATTTCCATGATTGTTGATAAAATTCAGTGGTAAGTATTGATATTTTATTAAAATATCACACAAATTATAAATTAAACATTATTTTAGGAATGTAACGATGAAATGGTTTTAAAATAACAACAAAAAGAAGCAGAAGTTTTCCATTATAATCAAAACAATGCATAGGAATACAGTGCCCAATAATATTCTTAAAATATATCATCATTCTTTCGACCTCCTGCAGTTGTCAAACTTTTTTGTCCACCATTTTATTTAACCTTTGAGGCCTTATAGATGGTAGTGAATATACCCGTGATAAGCGGTCATAATTTGATCAAAGATCTCTGTGATAAAGTTCGTGTTTCTGAGTTTCTGGCATACGTCATATGTCAGAATTTTCAATTTGTAACCTTATTTCTTTACAAGCCAGAGTTTTCGTTTAAATTTTTAATTTTAAACAGTTTTGTTCGGTAAAATGTCGTGTGCATTTGCAAGTTTGTTTTCTAATACCAAAGAAACAGTAGCAAATGGCTATGTGTACTGTCGTGTAACTGTGTTACAAGAAAAATCATTACACGGGGCTTAAAATGTGCCAGCCTAAATTATTAACACGACATTAATTAATGATATGGCAATAATTTTTTAAACTTACATTTGTATATGTGCACAAGCAGAACAATATTTCTAATTCGGCAAGTTGTTTTCTCTGTTTCTGTAATTTATTTTTATTTATAGTTGACATATGTCAAAAATACCACGGAGTTTTCTTCTTCTTTTTAAATATTCTGGCCTTACGTCTTTAAAAATTCAGATTGTTTTAAATTGCGCATGCCCGCGTATTTGAAAAATAATTTTTCGTAATTAATTTATTATTCGGCCTAGAAATTTAAAAAAAAATGAGAGTTTAAAATTAATACTCCCAAAAACCCAAGGAATTAGAAGAAAAATAAAAAATTATCAACTTTTTACTTAGTCCAGGACTCTATTACACTTAGTACAGTCAATCCGTATGTGGATATTAACAAAATTTTGGGTAGGGCCGCCTTTTTATATGATGTAACTGGATGTCCAAAGAGTAAAACCCCAAATTACTATCCCAACTACTACTAAAGCTTCATTCACGATGAAAATTAGCTTGCATCCGGTAAGAATTAAGGTAGCTTGCAAGAGCTTGAAATATGTATTTAGGTAATGTCATTCACAATGAATTAGCTTGTAAGAGCTCATGCAATCTAATTCATTGTAAATGGTATATCTCAAATACATATTTTAAGCTATTGCAAGCTACCTTAATTCTTACAAGATACAAGCTAATTTTCATTGTGAATCCCACTTTACTTATAGACGATTATCATGAAATTAGGTGATTTTCATAGAGCTATAAAATCGTTAATATTAATGATTTGTTATTTCTTTAAAAACGATTGCATTTTTATTAAAAGAATGTTCCTAAAAAAGTCAAAATATATAGGGTGTTTCGACAGAGTTTTATTAGATCTAGCATGTCATTATAATATCTTCTATGATATGTAAAACAAGTAAGTTGTCAAATAAAATAAAAAAGTAGTTTGACGTTAAAAGATTTATAATTATTTAAATAATAATAATAATTTAATACTTTTATATTAGCACCCAATGAAATTGAACGAATTTAATTATTAAAATGTCAAAGTCGAAAAATCCTGAAGAATCTACAAGTAATTCTTCAGTTACGTCTGAAAATGTTAGTGTCCCTGTCGAATGAACAATTCGCAGGTTTCGCAAGGCAGTTTTGCCAAATGTACTGATGCAAGATTTGATGGCTTTGAAGATTCTAACGTGGAAGCATTTGTTGATAATATTTTAATCTATAAGGATTGTTTAAATATGTCGGATCAGCATATACAGGGTGTTACCAAATAAGTAGGAAAAAAATCAGGGGATAATTCCTGAACCCATTTTAAGAAAAAAAGTTCCTATAAACATATGCCCGATTTTGACTTTTATTTTTCTTACAGCCCCCTAAGGGCCCCCATTATTAACACGATTTTTTAAATTTTACAAAGAGGAAAATATTTCTAGTGATTAGATAAATCAAATAGGTCCTATAAAATTTTTTGAAAAAATTATTCTTTTCAAAATTATAGCGAAAAAACTGATTTTTTAGGGGTTTTTGGGGGAGCTGTATCTCAGAAACGAAGGATTTTCAGACACATGTTTATATGAACTTTTTTTCTTAAAATGGGTTCAGGAATTACCCCCTGAATTTTTTCCTACTTATTTGGTAACACCCTGTATTGAAAGGACTTCCAATGTTGCTACAAGGATTTGCAGCCATTTGGTGGCAAGGTGTAAAGAATACCGTTCTTTATTGGCTTAGTGCTACTACCCTATTGAAGGATACGTTTTTAAATTCTTTGACACCGCATTTAATTTTTCGAAAAAATATTCACGAGAGCAGAATGATAATGAGTCTATGAGTATAGAGATTTTCATTTGTGATATTCGTGCTCTTTTGTAGAAGTTACCTTACGATCTTGTAATTGGACAGAAAGCGCCTATCTAGGGGGAGCTTTAACAAGTTTTTAATGGACATTCGGGATATTCAAGAATCGTTAAAAGAATTAAAATGTGTGGAATCTAATAAACGGTTTAATTTGCCTGAAGAGTCCGAGAACGTACCTGGTGTGCTTATTGCAAAAAAGTTGCCATATAAAATAAAAATGCAGAAAACTTACCAATTGAGATGAACCTTCGAACAAAACTTTAAACCAAGGTTATCCATCAACTTCTTATAAACTTCCACCTGCTTCAACACACTAAAAAAAATTGTTTGCAATGGTTGTGGAACCCTTGGAGTTATTCGTTCCAAATGTGGTGTTTGTCAAAATCGTGGCGAATTGCCATTGAAATTACAAGCATTAGATTTTTGTGAAATTCAAATTTTGGGTAGATTTGGTGTTGGTTATGCAGATTCAGGAACACAAGGTTGTATTGCTGGCTTTCGTTTGTAAAAAAAAACTTCAAAAACTCAATTGTCATTTTACTAAACCAACGATTAAACTATCGTATGCAAATGGTATAGTCCATTAAGAAGATGCCCTTAAACTACCCTAGATGTTATTATTATGGACAAAGTTATTCCCACTAATTTTACAATAATAATTCCTCGTTTAACAAATAATCGAACGCTCTTAGGTGTGGATTTTTTGCGCAATGCCCGAATTGTTTTGGATTTTTCGGAAAACTATTGGATCTTCTCAGATTTTTCAAATAATCGTTTTCAATTTGTCGATGAAGTTGTTTCTTCAAAGAACCCCGCACAATCCTTATGGAAAAGTGTTTTTTGATTTTTGAAAATAGGGGTTCCGGGTAAGTAAGGGGGTTGACATTTTTTTTTCAAATAAAGTGATTTACTTTTAGATATAATGTGAAAGAAAATCATTTAATTTTGTTTTACTTTTGCTAAAATAAATTATTGAATATTTCGAAAAGAGATACTTTAACACCCTGTAGAAGAAAAACGGCTCGATAAAAAAAGTTGGCGCAATGGTAACTTTTGATCAGAAGGACCGTGGCTACAACATATAAAAAATTCAGAAAATTTAACCGGGACCACTTTTCTATACGGATTGTGCGGGGTTCTTTGGAATATTTTGAAGTTAACCAGGAAAATATTTTACGCGAAAATGAAGAAGAAATGTTAAGTTATGATCAAAAAATGCAATTTAATACTCTACTTAACGATTATGCTGATGTGTTTGGATCTGAAGGAGGACCCACAACCATTAAAACTGGAGATCGCAGTTCCTCCTTGATGAGCGAAAAAAAAGTTTTTGCAAGAGGAACTTGATAGATTGTTAGCACAAGAAATTATTGAGGAGTGCGAATTACCTTGGGCTAGTCGTCGTTTTGGTTCCAAAAAAAGGTGGTGCATAGATTATAGAACTTCAGTCTGGTTTTTTGCAAGTACCTCTTGCACCTGAAAATAAAGACAAAACTTGTTTTGTAACTCCTTTTGGTACTTTTCGGTTCAATAGGATGCCATTCGGTTCAAAGATCTCTTCAGCTTCTTTTGTGCGTCTTATGAATCGTTTTCGGACTGGTCTGGGTAATCTTGCACTTTTTACTTACGTAGATGGTACTTTCAGAAACGTTTAAAGGTCATATTAATGATTTAAAAGCTCTGTTTGAAAAACTTAAACTTTCTAAAGTACGTGCTCGTCGTAAAAAATGTGATTTTATAAGAAGTTCAGGTAAATACCTTGGACATATTACTCCGGATGGAATTAAAACAGATGAAGGTCAAGGTTAGAAGATATTGCATGCAAAAAAAATCTAGCCCAAAATATTGTGTATTTTTTTTGCTTAAAAATATTCTTTCACAGAGCCCTTTGTGTTAAAACTTTTTAAAAAAAATTCTACATCTAGGAAAAAAGCTATGACGTTTTTAAATGTCAATGTTTGCAAGAACATAGCTCCAATACTACAATAGTTAGAGATCTAAAACTCGGAGAATGGATACATAAGAGACAGGGGTTCAAGGTCATACCTTTTTAATGATCAATAGGATTTTTATTATTAAAAAACTATGTTAAGTTAAATGCAAGGTAAATGTTGGACATGTTTTTGAATACACACAAGCAATGTTTATAGAATACTTCGTAAAGGTTGCCTTGTGATTTGATAAATCGAATGATAGCGGCACGTAAAATGGTCATGCGCTGTAAGGCAACAGTAGCTGACGTCATACAGCTTCCATTTTATGTGTGTTTACGTTAGAAATTTTGGTTTTTAGTGAATTTTAGCTAGTGTGGTGATTATTTGATGTTAATGTGTGCTAAAAGTATAGTGGTACGAGTTGTGTTTTAGTTATTAACAAGAATTATTTAGATAAAAGTGGAAAAAGACCCAAAAAGACTAAAAAAAAATGTTGTGAAAATTGACTATAAGAAGAGTAGGTTTTTATAACAACTTTCCTTAATTATTGTGAATGTTAATAGTCATATTTATAGATGCCTGGTCATTCTTGTGCTATTGCTACGTGCAACAGCAAATATCGAGGCAAAGGTGATAAAAAAAAATGACAACGTTTCTTTTTTCACGTGGCCAAGGAACGAGAAAATAGGCAGAGAATGGCAAAGGTTGTGTGACCGACCAGCTTCCTTTGACGAAACTGGAAAAAGAGTCTGCTCTTTACATTTTACAAGAGATGACTTTGATGATGGATTGCGTGCTGAACTTTTAAATTTACGCCCAAAAATTTTGAAAAAAACTGGTAAGAATGGGATCTGTTTACCTTACTATTCTCTGCTGTTTATTATTTAATAATACTTAATTTCTCACAGCTATTCCTTCTTTAAATCTTCCGCCTGCTTGTATGTCATCGGAAAGAAATCTTCGGGCACAAAAGCGTAAAGATGAACGGGAGAAGAAAATTTTATTAGAAAATTTATTGCAAGATGAAGCACCACAAACCGAATCAGAAATTGCTCTGACAGTACCAGCCATTGAAGGTAAATATTTTGTTAGTATGTTTTTGGTGCTTTATAGAATGATGAGATACATTTTTTGCACAATATTTTCTTTAATTTTAACAGCGACTTTATGTGATTATCTAATCAACTGAAGCGAGATTCTTGTTAAAAAATGTTAGGTTAACTTAAAAAACACAGGGTTTGGCAGAAATTTTAACAAACCAAGCTCTATTTTCTTTTCAACTAAAAATGCTATTTTTTTGCAGACCCCCAAGAAATATCTTCACTTTGTGAATGTGAGGAATTGAGAAACAAAGTAAAAAAAAAGTAAAGAAACTTCGGGAGGTTGAGGAAAGAAATGCGAAAGATCTGAAAGTCAAAGAAAAACATTGCGACACATTAGAAAGAAAACTTCTGAAATTACAAGAGGAAAACGAACTTCTAAAAAAGAAGAGAACGGAAGAATTTGATAAATATTCAAAACGACTGCGAATGGTACAATTCGAGAATGATTCTTTAAAGAAAAAAATAAATGATGCTGAGAAAAAAATTAAAGAAGCCGGGATTGCGTTTGAAGAGCAGGCTAAAGCGGCATTTAAAGATTTCTTGACCTCCAGTCAGATAGACATTGCTTTGAAGAAGAAAATAAGAGCAAAATGGAATCAGGAAGAATTATCAAGAGCATTCACCCTAAGATACTTGAGCAAACGGGCTTATGTATATCTTAGGGAAAAGCTGAAATATCCTCTTCCTGGAATTTCCACACTACAGCATTGGGCAGGACACGTAAATGTTAGAAGTGGAGTATTGGAAGACGTGCTCAGGGTTATGGAAACAGCAGGTCGGAACAAAACAGATTTTCAAAAAATGACCACGTTATGCTACGATGAAGTTAAGGTAATTTTTTTTATTTGAATACTTTTTAAATAATTTAATGGAAAAAATGAAGAAATTGTAGTACCTACGGAATGAATTTTCAATTTCAGATTGAGTCTGTGTACGAATATGACCAAAAAGAAGATGAGGTTCTTGGACGTCACAAACAAATGCAAGTGGTGATGGCTCGAGGCATCTTTGACAATTGGAAGCAACCAATTTTTATTGCTTTTGACCAGCAGATAACAAAGGAAATTTTAGACGATTTAATAATTCGCCTTGAAAACATAAGTTATCATGTTGTCGCTTGTTCATCTGACTGTGGAGGTGGTAATCAAGGATTGTGGAAGAACTTGAATGTCACGCCTTAGAATACGTTTTATAACCATCCTGTGACAGATGAACCTATTTTTTTTTTCGCTGATGTTCCACATGTTTTTAAATTGTTAAGAAATTGGTTGCTAGACACGGGTTTGTATTAGTTGTTTCTTTTCAATAAACATAATAAATTTTATTATTTTTATAGGTTTTCACTTGAGGGATGGAACTCTCATTAATTCTGAGCCTGTGAAAAAATTGATAGAGACATGCAAAACGGAGATTAGCACATGTCACAAATTAACTCCACTGCATTATACATGTGTTAGAACTCAGAGGCAAAGCGTCAAGTTAGCGACGCAACTACTTTCGCATTCGACAGCCACAGCATTGAAACAATATCTACCTGGAGAAAATAAAGAATTGGCACGAAACGTAGGAGATTTTATAGATATCGCGAATAATTGGTTCGATGTGATGAACAGCTACACATCTTCTGCTTCATTACATTTAAAGAAACCATATGGACACTTCTTAGCAAAACAAAATGAAGCTCTGGAAAAAATGAAAGATACTATATCCGGAATGATTTGTATAGGAAAAGTTGGATTGCAAGTCTTCCAAAAAGGTATTATACTTTCAACGAATTCTCTTCAAGGACTTTTTAAGCATCTGAAAACTAAATTTGAAGATTCATTTAAGTATATTCTGACGCACCGCCTAAATCAAGATTGTTTGGAAAATTTTTTTTCGCAGGTAACTAGATCTTTTTTATTTACCATCAAATAACTCGTCATACAAGGTGTCCCAACGAAACCGAACCGGGGTAGTGACGTTCATGCTATGAATTTTAAAATTTTCTTGGACACGTCAATTTTTGATTTAGGGGGGACACAATAAGTCGTAAGTTTTGACAATGACAAAATCATCCCCAAGCTTAGGGGTGCCTTACGTCAACATTTTTAAATGGCATGGGGGTCGAATGGTACTGGTACATTTTTTTTAAAAGCTATTGTGATTCTACACAAATATTAAAACATAAATTTATTCTAACAAAAATGAATTTGGTTATTTTTTTAAATTGTTTGTTACTTTTTTTAATTTTGAAAAAGTTTTTTTGTCCCTATCGATAGGTAATTTTATTATTCTGAAAAAATCACCACTATCGAAATATAAATAAAGCTTTTAAAATTCAAAGCAAGAACTTCAAAAATTGCCCTGGTTCGTTTTCGTTGGGACACCCTGTATATCTAATCAAAAATCTTAGATCATTTCGAAATTAATTTTTCCAGTTACGAATGCGAGGAGGTTTGAATGACCACCCTTCTCCTCTTAACGCAATTTACCGAGTTAGGATGATCTTAATAGGAAAAAATCCTGGGATTGTGCAAAAAGGGGCCAATGTATCCCTGATGGAAGATGATTCACCGGATGACGGTCAATATTTAATGGCCACTGCACTAAAACAAGCAAAAATTGATGTAAATATCAAGGAACCACAGCCGCTAATTGAAGAAATTTCGATAACGCCGACTCATGATTCTGCAAGTGTGATCAGCTCTAGCAGCGCATCTACTGTGTCCTCAATTAACAAACATCTATGCGAAAAAGACGGACTGATCTATGTAGCCGGATGGTTGGCAAGAAAGCACAAAAAAGATTTTCCAGATTTGGGGCAGTATACTTATATTGGGGAAAGAAAGCGAGCCACAGAAATGCAGCTGTATGCATTACCTACTTGGTTGCAAAATCTGTCGTTTGGTGGACTCACAGAACCTTCTGACGATTGGTTAAATCAGGTAAAAAAAATGGATAAATATTTTTTGAAATTCCATAAAGATTATTTCAAAAATAAGAAGAAAATTGTTGCCGAAACTATAGAATATCTGACTAAAAAAGTAAATGTTCCTGCTCAATTAATTAGATCTTTTTGTAGAATAAGAGTGTTCATAAGGATTCGGTACTTAAATTATAAAAAACAGGAGGAATCTACAGCCGAAAGACAAAAACAACAACAAAAGAAACGACCATATCCATTTGATAAGACCCAATCGTCGTCTTCGAAGATTGCAAAAAAAATGAAAAAAATCATTAAATAATGCGTCAGTGTTTTTTTCTCGTCGACTGACGCATTGCAAGTATTAAGTGCAATACCTCCCATTGACTTAATGGCAAAAGAGAGGGGCGTAAAGCGAGGAGGAGAAGCCGTCGTCGATAGACTCAGGAGAAGAAAGCAAGCAAGAGAGGAGACCATCCAGGTATGGCAAACCAGATGGGACATAAGCACGAAAGGCCGTTGGACCCACAGCTTAATTCCCGAGGTGAGCTGCTGGGTAAACAGGACACATGGCCAGACCACACACTACATCACGCAAGTCCTAACAGGACACGGGAGCTTCGGCGCGTACCTGAAACGAATAGGAAAGAGACAATCGGCAGAGTGCGAGTTCTGTAGTTCGGAAGAAGAAGACGACGCGGAACACACGTTAGTGAGGTGTCCCAAGTGGCAAGAAGAAAGACAAAGATTGTGCGATGCACTGGGAACAGCGGAAATCGACCCGAACAATTTAGTAAACGGAATGCTGGAAAGCGAAGAGGCGTGGAACGCAGTGGCAAAGTTTGCAGAGAACGTACTGAAACAAAAAGCAGAGAAGGGAAGAGAATACGATAGGGAACAGAGACAGAGAGAGGAGTTAAGAGGACAAAGATAGTGAGACGCGTAGTAAACGACGGAAATGTAAATAAACATTTGTGATATACGGTAAATAAACATTTGTGATATACGAAGAAAAGACAGGGAGAGGTTGGCGAAGAATGCCGAAAGGCGATACCACAACTAATCCCGGTTCAGGGGGGCCACTTACTCGGTTAGCCCCTATTGGCGCCGGTTACGCCCCTTAAAAAAAAAAAAAAAAAAAAAAAAAAAAAAAAGTGTTTTTTTCTCAGCAATTTTTTTTTAATTTCTTCATTTATTTTTATTTAACAAAAATGTAACACCATTAAATGGTTACTTTTTAATTCAAATATCATGTTTTGTTTTATGTATTGTAAAATACTACAACAAGAATACATTTTATTTAAGAAAAGACTGTTTTAGACTCGACAAAGCATTAAAAGTGCACAATGTTACACCAATAACTTTTTTTTAATAAGTTGCCACTTGCAGTTTGTAATTTGCCTTTTAAAATTTTTAAAAATAAAGTAAAATTTATTTTAAATGAAAATACTTTATATTCAACAAATGAATTTTTTAACATTAATTTCTACCCTGTCTAAATTTTTTTAAAATGATGTTTGTAATTGTTTTTATTAATTGTGTTCTATTTTTTAGAATTCCTAAAATTCTAAGATTTTTTTACCTGACCTGTGCAAACCTATGTAAAGTATAAATAAACGAATTTGACTTGATTTGATTTTTTCTAATAAAATGCTCCACAATGTCACTTTTTTCAGCGATTCGACTATATCTTGTACTTTACCATTAAATAATAAATAATAATGAGTACTTATTTAATAACAAAATAGTTTATACAATTTTAATTCAGAGGTTTGCTGTAAAATACAAAATTTTGTATCATTCAATAATAAATATGTTACAATACACTTCAAAAATACGTTAATTCAATCGATTCGACGTTAAAAACAACCATGATTGCACTGTAAATATCTTAAAACGAACGTAAATAGCACAGAAACGCAAATGAAATTTGAATTCGGAAGCTCAGTGACGTCAGTTCCCGCGCTTTGTTATCTGAGCGCTGATTCGTCGGACTTCCGAAAGCCACTCAAGACAACCTTTACGAAGTATTCTATAAACATTGACACACAAGGCTGTTCTTATGTTTCGGACTTAGTAGGCTCTTTAGGACACATTTTGTAGTTTGACTTCGATTATCTCAAACATCATAATAGTTAAAGGTTTTAAACTTGGAGGATGGATAACCAAAAGACAGGACTTCAAGGTCATGTTAGGTCATATTGTTTGTAAGGTCAATAGCTGGATCTGGATTGAAGTAGAGGTCAACTCAAGGTTGATGCACTCAGGCCTCTTAATTGGGCCCATTGTACATGCCTCCAACGAGACCCGAGACAATTCAATTCAGCTTATTTTTTTCCCTTTGAAATGAGGTATCGCAAGATAGGGATTGTAATTTAGAATTTTTATATTAGGGTGGCTGAATGGTGAAGGGTTAAACAAAAGAAATCTATTTTATATTTTTTAGATGTCCCCCTCTGTAACTAAATTGACCTGTTTTTTCATAAAAATGGATTTGCTGTATTAACAAAGTTATAGGGGGTGGCTACTTTGAAATTGAACACACTGTATATAAGTGCAAAGCAAAGTTGACAATATTAGACAATGTGTGTTATTAAAAATGAAATAAATTAAATATTGACAATAAATAAGGTATGATACAAAGCGGAAGTAAAATGTAAAGCCTTGCGGTGGTAAAATGATATTTAAGCAACAAAATGGCGGAATCGGAAACGGGTGCAACAAAATAATTAAATCGGCAAAAGCCCCTATTGCTACAGTTAGTTACTACTTTACATGTAGTAATTTGAGGAAGACAAATTTGCAATCCCTGTTTGACACACCTAGGTTTACACACAAGACTGTGACGTTGAGGGTATACGAATTTGTATACTTAATGAGTTAGTACATTGTTGGTTACAAACACCATGTTACGACCAGTGAGTGTCATAAAGCAACAAGTACTTATACTCTCCACTCGGTTTCGGTTTCTGGTACCTCTCTCTCCAACAACTAATTGCTCACTTGTTTATTCGGTTGGACTGACGGTTTTAAAAGATAACTATTATACTGAAATTCTGTAACGAGTTTGTTTTTGTATTAGGAATAAATTCAATATTTGCTACCTGTTGAGTAGGCAACTCAATAATCATGGTCGATATAACGGTCGCGACTTGTGCACTGTTGCCGGTTGGATTGATTTGTCGAAAGTTTGGCCAAATATAGCTTAATACGTTTCAGCACTGCATCGTAATTCTATTCTTGTTGCAGCCGGTAATTCTTTTAAAAACTTTAAATAATTATTGCCTATGCGTTGATACTGGTTTTGACGCTCAATACAGTGTACTTTTGTTTTTGACTTAAAAGTACACGATGGCAAATGGCGTCACTTTAGAATGTACGCGCGCCACTACCTGTTGAACATGAATGCGAATGGTTGCTGTGCAAGGTTGCCAACTCCAATGGTCACTAGGAATTTTTGGCTTTTGGCAACAGTGGCGGCTGGTACAGGGGCATTGCCCTCCCATCCAAATTGTCCAAAACAATTTTTTTAATTTCTATTTAAAGTTTTTAAAATTGTTCTACAAACTTTTAAATTGTAAAGCGCCCCGTTGTAACGGTTTAATACTACATAAGTACAGGTATCGCTTATCGGCAAGCTGTGCGCTATGTGGAAAAAAGGTTACCACGCGCATTGACCTACTTCCACGTTGCACGATTTCTCCACTTGCCTAATTTACGGGTAAAAAGTCCTATATTCCAATATAAAGCTTGACAATTTCAGTAGATTAAAGAAAAGCGGCCATCGCTAAGGGGGCAAAATCCTTTGCAAATTGGCAACATTGATGTATTAAAACTGCTTTGTTTTTGTTTATCCTAACCTAATTTTAATCAGAATTTTTGATGGGACTGGTGATTTTTATGAGCTTTTACGTAATTAATAGTATAATTTAATTGTTAAATAATTAGATTCTTTAATTGTTAAAGTTTTGGTGAAGTTGTTGTGATATTTTATTTTAAAAACGTTAAGTTTAGTGGAAATTTGTTTACTAAAAGACAGTCAGGCTGGTATTTCCAATATGTAGAAATTTAGAGCCCCAACCTTGCACGATTAAAGGATTAATCAAAATTCAAAATAACTGTAGGTAAGAAAATTTAATAATTATTGAATTTTCTAAATCGGCATGCTTTACGGTTTATGGAGCACACTTATATTTGAGGTATGTTACAGTTTTTTATTTAATTTGATGCATTTTGTAAAGCTATAAAATGGCCCAACTTCATCGACAATTTTAAGCTACAAGCTACCCCTCTGTTGACATCCAAGAGCAGTAATGCTTGCTTGTTTACGCTTTACCATTTTCTATAAAAATTATGGCTTCAATTTGTTTTCCAAAACGATTAAAAATATGTTAAAAACTAGGCAACCAGTAAAACATATTTTGAATCGTGTGCGGGTCTTAAAGGCTTCGCAACACTCGCAAAGTCTTTGATAAATTTTCTAATATTCAATGAGTAATTATTTTAAGCAAATTATTCCTACTAAAAAAATTCGTCGGACGATTTTTTTATTAATAGAAAAAACGTAAAATAAAATAATTTTCACTTTTTGTTTGTTTAAGTGTGTTGTTTTGCATTTTTTATTATTTGGAGGGGGTAGCTGGGGAAGGCTGGACCAACAATTATTTTCCATATTTATCCATTTCGTTCAGATTTAACACTTATTAGATACACTATATGCGCGAAGTGAGGGGTTTCATGGATTTGGGCACATTAATCCTGTCGGAATCATCCAGATGACGCTGCATGTACCAATATGTAAAAATTGTATTATATTTGGATAGGTACATGTTTGCGATTTTAAACTTCTTGTTGCAAGGGAATTACCCAACCTCCTAGAAGTAGTTGTTAGGTTAGATGTTTTTAAAATAAAATCTCGTTTTCGTATTAATTAACACAGCCATGATAGCTAGATGTAGCGTCAACTAGCACGTGACGTCACGATCAGCTGATCAGGCCCAACCAAGCTGCCAGATTCATTCCAACCTCACTTTAGTTTGAAAAGTATAAAATAAAGATAAAACAGATTCCTTTTTTTGTATGAGGAGTTTGACTTTACAACCGCCGTGTAACGCTAGTGATGCACTATGTCGATCAACCTGTCGACCAATCACAGCGTGTTGACGCTATCGGCCATATTATTTGGCGGCTACAAGTGTAGTGTGATTGTAGGTGTAAAAGAAAAACAATTTTAATTTAGGTAAGTATTTTTTAACATTGTCATTAAGTTATCTTTATGATTTTGCATCTAAGATATTGTGGTAAAAATGTTTACACGTTTAAGTAGTGTCGTGTTTACAAAAGTAGGGTGGAAATAGAAATGTATTTTTCAAATGTAGCTTAAGCCCACAACTCCTACAAGATATTATACAACTTATTTTGGCATAACCCTCTAATAAAGGTAAAACTAGCAAAGTTTTCATTTATTTCTTTATTAGGGTGTTTAAATTGCAATGTTATTTTCCGTTTTTGTTTACTAAATCAACGTCCTAGAACCTCGACACGTGGGTGGGTGGTTGCGTTGCCAATCTAACTTTAAAGCCCCATTTTCTTATGCCCACTTCGACGGTTTTCTAAAATCACGCAGTTTGTGTTCTTTTCTTTATTAATTTTCTGATGGAATTGTGGAAAGGTTTTTTAATGCCTAACAAGACTGACAGACTCGAAAATACAAAAAAAATATCCATTTGTTTTTATTTCTCTTTATTTTAATATTGTGAGTAATGGGCGATATTTGTACAAAGGTTGGTTGGGGTTTTCAAGGATATATATCATATACCACCTGTCGTTCAAGATGCTAACTGAAATATAACTTTATTATTTTATACTTTTAGGTTTTAGCAAATATAACGCTTCAAAATACCAAAAAAAACAAACTGGTGGTTTAAAACATTCAATGTACCAGCTAAAGGGTTTGTGATACATCTACAAGTTGTTTTACATCTTCAATTTTTTTATAGGTAGCTAAAATAGTGCATATAATGACTCATTTACCATGAAACTTCCATAGATGTGTAAAACGGACCCGCATTTTGTTTAATCACGGATTTTGCATTTAAAGGTTCTCTGTAAATGAGTTTCTTTTAACAATTTATGTAAAATTGTAACAAAAATCTTTTAGCTGATACATAGAATGTTTAATTGTTTAATTAAACCGCCAGTTAAATCCGGTCATCAGCATCTTAAACGATGGGTGGTGACACATATCCTTGGAAACTCCAATCAATTTTTGAACGAATGACCCCATTATAAACAAAATAAAAGGCTTAAATTTGCATAATAATTAATTGTTAAAAATGTTGTAGGTAAATAAATAATAAAGCGGAAGTTCCATTGCAATATTTAAATTTTTTCTAGTTGTGGGATTCACAAATTTGTAATTCCCAAAATTAATTCCTAATGCAAAGCCTAGATATTACACTTATTATTCTGACTACGAGTGTATTTTGCATGCTTTTTAAAATAGTTAAATTAACGCAATAATCGCAATTATTATTTTCGACTTTTTGATTTAATGAAAAATAATTAAGGACCTCAAATTTGAACAATTTATAATTGCGTTTTCTGTAAAAATTAATTTTTAAAATTTGGGTTGGTTTTTGAATTTTGTACGTTCTCAGTATATTTATTTTAAAGGTCTGTATTTTGTTTGCCTTTGGAATTAAAGAAAATAATGAAACTTTTTTTTTAGGTACATATTGAATAAGAAAATTCTGACAAAATTATGGAGCACTCCTACGCGAAGCCCACTACTACGAAACCTCAACGAAGTAGCTACTCTCATAAATGTAAGTATCCTTCGTGTTCTAATGTTTATCGCTTAGGAAAAAGTTCTTCGGTAAGGTTCTTTAGATTTCCTAAGGCTAATAATATTAGGTTAATTTGGAAAAGGATTTGTAATATTCCGGAAGAAAGTAGGGTAGATTATTTTAGGGTGTGCAGTGACCATTTTTGCTTAGCAGATTTTAAAAACAAATTTGGGGTGGTGACACGTTCATTGAATGCGAATGCCATTCCTTGTTCGAAGAAGGAGGTATTGGAGGCAGGTAACATCGATGTTACTGTATCTGCAGGAGCAGGAGAATCTGCAAATAATGTTATTTCTCCAAAAATAACTGGGGAAGTAGCATCACTTACAGATTCGACTGAGACTCCTGTAGATATTCTTACATCGAAAACTGTTACTCCCGCTTTAGATTTTTTGACAATGACTGACGAGACATGGGTTTTACCATCAAAAGCTGTTACTCCCGCTTTAGATTCTTTGACAACGACTGACGAGACACGGGTTTCACCATCCAAACGTGCAAAATTTGAGAGCTCCCCCACCCCCACAACGCCAAGAAAAACAACCATCTTGGCAAAAATAGGTGCTCGAAAAGTAAAAGAGTTGACTCCTAGGAAGCAGCTTCTTTACAAAGAGTATCGTAGCGAATTGACCAAAGCTTGCCAGTACAAACATAAGCTAAGTATGAAATCCACCTCTCTTAAGGAACTTTCCAAAGAATGTGGCACAGATGAATTCCAGACGCAGATATTGGACAGGTTGAACCGCATTCCTGCACACTTTATGAAGACGCAGGTAAGGAATTCCATTAGAAACAAAAAAGGCTACAGGTGGAGTCTAGAGGATAAAATTTATGCTCTCTCCATTTACAAACGCGGGCCCAGATGCTACCGTTTTCTGGAAAAAACGACACCTATGCCATCCAAGCGTTCCCTTCAATATTTGCTGCACGACGTTCCGTTCGATACTGGGATAAATCCGGCCATACTAGCTCAACTAGGTAAGCGGGTTCAAAAAATGAGGGAAGTTGATCGATATTGTACATTATTATTCGATGAGATCAGTCTGGCGGAAGGAGTCATTTACGACAAGTGGCAAAAAAAAGCTTGCGGGTATGAGGATTTTGGGGAGCTCGGGAGGACCTCGAGGCTTGCTAATCATGCCCTTGTGTTCATGGTTAGGGGTCTCCGTAAGAGGTGGAAGCAGCCCATTGCTTACTATTTCACTAGAGACACAATTCCTACAGATACCCTTAAGAAGCTTATTGTCCAAGTAATTGAGACCTTGCAAAAGATTGATCTAAAACTAATATGTACAATATGTGATCAAGGATCCACAAATCGGGGAGCAATCAATGCACTCATTGGAGTAGGTAATAACCCACAGACAACACCCTACTTTTATGTAAATGACCAGAAGATATTTGCCGCCTATGACACTCCCCATCTATTTAAGAGCACGCGAAATTCCCTTTTATCGTATAATATTAGGTTTGACCACGACAAGATAGTTAGATGGAAGGATATTAAGCAGTTCTATGAGATAGACCAGGCTCGTACCTATCCTCTAGCTCATTTACTGCGACCAGAACACATGGCAATGACATCTAAGAGCGACTCCTACCTGAAGATGAGAGTGGCAGTCGCAGCTAGGCAACTTAGTCGAACTGTTGCTGCTGGAATAATGTCCAACATCGAAATTCCTACCCCTGTAATGCCCGAGGAAGCTCGACATACAGCGGAGTTTGCATTTTTGATGGACCAATTATTTGACTCTGTCAACATCAGCGCCCTCTATCCGATGGAAGGAAAGCCCTACAGGTGTGCCGTATCTGATAGGTCCCCACATTTAAACTATTGGACAGAGATGCAACAACAATTGACAGGATGGGTTTTTTTAAACTCAACCACAGAACAACCGGTTTCCACACACCTGCAGTTCCACAAAGGCTGGGTTCAAACCTTAGAAGCCTTTAAGCAAATGTGGCCGATTCTTAGGGATGCTGGCTTCAATTTTATGAACATGCGTGCCTTGAATCAAGACGCAATAGAAAATCTCTTTTGTGTTATTAGACAGCATGGTGTATTTAACACCTCCCCAACCTGTCAACAGTTTGTTGCAGCTCTTAAAACAGCCGTCCTTAATGGCCTAATAACACCTCATATACAGAATAAAAACGCGGAAGATGACCAAGACGAACTTCTTGACAATTTGATAGATTTAATAAAGGAAGGAAGAAATATATCTTCAAAATCCCGGTCTAGTCATATCAATGAGTCACAGGTCACCGATGTCAAAGATGATATGGATCAAAATTCTATAAATGATGACGATCTTGCCTTCGACGACAGCAGTGACGAAATAAACGACATTACTAACGATCTCGAATATCAGTCCAATTTTGACATTAAATCCGATTTTGACACCAGGCCCGATTTTGACACTAAACTCGATTTTGATACTAAACCCGATGTTGACACTAAACCGGCATGTAAACCAGCTTTTGTTGCCAAACTCAATTTTGACTTATCCAACCCCCAAATCGTTCATGATAATAATCCCAACGACCATTCATATCTTGATTTTGCAAATGCAAGTTGCTCTACTGCGGTAGATTTACAAATACATGCCGATCCTCTATCTGACAGCGACAGTGAGCAGAATTTTTACATCGAAGAATTTTCAGAGACCACAGATGTTTCAATTGAGGAAAGCCAGAGTTTAGCCTTTATTTGCGGTTCAATATTAAGACAAATTGAGTTTAAAGATTGTCAAAAATGTTGCAATTCTTTGTTGGCAGCAGAGCACAATGACGCTCATACATATACGGAACTAAAAGAAAACAATCCGAACAAAAATGTTCTTATTTATCCAAATAAAAATATCATTATTTTCTTTTATAATATTTTTGAAATAACAAAAAAACATCTTCAATATCACGGACATGAAAATTCTATTAGTGATATTATTAAAAATATAATACTCCAAGTCTATGACTTAAAATGGTTTAGTTGCGATCATAAATATATAATTAATGCTTTTATAGATAAATCGGTTAATTTTCATATTTTTAATTATTTTAAATCATTAGGTAAAGATATTAAGTTACAAAAAAGTAAAATTAAGCAGGCAAAAAAAATGACTAAAATTCTTCATCGTACTTGTAAATTTATTTTTTAGTCTCTATAGAAGGTTCCAAAATTGGCACATCACCTGAAGGTACGTTGTTGGGGCATGCCTAGGAATCCACAGAAAATTTTTGAAAAAATTCATCTTTTCTTATCTCTAAGAAAAATACAGCTATGGTCGAGAGATTCGGCAACTGTTAAAATAGTGCGTTTTATATCCCATATCTAAACCATTGTTTAGCATCAGCTTTAACTGACATTGTTGTCAGCTTTATTTCATAAAAAAATTAAATTAAATTGATTATAAAAAAATTATTTGAATGGATATTTAATGGATTTACTGGCAAACGTTTAATATAAAACAGAGATTTTTTCTAAACCACACTTCTTTTAAAAATTTGAATACGTATTTCGACAGCTATGCTGTCATCTTCAACATCTTCTGCTGAAGATGACAGCATAGAACTGTCTAAATACGTATTCAGATTTTTGAATTAAGAGTGGTTTATTTAAAAATCTAAATACGTATTTCGACAGCTATGCTGTCATCTTCAGCAGAAGATGCCGAGGATGACAGCATAGCTGTCTAAATACGTATTCAGATTTTTAAATAAAGTGTTTTGGAGAACATCTTTGTTTTATATCTTATTTGAACTCTTAGCAGGTTTATATAGACTGTGTCTGTGTTCCGTTGTTTTCAAGCGTTTTAAGTTTAGCACTTTTGGGTTTTATATCTCCAAGGGTACCTATCAATTTTTTGGGGATTCCTAGACATGCCCCAACAACGTAACATACAGGTGATGCGCTAATTTTGCGATATCCTGTATAATAAGATTGATTAATACATAAAAGATGGACACTAGTCATGCCTTACAAATTCTAGTCAAGAAAGGCAGCGAGGGAAAGCGTGGCTAAATTTGTGCACTGTTTTGGAAATAAGGTCCTTCAAATGAAGTAACTAAAAAGCCTAAATCCTAAATTAAAAAAAAAAATGGGTTGTAACCTCGCACCCTAATGCAATTGACACATTTAATAAATGTTCTTATAATATTTATTAAATGTGCCAATTTTATTACATTGCGACATCACCACCCCATTTTTTTTTAATCAATTTACGATTTAGGCTTTTTAGTTTACTCCATTTGAAGGACCTTATTTCCAGAAACAGTGCACATGCTAACAACTACAAAATTTTTGTTTTCTAGTTTGCCGTTATTTTCTGGGACACCCGTATAAAACTCGGTACAAAGTACAAACCAAAGAAAGTTTCTTTTTGTTACTTTAGTTTATTATTTTTTTAGGTTTTAATATTTTTGTTTTGTTTAATTCATTATGATCTCAACTTTATTTTAGTAGACAAGTTTTTTTGTGTCAAGATACTGCTCTTTTTTTATTTTTTTAGGATTTATCATTATGGAAAACAACGTAATAATATTTTATAAGAGACGATTTGCCCTAATTTGATTCCGAAAATCAAAAGGTGAGCTCTTAATCTATTTTTTTAAATAATTTTATGTCTTAACCAAAGTATATATTTTTTAGACACCGTTATTTCGTTACAAGGATGTTTGAAGACACCGGAGAGCGTTTGTTTAAGTTTTTATCCAGCAAAGTGATATTTATTCCTGAAGTTTGTATTTGAAATGAGAAATTCAGAAATAAATCGACCCCTAAAAGGTGAATATCTCAAGTAATTACCAGGAAATTGCTCTTGAAACATTAAAACCCCATTCTGGTCACTATAATGTATACATTTACACCACTGTTGTTCAGATTCTGTGTATTGGGGCTTTACAGAGTGTCTCAGAATTGGCGAACCACCCATATGATACGCAGTTAAGGCATGCCTAAGGATTACTGAAAAATTATTCAAAAAAAAATCTTTTCTTATCTCTGAGGAAAATACGCTTAAAGTTCGATAAATTCGGCCACTTTGTTAAGGAGACTGCATTTTAAATTGACACTGTTGTCAGTTTCATTTCATAAAAATTTTGTGAAATTAAATTGATTATAAAAATATTATTTGGCTATTCAAAAGAAGAACAAAAATTAAAATTGTTTTAGAGATTGTGTCTTTGTATTAAACCATTTTTTTCTTTAATATTTGCTGTGGTATTTGAGGAAGACGCACTCATATCTTTGAGGGTATATGAGAGATTTTTTTTAACAATTTTTTGGAGATTCCTAGGCATGAACCAACAGCGTACCATACAGGTGGTGCGCCAATTCTGGGACACTTGTATAACACAAAACTTATAAGTCCATTAATGTAGGTTTTAACCATTAAAAAGTCTACAATTGTTGTTTTTTAATGTTAAAAATACACACTTGTAGGATTTGTTAGGTTTGTGTTATAGGCCCCTGGTCGTCATACCTGGGATTGTCGAAACATTTTTTTCCACCTTTCCCCTGTGTTTGACAATTATTTTTTGACAAAATCTTAAGTAGACGACTCTTATTCTGTATCTAAACGGAATGGGTATTCACCTTTCCCGCCGTTGGTCACCCTCGCGATCGTTATACTTGGGAAACGTCAGATATGCGTCAGATTGACTCAAATCATTGTGTTGCTGGTGGTCATTTAGTTTCCAAAGTATAACGACCGCGATTGTGGCCAACGGTGGGAAAGATCTATAGGTATACTAGACTAAGGCTACTTTTCTGTGTTATTATTACTTTAGTTAATTGTTTTTTCTTTAATATTGTGATTTAATAGTTTTGTTTCTGTATTATTTATTTCTTAATAATTTCAAATTAGTTTTAGTAGACAATAGGAGCATTTACACGTACGGTTTTTCCCACACTTTTGCGCGCGCGCTTGGCGCGTCCGCTCCAAGCGTGCGCGCAAAACTTTGATGTTTTTTTGGCATAAAAACTTGGAACGCGCGCCGGCGCGTGGGTTTGGCGTACGCGCCAGCGTGTCAGTTGTTGCGTTTGACTTGTACAAAAAGTGTTTTAAATGACAGACAAAAAATTATAAATTTATTAAAATGTGCTCAAACAAACAATAAAACATGCTTTGCAATGTTAAATGGTAATAATAATGATGTTAATTTACTTCAAATTCAAAAGACTCAAGGTTTTGGATATCCATCAAATAATTCCCCATTAATTATGACTTCGGATCCCAAAATAAATATTAAGCGAAATTCAAACAAGGGGAACCTTGAACGTAAAATCTTATCCTAGATTGGCACTACAAACATTATGTATTATGGAATCCGTAAAATACTACGGATAACTGTGAAATAACTACTTATCGATTCTGACGTTCTTTAGAATTTTATTAAATTATTATTTTTAAAAGCACAATAATTTACTTATTTTCTATTTATTAGGTTAATTAGTTACATTATGTGCAACTTCATCCTACTATTTGTCGAATATTATAATTTTACAATTATTCTGCGTTCACCGAAATCTTTGTATTTTTTGCCCCGGATGTTGTTGGAAGTTGTTCATTTTTGTATCTCATGTTTTGTATTTTTCTTTCAATGGTGTTGGTTTTAGCAATGGCATAGGTCTTGCTTCACTCTAAATAGGTCCAGCACAAGCACTGGATATTATATTATTATAGGGTTTCTGGGGGTACTTATTGCACATGTATTTCTTGCAACTATAATGCCTTTCTGATAGCTGAATCTCCAATACGGTGGTACAAGAACAAACTTTAAACTTTTTTATTCTTAAAATTTGTAGATATTAACCAAAGCTTAAATTAATTTTTGACAAAAATATTTGAAATTTATTTTTAACATAAGTCAAATTTTGATGTTTTGTTCAGAAACTACAAAAAATCAACAAAAAATTACTGAACAAACCTCTAATAGGCAACCAGTAAAACATGTGTGTAAATTTTTATTTGTCAGAATGTGTATCAATTCGACAGATTTGTTTGGGTCAGTCAAAATGACGTATTGGCGCGCACGCAAAACTGTGGTTCAAAAACGCCAGCACAAAAAACCCACACGCCTGGCGCACACGCCAAACCCACACGCCAGGCGTGCACGCAAAACCGACGCGCCGGCGTGCGCGCAAAAGTGTACGTGTAAATGCTCCTAATTATTTTCGTGTCAAAATACTGCTGTTTTTTTTTTTTAGCATCAATCTATGGAAAAATTGCAGCATTAAGTCGGAACACGTTGTATGGTAAATTGTTATGGCAATGAATGGAGCAAATATTAAAAGAAATCTTATGCAGAATTATTTATAGGTAATTTTTGTTCTTAACATTGGAGGTTTAGAATCAAGCTAGTTTAACATTTACGAAGGAAGTAGCTACACGTGTTATATTATTGACATCCATTGACTTTTTGTAAAAAAAAAAAACAAACGGTAATGACTGTAAGGGCGAAGACGCTACTCTTGGGTGTTTTCTAATGTCCTAAGAAAAATTCATGGGGTTATTCCTGAACAATAGGAAACATCCTGTATATTAAATATTGCTTAATTAAAATTGAACTTTTGGTTATATTATTTCTTAATGACTAAAAGAGAACATTTTTTTAAAGGATAATAATGGCATAGTAGGGTACTCTTTTAAACTAAATTAATTGTAGCTCAAGAAATGCTAAATAGTAGAGTAGGACAATAAATATTAATATTTTATCATTGTATTTTTTTAGTTTTCATGGAAGTTTGTATATCTCAAAATCTTAAAAATGTACCTGAAAAGTTGAAATTTAAAATAAATTGTACTATTTTTACGTACTGTAAGCTGTATATGATATATGTTTTCTTGTTTTGTTTATTTATGTAATAAATATGTTAAGTATACATAGTAGTGTTTTAATTAAATGAAAAAAAATTAATTTAATAAGAATTATTATTTAATAAAAACAACTGGCAACTAGGCTGATTTAGCGGAGGCCAACAAGAGAAGCAAAAGAAGAAGGCCCAACCGAGTCTGTCTCTCTCGCACTCACACATCTATCTCACTCTGCTGCTATCCTCTTTTATTTAAGTCTTGCGCTTCTTCTAGTGGGGATTTCTTTGTTAATTAAGATAAAAACCGAGGGGCAATTCAATGAATGAATTAGTGTAAATTTTTTTAACCTAACCTCAAAATCTGCATTCTACATGGATTGTTTACATTTTTAGTTCTAAAAAGGTGATTCTTGTAATTTGGTAATCCTAAAAACTGTGTGGTGTTGCGAATTAATTATTGGATATTGTAAATTAGCATACTTATACAGATATTAATTTGAGATTTTTAATTGAGTTCCCCTTTTAAGGTTATGTTTTAGATGTAGTTGTTATTAAAACATTTTAACAAACCTAAAATTAAAATTATTTTGAATAGTAACAAAAATGTTAGGAATATGCAAATTATGCCTTTCTCGGCCTTTTTGTGTTTCTGATACTGACACTAGAACATCCTTTTACGCCAAAATCCAGTAGAATTTTAAAATTTTTCTGTTAATATGGAAGTTTGACTTTTGAGTAGCTAAATATTCAGAGAAATCTTGTATTTTTGCTTAAATATTATTCTGTTTTTAATTGTTAAAACACGTTTGTCTAACAAGATTTTGTGCGATTTTGTTTTTGACTGAACAATTAACAAAACAAAATGGATTCATTGACCTTCAAAGAAAGTCTGTTTCTGAAGGCGTACCAAATTAAAGTCCGCGTAGGTTTAAATGCGCATGACTAGTAACCCTTTAGTTAAAACCATTATTATTCTAGGTATAAATTTCTATGCCTTTGCTCAAAAGCTCTAAAGTTATCTACTTTATCATTTGATGTGTTAAGTCCTTCATAGGGGAATAACATGTAGTTATTTCTATTATTATATAATACTATTTGGATTTAGGTTCGCGGTCGTTGTATATTGAGCAATGAGGGTGCGTCAGATTGACTTCGAATCACTTTGATGCTACTGGATAAAAATGAAAAATAATTGTTGCTCCAGCCCCCTAATCCCCCCCCCCCCCTAAATACGCTTCTATACAATAATAAAAAAATGCATAACAAAACAAACAATAGGTGAAAAATACCTCATTCTTACGTTTTCCCTTTTTACCAAAAAACCGCCCAACGAATTTTTTTTTTAGTAGGTATAATTTTCTTAAAATAATTACTAGTATAAAATACAAAAAAAATCACTCAATTTAACCGACGTTTTTTTATTAATTACATCTACGAAAGGGATGCAGATGTAGATTTATTGTTTTTTTATGTTCAAGGTCAGAAAAACACGTTCTATTGTTTTCTGAAAAAATCCAGATTTTTTTGTTTTTTGATTTTTAAAAATAAGGGTTCCTGGTAAGTGAGGTGGTTGAAATTTTTTCAAATAGAGTGATTTTATTTAAGGTATAATGTGGAAGAAAATCATTTAATGTTGTTTCACTTTCGCTAAAATAAATTATTAAATATTTTAAAAATGGATACTTTAACACCCTGTAGAATAAAAACGGCGTGATAAAATAAGTTGGCGCAATGGTAACTTTTGATCAGAAGAACCGTGGCTACAACATATAAAAAATTCAAAAACTTTAACCGGGATCACTTTTCCATAAGGTTTGTGCGGGGTTCTTTTACCTAAAGTCACTGTATTAAAAGTCTTGCCAGTTTCACGATATTCTATCAATATTCAATATTAACAAAAGCATCATACTTTTACCCTTTTGAAGGGCCTTAACATTTATTATTTTTTTCTTAAAGTCAAATACTATTTAATTTTGGTGATGACAAACCAATTTAAAAGTGTTAGGACTATTGTCTTGACTTCTTTGAATGGAGAGACTTTAGTTTTACTTGACCAATTTTATGTATCGCATCCTTTACTAGCTCGCACTGTCTTTCTTTATAGCAATAAAGACTTACATTTCTTACCTTCCACTTGAAAAATGTGATTCAGTGTTGCCGCTTTGGTACCACCGCAGGTACCAAAAGTGGTATATTTATTATTTAAGTATTACATTTTTCTTGGTTTAGCACATACTTTATAACGTCGCGGCAACGCTGATGAATCTTAGTTATAGGTACGGAAATGGCAATAACAGTAAACAGTAAGCAAGTAGGAGCTTTTATTAAATGAATAGGTAACTCTTTGCTACATGTGTACTTAAGTCAAATGTTATTTGAAGCTAAAATTAATTTTAAGTACCAAATAAAGTTAGAATGTGTAAGTATTTAAAATGTCTAAACGTTATCGTTTAATTATCGCACATAATAATGCACCAAATTGCCTAATGCTTTTCTTTTTTTATTTTTTTTTTAGCACAAACTACTAGGGAAGATATTCCTTTAAAAACAGGGACAGACAAGAGAACCAGCTGGTTTAACATCTGTGATGAATGTATCGGAGGTTCCAAACTTATTAATTTATCATTCGCTACTTTAACAATTGTTATTACATTAGCACTTTTCGTACAAATTTACTACCGAGACTATCAGGCAAGTTTGGTTATTACATTATACTTGTTATGTTATGGTATTTGTAATAAATAATAAATTCTTTAACCATTAGGTTGTACCACATGGAAGCGTTGCGTCTGATAGTTTAGAATGCTCTACCATTGGAACATCCATCTTAAAACAGGGAGGTAATTCAATCGATGCTGCAATCGCAAGTGCCTTTTGTTTAGGTGTCGTAACACCGCACATAACCGGCTTTGATGCGTAAGTTATTATTCTATTTGTTCATGAATCTGTTAGACCCAAAAAAAAATAAAAAAAATAAATAAAAATTAATAACATACTTTTATGTATTGCATATTAATGTGTTATTTCAAAATATACCCAGAATGAGTAGTTCTTTCTGAGTGTACGCTCACAACTGATAAAGTGGGATTCACAATGAAAATTAGCTTGTATCTTGTAAGAATTAAGGTAGCTTGCAAGAGCTTAAACTATGTATTTGGGATACATCATTCACAATGAATTAGCTTGCATGAGCTCTTACAAGCTAATTCATTGTGAATGACATTGCCAAAATACATATTTCAAGCTCTTGCAATCTATCTTAATTCTTACCGGATGCAAGCTAATTTTCATTGTGAATGAAGCTTAAGAGTTATTGGCGAACTGGTAGGTAATATACAGTTCAAAACTGAGCCTGGTTGCCCTGGTTGGCAGCATAGATGCAGAGATGCTCGCTTTATTTCAATTTTTAATTTTATTTTAATTTTTAATCATTAAAATTCAACATAAACAGACTTTTTTCCACAGAATCAAAATAAAGCTATTTTTAATCATTCTGTTTTTAACAGTATTTTTTCTAGTTCCACTTTTAAAGAGACACTTATCGCACTACTCGATTAAACATAAAACAATCCATTAGCTATGTTTTGCAAGCCATGGGTAAAATGGCACTTTACCCACGGGGTGAAGTTGCAATAAGCTCTTTACCTACGAGCCGAAGTTAGCGTTACTCGCAGAAAATGACAGACGACATTTTTGTATTTATTTTAATTGTCAAAAACGTATAATTTGGTGTGTCTTTTTAATAAAAGTTACTTCTAATTATAGTTACAGTGAAATATTAAGTATATATGTTTACATTTCTTAAAAATAAAAACGAGTGTATAGATCTTTCCCGCCGTTGACCACCCTCGCGGTCGTTATACTTGGGAACGTCAGATATGCGTCAGATTGACACAAATCATTGTGATGCTGGTGGTCATTTAGTTTACCAAGTATAACGACCGCGATTGTGGCCTACGGCGGGAAAGATCTATAGACGTTTATAATACATGTTACGAACAATACTTTTTCTACGACCCCAAAATCAAACAATATCAGACTTTTTAAAAGAAAAAAATGCTGACTTGAAGAAAAGTTAGGTTAGAAAAAAACATTCTAGAAGTAAAAATGAAGTTACATGTTCTAATATGCAATAAACGGTTATGTTAAATCAAAATCCTACCTTTGCTACACAAAACACTGTCTAACATTATAAATATAAAAGTACTCCAAAAGCAACTCACGGTTTTAGCTTCAACGCGTTTTTAGCGGACTTGTTAACACCCGAAAAAGCTAACACTAACAACATTTGCAATGGCTTTAATTTTTAAGAAATGTAAACATATACCTAATATTTCACTGTAACTTTAATAAGAATTAACTTTTATCAAAAAAACACACCAAATTATACGTTTTTGACAACTAAAATAAATACAAAAATGTCATCTGTCATTTTCTGCGAGTAACGCTAATTTTGGCCCGTGGGTAAAGAGCTTGTTGCAACTTCATCCCGTGGGTAAAGTGCCATTTTAACCACGGCTTGCAAGACATAGCTAAAGGATTGTTTTATGTTTAATCATTAAGTCGTGCGATAAGTGTCACTTCAAAGGTGGAAGTAGAAAAATTAAACTATTGTTTTGTTTTAGAGAAGGCACCATTCTTATATACAATCACAGAACAAGAACTCCACCAATCGTTATTAACTTTAATAATGGTGTAGCTCTACCCAATTTGGTTCATGGGTTGGCTTATGTTCATTTAAACTATGGTACTTTACCCTGGAAATTGTTAATTGAACCGTCAGTTAGAATTGCAAAGTAAGTACTTACAACTAAAACCTTTTAATATAAGTTTGTTATTTCTTATATGTCATTACCAGATTTAACCTGATTCAAAATTAAACACAATTCCTAGCTCTAAATAAAATAGTATTTATTTCTCAAAATTCATAAAACATCACTCTTCTAATATTCTGTTGATTTCTTTCCCTTGTTTTATACTGAGTATACCTCTTTTTCATTTGCAGTGATAAGAGGTGTAAATTGTGTCATGTGTGGCGTTTTACAGTGGAACTAGCTAAGTCGAAGCCGATATATCCGACTCTTAAGTTCATTTTGTTACCAAAAGCGCACACATGACACAAGGAGTTACATTTGATGTTAGGTCGTTTATTAAATTTTCTTTCTTACCACTCTCCTTCGCACAACTACGCCTGCTCAACAAAATCGAAGAGTGGGGTAAGTATTTATTATGGGCCCAACGACATAGTTGTTGGTTGTTGGTTATATGTAACCGAGCTTATATGTATATTCCCAATTAGGCATAAAATGTCAGAAACGGGAGCACTACTGTGTGCGTCAAACATCGTCTGCCTCTGTGCGGGCATTAAAACTAGCTTTGTAATTCTTTTGTTCTACATTTTTTAGAGATGGATTTTTAATATCAAAAAACCTAGTTCAGGCTATAACTTTAGCGCGAACTGAACATATTTATGGACGATTAGAACCTGGAAGGCTTTTGAAGTTGGATACATTAAGCGTTACATTAAAAAACATTGCAAATATTCCAGATGAACGTAAGTGACTATTTTTGTACGATTTGATTACCAAGCAGACATTTTTTAAATATTTATCAAAGAAAACAAGACATAAGTCCTAATCATGATTTTTTGACTCCACTATCATACGCTAAATAAGTATCTCTAGTGGCGCCCCCCAAAACGAACAATCGATAGTCAAGTTCATAGATAATGACGAAACTGGTTTTATAATCTTACGTCAACGCGTAGTTAAGTGTGCGATGCGGAACTATCGATAGTCACTTAGGTGGCGCGCACATCGATAAAATGAGATACTTACTTAGCGTATAGATTTAAATGCACAATTTTTCGACAGGGTTTTTAACTTGACAATTATAAACAATCATTTTGTCTCTTTTGCCCAAATTTTAAAATAATGCCGAGTTTACATCTTCAAATAAGCTTTGTCCCATACCATTGTGACGACAAGCGTACCTATGATAAAATTTCACCTCTTGCATGATTAAACTTGCTTAACTTAATTCAGATTTATAGCTATAACAAAAAAAATCTTGTTATTAGTCTGGAAATGAAGAACTTGTGCAAATGACACCTCAGATTGCAGTATGCAAAGAGTGAAATATTTAACAATATACAGAATGTCCCGTTGATACAATACACTATGAGTTAACCACATATTCCCTGGAGCAAAATAAGTTATAATGTTTGTAACCCTATGTTAAAATAGCCAGACTACTCCAAAGCCTTAGGCTGTCCGGATTAAGAATAAGGGGGACCTATAGCTTAACGTGGGTTCCGAATTACGAGGTTGCGAACCTATCGACTAGTACTTGTGACCACGCAAGTACCAGTCGAAAGGTTAGGTCCCATCCAAGTACTAACCTAGCCAGACGTTGCTTGACTTCGTGAGCACACCCAGAATGCAATAACTTAATTTCATATACTTATACTTATTGAACGATGGTGGGATGGTAGGGACGCACTGCGTTTTATTTATCCTGAATGAACCCAAATATGATACAGAAGGTAGGTGAAAGATAAGATATACATTTATTGTCAACGATTTACACAACAAGTCAAAAAATACATAGTAAAATAATTATATATATATATTCGTATGATTATTAATAAACATTACAAGTCATAGTATAAGGGTTGGTATGTGACAAATATGAGCATTCAAGAATATAATAAAGTTGTAAATAATATAAAAAAGTACAAATAATGTTATTTTTGGGATGCCCATGGACAATGTTCATATACTGATAAAGCATCTGCTTCGGGGAAAGGGGCCAGAGAAAAAACCATGGGAAAAATAACTCCAGCATACCAGTGTCACATTCCAGTTAAATTACAAGGTACAATAAATTGTCAAAAAATTACAGAGGTTTCAAATTTGATATCCAATTTAATGCATTTGGAGTCAGATTATGTAATTCATAAAAACCGCCTTCAAAATTGGTGTTTGGACAGTCCTCTACAATATGTTTAATAGTTTCTGGAGATTCACCACATTCACATAATGGACTAGGTAGTGCATTCCACTTATATAACATATCATTGCAACGTCCGTGACACGTTCTTAGACGATTAACAGCACTCCAAATCTTTCTCGGCTGATCAAAACCTGGAACTCTTGAGTAGGATCATCAATTAATTCCTTATTGGACACATCAACATTTTGCCAATTGAGTTTCCAAACGTCGGATACTGAATAGGGCTCATGTATATATTCCTCTTGCCATAAGGGCTTCCTCGATTTTAACCGGTTGGGGGGCAACCTTTGCAAATCTTGGTTTATGGGAAATTTGTCCAACTCGAAATGTATCTTGTCCCACTCTCTTTTAGCCGCATACCTTCTTGTTATGTCAAGGGGTGCTATGTTTGACAAGACTGACAACCAAGGCGTAGGTGTAGACTTCATTGTACCTGAAATTATTCTCATGGTTAAATTTAATTGGGAGTCCATTTTAGAAACATGGCAGCTGTTACGCCAAACAGGACAGCAATACTCAGCTGTTAAATAAACAAGTGCCAATCCCGCTGTTCTTAAAGTATAAACATTTGCTCCACAACTAGCTCCCGCCAATTTAATTAAAATATTATTTCTACTTTTAATTTTTTGTCTCACTTTTTCCAGGTGATTATTATACAACAAAGAGCTGTCCAATGTAACTCCAAGATATGTAGAATAGAAATTATGTTTTAATAATACTCCATTACAGTTAATTTGAAGTTGTCTAAGTTTTTGATGATTATTAAGATAAAAACATAAAACTTCTGTTTTAGATGGATTTGGACATTGTCTCCACTTTTTAAAGTAATTAAACATTATGTCCAAATCAGTATACAGGGTGGTCCAAGCAAAAGTTTCCACCCCTATTATTTCCTGAACGAATTTGTTCTGGAGGAACTGCCGCGACACGTCATTTTTTTTTTGGAGGGGGACATCTAATTAGGGTATTTTTTAATTTTTTTACTCAACCCTCCAAGCGGGGTGATTACCCCATCAAAAATTTTAAATGGCACTACGGGTCAAGTGGGGTCTTATTTGAAAGCTACAATTTTTCTGTTTTCAAAAAAAACATTTTTTCAAAATCGGGCGAAAATTTTTCAAAATTTTTATTTTTTTGAATTTTAAATTTAATCATATTTTACGCTTCTTAAAAAGAAAATGCTTAGACAGGTCGATTTTCTTTCGAAGAAGAACATCTAACAACATATTTCTTCATTTTTTTCTTTAACCCCCCAAGCGGGGTAATAACCCCATCAATAATCTTTAATGACCATTCTGGGTAAGTGGGGCCTTATTTAAAAGCTACAATTTTTCTCTTTTTAGCTAAGTAAAAAATTTTAAAATCGGACAAATATTTTTCGAAATTTTGTTGTTTCTTTTTATTTTAAATCTAAAAGTAAATTTACACAACTAAAAATTTTGATTTTTTAAGAAATTATTCTTAAAAAAGATCAAAAATGTTATTTCAAGAATACTTTCTTAAAAAATTTACTTTTAGATTTAAAATAAAAAAAAGCAACAAAATTTCAAAAAATATTTGTCCGATATTAAAATTTTTTATTTTGCTGAAAAGAGAAAAATTGTAGCTTTCAAATAAGGCCCCACTTACCCAGAATGGCCATTAAAGATTATTGATGGGGTTGTTACCCCGCTTGGGGGGTTGAAGAAAAAAATAAAGAAATATGTTGTTAGATGTTCTTCTTCAAAAGAAAATCGACATGTCTAAGCATTTTCTTCTTAAGAAGCGTAAAATTTGATTAAATTTAAAACTCAAAAAAATAAAAATTTTTGAAAAATTTTCGCCCGATTTTAAAAATATTTGTTTTTTTGGAAAGAGAAAAATTGTAGCTCTTAAATAAGGCCCCACTTGACCCGTAGTGCCATTTGAAATTTTTGATAGGGTAATCACCCCGCTTGGAGGGTTGAACAAAAAAAATAAAAAATACCCTAATTAGATGTCCCCCTCCAAAAAAAAAATGACGTGTCGCGGCAGTTCCTCCAGAACAAATTCGTTCAGGAAATAATGGGGGTGGAAACTTTTGCTTGGACCACCCTGTATAAGGAAGCCTCTATTGTATGAAAATCACTATGTTGAAATGTTAATGCCAAATCATCAGCATAAATAAATTTACGGGAAAAAGTCTGAGGTAAATCACTAGTATATAAATTAAACAAAAGTGGTGCTAAAACTGAACCCTGGGGTAAACCATTGTTCAATGTTTTAAATTTGCTATTTTTTTCCCCAATAAAAACTCTAAATATCCTGTTTATTAACATATTTTCTATAAGGACTACAATTTTACCACATGGAATAGTATTATATAGTTTATGAATTAAACCATCCTTCCAAACAGTGTCATATGCAGCAGTTAGATCTACAAAAGCTACTCCTGTTTTTAATCGATTTTGAAAACCTGCTTCAATATGAGAAGTTAGTGCTAAAACCAGATCACAACAGTTTCTATTTTTTCTAAATCCAGCCTGCTCAATTGGAAGAACCTCCTCAATACATGGGTAAATTCATTGATAAAGTAACCTTTCTAAAACCTTATACATTTCACTTAACAACGAAATCGGTCTATAGCTTGATGCTTCCTCAGCTGGTTTTCCTGGTTTTAAGAAGGCAATAAATTTGGCTTTCTTGAAGTCCGATGGAATATTACCTGATGCTAAAATATTATTCTAAAAAGAAAGTTTATCAAACTCAGGAAAAATTCCATCAAAACCTGCTGCTTTACGATTTTTTGTTAAAGTAATAGCTGTTTTAAGTTCTCCGATAGTAAACGGACTGGAGAATTCGTCTGAGGGAAGTGTAATTTGCCTCTTTTTCTTTAATGAACGTTTCATTTGTACAATAGTGAAATTTGTTAATTTAACTGAATTTGACACATTCACCAAGCGAGTTGCAATGAAATTTGGATTCACATTTGATACCGATTTTTTAATACCTTTTGCGGCCTCCAATTTTCTCAATAATGCCCAACTACATTGTTCTCTTCGCTGCACCCTTTAAAACGCCCACAAACCTTAAGTAATTTTTCACTTCTGGGGGAATCCAACGTAAATTACTATCCACCTGTTGTTTAAATTGTAACCAATTTGCCCTTTGAAAATTCCAAAGAGGCTTTTCTAGAGATGTTGCTAGAGGAATTTGAATACCGACACAAATTAAAACTGGCCTATGTTGACTATGAGGAAAATCACTTAACACTGAACGAGTTGTTTCAAGAGGTCTGGAATTGTTATTCTCAGAAACAA
Organism: Cartodere bifasciata; assembly: GCA_963920755.1. Lineage (NCBI taxonomy): Eukaryota > Metazoa > Arthropoda > Insecta > Coleoptera > Latridiidae > Cartodere > Cartodere bifasciata. The sequence goes on along the minus strand of OY987193.1, from coordinate 15,838,281 downwards.
AGCACAAATCAGGATTATAATCTCTTCTCCATCTTGCAGAATGAAAACTTTTCCTATCTTTAGCGTCAAAAATTAAATGTAAGTTGTTAATATCCATCCAAGTAACCAAAGATGTGCCATTCCTATCATTATTTGCATATCCCCATAAATTATGATGACTGTTGAAGTCGCCTGCATAAACTGCGGGATGTGGTTGATGACCATTGATGTCCTCTGGCCAATCTATATTTGGTGGTTTATAAATAGTAATTATGTTAGTGTTTTGTACTTTAACAACAATGATATAAATATCATTAACAGTTTGTTTAAGTACAACGTCAAAATCGGTAATATTGTCAAACCATGTATTGGACTATTGCTGCTTTCCAAAAGAATAAATCCAGAAATATCTCCCCTTGCCTGAAGTTGTTGATCATTAGCAGTATGCGTTTCTTGGAGAAGAATGACATCTACTTCATTTTCCTTTGAAATTTTGCTAAGATATTCGGATTTATGCTTTGAAATGCCCTCAATATTCAATTGCAATAAATTAATGCTTGGCTCAATCTCTTGCTCTTGCATTCCTAAAACACACGCGAGACCGAGAGAGATCCTGAACTCACCTAATGGGAGTAAAGGACCTAGTTCGGCCATCCAAGCGACGACTATTTTGAACTTCAATATCTTGAAATCCATGATGAGATCCAATTTGAGCAAAAATGCATTGACATGTTACATGACAATTTAAAATACATACATTAAAAATTCATCGAAAGAGTAAAAAGCATTTTCCGATAAAATAGTTTTCATTAATACTTAATAAATTTTTTCATTTAGTTTTTTATTTAATCAGGGATTTTATTAAAAAACTTTATTTCCCAATTCGTAAAACTGTTTTGTGTCTTAGTTAGTCGTCGTTTGGGAAGTATAAGATCTGTCCTGTGTCGTGTTTCGTAGGAGTGGTGACTAGCGTGGTCAGCGTACAGCGCTTGGTTTTTGTGTATGTAAGTTATGCAGGTAAGTATATACACTGCCTTTCAAAAGTCTTGCCCCCCTTTAAAAACTTTCGCGTTTGCCTGACAGAAATTAAATATTCTTTAAAATAAACCTTAAAGTCTCTGTGATATAATACACATGATAGAAAAGCGTTTAATTAATTTTCTTTAATGGTACCACGCGTTTAAAAAAAAAGTGTAAAATTCCTGAAAATTGAAGAAGTGTAAAAATTAAAAATAAAGCAAACACGGGATTATTAGTGAGTAGTATTAGTACTCCTTGCTCTAAATGATGCATTCAAATGGTTTCGCATACTTCTAATGGAGCTATCAATAACTTCTAGGGGTGCATTCACTATTTTCTCGCAACGAAACAATTAGCCCCTGTCTGCTTTTTAGCGTTTTTTTTTCGGATTTTTTTTTGCGGAAAATTTATTTAGAGACAAAATTCCACTATGTCCAAAAGAATTCAGGTTTGATTAGTTGGCAGGCCAGTCACATCACTCCCTGTGGGAATATTTCGACACGTTTCATAAGACGCGGATTCCCATTCTCGCCCTTAAAAACAAAATTTCGGATTTTTTTTTATGAACTTCTAGTGTAGGGGTGATTATGCTAACATAACATTATATGCAAACCCGTTTTCATTGGTCAGATAAAAGTTTAAGAGGGATGCTTCGTGGGTGAAAGAAATTGATTTTTATTGGTAAGTCCAGGTTTGCCCTAATGAGTAATGATTATCTTTAAAGAGTTTGGCAAGATGCAAAAAGACACCATCAATTGAATACTTAAAGTTGCTCCATATCATACGGGTACTGAAATGTTTTGGAGTGGTATAATGTTTTACGAAAAGTTTGCTCTGATTCATAGTCCTGGCAATATCGATGGTCAAGTTTACGAAAAGACTTTTGTTTGTCTCCTAATGTATCCTCCCCATAATATTTCTTTCCAAAATTTTGCATTTATGGGCGACAAAGGGACGCTGCGTCGTATGAAACGTGTCCGAATATTCCTACAGAGCGTGATATGAGTGGCCTGCTTACTTATCAGACCTGAATTTCTATGAGCATCTTGAGATCATGTCTCCAGAAGAGTTTTTTGCAAAAAAAAAACCGAAAAAAAAACGCCGAAAAACAGACAGGGGCTAATTGTTACGGTGCCAGAAAATGGTGAATGCACCCCTAGAAGTTATTGATAGCCCCATTAGAAGTATGCGAAACCATTTGAATGCATCATTTGGATCAAGGAGTATTAATACTACTCACTAATAATCCCGTGTTTGCTTTATTTTTAATTTTTACACTTCTTCAATTTTCAGGAATTTTACACTTTTTTTTTAAACGCGTGGTACCATTGAAGAAAATTAATTAAACGCTTTTCTATCTTGTGTATTATATCATTAAGGCTTTAAAGTTTATTTTAAAGAAAATTTAATTTCTGTCAGGCAAACGCGAAAGTTTTTAAAGGGGGGGGTGCAAGACTTTTGAAAGGCAATGTAGTTCGCCGGTATGGTAAGTATTTTGTGCCTGTAGTCTGCAACTTGTTCTTTGTGTTGTTTTTTCGATAGCTCTAACTGCTCTTTTTTGTTGCAGGAACACTCTGCTAGAGTCTGTGAAGGCTCCCCATAACATGATTCCGTATGTCGCAACACTGTGGAACTGCGCGTAGTACGTGATTATTGCAGCCTCTTGATTTAAAACATGGCGTATCCTTCGTATGGAATAGATCGCTGAAGATAGTTTGCTACATGTCTTGTCCACCTATTGATGCCAATTTAGAGCGCTGTTCAAATGAATACCCATCAGCTTAACTTCCTCCTGTTTAGCGTTTATTTTTGTGGTAAGTATTAGTTTTTGCGTTTTATTCACGTTCAATTTAAGCCTATTTGCTGTGAACCATGCATTGGCATCTTCTATTGTCGCTTCCGTTTTAATATGCATCACAATTTATGAATAGTCCTAGCGGCGATCGTAAGCTACCAGGTCTCAACTTATCTGAGTTAGAATGCTGCAAGTAGTTAGGTAAGTTCAGTTTATGAAAGCACTAAATGCTTAATGTTCTTGAATTTTATTGTTATTTGACAGTTTTAATAAATAAAATTAAGAAAGTGGTGTCGTCGGCGAACATGCATGTTTTGACTAGATTTACATTATTTGACAGGTCGTTGACGTATAGTATAAAGAGTAATGGACCATTTATCGGTCCTTTCGGTACGCCTCGTTGTACTATCTCCTTTTCTGATTTAGAAAACTTCCAATCGACGATTTGGTTTCTATCTTTCAGATATGAATTAAATATTTTAAGCGGAACCCCTCGAATGTCATATAATTTTAGTTGTTCACATGGGATTTCCGGAATGACACAATTAAATGCACTGCTAAGATCCAGACAGGATATTTCTGCTTCTTTTTTATCGTCCAATGTCTCAAGGATTGTTTCCAAAATTTCATTGCCGTAATTGTTGACTTTTCTTGCCTAAATCCATGTTGCGATGGAGAGGGTATTTCTTTTGTTTTTATGAAACCTAAAAGTCTATTTTTAAGATGGTTTTAAATATTTTCGTTACAACAGACCATTGTGGTTCTGCTAGCTCAAGGATAACACGTTTTAAAAGCTTGATCGTTAAACCGTAGATGTCCTTAGAGGTTTTACATTTAAGCCCTCGGACTACCCGTACTATTTCTTCTGGTGTTGTTTCGAAAAGTACCATAGTGTTACCTTTGTCTGGTTCAGGTTTAAAACAAATTGTCTAGCAGTTTCTTTTGAGGCGTTTTGGTCTGAATCGCTTCCAATATTTGCAAAAAAAGTATTAAGCTCTTTATTAAACATATTGTTGAGGACTATCCAAACACCAATTTTGAAGACGGTTTTTATAACATAATCTTACTCCAAATGCATTAAATTGGATATCAACCTTAAAACCTCTGTAATTTTTGGCAATTTATTGTACCTTGTAATTTAACTGGAATGTGACCCTGGTATGCTGGAGTTATTTCTCCCATGGTTTTTCCTCTGGCCCCCCTCCCCCCGAAGCAGATGTTTTATCAGTTTATGAACATTGTCCATGGGCATTCCAAAAAGAACATTATTTGTACTTTTTTATATTATTTACAACTTTATTATATTCTTGAATGTTCATATTTGTCACATACCAACCCTATGACTTGTAATGTTTATTAATAATGGATTATAGGAGAAACGTCAAGGTTCAATCAATGTAAAGCTTGATAATTCATTAAAGAAGTCCACTTTCCCATTAACCAACGTGTTTATATATTTTCTGGGACGTTACACCTACACACTATTTATTAATAATTATACGAATATATATAGCTCTTTGGAGGAAAGAGCGCTGACGGTATCTTGATTTTTTGGTTTACGTTTGGTTGTCGTTTGATTTATTACATTCCATATTGCCTTGCTTTAGTTGTCGGCTTGGTTTATGTGGGCAATGTTTTTCTTACGTACAGTATTTTCAAGATGCACTTTATAGGCTTCCCTTAATTTTTTATACAGTGCCTGGGAGGTTTCGTCTTTTCTGACGTTAGCAATAGTATTCGTTGCTTTCAGTTGATTTCGCAGTAGCTTGGTATCTTAAATACTTAAAATCGCCATATTACCCAATGTAATTGTCATTGCACACATTTCAATACCTTTTTCAATGGAAAGCTCGTTTATAGCGTCAATTTCAGTACATTTTATTGAAGTCTTGGGTAGTATAAAACTACCACCCCGTATAAAGTTGGTGCGGCAGTTATGGCAAGCCAGGTCATAGCCTTTAATTATTGCATTATGTAAAATTTCTTTTTTTAGCCAATGTTCTGTTATACAAATAAAATCACATTTTTGGTCAATCAGTGTTTGGTTTAGAAGTTCGAGTTTATTTTGCATTCCTTGTATGTTTAAGTTTATAATGGTCGCACAGTTTGTTTTTCTTTTAACATTGTGGTTCTGTCTCTGGAAGAAAAAACTGATATTCCCTTATAACGATATTTCTAGGCCATATTTTATCATCTAAGAGTTTAGATAGGTCTGCGTTTTTGGGACGCTTACTTTAAAACTGCTATTCGGTCCTTTTAGTTCATTTCTCTAAAGGAAATGTACTATTGTAATTGCAATTTCTGAAAATCGATGTTTTTTTGCAACTGTGCCTAAACGAAGCAAGATACGTAAATGTTAAGGGTGTTGAAAAGATGCTACAAAAAATTACCGGTATTTTAAAACTAGAATCATATCGATCGGACCATCCACTGGGTTGTTATTAAAAAATATCACTTTGGTATATGTTAGGATGGATGGATGGATGGATGGATGGATGTACGGGACAAAAAATTTCTTTAACTGTAATTTACTCAACTATGGTACTAGATAGAAGGTTCAAACTTGGCATAAGTAAATACCAAAGTCCTGTGGTCAAGGTGACCTCAAGGTCATACTGACCACTGGTCAAAGTTAGTAGATATTGCATGCAAAAAAAAATCTAGCCCAAAATATTGTGATTTTTTTTTGCTTAAACATATTCTTTTGGAGAGCCCTTTGTGTTAAATTTTTTTAAAAAAAATTCTATGTCTAGGAAAAAAGCTATGACGTTTTCAAATGTCAATGTTTGCATTGACATAGCTCCAATACTACAATAGTTAGAGGACTCAAACTTGCAGGATGGATACACAAGAGACAGGGGTTCAAGGTCATCTCAAGGTCATATCTTTCTCAAGGTCAATATCATTTTTATTATTAAAAAACTATGTTAAGTTCAATGCAGGGTAAATGTTGCACATGATTTTGAAAACACAAAAGATTATTCTCATGTTTCGGACTTAGTAGGCCATCTTCAGGAAACGATTTATAGTTTGACTTCGGTTATCTCAAAGATTACAATGGTTAACGGTTTTAAACTCGGAGGATGGATAACCAAAAGACAAAAGTTCAAGGTCATGTCAAGGTCATATTATTTGAAAGGTCAATAGCATTTTTATTATTAAAAAACTATGTTAAGTTTAATGCAAGGCAAAATTTAGATATGATTTTAAAAACACAAAAGGTTATTCTCATGTTTCGGACTTAGTAGGCCATCTTCAGGAAACGATTTATAGTTTGACTTCGGTTATCTCAAAGATTACAATGGTTAACGGTTTCAAACTTGGAGGATGGATAACCAAAAGACAGAAGTTCAAGGTCATGACAAGGTCATATTATTTGAAGGGTCAATAGCATTTTTATTATTAAAAAACTATGTTAAGTTTAATGCAAGTTAAATGTTGGACATGATTTTAAAAACACAAAAGGTTATTTTCATGTTTCGGACTTAGCAGGCCATCTTCAGGTGACGATTTATTGTTTGACTTCGGTTATCTCAAAGATCACAATAGTTAAAGGTTTCAAACTTGGAGGATGGATAACCAAAAGACAGGAGTTCAAGGTCATGTCAAGGTCATATTGTTTGAAAGGTCAATAGCATCTTTATTATTAAATAACTATGTTAAGTTAAGTGCAAGGTAAATGCTGGACTTGTTTTAAAAAAAAAATAGGTTGTTCTTATGTTTCGGAATTAGTAGACCATCTTCAGGAAGCGATTTATAGTTTGACCTATCTCAAAGATCACAATAGTTAAAGGTTTCAAACTTTGAGGATGGATAACCAAAAGACAGGAGTTTAAGGGCATGTGAAGGTCATATCATTTAAAAGTCCAATACAATTTTAATTAATCAAAAATTATTTCCTGGTAAATGCAATGTGAATTTTGGACATATCTTTAAAAACATAAAAGGTTGTGTTTATGTTTTGGACCTTCTGGACTATCTTCAGGAAACGCTTTAATTCTAACAAAAAAATGAATGTAACGTAAGAAATGAACTCAAGAGTCGGATCCACCGGCCTCGACTCAGCTAGTTGTATTAAGTTTATATGCCATAGTTAAAAGGTTAGATCTGTTTGTCTTTAAAAATTGTGTAATTTGGTTTTGATCGATCGTTCCTTTAAAACCCCCCACATACAGCCAAGCAAATTCAACATAGTCAGCTCTCTTCAGTGGTAAAGATTCTGAATAATTTTTTCCAATTAGCAACGTTTTAGTGATATGTTTATTTTTTATAATAATAATAATAATGTTTATTGTATATAAAGAAATTATTATAAAACATTTCTTATTACAAGGGTTTGAACTATATATAAGCTTAATACTAGAGTATACAAAAGAGAAATATTAAACAGAAATTATAAGTATTAACCTAAGAATAAAGTATAAATTAAAGTTGGGAAAGCAAAAATCAAAAACGTGTACATTGCATCATTGGCGAATAAAAATAGTTATGAAAGCAACAACAAGTAAGAAAAATAAATAAAACTCAAAAAAGCTTATTCATTCAGCAAAAAAGATCTTAGTTTAAGCGCTCCAGTTAGGTAATAACACAAATTCTTAATATTGCGGGGAGAGGGGTCACCAAGGAATAAGCATAAATGGTCCAGGGTGCGAACGTCCGGGATAAAATACCTAAGGTGCTCGTAAATAGGACAATCAAAAAGAAAGTGAGCAATTGTTTCTGGGACATGTAAATTACAAATAGTACAGTCTAAGGATGCATCAATAAAATATGAAATTCCTCTAAAGGCAAATTTAAAACCATTTGCGCCAGCAGCGCGGACTTGTGCAATGATACGAGTCATAAAAAAAGGAACCTTCATGAAAAGATATGGTTGTGGACCGGAAACAAGAGAAAGATTACCATAAAATTGCGAAAATGAGGAAGTGGAAATTCGTAGGATGTCCTCGTCCAGCAACTTTTGCTCCAGTGTTTCCAGCAAGTTTACTTTTATGCTACGTAGCGTACCATAAGTTAGATTTTCCCACACGTCACCTCAAGCAACTGAAAATAATGATTTACCTGAAGAGCCCAATTGTATCTTATATCAGTGTTTTCCAGAAGTTTTAAACGGTTAAAGCAAAGTAGTGGTAGCCGAGAAGTATCCATTGATAGCATTTTCAATAGCCAGTTTAAGGTATTTTTTACCAAAATGCTTTCCACTTTTACGCTGCCTGTTTCTCTTCTGACAATGTAATTAGGTGTATTTTTGGGAAGACATAAAAGTACTTTGTAAAAGTGTAGCTGCGTGGTTTCAAGAATATCCACATAGGAGAGTGACCAAACTGGGCTGCAGTGTTGTATGGCTCCAAGAATTATTGTTTTGTAAAGAGTTTCTTTTAGTTCCCACGACTTAGTTCTAGACTTAACTACGGTACTCATTACTCCCCCAGCAGCTTGTTTTGCTTTAAGCGATATCCCATTAGCCATCTGCCCAAATATGAGTTGCGTAGTAAATAACACTCCAAGGTAGTTAAACTTAGGGACAATTTCAATTTCCTGATTGTCATAAAAGAAATGCATATTTTTTGGTATACGAGATCCTTTGGAAAAAGTCATTATTTTTGTTTTAGCCACATTAACTTCAAGTTTTATTTTTGCTGCATACTTATGAAGAATTTTTAATTTGCGCTGAAGATCTATTGGGGAATCAGCTAGTATAACCAAATCGTCAGCGTAAAGCAACATAATAATATCATGAAGTCCATCAATATTTAGCCCCGTTAAACCCTCATTGCGAAAAAATTGCTCAATATCTGAGATAAGCAGCGAAAATAGCAGCGGACTTAAAGGCTCTCCTTGTAAAACGCCAGTTGGAATCTTGTATGTTTTGGAGAGTTTGTTACTTACTTTAATATTCATTTCAGCATAATCATACAAATTTTTAATAACTCTAATTATTTTAGCAGAGACACCCAGGGTATAAAGTTTTTGCCATAATAAAGAATGATCGATCATATCGAAGGCTTTGCGAAAGTCTACAAAAGCAGCATAAACTCTACGGCCCTTAAGACGAAGATGCAGTTGTATAATTGCTGTGAGAGTAAAGATGTTATCAATGCATCCCCTGCCTTTTCGAAAACCAGACTGGCATTCCGGTAAGACACTATTTGAGTCACACCATGTAGTTAATCTTTCCAAGAGCATTTGGGAGAAAACCTTAGCAGAAGAAACAGTCAGCGCAATTCCACGATTATATAGCTAATCTTTGTGAATTTTTCTGATTCTGGCTGTTTTACGCCTTCGTCCGCTTGTGTATTTTTTTTTGGCGAATTTATATTAGTTTTTTCCTGATTTGTATGTTTATTTATGTTTAAAAGTGAATTTAAGACGCTTTGCTTTGGTGATTTTGTTTCTTTTCCTTTTGGACCAAATAAATCCCCACTTTTTGGACCAGTTTTGGTAGTTCATATGCGCTGTTTAAATATCCGATAAGAATTAGCAAAGATATTTGAAGTCTAAACTACAAGAATATTTACATAGGTAGTTAAAACGGATATTGTCCTTTTGGCAGTTCAAACGAACATTTTTGCTTTGCTAGTAGTTCAAGTGACTCATGTTGTGTTTCTTGACAGTTGCTTGCCTGGTTTTTTAGGTTATTGGTCAAAGCGGAGGCAACATTTTTGGATGTTGCTCCTGTTTGTTTTAGTGTTATATTTTGTTTTTGCAAGAATTCTGCCTTTTTACTTGTTAATTTAGTGGCGAAATTTTTTGGTATTGTTCCAGTTGGGTGTTTTTTCGGGGTGTACTTTGTTTTGTGCATTATATCAGTGAATGTTCTTTGTTGTTGTGCTTGCGATTTCTGTTGCGTCTTTTTTAAAAGATCCAGCTCAGACAGGATTTGCCCCATTTAAAGATCGAAAGACTCTTTAGTAACAAAGACAATTTGCGTGTCTTTTTCTGTTTCGTTTAAAGTTGGTCGATTTATTTCCTTTTTGAGTTTTGCATTTTCTTGTTCGACGTTAAGAAGTCTTTCTTTGAGTATCTTGTTCGCATATTTAAGGGCCCGATATCCCACCTTCTCTTATGCAAATTTGTGTACAACTTAGACTGTAGTTTTTAAAGTTATTATTAACGCAATGACTTTGAAATTTTGATAGTATTACCTTAACTTCTTTTAAAATACTTATTGTTTGACACATTTTGATTTGGGTACCTAGTTTAGCAAAAATAACAGTTTAAAGATGGGTAAACCATGCCAAAAACAACAACTATTTTTTTTTAAGAAATTGAGCGCTCAAAAACAAATTTTAAAAAACAATAAGTATTACAAATTTAATAAGCTTTCCAATGACACCAAGTTTTTCAATATCCGATAAGAATTAGCAAAGATATTTAAAGTCTAAACTACAAGAATATTTACATAGGAAAGGGCTCCCCCTCCGCCAGCCTCTATCGTGCAATGGAAAAAGGATGTATCTGATTTCGACATGTTTAGTGATTTATACGTACGTTTTTGGACAATGCAAAAACGATAATCATACTTTGAACATTATTTTATTGATAAATATTTAGATATTAATACGTCTGAAGGTGTACCTGCAGTTTAATGTTAAGCATATTAAATAAAACCTTATTATTACAAAATCCGATTTTTGCACATACACTCTTTTTCCATCCTACGGTAGGCTCTCTCATGCTAGCGTTCCCCGCACCGATTTGCCTCTCACCATGGTAGTCGGAGGATATGATGCCCTTAAGACTCTCTATTGTTTCTTGAAGAGTTGAGATTTTCCATATCAAGGTGTCGATTATTTCGTGTTGGATCTCCAAGTCTTCTGAATCTAGAGTCGAAAGGTCGTCTACTTCTACTATATTGGTTGCCAATTCCTTTGTATTAGAACAACATTTTACCCTGGCGTGGCAGCTTGTATTTTAAAAAAAGTTTGACGCACACAGTAGTGCTCCCGTTTCTGACATGTTATGCCTAATTGGGAATATACATATAAAGCACGGACACATACAACCAACAAACTCCTCTAAAGCCTAGCCACACTTTATTGGAGGTAGTGGGAATCAAACCCACTCAGGCTACCTTGCGATTTTCACCGTCAACGGCTTAGACCGCTCGGCCATGCCTGTGTATGATAGACAGCTTGGCAAATTGTGCAGGTTGTTATTTTTCTTACGGCTTCAGTTTTTCAATATTGGCAGATCTTTATTTATTCATTTACATTAATAGGGTCCGCCATTTTTGTTTACGATCCCAAAAATGGAGCAAAGTGTAAGTAAAAATTATTAAAAGGATACAATTTCTACGCACCTTACTCTTGGCCGTTTTAATACAAACGACCAAGAGATCCCTGAATGAAGGCGTTATAAATTTGTAAAATAATCTCCAAAATCGTTAGGAATAATTTATAAACATCTAAGTTCTTCTTCTTCTCGATCGGTGAAAAGCATTATGTACAAAAAATTTAAGAAAGATTGAGATCGTGCTTCGTTAGCATAGTTTGCTTAATGCACCAGACCGGATATTTGGGATACTGGTTTCGCCGCTGGTCACCCTGATTCAAATCCAGGTCGAAGCGCTGTCTTGTTCATTCTTTCCAAATTCATCGGGGACTTTCCTGTTACATTATTACTAACCTTTGGTTTACATACCCAGAATAAAATAACTTAATTTTATATACTTAGTTTATAGCTTTTTTCGGAACCATTCTCGTTAAATTTGTTAATTTTTTATTATGAATAAAATTGTTTAAAAAAAAAAAAAAATTCTCTAAACAATTTATTAGCATCACTTTAAACATCAAACATACATATACACACACATACACATAATAGCGCAGAAGTTAAAAGATAGGCAACGCGTTAATCAACACATAGATGCTTATGCACAAACTATGTATTAGAACAAGGGTTGCCTTTGTTTTAACTTAAACTATGCAAAATTCACGCTTGACATTTCTATTAGGTTAGGTATGCATCCCCACTTTTTCCATTCTCTTCATTCGTGCTGTTTTGCAAGAATAAAAGGAATGACAGAAACGATTCTGAGACATCAAAATAACAGTCATTCCGTTCAGGCAGAATAGGGAAAATACCCAAAGAAGTGTGCATAATGGTTAATATTTGTTGCTGAAAATTAAAGAATTGTCACTGTCATTTTTTATTGAACTTAAGTTAATAATTTTAAATAATTAATGAATAATTTTATATTTGTGTTTTTAATATGTATTAAAAAACATATTAAATCTCGTATTAAATCGACTGTATTAGGTTGCAGGCACGTTAAAATATGCCTGTAACCTAGTTCAGTTGATGTTTGTAAACTTTCAAATTTAACACAAATACATGAATTTATAATTTGCTCCAGGAAATACGTGGTTACCCCAATATAATGTATTAATAGTATGTAATATTGTGGCCGTATTAAAGTAATCGATTTTTTATCTACATGACTAGATTTTCGTAAAATTACTGGATGTAAACAGGGTTCTAAGACTGTCACATTTATTTTGACACTTTAACAACAACAAAATTGACTGCGTCAGATTTATTTTGCACTAAAAATGCGACTAAGAATATACTCCAGGTAAAAAGAATTGTTGAAACATATTTGCTTTTATAAATTTATTTGTTTTAGCATAATAAAAATGCTGAAACTATCGCAAAAAAGTATAAAAGAGTAACCCACTGACACGCACTTAGAATTTAACCTAAGATTTGTAAGCTGCTATAAGGCCATAATCACAATGAAGAAAAGCGTCGATTACTTTAATACGGCCACAATAGTACATCCACGTCCTTTAACAAAATATACTGGGTTTTTTAATTTAAGAATACAAAATTTCTGTTATCACCTCTTTAACTCGATGTTCTAAATTTGCATGAAACACAGAGTAGGAATATCTTCATCTAGCTGAATTTAATTATCTTCAAATACTTTGCGCCTCGCTTTGCTCTAATTAATCTATAATGGTAGCTTAGATAGTTTCTATAATTAGGATATATTTCTTTTTGTAAGTATCTTAAGATTAGAATAAAAAAATGTATACAGGGTGGTCCAAGCAAAAGTTTCCACCTCCATTATTTCCTGAACGAATTTGTTCTGGAGGAACTGCCGCGACACGTCATTTTTTTTTTGGAGGGGGACATCTAATTAAGTATTTTTTAATTTTTTTGTTCAACCCTCCAAGCGGGGTGATTACCCCATCAAAAATTTCAAATGGCACTACGGGTCAAGTGGGGTCTTATTTGAAAGCTACAATTTTTCTCCATTCGAAAAAACAATGCTTAGACAGGTTGATTTTCTTTTGAAGAAGAACATCTTACAACATATTTCTTAATTTTTTTCTTCAACCCCCCAAGCGGGGTAGGGTAACAACTCCATCAATAATCTTTATTGGCCAATCTGGGTAAGTGGGGCCTTATTTAAAAGCTACAATTTTTCTCTTTTCAACAAAGTAAAAAATTTTCAAATCAATATTTTTTGAAATTTTGTTGTTATTTTTTTTGTTATTTTGAATCTAAAAGTAAAATTACACACCTAAAATTTTTATTTTTTAAGAAATTATTCTTAAAAAAAAATAAAAATGTTATTTCAAGAATAATTTCTTAAAAAGTAAAAATTTTCAGGTGTGTAAATTTCAAAAAATATTTGTCCGATTTTAATTTTTTTTACTTTGCTAAAAAGAGAGAAATTGTAGCTTTCAAAAAAATAAAAATTTCGAAAAATTTTCGCCCGATTTTGAATTTTTTTTTATTTTTAAAAGAAAAAACTTTTAGCAAATAAGACCCCACTTGACCCGTAATTGATGGGTCGTTGATGTGAATTAGATATAATGTATAGCATTTTTAAAAGGTGGTCAAATGATGATGCGGCTAGGTCTCTTTGATCTTAAAAAAACCCATCGCGTTCGTTGAATGTAAAGAACAAATTTTCGACACATACAAATTTGTATCTCAAGCCATGAACAACATATTGGACACTGGACATGGCTTCGTTATTACGAAGCCGTGTCCAGACCGTGTGTTTTTAAAAAAAATCATTTTCAGAGTTAACCAGATTTGTGGAATCGGCTCCGAATCATTCCGTAATGTCTGAAGCAACCAAAACGACCTTTTATAAGCACGATGTTTATTTACCAAACTCTTCTGCAACTGCTGGTCCAATTTTGTCCAATATTTTAGAACAAATAAGCAAACACAATTTTACAGCAAGCACTAACAAAGTGGAGTTTATTCAGAGAATTACAAAAATAATTCAAAATTTCTACTTGCAAAATCAAATCTCTGAAAAATATCATGTGGGAACTTCCTCAAATGTGGCCGTTATGGATTTGGAAGAGAATTATGTTTCACTTGTTACGTAAGTTCCATGTTCTAAATCAAGTCAGTTTAAGATAATTTTTTTATTGGAAAATGGCACCACACAGAGTTTCCAAAAATTGGCGCATAAACGTAATAGTACTATTGTAGAGTCAAATAAGTAATCTAGTTTTTTATCTACTTGAATAGATTTTGGTAGCCCAGTCGCGTATCCAGGGAGGGGCTATGGGGGCTCAAGCCCCCCCCAGAAGGACGAATTTGTTTAATTTTTATTAATTTATTAGGACAAGGTATAGTAAATCCTCAAAAAAAAAAATCTCCTGCGGCGCCGCTTTCCGTGCGTAGCTAATGTCGTATTATTTAGCCCCCCCCCCAGAACTAGTTTCTGGATACGCGCCTGTGGTAGCCTATCTCATTTATTTTGACACTTGGACAACAACAAAATTGGCTGCGTCTTTATTTCGTACAATTAAAAAGAATTGTTGAAGGTTTCGTCCTAGTAGAATTAACTAGGACAACTTTTTTGTTGTTTAAGCCGACAGCAGTGAGGTAGTAGATAAAGAGCTGGCAACCAAAACACACATCATCGAACGTTGTCATGATTTGTTGTGCATTACACAAATACATAATAAGTAGTTTAATATGTCTTTACTTAGTCCAATAACCTGGCAAAGCAAAATAATATCTTTAGTTTTTTTCTTTAATCATTTAACCGATGTTTTTTGATATGGCAAATAGCTGAGAAAAATAAAAGACATTCGGTAAAAACAGTTTTTTTAAAAAGGGCCCCCCTTCGAAAATAATGGCCTTTAAGCAGGTAGACTAAAAACACGTAATCGTAAATATTTACCAAATGGTTGGTCCAACCACCCTAAAATTTTTACAGTCAATAAAGGTAATAAAAACGGTCATTTTAAATCCGTTTAGAAATTTAAGACCCCTTTTAAAATGGGTTAAACACTGGTAGTGTTGATAAGAACTGCATGTAATTTCTTTACCTTTAAGAATTTTGTAATTTTGTTTATATTTTCAAATGCCCCAATTCAAGTTAAAACTGTTTTTATAGTAAGTGAGTAAGCTTTTAATCAAGCCAAATGCAATATATGGGGTACATTAAGAGGGTATTTGGCAGTTTATTCGGAAACGGTACAGTTTCTCAGAAATTTTAAGTGGCAAAAAAAATTTCACTAGAATTGAGGTTAAATAAAATAAATCATCATTTTTATCAACACTACCAGTGTTTAACCCAAAGAGATTTTATATTTACAATAGAGAAGGTATAATAATCCATTGTTTGGTTCCAAGATCATTTTGTTTACCCAATGTAAGTTATATGGACTTATGAGTAAGTGGACGTAAATAAATAAACGTTTTTAATGGAACTTCCCTATGCTAGCCTTTTCGATCTTGGAACCACACACTGGTAATGTTATGTTTATAAGCACTTCATTTCTAGTCATTCTATTTCTATGGTTTAACCCATTTAAAATAAGGGCCCTTGAAGGGAAAAGCTTTTATTTAAATGCTCTAAAAAGAAAAAATTAAATTGTTTCAATGAAATTAAACCCATTAATTTGTCACAATATACACTTTTTATGATATAAAAGCTTGTCGCGAGATTCTGCATTTATGTAGATTTATTTTATAAAATACATAGTTTTTTACTTTTTTCAGAACTACTTAAATTAAAAATTGTTAAATGGTATAAATATTGTATTTTTTTTTATTAATTGCAATAGTAAATTTCGCGACAAGCTTTTATATCATAAAAAGTGTATATTGTGACAAATTAATAATTTCATTAAGAAAATTTATTTTTTTCTTTTTAGAGCATTTAAATAAAAGCTTTTCTATTAAAAATTTTTTTTACATTAATTTATTTTACATTTTTTAGTTTTTACTGTTGATGTTTTTAAATCATTTTATTTAGTATGTCATTGCCATAACCTTTTATTTGATACCCATATTGACAAGATAGTTAAAAAAAAGATAATCCGCCATTTTATTTAGGGCTTCATATTGGATTTTGAATAGTCACATATCTTACTATATTCTACTTGTCATAACCTTTCATTTGATACCCATATCGGTAAAATAGTAAAGAAAAAGGTAATTAGCCATTTTGTTGGGCGCCATATTGGATTTTGAACTATGTCATATATTTTACTGTATTCTACAGGTCATAACCTTTCATTTGATACCCATATCGGCAAAATAGTAAAGAAAAAGCTAATTCGCCATTTTGTCGGGCGCCATACTGGATTTTGAATTTTCTCATATATTTTACTGTATATGGTCATAACCTTTTATTTGATACCCATAACGTGAGAATTAATTTAGAAAAAAGTCATCCGCCATTTTGTTGTGGATGCCATATTAAGTTTTAAGGACTAAAAAAATTACCGTTTTGTATTTTCACCGGACTTCCACATGTGTACAAATTTTCAGAAAAATTGGTCAAGTGTAAGTGTTTCAAAATCGAGTTGCAAGAATTGTACTACACAAACACACATACATACCCTACATACATTGCGATTTAAATAAAAGCTTTTAATAATAAAAGAAAATAGAACCTCTCTATAGCTAGGTCTTTAAGGGAAATCTATCTGCAAAATGTGACCAAGGTCTGAAATTTATAACATATGATCTTTAGAACATCTAAAAAGAATTGGTTGCTGGAGCCCTCTCGAAATTTTCATAGGATCTCCACTGGGGCTCCTTCTGTATTCACTTTAACATTATTTTTTTTACACCTTTGCATTTCAAAATTTTTACATGAAACTTCATATTTGGATTCCTAAGAAGGTCCATTAACTGCTTTTATTTTGCAATACCTTCAAATGATTCCATAGGCCCCCCTAGAGCCCACTGGTACACATTCTTCTGGAAGCATTTACTAAGGTATCCAGTTGAATTTAACCTTTTAATTTAAAACATAAACTTTAAAAGTCATACTCCAGCGATCAATTCCTGGAGCCCTGACGAAATTTTTGTCGTAACCCCCCTGCGCCCCATTTATTGTTATTGATTATTTGACACCTTCTTGTTATTAGATTTTCACGAAAACCAATATATAAGATTTTTGGATCCTACTTTACCATTTCCAGTTATAAATTTGTTGCAAAAAATGACATGGGCCCCATTAAGCAAAGAAGATTAATAAAAAGTTTCTGTTTTGGTAGGTTCCCATGTGCACAAAGTTATGAAAATTGGTATACACAAACACAATGGTATTAATGTTCCATAATGATTCATAGGTCTGATTGACTCCAAAATATTACAAGGGGCCCCATTATGAAAACCTATTTTTAAAACTTGACAGGCGTTTCTCTGGTAGCTCAATTAACCCATTTTTATAAAAAAAAATCTCTAAATCTCTAAAAGACTTCCTTCAGCCCCTAAATAGACCCCAAAGAGTAATAACCAATCACGTTGGATTTACACCAAATTTTGCATATAGATGCATAATAAGATGCCTAAAAATATTTCCTTATAAATGTGAAACAACGACATCTAACCATGGCCACGTATGACCTACAATAGTACAAAGTTTACATCTCACCTCACATAATTCAAACAGTCACTAGTCGTATATATACTTAACAGTGAGATCGTTTCTTAGGAGAGATGTATACCGCGCTCGGCGCGCAGAAGAACCCAACCTGAAGGGATAAACCGCTGTTTCTTGATATACATCAAGACTCACACAAATCGTGTATGGGTTTTTTACGGATCTTCTATCAAATGGTATTTCTAGCATAGATCCGTAAAAAATCCATACACGATTTGTGTGAGTCTTGATGTATATCAAGAAAAGAAACAGCGGTTTATCCCTTCAGGTTGGGTTCTTCTCCGCGCCGAACGCTGTATACATCTCTCCTAAGAAACGATCTCACTGTTAAGTATATATACGACTAGTGACTGTTTGAATTATGTGTGCTAGCGGATGCCTACCCATTGTTGATAAGTAGCAATAACTACGAAACACGGTGTCCAATGGTGGCTCCACCTGGTTCACATTTTTCAAACAATTTTTCTAAAGGTGAGATGTAAATTTTGTCATTTCCTTATAACTTTTCAAAAAATAACTCCTTCGTCCCATAAACGAAGGGGGTTTTTAAGGGGGACATAGAATTTTTTTAAAGATTTTTATTTTATAAAAATCTTTATAAAATCTTATTTGACATCTATTTGCAAAATTTGGTGCAGTTCCATCGTGATGAATTAAAGGAGGCTCTTTGGGGGACCATAACTTCGTTTCTGCAATAGGTAGATATACGCCAATTTGGGGTTTTACTCTTTGGACATCCAGTTACATCATATAAAAAAGGCGGCCACGATGTCCTCATACGGATTGACTGAACTAAATGACAAGTTAAAAGAAATCAATACGATTGAATCCATTCGCCCACTTTCAAAAATCTTAATTAAGATAAATTAAATTACCAACTGTTTATACCAAACTGAATTTAAGGGGGGACGACGAGTAAGTAATCTTTGATAAAAAAATTTAATTCTTGGTGAAAATGTTCCCAAGAGAATGATACATTAGTTTCTGTAAAAAAAAAATTGTACCCATCAGCTTCCTTTAGGCTTACTTGAAATCAGAATAAAATCGCCTCAGAACGCAGCAGCCAACAGCTCGCAAATAGGTAGGACTTTGTTAACGTTTTTTTATAGAATTCCTTGATTAATTTTGTTTAGAAACTAGTATAATATTGCTTCGGGTATCTAAAATTCATTAAAACAATAAAAATGGGATTCACCGGTCTTCCTAAGTTAATATTAAGGATGTACTGGATAGTTTGCAGAAACAATGAGAAATTGATGAAAATTACACACAAGGTTTCTATTATCAATATAAAGCTTCCCTTAAAGCTTTAATTCGGTTTACTAACCCGTTTCAGAAAAAACACAATGTTTTTTGTTATTTTTTTAGAAATCCTAAGGAATTTCGTTATGGTTTCGATTAATTTGGGTAGATGGATTAATAACTAACAATTTTAATCATAAAATATCAGAAATAATTGTAATATAACATAGTTTAGCATTATTTTATCTTAACATGTTACAAGATTTTGGATACTTTAGTAAAAAAAAAGTAGAAAAAACAATGAACTTTTTTTCTAAATTTTTATACGCATAGCTGGAGGTCTTAAAAAGATAATAGTAAAAATTTGTTTTATCAGATCTCTTTTCAATGCAATGCAATAGTTGTTTGGACGCTTCGCCGAGTAACGCACAGCTTATCTGTTGAGGAGATGACATAGTCAATGTTTGATGCTTAAGAATTGTTGTGAATCTTAGATTCACAGATAAAATAGGTGAATTTTTTGAATAATTTCCTGAGCTGAATTTACTTCCAGCGCTTAGTCGGAACCTAAATGTTTGGGTTTCTTAATTATTGTAGGTAGAGCGCTTACTATTGATTGGAGTGCAAAAAAGCATTGTAACCAACCCAAAACAAAAATGATTAAATTACTTCAAGAATTATTATACCTAACTACTTAGATCATAAACTTATTGGGTTGCCTTGAGTTTTAATTTTAAATCGAATTCAATTTCAACCATTATTTTTAGCGAGAACGGAAATACTGCAAACGATTTCACAGTTAATTAAGTACTGAAAATTTATATTAACTTTGGTCTAAAATGGTTCTTAAATTAACGGAAAACAACTTTTCTGCTCGCTTTTCTGTCAGCTACCTACCAAGCTTATAACTTTTTAGGTCGAAGAACTTTAGCAGACTTTTTTCAGCTACGTATTAATTTATTTTTTGTTAAAAAGAGAATTGATTAAAACAACAATACCTACCTATGTAGGATACAAAAAGAGTTAATTTATTTTTCCATAAAACATGTTAATTATTTAGTGTGAAACGGGTTATTTTCGCTACGGGGTGGGTAAAAATAAGAAGTAGTGTTTCAAACAAATTAATGCTTGAAAAACATTGTAACACAATTAAGATGTTGTAATTTATAACGGGTTGCGTAACTACTCTGTTTCGTTTACCTGAGCTAGTTCAGAAGATGAGCCAGAAAGACATCTCAATAGGCGGGATCTATTATGCTTATTGAATGGAACAAAACATATAGGTCCCATGTTGTTGATTGTATAGTTATTATTTTTCCTTATAGTACTTTTTTTTATAAATTTGGAAAACAAAAAGGTGATAATGTTTACGTTAAATGCCAAATAAATATTACTCATAGAATGTGAAAAAGTATCGTAAAAACGAACAGGTAATAAAAATATTGAGTAAAGTTAAAATAATTCTCTTTAATTAAATTCCTTGTTTATGATAACAAATCCGCTAATAAGCGATAATAAAATCTTAAAATCCAAGGGATAAATATTTGATTTAAAAGAGAAATAAAAATTAAACACACTCTACTCTTTAATCAAAGAGTTCAGGGGAGAAAATGCATTTTCCTTACAAGAGGTCATAGAGTACATATCAAATAATTATTACCTTAAAAGTTTGACTAATTTTTGAACGTTAAATTATGTAATATAAAATATATTACCAAGCTAATACAAATTTAAACTAGCTGAGTCGAGGCCGGTGGATTCGACTCTTGAGTTCATTTCTTACGTTACATTCATTTTTTTGTTAGAATCAAAGCGTTTCCTGAAGATAGTCAAAAAGGTCCAAAACATAAACACAACCTTTTATGTTTTTAAAGACTTGTCCAAAATTTACATTGCATTTACCAGGAAATAATTTTTGATTAATAAAAATTGTATTGAACTTTTAAACGATATGACCTTGACATGCCCTTGAACTCCTGTCTTTTGGTAATCCATCCTCAAAGTTTGAAACCTTTAACTATCTCAACATCTTTGAGATAATCGAAGTCAAACTATAAATCGCTTCCTGAAGATGGTCTACTAAGTCCGAAACATAACAACAATCTTTTGTGTTTTCAAAAACAAGTCCAACATTTACCTTGCATTAAACTTAAAATAATTTTTAAGTTATAAAAATGCTATTGACCTTTTAAACCATATGACCTTGACATGACTTTGAACTCCTGTCTGTTGATTATCTATCCTCCAAGTTTGAAACCTCTAAATATTGTGATCTTTAAGATAACCGAAGTCAAACTATAAATCGCTTTCTGAAGATGATCTACTAAGTCCGAAACATAAGAACAGTCTTGTGTGTTTTCAAAAACATGTCCAACATTAACCTTGAATTTAACCCAACATAGTTTTTAAATAATAAAGATGCTATTGACCTTTCAAACAATATGACCTTGACATGACCTTGAACTCCTGTTTTTTTGTTATCCATCCTCCAAGTTTGAAACCTTTAACTATTGTGATCTTTGAGATAACCGAAGTCAAACTATAAATCGTCACCTGAAGATGGCCTACTAAGTCCGAAACATGAAAATAACCTTTTTTGTTTTCAAAAACATGTCCAACATTTACCTTGCATTAAACTTAACATAGTTTTTTAATAATAAAAATGCTAGTGACCTTTCAAATAATATGACTTTGACATGACCTTGAACTTCTGTTTTTTTGTTATCCATCCTCCAAGTTTGAAACCGTTAACCATTGTAATCTTTGAGATAATCGAAGTCAAACGATAAATCGTTTCCTGAAGATGACCTACTAAGTTCGAAACATAAGAACAACGTTTTGTGTTTTTAAAAACATGTCGAACATTTACCTTGCATTTAACTTAGCATAGTTTTTTAATAATAAAAATGATATTGACCTTTAGAAAGATATGACCTTGACATGACCTTGAACCTCTGTCTCTTGTGTATCCATCCTCCAAGTTTGAGACCTCTAACTATTGTAGTATTGGAGCTATGTCAATGCAAACATTGACATTTGAAAACGTCATAGCTTTTTTCCTAGACATAGAATTTTTTTTAAAAAGTTTTAACACAAAGGGATCTCCAAAAGAATATGTTTAAGCAAAAAAAAATCACAATATTTTGGGCCAGATTTTTTTTTGCATGCAATATCTTCTAACCTTGACCAGTGGTCATGTTGACCTTGAGGTCACCTTGACCACAAGGCTTTGGTATTTACTTATGCCAAGTTTGAACCTTCTATCTAGTACCATAGTTGAGTAAATTACAGTTAAATAAATTTTTTGCTCCGTACATCCATACATCCATCCATCCATCCATCCATCCTAACATACACCAAAGTGATATTTTTTAATAACAACCCAGTGGATGGTCCGATCGATATGATTCTAGTATTAAAAGATCGGCAATTTTTTGTAGCATCTTTCCAACACCCTTAACATTCACGTATCTTGCTTCGTTTAGGCACAGTTTCAAAAAAACATCGATTTTCAGAAATTGCAATTACAATAGTACATTTCCTTTAGAGAAATGAACTAATTGAATAAATGGTTGTAATTTTGAATGGGGGCGTGTCTCATATTTGGATCGAGCAAAAATGTAGATCCGAGAACACTTATGCGTTAAATGTTTATTTAAATTGTGGCCAATATTTGCCAGTTAAAAACCTAGACGAGGTTATATAAAAATGACTCTATAAAACAAAATACTGAATAAAAGTTCCAAAATGAACATAAAAAGCGATTACCATTCGTTTACATTAATGAAAAATTATTAGTTATAAAAAATATGCAAAAGATTATGAAGAATTTAAACAAAATTGAAGACTTATGTTGAAAATACAATCTTGTATAATCAAGTCTATTTTTAGGCGTAAAATGGGTTAGTATTTTTGGTTACTTGAACCGTAAAACCTTCAGAAGGAAGTAAGACAAAATAATGAATTTAAATATTTAAAACTAATGATACCTGACGAACATCAACATCGATCGGTGTTGAAATAGCAAACTTATTATCTTATATTGGACTTATTGTTAATAATCAGAATAGCTATGATTTTGTTTTATAAAAATAGTTGCTGCTGTTATTTATTGACGTACATCGTATAAATCATTTTCTCTTCACAAAGTCTTTTATTATCTTTATTACTACGCAGGATCACTGATAATCAACAGGTTATGGGCCCAGTAATGTTCTAAAGAAAAAAAATTGGTCGTATATTTTTTGAAAAATAATTTTTCAAATTATGACAGAAGAAATTTCAAAAATCGAGAAGTTGGGAGGTTTAAATAATTGGGTAGAATGGAAATTTCAATTAAAAATTGTTCTACAGTCACTGAATTATTTTGGAGTGGTCAGTGGGACTGACACAAAACCTATTTTCCAACTTGAAGAGGGTGAAGATGAAAATATCGTAAAAACAAGATTTGAGAAAGAAATCTCAAAATGGATAAAAGCGGATTGTACAGCACAAAGATTTATAGTTACATCTGTTCAAAAAGGTGTAATTCAACATTTGTTATGCTGCAACAGTGCAAAAGAGATGTGGGATAAGCTACATTCGATATATGAACAAAAGTGTGATACTAATATTCATGTTATTCAGCAACAGTTCTACAATTTTTCATTTAATCATAGTCAAGATGTTGCTGCACATATATCAAATCTGGAGGTGCTTGGTCAAAAATTAAAGCAAATGGGAGAACCTATCTCTGAATCAATGTTGATTACAAAAATCTTGATGACGTTACCAGAAAAGTTTAATCACTTTTACACAGCGTGGGAATCAACGTCTGAGGACAGAAGAAATCTCAACACTTTAACATCCCGACTTATTTTGGAGGAGCAACGCATTAATAAGCAAAACATTGGTCCAGAAGAAGTGGCAGCTTTTATGTCAAATAAAAATAAAAGTCATCATAAAAATAAGCAGAAACAGCAACAGTCACGTCAACAGTACAATGTAAAATGTTTTGGTTGTGGTAAAATGGGTCATTTTAAACGTGATTGTAAAAACAAAAATATGAATTTTCCAAAAACGAACAGTGATGCTTTTGTTGGACAATTTTTGTCTCCAATTTCAAACAAAACTGATCTAAATTGGTATATGGATTCTGGTGCTAGTGATCACATGTCATTCAAGAAAGAATGGTTTGTGGAATATTCAGTTTTTGAAGAACCATTACCAGTGAGAATTGGAAATGGAAAAACCATACCAGCACTTGGAAAAGGAAATATTCATATCTTATGTTTTGTCAATGGAAAATGTTTAAGAAAATATTTATCAAATGTTCTGTATGTTCCTGAGTTAATGGTCAACTTATTTTCAACAGAAGCTGCATTGGATAAAGGTTTAATTTTAAAATCAAATAAAGAAAAGTGCGAGTTTGTTCAAGATGGAAAACTTGTTGTTGAAGCTGTTAGAGATGGGAATTTGTTTAGAATGTTGTTTAAAATCAATGTTGATTTAACAAAACAGGAAGAAACAATTTTTCTGGCATCTACTAAAGAAGTTAGCCTTCAAGAATGGCATGAACGTTTGGTTCATCAAAATATTAAGCAAGTTAAAACATATTTGAAAATAAACAATCTAAATGTTCAAGCTACTGATGAAGATTTTTTCTGTGAATCTTGCATATTTGGTAAACAGCATAGAAGACCATTTGAAAAATCTAAGAAATCAGTTACAACATTCCCAGGTGAACTAATTCATACGGATTTTTGCGGCCCAATGGAAAATGTATCTGTGGGTGGATCTCGGTATTTTTTTTTTGTTATTTAAAGATGATTATTCCCATTATCGTAAAGTCTATTTTCTGAAAAACAAAGCTGAAGTTCCTGAAAAATTACTACAATTTTTAAATTGGTGTAAAAATTGTGCAGACATCAAAATTAAACAATTGCGGTCTGATAATGGTAGTGAGTTCTACAATCGTCAAGTTTTGAAAATTCTTGGAAATTTTGGAATTAAGGAACAACGAAGTGTGCCTTATTGTCCACAACAAAATGGTTCTGCTGAGCGTGAAATGCGTACTTTAGTTGAGGCTGCTAGAACCATGTTACATTCAAGTACGTTGGATATGTGTTTATGGGCTGAAGCTGTTAACACAGCTGCATTTGTGTTAAACCGGACTGGAACGAGTACTGTTCAAGATAAAACACCTTGGCAACTTTGGTTCAAAAAGGAGAAAGGCGTTAATTTTGTTTTCAAAATATTTGGAAGTGAGGTGTTTATGCACATTCCAAAACAAAAGAGAAAGAAATGGGATTTCAAAAGTAAAAGTGGTACTTTTGTGGGTTATTCTGAAGATACCATGGGATTTAGAATTTGGTTTCCTTCTGAAAACAAGGTAGAAGTAAGCAGAGATGTAGTTTTTAAAAAGAAGATTACTGAAATAACTGACAATGTCAAGGAAAATCAGGTTGACAAAACTGTCAACAAAGTTGTCAAAAACATTTTAAAAGAAACTTCACTCAAAAATGAAATTTGTGATACAGACTTTACAAAACTTATTATCCAGACCAGAAATAATGATTTGGAAGAAGAAGATGTACTTCCTACAGCTAACGAAACTGTTAGTGAGGTTACAGCTGAAAGAATTGACAGTGAGGGTCATTTGGAAAATGTTGAAGAAACTAATTTTGATGATACACAACAATGTTCTTATCATTTGAGAAATCGCAATGAAATAAATGCTCCAGATCGATATAACTCATCTAATTTTTGCAACTATACTACAGCTTTGTCAATTGTGGCTGAAATTAAAGAGCCAAACACATATGAAGATGCTCTACGGTCTTCTGAAAGCAATAAATGGATAGATGCAATGAATTGTGAATATGATTCTTTGTTAAGTAATAATACTTGGGAATTGGTAGATTTACCAAAGAACCGGAAAGTAATTGATAATCGTTGGGTGTATGCATTGAAAAGAAAACCAAGTGGTGAAATTGCAAGATATAAGGCTAGGTTAGTTATACGTGGTTTCTCTCAACGTTATGGTATAGACTATGAAGAAACTTTTAGTCCAGTTGTAAAGTACAATTCACTTCGTATAATTCTAGCTCTAACTGCTATGCAAAACTTAAAACTAAAACAGTTTGATATTACGACAGCTTTCTTGTATGGAGATCTTCAAGAAGAAGTTTATATGAACCAGCCTAAAGGTTATGATGATTGTTCAGGAAAAGTATGTAGATTAATTAAAAGTCTATATGGTTTAAAACAAGCCCCACGATGTTGGAATCAAAAATTTGTAAATGTTTTGAAAAAATTTGAACTAGAACCAACAGAAGCAGATAACTGTGTATTTACAAGTAAAAGTAAAAAGTTATACTTAGCTTTATATGTGGATGATGGATTATTGGCAGCAGCTGATGAAAATGATATTGTACAATTTTTATCATTTTTGAAGAAACATTTTCAAGCAAAAATAAGTGAGGCTGAATATTTTCTTGGTCTACAAATAAAGTGTACAATGGATGGTTCGATTTTTCTGCACCAGAAATCTTATACTAAGAAAATTTTAGAAAAATTTGGAATGCAAGATGCAAAACCTGTATCTGTTCCAATGAACCATGATATAGAAAAAGATTGTGTTCCAGTGGGAGAAAATGTACCTTATCGTGAAGCTGTTGGATGTCTTATTTATCTTATGGTTTCTTCTAGACCTGATATAGCTTTATCTGTTAGTAAAGTGAGCCAAAATCTTGAAAATCCTACTGTAGCAAATTGGATACAAGTAAAAAGAATATTTCGTTATCTCAGAGGAACAAGTAATTTTGGGATTTTGTTTAAAAATCAACAATTACCAGTCTTAAAAATGTTCAGCGATGCAGATTATGCTGGAGATATAAAAACCAGAAGATCTACAACTGGTTTTGTATGCTTACTTGGTGGAAGTCCTATAAGTTGGTGTTCACAAAGACAACATGTTGTTGCTTTATCAACTACAGAAGCAGAATACATGGCAGCTAGTGAGACTGTAAAGGAAATTATCTGGACAGTTAGACTACTTGAAGATCTAATGACACGATTAAAGTTTCGACCAATGCTTTATGTAGACAATCAAAGTGCAATACGTTTGATTAAGAATCCTGAATTTCACAAGAGGACAAAACATATTGATGTGAGATATCACTTTATAAGAGAACAATTTCAAAAGGAATTATTTTCTCTGGAATATGTGGAAACTAAAAATCAGTTAGCAGACATGTTTACAAAACCATTAGCTAAAGAAAAGTTTGTTCGAAATCGTGGTTTGTTGGCTATTGAAAATTTGGAAGAATAATTTTAAGTTTGAGTGGGAGTGTTGAAATAGCAAACTTATTATCTTATATTGGACTTATTGTTAATAATCAGAATAGCTATGATTTTGTTTTATAAAAATAGTTGCTGCTGTTATTTATTGACGTACATCGTATAAATCATTTTATCTTCACAAAGTCTTTTATTATCTTTATTACTACGCAGGATCACTGATAATCAACAATCGGCCAGTTTCTTTTCTTAAAAATCAGAAGTAACTTGAATTCCGACAATATTCAGGCACATGTTGAAGGGAAGAAACAGGAAACATGGCGGACATCTGTAGATTCCGGCAAAACAGCAAAATTACGTTAAATTAAAGTTAAAATTCACATGAAGTTCGGCTGAAGTTCGGATGAAGTTCGGCGAGTTTAACATCCAAAATGTTAAATGTAAATCAGATGAAGAATTGAAGAAGGGAAGAAAAGGCAGATTAGAAAAGCATCTGTAATAAGTGAGAAAATGCTTGCGTTGGTCCAACACGTGGAAATGGTACAAGTTAAATTACATACCTAGATGTTATTTGACGCTATTCACGAAAAATCAACTGCAATCCACCTCGGCATAACATTTACGAGATTCTGCCAAAGCAATCTGTAGTTTTTGGTTTAATTTCTCATTCTTATCCAATAATTAAACTATAGTCGCCATTATTACGATATATAATTACGAAATATTTATAAATTCTTCATACTAAAAGAATAATTCGACAATCTCAGTACAAGCTCAACTTGTTTAAATAATATTGCAACATACCTAATTTAAAACTCGCCGAAAATTAACACATAATAAAAATTTTAAATGGAAACACTATGACATGTTCATCGCATTGTAAACGAAATGATAATGGAAAGACTAAAAGGATGTAGATGCATATTCGAATCGACGGAAGCATTCCTTAATTTCAAGAACCAATCACATTGATTTTAAAAAATTATGCCGTCAAAAGGCAATTGCGAAAATCAAAAATAACAGAAATCAATATTAGATCAATTAGGTAGCTTCCAACTATAGATACTAGATGTCGCTACGCGTAATTTAAATACAATAAAATTATTCATACACCTATGAAATAAAATCATGTAACAAGTGGATATGCATGTATGAGTATTATACATTATGGATTTTAACAAGCATCACTGTTACAGTTTATTCATACAGGGTATGGCAACAAAAACAAGCCAAGTGAGTTTTTGACGTTTAAATATTATTAGACGAGGCCTTTAAACACTAAAATAGGCCAAACGTTTCGTTTTTTGTTATAAATACTTTTGGTTGGAGGTTTAAAAAAATTTGGGGGTCATCGGACTTGTTTCCGAGATATTAATTATAATTTAGAATATTTACACTCTAAAAAGTATTCAACTAGAAAATATGGCAACGCTGCGGGGGTGAACACAAACACGGTATATTTTTATTCTATGCTCGATAGCCTCTCTCTACAAGGGTTTTAGTAGTCTCAATTAGGGGGAGAGTCAAAACTTTTTTAATTTACTACAAAATTATTTTCTAGCATTAGGCTTGAAACGGACCAACTGAGGGTCAAAAATATAATTTTTTTTTTAAATTGCGTGCCTAAATGAATACCGTAGATTTTAAGCCAATTAAATTTTTAGTTTAACGCGTTGTGGGCAAGTTTTATGATTTTTTTAGGAAAGTTTTTGGGATAAAATAAAGCAACTAGACGTTCACTAAAACAGGTTTCTTAAATTTTATTCTGTAGAAATTCTCCAAGTACATAGTTGGCTTTTCGGCGTTAAATATGTTTTAGGATTAGTGCAGGGCCACACCATGCGTTTTTGGCGTCTTGTTGAACCGCAGCGTTTTTTTTTACAAAGGTTTAAAAAGCGAACCGCAACCGGATAAGTGTCTCATTAACACAATGAGTTCTTAAAACGAACGCGACAAATACGCTCCGGTGAAAACAAAAACGCACAGTGTGGCCGTGGCCCTGCATTAAGGTTGTGGAAAATAAACAGACACAAAAGATGAACCATAAATATATTAATAAAATGAAAGTGTTAGCAAAAGAATATAAAATGAGATAAAATTTCACTAGTGGATAAAATACATTTAATTATTAACTTACTTAATTTAGAGCTTTATTAGCTCTGGGCAATATTATTTCTAATGCCCTAAAGCCTTGAGGCTTCTTACAAGTAACAATTTACGGACAGGACATGTGGGTCTAATGGTATTTTAATGGGTTAGGGGTTTGGTTATATTTTCGTGTGGATTTTGGAGGTAGGTTTATCCCGAGGGGCAAATCAGATAAGCAAATTGGGTACACTAATTCCTAACAAATTCTTAGCAAATTCTAAACAAATTCTACAAATTCTTAACAAATTCTTAAAAAAATGTACACTAATTCTTTCATTGAATTGCCTCTCGGTTTATCCCTTTCCGGCCACTCCTAAGGAGCGTCGCTCCCCTAAGGTGACACTTATGCCCGCATCACGACCAAGATCGGGTGCCAATATCACGCTCTTTTGGAGCGGTGGTAAGGGTTGTGCTTGGCGGGATGTTCGTTTAACTAATTTAATGATTGGAGCTGGACAACCTAGTGGTTTCCCCCAGCACCTTAACCCGCCAGCGAGGGTAAAAATGTCCACATCGCGACCGAAGTCGGAATGTGCACATCGATACCCTCGCTGTTAAGGGCTAGGGGTGTTGGAGGTTAACACGCTGTGGTAGGAGGAAGGGGTTAAAAAGGTTGAAAGAATTTGATATTTTTGAGCTTACAATTATTATTATTGTTTAATTTTGCCCATTGGCGGCAAACCAATCTATTATTTTTTTAATTGAAATCTTTTGGATTTTTTGAATGGATTTTTTTTTAATGCATTCTGAGAACCAATTTTGCAGACCAATTTCACCAGAAGTTATAAAAATATTTTGAAGTGTTTCCATATTAATTCCTCCTGCTGCTAATTTTTTACGAATTGATATTCCAACAACATTTTTTAAGGGGCCTAGTTTTGAAAAAATATCGTTAATTTTTGTTTCCTCTATCCAATAATTTGTTTGGTCCGTATATGATATAGCATTTTTCAACAATACATTAGATTTAATATTTAATCGTCTTAGAATTTTTGTCAAAATTATGCAATCATTAATGGCATTATGTGCGCCACTAATATTTATATTGAGTGAATTTGCCAATCCGGCAATTGAACATGACCCTTTACCCTTTCGGCCTGTGACATTTCTAATTATTTTTAATGTATCTACAAAACCAAAAATAACCGTTGAAAATTGTTTTTCAAAAGAACATTCAAAAAAAATTCGAAACAATCTTGGACCATCGAATGTCAAATTGTGGGTTGCACTATCACATTGCTTGTTTAAAGATTTAAGCCAAAAGAGCAAATTTTCCACCGCTGTTGTTTTTGACACTGTTTGAACCTGTGTACCATTATACATCAGCTCGCCATAACAGTTTACTAAACCATTAACCGCTCCGCTGTTGTTCTTGGGGAAATTGGTCCAGTTGGTTTAATATACGTAGAAAATTCTTTTCTAGAGCATAATGCAGCAATCTGCAAAATTTCACAAGATTTTTCAAATCCTGAGATTTCTAAATCGAGAAAAACTATAACTATTTCGTCATCTTTATCATCATCTAGGTCATATTGAGTGGCCACAGCTGGCTCAGACAAAAACGCACAATTAGTAGTCCGGTGCGTAAGGTAAATTAATCTGCATTTTGAGGTAGAAACATGAAATTTGGAACATATGTTACTTAGAATATTTAAAAAATATTTGGATATGGAACCCCCCTAAGAGAGTCCCAGGAGCCCCCCAGGGGGGCCCTCTTTATTTGAAGTTTGTAGGATTTTTTTTTAAATAACTGTTTATGATAAATGTTTAAAAATCAAATGGATGATTCATAATATGTTAGCCTTTAACGTCATATTTTTATAGCTTTATATGTGACTCCCTCAGTTGATTCTTTTTTTGTAAGTTTTAGTTTTGGTAAACTCTTTTCTTTTTAAAAATGTTTTTTGCGTTTTTAAAATATGTTTAAGATGATGTTTTCCTGACGGCAAATTTAAATTTTTAAATATTTTTTCAGTATAGCCCTCCCCAATATTTTTTTTACCAATGGTGCACGCAAATCTAAAGTCGGCTGAAGCAGTCATACTGAAACACTTTGATTTTGGTGCTTTATTGGCCATTGTGGCATTTAAGCTTTCGTTGGCATTGCTTGAGGCTCCAGTTGAAAATTTCTCTGCGTTTGCTGCCAATTTACCAAAAATTTTCCTCAGGTCATCAAATAAATTTTGATTTTGAAAACCCCCAAGAACGGTTTTGTGATAGTAGTTTTCTTTATATTGAATATAGCCGCACCATTCACCACATTGACTGTGATCATTAAACGCATGGTACGGAATGCATCTAATGGCATTAGCCATTGCATTACTGTTACCCTTATTTTGGGCCATTGCGTAAGTAAAGCACCTGTGGAGGTAAGTAATGCGTTCCTTCGTCAACTCCCGATGACTTGTCTTCTTTCAATTCCGTATAGTTGTTTTTTGACTCCTCCTGAGGTGTGATTTACATCTGACTGATGTTTAATTATGGGGTGTGAGCTAGCGGAACGGAACGACAAGCTGCTATCATCATCTCCTATTAAAACCCCAACCTCTAGGTTTTCGGCCTTTAAAATTTTACTTTCCACAACTAGTTTCTTGGCAACATGTGGTTTCATTGCCTTCGCAGAACCCGCAAAATTTCGTCTACAAAGGTGGTTGGAATTGTTGTCTTGGTCACACTTTTTGCATTTTCTGTTGCATGTCCCATAATCCAACACCTTTCCAGTTAGATTCGCGATAAGCGCCCCGAAACCATTTAAACTATCATAGTTACGACCGGTACCTCTGGTGCTCCATATCGTACGATACCAATATCCTTACAACATCATTAAACGCTGCTGTCGATTCGGGTCGTTCAGTTTGTCCAGGAATAAGGAAGCCTGACTGGATTTCCTGTGGTCTACAAAATAAAGAAAAATTGGATTTGTTTTACAGTCTACATTTAAATCGAACTAAACACAAAATTGAATAGCACTTAGCTAGGCTTCTCATTTTGGGCCCTTTTAGGCTAGATAAATTATCCCAGTCTCCTGGAGACATTTGTAGGTCACATTAGTTGCTAACTTGGTTTATGTACAAAGAAGTGACTTGGGATACATTTATCTCACCAATAATCAGTCGTAACCAGCCCGCACGATTTTAATTATTGAATAATTGTAATTACAATAGTTTTTTAAGGTTCTCTGCCTGGTCTATTGTTAATTGTCTCTCCAAAGCTGCGGCATCCTTACAGCTTTCTTTAGCCACACTTTCTGCTGCCAACCCCACCTCTTCCTCATACTTTTTGAAAGTTCTAAAATCCAATCCAGGAATATTTAGGCAGGCTAACAGTTTATTAATTTGAGCCCAGCCCAATCCGCTATGTAGAGCTCCTAAAAGGATCGAAAACATAAATATAACTAAATCAACTACCATATTGTAATTGTGTCCCACAAAAAGTGTGCGATTCATTAATTCTTTATTTTAATTTAGTTTTAATTAGAAATTTGAATTTTTTTTTGGCCCTATATAAAAAAAGTTATAAAAAAAAGTTGCATGCTAGTGCACTCTTGTGGGACATACTTGGGATGTTTATTTATTGTAGTAGATAGGTATGCCTCAAAACATTAACACATACCTAAAATTAGTCTAGAGTTAACATTAAAACGATTGCTCTGATTTTTTCCCATAAATTCGTGCTCTTTTCCAGTGACGACTGTAGAAGCCAATCCTCTTCTTATTTCTTTTTCAACATTTTGCAAGGCCAATACTTTATTACAAGATAAGCACCATAATTGTTTTCCTAATAAACTCAACTCTACTATTCTTCGAACATCTATTACTTCCTCCGCTTCCCCTGCTTCCTCGATTTTTTCAATACTGTCCAAAAATTGTTTCTTCGTACTGCATCCATGTTCTTGCTGAGTCACTCTTTGGCAGTATACATTTTTGCTTACTACTTTTCCTTCCCATCGATACACCATGTTAATTCGATTAATTAATCGAAACGATCGAACAGGAAAACGTTAACAAATAAACGATAAAATGATAAAAAAGGAACAATAAAACGATATAGAGGGACTTTAAAACGATGAAACGATATAGAGGAACGATGAAACGATATAGAGGAATAAATAGATTTTTGAGCACTTTTGAAGCAGATAATCGCGTTAGAATAATAGTGACACTGACCAACTGATTGAAATAAAGTAATTACTTTTCATTTTTATTTGTACAGGCATTCTAGAAAATTATTACGAATCGCAGAATAGATAGCACTACACCTTATTAAAGATGCTATAGAATTATTAAAAAGTTAAACAACTTATGTAATTAATAAAAACATTGTATTTATCTTGTTGTACATTTCAAGTGAATTAATATAATTTTCTTGCGTAAGGTAGTGATTCCGAGGTAAATCCACTTCAACACAGGACTGCAAGAAATATGTTTTTGTTTTAGTTCTTCAATTTTAACCCTTATCAAAATAAAATTGAGCCCCATCATAATTTTACCCTTTAATACAATCCCTTTTAGCTAAAAGGAACTTTAAAGTAAATTGTATTATTTTGTTTGACTAAAATTAACTTTAAAGTAAAATTTTGCTTACCAAGTAAAAGTAAAGATCGAAACCAAGAAAATAATGAGAATTAAACTTAAATCTTAAACTATAAATGTAAGTAGCTTAGTGCATGGTCACACTGTGCGTTTTTACCGGAGCGTTTCTGTCGTATTCGTTTTAAGAACTCATTGTTTTAAATGAGACAGGCCACACTTATCCGGTTGCGATTCGCTATTCAAACATGTTAAAAAAAGTTGCAATTCAACAAAACGGCAAAAACGCAGAGTGTAGCCCTTCGCTTAGGTATTTGATGTAGAATTGGATTGTCCAAGTGTAAAGATATTAAAATTACGTACTGTACCTACCTTAAATTTTTGAAATCAAATGATAACTTGCAACCTCACTTCAATCATTGCACTAATATTCTTCCTGTAATTTTGATTAGGGGCACAACTTCGACACTTATACAGGGTGGTCCAAGCAAAAGTTTCCACCCCCATTATTTCCTGAACGAATTTGTTCTGGAGGAACTGTCGCGACACGTCATTTTTTTTTTTTGGAGGGGGACATCTAATTAGGGTATTTTTTAATTTTCTTGTTCAACCCTCCAAGCGGAGTGATTACCCCATTAAAAATTCCAAATGGCACTACGGATTAAGTGGGGTCTTATTTGAAAGCTACAATTTTTCTCTTTTCAAAAATGTTCAAAAGCGAAAATTTTTCAAAATTTTTATTTTTTGGAATTTTTAATTTAATCGTATTTTACGCTTCTTAAGAGGAAAATGCTTAGACAGGTCGATTTTATTTTGAAGAAGAACATCTAACAACACATTTCTTAATTTTTTTCTTCAACCCCCCAAGCAGGGTAACCATCCCATCAATAATCTTTAATGGCCATTCTGGGTAAGTGATTTGAAAGCTAAAATTTTTCTCTTTTCGGCAAAGTAAAAAATTTTAAAATCGGACAAATATTTTTCGAAATTTTGTTGTTTTTTTTAATTTTAATCTAAAAGTAAATTTACACAACTAAAAATTTTGATTTTTTAAGGAATTATTCTTAAAAAAAATTAAAAATGTAATTCAAGAATAATATCTTAAAAAATCAAAATTTTTAGGTGTGTAAAGTTACTTTTAGATTTAAAATTAAAAAAAACAACAAAATTTCGAAAAATATTTGTCCGATTTTAAAATTTTTTACTTTGCTGAAAAGAAAAAAATTTTAGCTTTCAAATAAGGCCCCACTTACCCCGAATGGCTATTAAAGATTATTGATGGGGTTGTTACCCCGCTTGGGGGGTTGAAGAAAAAAATTAAGAAATGTGTTTTTAGATGTTCTTCTTCAAAGGAAAATCGACCTATCTAAGCATTTTCCTCTTAAGAAGCGTAAAATATGATTAAATTAAAAATTCCAAAAAATAAAAATTTGGAAAAATTTTCGCCCGATTTTAAAATTTTTTTTTTTTTGAAAAGAGAAAAATTGTAGCTTTTAAATATGACCACACTCGACCCGTAGTGCCGTTTGAAATTTTTGATGGGATAATCAACCCGCTTGGAGGGTTGAACAAAAAAATTTAAAAATACCCTAATTAGATGTCCTCCTACAAAAAAAAAATGACGTGTCGCGGCAGTTCCTCCAGAACAAATTCGTTCAGGAAATACTGGGGGTGGAAACTTTTGCTTGGACCACCCTGTATAAGTTAAAAGATTGTTGTTGGATTTTAGTAAGATTTGTATTGCAAACAAGGTAGGTGCTTGTTTTTACAAAACATTCAAAATAATTTTATGTTATGTCACTATTTTTTTGGCTTGGATTTTCTAAATTTTCGTTTTTATACACAACATTTTCTGACAGTTTCAAATTTTTGAATAATTTGAGACGTCAACGGACAAGATTACCAACTTACGCGGTGTTGCCACGATTTCCAACTAAAAATTACATGATTATTTTTGGACTTTTACCACAAATTTGCATAACTTTTGGTGCCTTATTTACATAAATGCACTTTTTAAGAGCATTTTAACACTTTTTAGTACACACAAACAATTATTAGGCTCAAAAAAACTTTGAAATTTTTATTTTGCTAGGATTCAATCAAGTCATTTTTCTGCGTCAAAAGTATTATAAAAATTGAAAATATCCTAAATAGTGGCGTCAAACTAGCATGAAAAACCTTAAAATCTCTAACTTTGGGGAAACTCAATGGATTGACTTCATTTTTTTTGTAAAACGTTTAGAATTAAATATAAATCACTAATAAAAACTAAAATGGCGCCGCTAGTACTTCCTGAATTTTTTATACTCTTCGCAAACTATATCTCGCTTGTTATTAAGTCCACAGAAAAAACCATTTTTATAAAAATTAAAGAGAATCAAATTTTGTAATAAAAAAAATATTGCCCGCCCCCCTCCGAGCTCTGCCCCCTTATAACCCCCCAAATTTTAAGTAATTTTTTTTTATGCTTATTTTTTAAGGAACAAAATCAACATTCATTATTTACCGAATTAAAAAAAAATGTTGATATAAATGTTTAATAATAAGCGAGATACAAATTTTTTCAAGTTGGGGGGGCATAGTGGGGGAGCATTTTTTTTTAATTTAGTAAATAATGAACGTTTTTTCTGTTTCTTAAAAAATAAGCATGAAAAAAAATATTTAAAATTTTAGGGACTATAAGGGGGCGGAGCTCGGGGGGGGGGAGGGTAATATTTTTTTTATTACAAAATTTTATTCTCTTTAATTTTCATAAGAATGATTTTTTTTGTAGATTTAATAATAAGCAAGTTACAGTTTGCAAAGAGTATAAAAAATTGAGGAAGGACTAGCGGCGCAATTTTAGTTTTTATTAGTGATTTAAATTTATTTCTGAATGTTTTGCAAAAAAAATAAAGTCAATCCATTGAGTTTCCCCAAAGTTAGAGGTGAAATGCTAGTTTGACGCGACTAAAAATCTTGTAAAATAACAAGAAAGTTAGTTTAATGTTAAGATAAAAGCTACTACTCATAATGGTTTTTTTCATTGTACTGCCGCTAAAAATGTCGTAAATTAACTTAAGAATCGCCATACTTTTTACTCCGATTATAGTCCTATACATCTTTAAGAAAATAATGTTAAAAAACATTACTGATAAATCTACTATGGCAACATCCGAAAGGTAGCTTGGTAAATTATTGTCAAATAAGTCAAATAAGTGTCAAAATTCTACCTATATCATTTTAAAAATGTAATGTTTTTATTATTGTTCTTCAAATTAAAGAAAAACTTCACAGCTATGTTATTTACCAAATATACCCAGTGTGCAAAAACCTACCTACTACTGAAAATGTTCAGAGAAACTTATATAATCTACATCATGGATATTTTTTCAGAAGAGGATTAAGTTACATTTACAAAATAACCCCCAAAGTAGCATTTATAAGTCAAATCGTGTATGTTATTGGCCCTGCTTATAGAGAAGCTTTTTGAAAATTCGGAGTATATGGGTAGACTTTACAATTTATGATTTTTTGTGCCCGGACCTAACAGAGCTTGTGTTCGCTCTAGAATCCTTTTTTTTTTACTTCACTAGCGTTATGAGAAACATGGGATGATATCAGAGTTTAGGTTGTATTTAATAAATACATCTGATTTTGGTTTAAATTGTTTAGGGACCTCCAGTTTTTGATCATTTGCAATTAAAAACGTACCTATACGTATTGTGGGAATATGTCGTAGCGCCAATACGTGTGGTAGTGTATACCTTAACAGAATTATGTGCAATAAAATACAAATGGATTAAAGTGTTGAAAAAAATAGAAAACGGACACTTTGACATTTAATAGTTGATTATTTTATTGACTTTTCTTTTTAAAAATTATAGGTAAATAGGTGCAATAGGTATAAAACTAGGTTCCCAAATTTAACTGTTTTTACATAGATTTATTTTTTGTGAATCGTCATGTTTTTCTGTGTTTACAAGCCGTCCCACCTTAAATGTAATATCAATAAAATTCAAATAATATCAATTACGCTAACGCGCTATTTTAAATAAAAATGAAGCAAAATTTTGAGTAAAAAGACCGAAAGTTACAAATACATTTTTATAACTAGCTGAGTGGAGGCCGGTAGATCCGACTCCGACTCGAGTTCATTTCTCACGTATAAATTTATTTTTTTTGTTAGAATTAAAGCGTTTCCTGAAGATAGACCACCAAACCTTTTAGAAAATCAAGGTCCAACTATAATTCGTTTACTGAAGATGGCCTACTAAGTCCGAAACATAAGAACAACCTTTTGTGTTTTTAAAAACATGTCCAACATTTACCTTGCATTTAACTTAACATAGTTTTTATAACAAAAATGCAATTGACCTTAAGAAAGATATAAACTTGACATTACCTTGAACCACTGTCTCTTATGTATCCATCCACTAAGTTCGAGATCTCTAACTAAGCTATGATAATGCAAACATTGACATTTAAAAACGTCATAGCTTTTTTCCTAGACATAAAATTTTTTTTAAAAAGTTTTAAGACAAAGAGCTCTGCAAAAGAATATTTTTAAACAAAAAAAAAATTCCAATATTTTGGGCTAGTTTTTTTTTTGCATGCAATATCTACCAACCTTGACCAGTGGTCAGTATGACCTTGGGGTCATCTTGACCACAAGACTTTGCTATTTACTTATGCCAAATTTAAACCTTGTATCTAGTACCATAGTTGAGTAAATTACGGTTAAAGAAATTTTTTGCTCCGTACATCCATCCATCCTAACATACACCAAAGTGATCTTTTTTAATAACAACCCAATAGATGTCCGATCGATATGATTCTAGTATTAAAAGATCGGTAATTTTTTGTAGCATCTTTCCAACACTTTAACATTCACGTATCTTGCTTCGTTTAGGCACAGTTGCAAAAAAACATCGATTTTCAGAAATTGCAATTACAATAGTACATTTCCTTTAGAGAGATGAACTAAAAGCACAATGCATATTTTTTTTTAATTGTCTTTGCGGAAAACTATTAAGATCTCACTGTCCAACTCAAACTTGTAGATTAAATGAAATAAAATAGCTTTACAGTTTACACATCAAAATTTCGGATTACCTTAGAAACATTTCTTCTTGAATAAAACATTAATGAGATTCATAACCACAAGGCATGAATCAAACATTGAAAATCCTACTAAAAATGGTTAGATTAAATAAATCTATTTCCACCGCATTTGCTTCCCAAAGTTCCCTTTTCATAGGACTGTACATTGTGTATAGTTGGTAAGATTAAAGTCTATAACAAAAATTTCTTAAGCCTGCCCTAGACATACAGTTCGATCGTACGACCGATCGAAACGACGATCTGTGCAATTTTTTTGGTGCTTCCAGACACTCAGTTCAACTGTAACTGCCAACTTCCGACCGCATTATGTCTAAAAATTGCCAAATACCTAATTTAATAAAAAGAAGAATTTAAAATGTATTATTTAATTCATAAATTTACAGAAATACCTATCTGTATTTTTAAATAATTGGATTATGTTCAAAGGTTATTTATTGTTAAAATAATTACAATTTATGTAAAAAGTACAAATTTTGATACATAATAGGGAACATGAACGTAAAAGATTTTGACCAAATATTGCATTTTAGATAAAGCGGTCAAAGTACGTTATTGCATATTATGATTTGTTTAAACTAGCGACTATTTTTTAATTAATTTTTAAACTTTGGTGTAAACTAAAAACATCCCCCACTACTTTTTAGAGAATACGAGCTGACGTTACAAAATTGATAATGTTGGCACTGTTGTCGTTTTGAAATCACGTGTAAAACATAATTTGACTTTTTAAAAAAAGTTTGCTATTTTTCTATTTCTTATGACGTCTATTTTGTGGCATGTGATAAAATTGCCTACAATTGGCCAAGTGCAGTGTTTACCAATCGCGAGCAGTTGAGGTGTGATTGAAAGTGTGAATTTATGCATAGCGTTTTTTTGTACTTAGAAAGGAAACCAAAAATTATTCCGACTAGTTAAACCCTTGCAGAAGGATAATTGTTATTTGTTTATGCTACTCTAGATTCAACAATATAATAGATCTTGGGCACATTTCATAAAAATTACAAGTTGCCTAGTCGACAGCGTCAGTGACGCTATCTCCTGGCATTTGAGACTTGTAAAATTCTACAATTATTGTCGACTTGTTTGTAACTTTTATGAAATGGGCCCCTGGTCAAGTCCTACGTCACAGTTCACAGAAATGCATTAAAATAATGTCTGTGAAATTTAATTTATTTAAGCAAGATTAAAACGTGGCGCTTAAATTTACGTCAGCCTGTATATCCAGGTTTATATAGTACTCAAATGTGTAGATTAATTTTTTTCAGAAATAAATAACCTGCGTGCTTAGTGAAATTGCCGTAAAATTTAGAAAGTACATGCACAATCCATTGCTAAAAAATAATTTCAAGTTTAAACTAATACATCTTACGAAAATGTTTATTGCTATATTTTTAAAATATAGTAGTGCCTATATTATTACAGTTAAAAGCAAATTTTTTTTACAAAAAATTTGGCAAATCTCAACACTTTTTACAAAATCATTTTTATTCTTATCATAAATCTCAAAAGTATTCAGAAATCCTCAGTAAATGAATGAATAAAAAATTAAAATATATTTGGTCGGATTGGAATTCTGACACGTCGGTATTTCTCTTCGATGGGCTGATACGACCACAGTTTACAGCGATCCTCTCTCCACATGTTCAGACGATCGTTACAGACCAACCGTTTAGACCAAAATACATACTTTCATCGGATGGTCTGGAGCGGGCTTACGACCAACGACGTACTGTTCATATCAACTTTTACGACGATTTCTGCCCCAGACGCTAAGATCGGTCTGAACAGTACGTCGTTTCAGACGGTCGTATCAGTCTTATTGCATGGTCTAGGGCAGGCATTAGTTTCTAACCGCACTTGTGGTACAATTCACTTTCGACAACAAATAGGAGCAATTAACGAAATTGTTTGTAGTAGATTAACATCACACCAAAGTTTTTTCGTCTGGTTTCTAGCGTTTGTAAAGACAATAATGCTCTTATATCTTCATATCGAATAGTTTCGGCCCGAATCCTTAATTTGTAGCCCACGAATTTTAAAAACTTGTGCTGAGCCCTTTCTATGTTGTTTTTAGTGCTGGGACACACCTAGCGTTTTCGCCGCATGCGGTTGAACGGGAGCGTTTTAAAAACTCATTGTTTTATATGAAGTGGACCACACTATTGCGTTTGCGTTTTGACCGTCCTGTTCAACTGCAACATGCTGCAGTTGAACAGGACGCCGGAGAAAACGTATTCGAACTACAACAAGTTAGACCGCATGTAGCCGTACACACTGAACGCTCCGGTTTATGCATTACATAGGCGTCCACTGTTAATATTTCCGTATTATATATATTATTTTTATTTAATGGATGAAAGAAATGTTTCCTTGGGGAGCCAGGCTTCCTCAGGTAATTTTCAGTTTTTAGTACATCAAAAATTTTGCTTTTGAAGACATTTTTTGGTATTTTTTTTTAATCTTGACGAGTCAACCATGTGATCTGAATAGAGACAGTTCGGTTTAGCGGGATGCATGTGGTCGTAAATTTGCGTTTGCGTCTCTGCCCCATGCAGCAGAAACGCTACCGCGAAAACGCTACGTGCGGCCCGGCACTTATGGACGTTGTAAAACGGCAAGCATACTACCGACGAATGTTCCAAAATGCTTTTAACATTCGCTACATAAACATTTTTTTCATCGCAGTTACGTCGGCAAAGTCTGTCATGTTTCTTTTAGTAAAACCGATCATTTTGAATGCCCAGTTAACGATGTACTGAATGTGGCAAACAAAGTCCAATTTCTGATCCAAAACTATTCCCAGATCCTTGACAGTTTTGACGAATTTTAGTGGTGTCCCATTTAACGAATACTCAAACATTACTGGTGAATGCATTCTGAAGAATCGCATTGTAAAGCACTTTTTTACGTTTAGTTCAACTTCGTTTTGGAGGCACCATTCAAACATACCGTCGAGGTGACGTTGGAGAAGTACACAGTCGTCTGCATTTTTTATTGTTCGAAACAGCTTTAAATCGTCTGCGAATAATAGGAATTTGCAATTTGTAACGTTTTAACGTCGTTAATGAAGCACGGGAATAGTAGTGGTGATATTGGGGCTCCTTGAGGCAGTCCGGAATCCACTTCGATTGGGTTGGAATGCTTATCAAATATTCTCACCACTTGGCTTCGACCTCGAAGAAGATCTGCAATCCAGTGTAGCAGAGGGTCCATTATTCCTAGGGCCTTTAACTTTTCGATTGGATTTCCTATAAATTTGCGCAAAATTCTTTCTAAAAAATCCCGCTACTTCGTTTGGTGCGCTTGTGTACTGTCCATTTAGGTGCATAGTTTGCGGCAGGCCCTTGCACGTTTTTTTATCATTCATAAATTTTCAAAAATATTTTTGGTCTTTATTTATGCTGTCTTCCACCGATCCAATGTACCTTTTGTAACAATCATCTGTCAGTTTTTTGCACTGCTCTCTTAACTCTGCAAATCTTATGTACTCTGTTATTTCTATAGATGTTTTATACTGTTTGTGAGCTGCCTTCTTAAGTAATATAAGATTTTTTAAGTCGTAATCAAACCAACATGGAAAACTGTACTTTCTTGCTTCCTTTTTGGAACAAAATTCTCCATTCCTTCCTTAAGTTTTTGGTAAAGAGACTCCATACAATCGTTTACTTCTTTGTTTTCCAAAACCAACTCCCAATAATAAAAATGCTGTTAACTTTTTAAACAATATGACCTTGACATGACCTTAAATTTCTGTTTTTTTGTTATTCATTCTCCAAGTTTAATACTTTTAACTATTGTGATTTTTAAGATAATCGAAGTCAAACTTTAAACCGTTTTCTGAAGATGGCCTACTAAGTCCGAAGCATAAGAACAAACTTTTGTGTTTTCAAAAACATGTTCAACACTTAAATTGCATTTACCTTAATATAGTTTTTTAATAACAAAAATGCGATTGACCTTTTAAACACTATGACCTTGACATGACCTTGAACTCCTGTCTTTTGGTTATCCTTCCCCCAAGTTTGAGACCTTTAACTATCGTGTCAAACTATAAATCGTTTTCTGAAGATGGTCTACTAAGTCCGAAACATACAGGCTGTCCCAGAATTGGCGCACCACCTGTATGGTACGTTCTTGGGGCATTTAAATTAACATCATTTTTTAATAAAAAAAATGCTATTACCTTTAGAAAGATATGACCTTGTCATGACCTTGAACCCTTGTCTCTTGTGTATCCATCCTCTAAATTTGAGATTGTAGTATACTATTGTAGTATTAGAGCTATGTTCAGGCAAACATTGACATTTAAAAACGTCATAGCTTTTTCCTAAACAGTATTTTTTTAAAACGTGTTTTAACACAAAGTGCTGCGAAAGAATAATTTTAAGCAAAAAAAAATTCAATATTTTGGGCTAGATTTTGTTTTGTATGTAATATCTACTAACCGTAACCAGTGGTCCGTATGACCTTGAGGTCACCTTGACCACAAGGCTTTGGTATTTACTTATGCCAAGTTTGAACCTTCTATTTAGTACCATAGTTGAGTAAATTCCCTACATCCATCCATCCATCCTAACATACACCAAAGTGATATTTTTTTAATGACAACCCAATGGATGGTCCGATTAATATGATTCTAGTATCAAAAGGTCAGTTATCTTTTGTAGCATCTTTCCAACACAAAAGCATTTAAGTATCTTGTTTCGTATAGGCGCAGTTGCAAAAAAACATCGATTTTTAGAAATTGCAATTACAATAGTACACTTTTTTTAGAGAAATAAACCAAAACACAATTAAACTAGCTTAGTCGAGGCCGCTAGATCCGACTCTTGAGTTCATTTCTTACGTATAAATTCATTTTTTTGTTAGAATTTGATGATGATAGTCCAGTAGATCCAAAACATAAAAACAACCTTTTATGTTTTTAAAGACATGTCCAACATTTACATTACATTTAACAAAAAATAGTTTTTGAATAATAAAAAATAATACTGAACTTTTAAACCATATGACCTTTACATGACCCTGAACCCTTGTCTTTTAATTTTCCATTCTTTAAGTTTGACTTGACTAATCGTCAAATTAGGTGGCCTACTAGGTCCGAAACATAAGAACAACCTTTTATGTTTTCAAAAACATGTCCAACATTTACCTTGCATTTAACTTAAGATAGTTTTAGTTCATTTCTCTAAAGGAAATGTACTATTGTAATTGCAATTTCTGAAAATCGATGTTTTTTTGAAACTGTGCCTAAACGAAGCAAGATACGTAAATGTTAGGGGTGTTGGAAAGATGCTACAAAAAATTACCGATCTTTTGATACTAGAATCATATCGATCGGACCATCCACTGGGTTGTTATTAAAAAATATCACTTTGGTGTATGTTAGGATGGATGGATGGATGGATGGATGGATGGATGTACGGAGCAAAAAATTTCTTTAACCGTAATTTACTCAATTATGGTACTAGGTAGAAGGTTTAAACTTGGCATAAGTAAATACCAAAGTCTTGTGGTCAAGATGACCACAAGGTCATACTGACCACTGGTCAAGGTTAGTAGATATT
Organism: Cartodere bifasciata; assembly: GCA_963920755.1. Lineage (NCBI taxonomy): Eukaryota > Metazoa > Arthropoda > Insecta > Coleoptera > Latridiidae > Cartodere > Cartodere bifasciata. Next base: position 15,793,734 of record OY987193.1, on the reverse strand, counting down.
GCATGAAAAAAAAAATCTAGCCCAAAATATTGTGATTTTTTTTTGCTTAAACATATTCTTTCGGAGGGCCCTTTGTGTTAAAAATTTTAAAAAAAAATTCTATGTCTAGGAAAAGAGCTATGACGTTTTCAAATGTCAATGTTTGCATTGACATAGCTCCAATACTTCAATAGTTAGAGGACTCAAACTTGGAGGATGGATACACAAGAGACAGGGGTTCAAGGTCATGTCAAGGTCATATCTTTTTGAAGGTCAATAGCATTTTTATTATTAAAAATGTATGTTAAGATAAATGCAAGGTAAATGTTGGACATGTTTTTGAAAGCACAAAAGCTTGTTCTTGTGTTTCGTTTTAGTAAGCCATCTTCAGGGAATTATTTATAGTTTGACTTTAATTATCTCATACACCATAATAGTTAATGGTCTCAAACTTGGAGGATGGATAACCAAAAGATAAGAGTTCAAGGTCATGTAAAGGTCATATTGATTGAAAGGTCAATAGCATTTTTATTATTAAAAATCTATGTTGAGGAAAATGTAAGGCAAATGTTGGACATATTTTTGAAAACACAAAAGGTTGTTCTTGTGTTTCGGACTTGGTAAGCCATCTTCAGGAAACGATTTATAGTTTGACTTCAATTATCTCATACACCTTAAAAGTTAGAGATCTCAAACTTGGAGGATGGGTACACAAAAGACAGGGGTTCAAGGTCATATCTTTTAAAGGTCATATCTTTTTAAAGGTCAATAGCATTCTTATTATTAAAAAACTATGTCACGTTAAATACAAGGTACATTTTGGACATGTTTTTGAAAACACAAAAGACGTTGTTCTTATGTTTCTGACTTAGTGGGCCATCTTCAGGAAACGATTTATAGTTTGACTTCAATTATCCCATGCACCACAATAGTTAAAGGTCTCAAACTTAGAGGATGGATAACCAATAGACAAGAGTTCAAGGTCATGTCAAGGTCATATGGTTTAAAAGGTCAATAGCATTTTTATTATTAAAAACCTATGTTAAGGTAAATGCAAGGTAAATGTTGGACATGCTTTTGAAAACACAAAAGGTTGTTCTTGTGTTACGGACTTAGTAAGCCATCTTCAGGGAACGATTTATAGTTTGACTTCAATTATCTCATACACCACAATAGTTAAAGGTCTTAAACTTGGAGGATGGATAACCAAAGGACAGTAGTTCAAGGTCATGTCAAGGTCATATTGTTTGAAAGGTCAATAGGATTTTTATTATTAAAAAACTATCTTAAGTTAAATGCAAGGTAAATGTTGGACATGTTTTCAAAAACATAAAAGGTTGTTCTTATGTTTCGGACCTAGTAGGTCATCTTCAGGAGACGATTTATAATTTGACGATTAGTAAAGTCAAACTTAAAGAATGGATAATTAAAAGACAAGGGTTCATGGTCATGTAAAGGTTTTATGGTTTAAAAGTTCAGTATAATTTTCATTATTCCAAAACTATTTTTTGTTAAATGCAATGTAAATATTGGACATGTCTTTAAAAACATAAAAGGTTTTTTTTATGTATTGGACCTACTGGACTATCATCAAAAAACACTATAATTCTAATAAAAAAATGAATTTGTACGTAAGAAATGAACTCAAGAGTCGGATCTACCGGCCTCGACTCAGCTAGTTTTAATAATAATAATCCTATTGACCTTTCAAACAATATGACCTTGACATGATATTGTAGTATTGGAGCTATGTTCATGCAAACATTGACATTTAAAAACGTCAAGCTTCTTTCCTAAACATAGAATTTTTGTGAAAGAGTATTTTTAAGACGGGGCCGGTTGCTTAAGGTGGCAGGTCACTTAATTCATTTCAGATTTTAGGAATTCTGATTTCTTTCTTGTTCTAAAATGAACGAATTGTAAGTTGTCATGCAACCCGACCTTAAGCTGCCGGCCCCGTCTTAAATATGTAAAAATATAGATGCCGCAAAATATGTATTTTGCATTTGTTCATTCATTCATTCATTCATTCATTCAAAAAAGCTAAACCTGATCAATTTAGGTGTTGATTTTTGATAGATGAGCGGTTATTAGATGTATTTACGGAATAAGTAGTTTAAATTTAAGAAAAAAAAATGTTTGCTTCCAAAAAAAAATAAATAGGTTTTTGGTTTTTTCCTTATATTTTATATTTTTGATATTATTTTAAAATCAAACTTTCTGACTCCAAAGAAGGAAATATGGTCAACCTAATCCTACCATTAGATTTTAAAAATTCCGCTTGGTTTGTGAATCTTGAATGATTGAAACGAATACTCTTCTGCACAACAACCTGCCGGCCCCCTCTTAAGCAAAATAAATTCACAATATTTTGGGCTAGATTTTTTTTTGCATGAAATATCTTCTAACCTTGACCAGTGGTCAGTTTGACCTTTAGGTCACCTTGACAAGACTTTGGTATTTACTTATGCCAAGTTTGAACCTTCTATCTAGTACCATAGTTGAGTAATGTACAGTTAAAGAAATTTTTTGTCCCGTACATCCATCCATCCTTTTTAATAACAACCCAATGGATGGTCCGATCAATATGATTTTAGTATTAAAAGATTGGTTATTTTTTGTAGCATATCTTGCTTCGTTTACAGCACAGTTGCAAAAAAACATCGATTTTCAGAAATTGCAATTACAATAGTACATTTCGTTTAGAGAAATGAACTAAAACTGTTATTTTTTGATAAATAATAATTTAATAACAAAACTCATTTCAAATAAAATATTAACTCCGAGACTTTTCCGTTTATTAAAATAACACAAAACAGTGGTTATATTATAACAGATGTAACAATATACAGAAACCACAGTAACCCAGTTACCTTATTCAAAATAGTAGGCCAACCTCGGAATTTGAGACAGCTAGCTGAATTTTTGCATACACCTTCATTTTACCATGCTAAAAGTTGCCTTAAAAGTCACCATCTCAAGGGTGACTGCGTCACGAGATATTATTTTTCTGTGCCTCTTATGCTGTTTGGAGTTATTACCAAAATTATACAATGGGAAATTATCTATAATCTGGTCTTAGGGTAAACTGTTTAAAATAAACCCTTACGGAAATAGGGGGTGAAGAAGGGTGTTAAAACACAATATTTAATATAGCGCTAAACTGGTGACATTTCAAATTTTAAAAAAATCCTTTCGTAAGTTTATTCCTTAGGACACCCTTCATAACTTAAGGGGGATAACTTTTTGTTTTATTCCTTGGGGCTTGAGGCTAAAATATCATCCCCTACTTTGGAAAATCATTTTTTTATGAAATTGTGTTAAGCTATCTAATACAAAGATGTCTCGTTTCCTAATGAATGGTTATATTTTAACACATTTTTAACAAAAACAACCCCATTGGACCAATATTTTTTCCAGAAAAAAATATTTAAAAAAAAGTTACATCGTACTTTTTTCATTCTTGCAGAAATTTGTCTATAGCATTGTTTTTAAATATCTCCGCACTGATATAGTTATATTGGCCATTAATAAGAAATAATATTTAATAATTTTTATTGGGATTGGGGGGTATATATTTTTTTAATTTTTATTTAGGGTAAATATTCGTCCATGGTATGAATTTCAGGTGATTTGGGGTTGCTGGAGTCATTTTTGATAATAATAACATGTTATATCTAACAAATTTTGCATGGGGTGTGAATTAGGGGATGATTTTTGTAAAATATCGCATAAATCCACCCATGGTATGAATTTCAGGTAATTCGGGGTTGCTAGAGTCATTTTTGACTGTAATAACAGGTTATATTTAAAAAAAATGTTGTATGGGGTGTGAATTAGGGGATGGTCTTTGTAAAGTATCGCATAAATGCATCCATGATATGAATTTCAGGTGATTCGGGGTTGTTGAAGTCTTTTTTGACAATAATAACATGTTATATTTACCAAATGTTGCATGGAGTTTGAATTAAGGGATGATTTTTGTTAACTACTGTTAAGTAAATTTGGTCCAACTTATTTGACAATAATTAAATATTATAATTTTGTATATTCCCATAAATGTATTTGGATGCCATAAATCATCCGAAAATCAAACCATGAATGAATTTTTACCATAAAAATAGGTTACCTCCTTCATCCCCACCCCATGAAAATTAAATATTACGTTTATTTTTTGTACAATTTTTGAAACCAAATATCCCGTTTTACAGGACAAAAAACTGAGCAATTGCAATGTTACTTAATAAAGCATTAAATTATCTAGTGTTACATACCCCGCACACCTAGGATCGATCAATATTAGTCGGTGTGCGGGGTATGTAACACTAGATAATTTAATGCTTTATTAAGTAACATTGCAATTGCTCAGTTTTTTGTCCTGTAAAACTGGATATTTGGTTTCAAAAATTGTACAAAAAATAAACGTCACTTTGTGACATTTACATTACATTTGGAGATTTCGTTAGAGTGCCTTGAAGAATTGACAGTTATTGTCGCCTTATAGAGTGACGCCATGCATCATTCTTTCTCTGTCATACAGATAACGTCATTAATTGTGATTGTAAGTTGTAATTGTTCTCACTTTGGCTATAACGTTGATGACGTTATCTGTATGACAGAGAAAGAATGATGCATGTCGCCACTCTATAAGGCGACAATAACTGTCAATTCTTCAGGGCACTCTAGATTTCGTGAGCCCCGGTGGACACATGTTGGTTTTATATATATTTTCCGAAAGAAAACAAGTGTCTCTTTAATCCCCACATTTACAGTTTTGTCCTACTATTTGTATTTTCCCAAAATTAAATGTTCAAAAGTCATGAAAATATTAACTTTAAATGGGGTTTTCGGGTAGACGCCCCAAGAATTGGAATTGCACACCAAGTTTTTCTAGAAGTAAAAAAAATTCTCTATCGATATGGCTTGGTGTATTATGCGGTTAGAAAAAAATCACCCCTCTCCTATGTGGAATGAGTTATCCAATTTTTAGGCCAGACAATTGACAAACCATTTCTTGCTTCTGTCGTCCTTCAGACGTACATGGGGGAGGGTCTGTCATTATATCAAAAAATAATTTGTTCATTTATGTAGATTGCATACAGTCTCTATCTGTTGCAAACGTTTGCGAGATGTCTGCAGTAAATCTTGTGGATCATCAAATTTTCATTATTTGTGTATATGCACCCCCCACATTTACGTTCAGGAATTTTGTTAATGTTATTAATGTCATTGAAAAGGCTTTGAATTTACTATTTTCAACATCTCAGATAAACCTAGGTCTGTGCGATGATTTTAATTGTTTATTTAATGCAAACAATAAAAAAGCAAATGCGCTTCTTGACCTGTTGAACTCTTTTGGTCTAAAAACAAACCGTCTTTAAACCAACAAGAGGATTAAATTGCATTGATAATGTATTTGTAAATTTTTCAGAAGATACTCTAGTATGTGACGTGGTTCCTTTAGAGTTTTCTGATCACTGCGGTTAACATTTAAGAGTGACATTTCCAGACAAATTGACGAAAAAAACAATAAACAAATGTAGACCAATAACTCAGCGTGGACTAATATCTTTTCACAATCAGCTAAATAGTATGTGCTGGAACTATTTGAGTAGCCATGATAAAAACATAAATTATAATTGTAAAATATTTGTTGAAAATATAACGGATTCATTTAATATTGCTTTTCCTGAAGTAATAATTCGTGCAAAACATAAAAATGGGGGAATAAAATGGTTTACTGCGGAACTAGCTAACATGAGAGAAACCCTTAGATTTTTAAACGAATTATACAACAATAATAGGACGCCAGAAAATCTAACAGCAAAAAATAACTTCAAAATTCTATATAACCAAAAAATAAAAACTGCAAAATTAAAAGCTAATGTTATTTTTTTATTTATTTATTTATTTATAGAAACCGCAGAAAATAAGATAGTCTCAATCAGCCCAATTCTATATGTATTGAGATTGATGTCAACGTTAATATTATGACAGATAACTGACATTTTACATGTAAAATTGTCATTTATCTGTCATATCTCAATGTTGACATCAATCTCAATGCATATAGAATTAGGCTGAATATGGAATATTATAAATAAAAAACGAGGCAAACCACCAATAAATAACCGTAACATTCCAATTGATCCTCAAAGTTTTAACTCGTTTTTCATATCAATTCCAAATGAGCTAAGGAATAATCTTCAAAACACCAACATACATCCAATTAACGTCATGCAAGTTAATACACCTACAGATGCCTTAGTTTTCAGAGAAGTTTCTTACATTGAAATACGAGAAACAATTGTTTCTCTAAAAAAGAGCAAAACAAAAGACATATATAACTTATCAACTAGTATTATTAAGAACAACATAAATGTCTTAACGTCTCCAATCCTGAAGATAACAAATAGCTGTCTTAAATTTGGTATTTTCCCAGACTGCCTAAAAGTTGCACGAATTGTCCCTGTCTTCAAGAAAGAAAAAAGAAATGAGATATCTAACTATCGTCCTATATCGTTGCTACCGGTGGTCTCAAAGGTATTGGAAAAAGTTATGGCCAAACAAATTATCCAGTTCTTTGAAGAAAACAATCTATTTTCTGACAATCAGTTTGGTTTTCGAAAAAATAAAAACACAACGGATGCGATCATTAAATTTTGCAATCATACTCTGGAATGTTTTGAAAAAGGCCTGTACCCTGCGCCATACTTCCTAGATCTAAGCAAAGTGTTTGATTGCGTGGTACACTCAGTTCTTCTTCAAAAATTAGGCAAATATAACTTTGATGGTAAGTCTGTAAGACTTAGGAGTCATATCTAACAAATAGGCAATAACTTAGTAGAAATTAATGGAAAAAAATCAACTCTACAGGAGGTCAAAATAGGAGTGCCCCAAGGGTATATCCTTGGGCCACTCCTATTTTTGATTTATATAAATGATTTTTCTGGCTATCTTGTTGGTTGTGAATCCATTCTTTTTGCAGACGATACCACAATAACAGTATCTGGCAGTAAGCTAGATGAGGTTGAAGAACTTGGTGACCATGCTAAATCTTTGGCAAGCGAATGGTTTGCTGCTAACGGTCTTACCCTAAACACTGCAAAGACGGTAAAAGTTCTTTTTACCCTAAGGAACACAGATGATCATGAGTTTGAGAATACGGTTAAATTCTTAGGTGTATCATTAGATAATAAGCTTACATGGAATAATCATGCTGATACGGTTGCCCAAAAATTAAGTAAGCAAATATTTGTGCTCAGAAATTTAAAAGGAACCGTGTCACTGGAGGTACTTAAGACTGCGTGTTTTTCCCTAATACACTCTATCCTTAATTATGCAGTTTGGTGCACTGGGTATAATGACGCATCCTGCACTATTTATTTATCAATGTTTACTTTATGCGCATCGTAATCCGGATCTCATAATTCGACATCGAGATATTCATGCATACCCCACACGTCAAAAAGAGCATTCGTTAGCCACAATGTAGACTTCAAAAAACTATGAGTGGGCTAAAATATCAACCTCTTGATTTATACCGCACATTACTAACTCAAGTTTGCGAAAAATCACCGTCAGCTTGTAAAAAATATATTAAAGAACTACTCACAAAAAATACATTCATATTCATTAACTGAATTCAAAGCTTTTACATTCTCATGATTGATTTATCAGTCATATCTTAATGTTCTTTTATTTAAAATACTTCTAGTTTATAGTTACAATTATGCTTTTTTTGACGAGTGTAAATACGATGTATTAAACACAATAAACATTACTTACTTACTTACCTATGATAGGCTATACCTCTTTATGTAAAAATTCCGATTTGTCAAGTTGTACTTTAAAGTTTGATAGTCTGAGTCTTTCAAAAATGTTTCTTAGTCGTTCAATGTGTTGTTAAAGAGAAGTCGAAAAAATAATTATGTCGTCAAGATATACTAAGCAAATTTCATTTTGATAACCGCGTAAAATATTATTCATTACCCTTTGGAATGTTGAGGGTGAGTTTTTGAGTCCAAATGGCATTCGTCTGAATTCAAAATGTCCGGTCTCAGTGGAAAAACCAGTTTTAGCAATGTCATCAGGGTGCATTTCTATTTGGTGAAAACCATTGGCTAAATCTAAAGTTGTGAAGTATTGGGCTTTTCCTTACTTGTCTAATATATCGGTTATATTAGGAAGAGGGAATTTGTCATCTATTGTTTTGTCATTTAATTTCCGATAATCAATAACGATTCGCCATTTGCGTTTACCGGAGGCGTTTAATTTTTTGGGTACTATCCAAATTGGGCTACTCCGCGGAAAGTTAGAATTTTGAATAATTCCGTCGGCTAACATTTTATTTATTTGTGTATTGAGTTCTTGTATGTGTATATGTGGGTATAGATAAGATTTTGTAAAAATTGGACTTTCATTAGTAAGATTAATTTTATGTTTTATTTGGTTAGTAAAAGTAAGGGGTGTATCTTCACAATAAAAGATGTCCCTATATTCATAACAAAGATTACGAATAGCTTTATACTCTTCGTTGTTACAATGTTATAAACGTAAGTTTTTTAAATTATCCTTTTGCAAATTGTCCAAATTTTGGTCAAAATCGGTGTTAGTTTCCATTTTTTCAATAAAATTGGTTTCTGTTTCGTCAATAAGTTGAATATCTAAAGGTTCCAAAAAAGTTATTTTTACTGGGTTTTCCTTAGAATTAGTTATTGTGAGCAAAAGAATTTACTATGTTTATTAACGCTTCAGGACATTCGGCGTCATTGAAATTTGAATAAGGTAAGGTATGTACCTATTCCGTTTTGTTTATTTACTGGAATTTTATTTTTTTGTGTTGTACGCACTGGTACAATTATTTATGTCGGTTGAAAAGAATAGTTATTTAAGTCGTTAGTTTCATAATGAAGTGGAATAACTATTTGAGGGCTTTCTAACGTAAGATTTCTAAAATTGATTTTAGAAGCAATTTGTGTTAAAAAGTTGCCGTCATATTTTGGTGAAAAATCGAAAAGATAATATTTATGTTCGCCAGATATTTTAAAAATAGGAAATATTGGAATAATCATAACTTCGTTATGGATGGATGTTGCATGTGCAGATTTTACTGAAAAGGTTTTAGGAAAGATATAATCTGAGTAAACTTGATATGCAAGATTTGGGTTTATAAAACTTTTACCAATCAATTAAAAATTTACCGTTTAATTCAAGAATAAATATTTCCGGAAGTTCAGTGTTACAATAGTTATTTAAATTGATACTGTTTGATTAATTGAATTGGTGACATTCTGAAAATTTTGTTCATTATTGGGTTCGAAATAATTTTGTGAATTGTCAAAATTATCTTCGAAATACTCAAATTGGGGGTCAAATTCATAATTTTGGTTGCCATAATAAGTATTTTCTGAGAAATTCTGCAAAGAGAAGTCTCTGTCGTTTAATGGAGAGTTTATACAGCGTCTTTACCCCAACTTCTTTCCCCTTTACCTCCGAGTTCTCCTAATTAAAAATTATGGTTTATACAACTCTACCTCTTACCTCTAAGTTTGAACAAAATACATAACCTCTTTAGTAATATGTTTTTACTTCTCGCCTAATTTATTGTCTAAAATTGGCCTACTTTGTACTAGGTCTAAAAGGAATACTTTGTTTATATCTAATTCACTCATTATTATTTTGAAAACTTACAACAGAATTACACAGTTTGTTTATTTTGACATTTTTAAGGTTAAGATAACATGATTTGTTAACCGAGGTAATTTAAATGAAAAATTTATAGTTTAAACTTCATTTTTTTCAGGTTTCATGGAAACAATACCTTGCGCTAAGCAATCAACTGATCTTTGATCTGAGAATGTTACAATTAGATTATCTTTTAATAACTGCCAAGTATTTATTTCAATTCGGGATGCAACAATATCAGCTGCTCTGTACGTTAATTTACTAAGAATGGTATCAAACAGACATTTTTTGCTGCTCTTGGTTCAGCCCGGTCCGGTTTTGATGATTAGTTAAGAAATTTTCGCAAGATTGTAAAAATCTATTTAACTGTTTAGAATTTCCATCAAAATGTGGAATATTTTCCGCTTAATATCTTATTAATGCAATATTAGGATTTGCCATTTTTGCAAATTATTTATCATTTAATTATTAAACTATTCTAAACTTAAATTCTCAAAAATTATTTTTTTATTAACGCGTAACAAATTTTAACCAAAATTAGGTAAAGTATTTAGGAAATGTACATTAGCTTTCAAAAGTCTTGCACCCCCCCCCCCCCTTTAAAAACTTTCGCGTTTGCCTGACAGAAATTAAATTTTCTTTAAAATAAACTTTAAAGCCTTTGTGATATAATACAAAAGATAGAAGAGCGTTTAATTTATTTTCTTCAATGGTACGACGCGTTAAAAAAATAAGTTTAAAATTTCTGAAAATTGAAGAAGTTTAATAATTAAAAATAAAGCAAACACGGGATTATTAGTGAGTGGTATTAGTGGGTGTATTTGCATTGCGCCGGTGATTAAGAAAACACTTGGTATTGCGCCGATTTGATCTTACAGAAATAGTTTGCATTGCGCCGCTATTGTTTATAAAAGGTCTATTGTTATACCAGGAGCTAAGCATGCCCAGGTAAAAGAGATTAAGCACACACCCACATATTCTAAATTAAAAAATATTAAAACAAGTAACATTTTTGGGTTATTTTCTTAGCATATTGTTACGAGTAACATTTTTAGTTAATTTGCAAAAGTACATTTGAGTACGACTTGGCAACAGTTTTGCTATCTAGCCTAGGTACTAGCGTTTCCTAGAGTTATAGTAAAAATGCTGACAAGATTTAACGTAGCTTATTTAATTATGATCTGCAAAAGCCAGTCTTCCCTGGCGATTAAGAGTGGTAACACCTCTAGCTTGGGGGGCTCAATGTGGGGCCCTTCTAGTTAGGTAAAAATGTAAGTACAACTTTGTTTAACTTCTATTTTTGTAATGCCGAAAATAAATTGTGTTTAATTTCTTTTTATATTATTCTGTATTTTTTTTAAATCATAAAAGTCACCTATAGTCACCAAAAAACCCGTCGTGACAATATATTTTCATAATAGTACTAAGTAGTCTTTTTTTTCTTCATATATTAAAATTTATAATATTGTGTTGACACATTATTTATGAAAGAGTGTCGATCTCAGTTATTGACCTTTCCCGCCGTTGGTCGTCCTTGCCGTCGTTATACTTGGGAAACGTCAGATATGCGTCAGATTGACTTAAATCATTGTGATGCTGGTGGTCATTTAGTTTGCCAAGTATAACGACTGCGATTGTGGCCAACGGCGGGAAAGGTCTATATTCTAACTATCACGAATAAACGCTGGGGCTTGTTAAATTTCCCGTCTTACAATTTTTGCTGGCTTTTCGGTGATATTATCAGTAGCTTTCCGTTTACTGCTATTAAATAATATGTATTATCTTGGTAGGTAATGTGCAGACAAGGATTCTTGATTTTTCTTTAGTTTTTTTTTTTAAATTTAAGGGCTTTAGATATAATTTTACAAAAGCATTGGGGGACCTTTTTCTACTGGGGGACACTAGGTTAGGTAGGTTAGGTTAAGATTTGCTGCTAAAATGAACACTAATAACTAATTTGTTGGGGTGACAAAGAAAGGGATTAAACAGATGCAAACCAGGTATACAAAATGACCCAAAACAATAGGTATCATAAAAGTGGCGCAATACACACTATTTTTGTATACTCAAATTTAACCATCGGCGCAACAGGCATATATCCGTATTAGTACTCCTTGTTCTAAATGATGCATTCAAATGGTTTCGCATACTTCTAACGGGGCTATTAATAACTTCTAGGGGTGCATGCACCATTTTCTCGCAACGCAACAATTAGCCTTTGCTTTTTACCGTTTTTTTTTTCGGAAAACTTGTTTAGAGACAAAATCCCACTATGTCCAAAAGAATTCAGGTTTGATTAGCTGGCAGGCCAGTTACATCACTCCCTGTGGGAATATTTCGACACGTTTCATAAGACGTGGATTTCCATTGTCGCCCTTAAAAGCAAAATTTCGGATATTTTTTATGAACCCCTAGTGTAGGGGTTATTATGTTAACATAACATTATATGCAAATGCGTGTTCATTGGTCAAAAAAAAATTTAAGCGGGATGCTTCGTGGGTGAAAAAAATTGATTTTTATTGGTAAGTCCAGGTTTGACCTAATGAGTAATGATTATCTTTAAAGAGTTTGGCAAGATGCAAAAAGACACCATCAATTGAATACTTAAATTAAAGTTGCCCCATATCATACGGGTACGAAAATGTTTTGTAGGGGTATAATGTTTTACAAAAAGTTTGCTCTGATTCATAGTCCTGGCCATATCGATGGTCAAGTTTACGAAGAGACTTTTGTCTGTCTCCTAATGTATCCTCCTCATAATATTTCTTTCCAAAATTTTGCATTTATGGACGACAAAGGGACTCTGCGTCGTATGAAACGTGTCCGAATATTCCTACAGGGCGTGATATGTGTGACCTGCTTTCTTATCAGACCTGGATTTCTTCGTGCATCTTGAGATCATGTCTCCAGATAGTCTAGTGACTTAGGTGGGTAAAACATCGCTTAAGAGTAGAGCAAAATCCCTTTGGGAATATATTAAGCATATTAAAAAAAGTTAATTTTTGATGAGACCCCAGCTGGCAACGGCGACTGGTACCCCCCACCCCCCCTTAAAGTTCTAACCTGCAAGACATTATATTTTATTTTTTTTCTCAACCACTAAACATGCCAGAGAAAGTTTTTAGTTACAGTAATGAATGAATATAATTTTGGCAACCTCCCACTAGACTTTTGTCAATATGGCCTTAAGCATGCAAAAATTTAAAATTAAAAAATATGGCTTTTATAAAGTATTTTATCCTAATTAATACAACACTAATATGGTTTCTCTGGCATGTTTAGTGGTTGAGAAAAAAAATAAAATATAATGTCTTGCAGGTTAGAACTTTAAGGGGGGGGGTGGGAGGTACCAGTCGCCGTTGCCAGCTGGGGTCTCATCAAAAATTAACTTATTTTAATATGCTTAATATATTCCCAAAGGGATTTTGCTTTACTCTCAAGCGATGTTTTCGGCTGTTTTTGTGGTACAAGGAACTAGACTAAGAAGAGTTTTCTGCAAATAAAAACCGAAAAAAAAACGCCGAAAAACAGACAGAAGCTAATTGTTGCGGTGCAAGAAAATGGTGAATGCACCCCTAGAAGTTATTGATAGCCCCATTAGAAGTATGCGAAACCATTTGAATGCATTATTTCGAGCAAGGAGTACTAATTCTACTAATAATCCCGTGTTTGCTTTATTTTTAATTTTTACAATTCTTCAATTTTCAGGAATTTTACACTTTTTTTAAACGCGTGGTACCATTGAAGAAAATTAATTAAATGCTTTTCTATCTTGTGCATAATATCACAAAGGCTTTAAAGTTTATTAAAAAAAAAAATTTTTTGTTTAGGCAAACGTGAAAGTTTTTAAAGGGGGGTGCAAGATTTTTAAAAGCCAGTGTACAAAAGGATGCACTTACAGTAGTAGCATTCGAGGGCATATACGACGTGGCCGCGCTATAAAATTTAATGAGTGGTGGAGGTGGCCGCGGTACCTTTTCTACCTGCTTTCATGTTTAGCAGGTAGAAAAGAAGAGCTTTGTGGAAAGATGAGTATGAACACCAAACGAATTTTATTTTTATAAAATAACAACGATAACTATCAATATTTTATTGAAAAAATGATTTATATTGCAGTTTGGTGACAAGCACATTTGTTTAAATATTCTTTTTAGCAGCAAAACTTACCCTAACCTACCTAACCTAGTGTCCCCCAGTGGATGTGTCCACCAGTGCTTTTAAAAAAGTCTGTCGGTAACAATAAAACCTAAAAACACATGCATTGAGTACTCTTAACGTGGTTGGCTTGTTTTAATGATAATAAAAGTCTGTATATTATCCAAAGGATTCTCTGTTTTATAATTTTCTAATATCATAACTCAATAAAACATCGGATACAGAAAAATAAATCTAGGTAAAAGGAAGTTAATTAGCCGCGGCCAGTACGACCAAACCAGAAATATCGCGCGGCCACTTCGACCATGCACCCGGCAATTAGGCGCGGCCACCTAGTAGTCTTTTTAGGTAGATGCGGCCAGTTGGTATTCTCCCGCATTCGAATCAGCATTCTTAACGTCTAAGGGTCCAATAGGAGATTAGCGATTAGAGATTTATGTCCTATCCCTGGTTACTTATGGGTTTATGAAGTGACGATTTTTGTTCACTCAAGTCCCGCACCAAAAAATATGGTCTGAACTGCACTTTTGAACTTGGTTTTCAGCGAAAATTCGAAGAATGTCAATGAACTGTAGTTACAGACCAGTATCGGCGTGTATGTTGGCCACTGTTTGACACAAACTTGAACTTGAGAGTCTTGATTTGGAAAAAGTCAATTAACTATTAAAACAGACCGGTTTCGGCGATAATTGGCCACAATCCTACCGACTGCGCCAGTTACTTTGCGCGTAACACGAGGGTTCTTTTTAAAAAAAGAATAAAAATTATTAAATGCTCAAAGACAATAAAGATGATTTTATTAGTTCAGATGTAAAGTTCAATTCAAATAAAGAATGCAAAACAAAGTAACATCTTCTAAAAATAAAATGAAATATGATATTGCAAAATTGCATAAAATGGTACTTTGTTATAATAGTCCGAGAAAATCTTACAAAAAATCCCTATTTTTCAGAAGTTTTTCGGGCAGCACAATTTTTGTGGAAAATTGTAGTATTTTATATCTAGAATCATAATTACCATGTGCGCACTCATGCGCATATTAGCATTTTGTGCTAGGGCCCCCCAAAGAGCCCCCTTAATTCATAATACTACACCATGGTGGATCTGCACCAAATTTTGCAAATAGACACCAAAGAAGGTTCTAAAGTGATATTCATACAAAAAATTATCCCAAAAAATTCCTTCACCCCCTAAATGGCCCCAAAATGGGTAATATTTACCACGTTCAATTTACACCAAATTTTACGAACAGATGCAAAATTAGGTTCTAAAAACCCTCTTTGAAAAATATTCAAAAAAAAAAAAATTTATGCCCCTTCTGGGGGCTATTTTTTATGGGGGGTGAAAAAAATGTTTTACAGAAAAAGTTGTTTAAAAATGTTCTTTAGAACCTTATTATGAACCCATTTTCAAAATTTGGTGTAAATCCAACGTGATAAATATTACTTATTTTGGGGTCATTTGGGGGGGTGAAAATGTTTACGAAAATCATTTTAGAACCTTGTTTAGTGTCTATTTCAAAAATTTTGTGTAAATCCTCCATGATCTAGTATTACCAATTAAAGGGGGCTCTTTGGGGGGCTCTAGCACAAAATGCTAATATGCGCATGAGTGCGCACATGGTAATTATGTTTCTAGATATCAAATACTACAATTTCCCATAAAAATTGTGCTGCCTGGAAAATTTCTTGACCAAATGTAAGATTTTCTCGGACTAAATAAAAGTATACATATGAAAAATATAGCGTTGAATTATAACTCCACATAGCTTTTTTTAGGTCCAAATTAGGTCATTTTCCATAGTTTAAGGTGGTAACTGGTGGGGAAGGAATGCAAATATGCAGCTGCTAATTTTTTAATAGAAAGAAGTTATCAAAACTAAGCAGTGGACTAAATTTCAAAAGGATTCAAAATCATGCAGCAACTCGAAAACCGAATTTTGGTCGATTATATATGGAATAAGTCATCAATGATCAATCTATTATTAAAATCTGAGAAAAAAGGATAATTAGATTTGTAATCGCTTTAACGAGACTTATTTGTTTAATATTTCTTTATGTTACAAATTACCAGACATGGTTAGTTTAGATAAGTGAGGTTATATAAACACGTATTATTTATATTAGGAATTTCAGAGTAGGATAAAACCCAATTACTTGTTCCAATGTTTTCCCTCACAACTAAATCTAGAGAAATATAAGGCGTGAACACATCCACAAGGCTTGCAAATATCTCTAGTAGATTCAATCAATTATATCTCACAGAACTGAACAGTTAGTATCCAGCGTGATAGAAACCACCGGCGTCGTATCAATATCAACTATCCATATTAAGAAATACAAAATTAAACATTGGGACATTCCATGTAAAATCGACCAAACATAGTTGCTATTTTTTGATTTATTTCATATTTGGTAGGTACAATCCTTACCCATTGTAAAGGTAGTAAAAAAAACAATTTTCTGAATTTTCATAATTTTTCTTGTGTTAGACAAAAAATCGAATTTTTCGATTTTACGATTTTGGAAGATTAAAATTGGTAGTAATTTTAAGTTGACAATGGACACTTCTTTTTATTAAAAAATCACCAGCTGCATATTTGCACTCCTTCTCTACTATTAATTACCCCAAACTATAGAAAATGACCAAGTTTAGGTCCAAAAAAACTCTGTGGGACTGGGTAAATTTTTTTTTTGATTACTTTAAAATGTTATTGTGCTAGTGGAGATTCATAATAAAAATAATTTTGTTTGTGATTTAACTTCGTTTAGAAACAGCATTGATTGTAAAATGTTACTGATTACGTTAAATTTAAACACAATCAAATCGTATTTTAAATTCTTGGAAGATTAAATTAGTATTAGTTTTTAGTTGACAATAGACATATGTTTCTACAAAAAACATATGAACTGCATAATTGCTCTCCTTCTGTACCAGGCAGCTATGGAAAAGGACAAAATATGGCACTAAAAAAAGTTATGTGGGACTGGGTAATTTTTTTTTT
Source organism: Cartodere bifasciata (assembly GCA_963920755.1). Classification (NCBI taxonomy): domain Eukaryota; kingdom Metazoa; phylum Arthropoda; class Insecta; order Coleoptera; family Latridiidae; genus Cartodere; species Cartodere bifasciata. Next base: position 15,776,909 of record OY987193.1, on the reverse strand, counting down.
TAATAATTTTAAAATGTTGATGTGACAATAGAGACGCATTAAGAAAAAAAAAATTTGTTTGTGATTTAACCTCGTTTAGAAACAGCAAAGGTTTTAATATGCTACCTTTACAAAAAATCGAATCACAATATTATATTATAAATATGGAAGTATAGTAGCAGAATCCAGAATGGCAGGGCCATTTTGCGTTTAAAAAGTGCAGTATCTAGATTTATTTAACCTCTTTTAATGTTAATTATAATTAAAAGAAAAAATATTATATTTTAACACAATACTAAATTACTTAATAAATAATATGTATATTTGCAGAGGAATGTATGCACCGTTTGGATCTGCCGAGCTTACATCAGCAGGATATCTCCAAGACGTTAAAAATAGGACCATTCCTTGCACCAGAATTCCAATACTTGTGACAGATGCCTATGCAATTTGTGGACGAAGAATATCTTTGGGAGCCAGTGACTTGGCTTTAGCAACTCAATTATTATCGTCCTTAGTAATTGCTGGACAAAATGTAACCGAAGGCATAGAAGCTCCTAGATTTCATTTAAATCTTGATGGAACTGTGGGAATAGAAGACTCGCACGCACCTTTTTTTGCTAACGATATTTACAAATATTTAGATAGTTTAACCCCAAAACCGTTTGTTGTTAAGGAACCATATCCTAGTTGTAATATAGTGCAAAAACAAAAAGATGATTTAAGCTCGCATTCTGATAGTAGAGGTGGTGGAATTGCAAGTCGTTTTTAATCTTAAACTAATATTTCAACCTATCAACTACTTTTATTATGGTTCTTATTGACGTGTTAAAATCTCAATATCTGCCGCAAAGAACCATAATCGTTTGGGTTAAGATGTTAGAGAAGAGCGCTCCCATGTATCGCAATTTGTTTTTTAACCTAAATGTGTTTTATGTCAACTAATGTTGTTTTTTTCTTTTTATTTACTTTAATAATTATTAAATAACCTAAAAATTAAAATAATTTAACTCTACGAGAAGGACAGTCAATTATAATAGAGGAATTTTAATTATATATACAGTGTGTTCAATTGAGGATTAGACACCCCCTATAACTTTCCTAATATAACAAATATATTTTTAAGAAAAAACAGGTCAATTTAGTTACAGAGGTGGACATCTAAAAAATATAAAATTATTTTTTTTTTAACCCTCTGTCACGCACCAATCTGAAGCTACAATTTTTAAATTACAACCCCTATCTTGCAATACCTCATTTGAAAGAGACAAAAATAAGCTTTACGATGGCATCAAAAAAATTAAAATCGGTTGACTCCTTTTTGAAATAATAAGAGGAAATTTTTTTTGCGATAACTTTTGATCGGTTTGTGATATTTACTTCTTAAAATTTTTAAATAATTGTTTAAAAAAAAACACTAATTTTTGACACCACAAAATTATTTTTTTTTTACTTTTGCACAAGGGGCAAAATTTTTTTTTGTGTTTTTGAATGAAAAAATGGGTCATGTGACACCTCATTTTTAAGGTATTTTTATTTCCTTATAAAAAATTTAGAACTAATTCGTTGGTTTGTTTTTTAAGAATTTGTTGTAAAAAAAGAAATCAGAAAGGCATTTTGCAGAAATTGCTCAACTTATTGGCTTTATTTTTCTTAGACCAATAATTGTGCCCATTTCAAACTTGCAGTAAGGTAAATCATTTTTAAAAAAGATCCTTAGGTTTAATTTTTTATAATAAGTTCTGAAAAAAAAAACTAACTAGTTTTTTTAAATTTTTTTATAACCTTTGTGTAGGAAATAAAAATACCTTTAAAATAAAGTGTCACATAATCCCCTTACTAATAGAAAAAAACAAAACATTTGATTAAATCCTTGTGTAAAAGTTAAAAAAAAAAATTTTTTGCTGCAAAAAATTTGTGTTTATTTACAAAGTTATTCAAAAAAATTTTGAAGTAAATACCACAAACCGATCAGAAGTTATCGCCAGAAAACGGTCCTCTTATTATTTCAAAAAGGGGTCAACCGATTTTACTTTTTTTAATGCCATCCTAAAGTTTATTTTTTTCTCTTTCAAATGAGGTATCGCAAGATAGGGGTTGTAATTTAAAAATTGCAGGTTGAGGTTGATGGGTGACAGAGGGTTAAAGAAAATTTTTTTTTTAATATTTTTTAGATGTCCCCCTCCGTAACTAAATTGACCTGCTTTTGCTTAAAAATATATTTGTTGTATTAAGAAAGTTATAGGGGGTGTCTAATCCCCAATGGAACACACTGTATACACTTCCCCACTGTTAAAATCTTATGTAGGTCTCGTACCAAGCGATACTCGTTTATTGCCCTGCTGTGGTCCTAGAAGCTCGTATAAGTTATCTCTGTTGAGCTCCTGATAATTCTATTAAATAGCACGTCCATATGAGAGCCCCATCGTATATTAAAACTAAATGTAATTGTAAGAACTAAAATATAAGGCTTCAAACGTATTATGGTTTTATTTAAATCGGTTATTTCTTTGTGCAACAAAATTTTAAATGCAAACTTTGCACACGAGAATGAGTTCTGTGGCATAGAACCGAAGGCGAGTGGCACAAAGAACGAGTGCTTTTCAAACGTGTGGTAAAAGGGGTATAAGATGACCCAAACCCCTTATCTCAGAAACTAGAAATGCTAGCAAAATATTATTTTGCAGAATTGTTTGTATGAACCAAATTTTTATTTTGAGTCATGTCACAGACCATCTTACAGACCGTCAGGATGGGCATTTAAATGGTGGCGCAAAAAAGGGCTAATGGGGCTTATCTCTAAGGCCACCTGCGTTTCTTGGCATACATAGACGTACATAGATCTGTCAATTTGACTTTTCAAAAATAACAGATTTAAATTTGTGTCAAAATATTTTTTACAGAAAATCAAATAAAAGTTAGTACTTTCGAAAAACTGTTAGTAAATTTAAATCAAGTATGATGACTGGAAAAAATAAAAAGAAATCAAAAATCAAAATTGAAGATTATATGCTCAGATAAAAAATTAAGTTGTTTTGTATTCAAAAACCCAACATATTTTTATAAAAATTTGCTAAAATATTGCGGTGAGTAGAAAAAGTAAATCTGATATACAGTATACCCAAGCTGGAACAAATTTATGCGTAGCTCTAGTTATGTTTAACATTTTTAGATTATAAAATTATGCCTAGGGATCCCCAGAAAATTATTAAAAAAATTTAAGGGGCAATTATGTGGTCATTATATGTCTTTAAATTGCCCTAAATTTATTTCAAATTCATTTAAATTTTCCCTGATTTGGTACACTCTTTCTAGTTAGATATAAAGGGCACTGAATAACTTGCTAATCTTAAAATTTAGATGGACAATAATGACCTAGTGACAATAAATGGCAAACTTTATAACCTTAAAAATAAACTACATAGATTTTTTTAAATTCTACAGCCTACTGCGATAAAAAAGAGCGCACACATTTAAATATGCTGTATGTCTGTACCCTTGGTTTCACAAGACACTGGGACACTGTCAAATTTCATTAGCAAAATGTGACCTTAATTTTGCCATAATTTAATCATATTCATGATGGTTGTTTCGTTGCTTATCCATATTTTACGAATACAGTAAAAAACTTTCCAAAAATCAAGAAATTAATGCCAAATTTTATTAAAGAAATTTGACAGTGTCCCAGTGTCTTGTGAATCCAAGTGTATATCTGGTCTGTGGTCATGTTACATGTTCCACTATCCATTTACTCGGAACTCACATCCACTTCTTTATTTTAAATGGAACACTCTATATATTTTTATATTTTTAATAATAATTTTATTAGATATGACTGTACCAGATTCTCACAACTTGGAAAAGATGCAACGGGAAAAAATATCAAAATATTTGGAATTATCAATATCGGCAAAGAGACAGTGGAATTTGGTAGAGTGCCTTGATGATTTTGACAGTTATTGTCGCCTTATAGAGTGGCGACATGCATCATTCTTTCTCTGTCATACAGATAACGTAATTAATTGTGATTGTAAGTTGTAATTGTTGTCACTTTGGCTATAACGTTGATGACGTTATCTGTATGACAGAGAAGGAATGATGCATGTCGTCACTCTATAAGGCGACAATAACTGTCAAAATCATCAAGGCACTCTAGAGTTTGGAACGCATGGAAATTTTACTTTTTGTTATGTCAACTAGAGTGCTCGACAACTTCGTAGAAGGGTATGGTCAACAGATTTGTAACATTTTGACTTTGAATGAATTTGCGGTTAAACATCGAGAAGATAGTACCCTTAAAAATATCCCTTGACTTTTTAAAAATACAGGGTGTTACCAAATAAGTAGGAAAAAATTCAGGGGGTAATTCCTGCACCCATTTTAAGAAAAAAAGTTCCTATAAACATATGCCCGATTTTGACTTTTATTTTTCTTACAGCCCCCTAAGAGCCCCCACTATTAACACGATTTTTTAAATTTTACAAAGAGGAAAATATTTCTAGTGATTAGATAAATCAAATAGGTCCTATAAAATTTTTTGAAAAAATTATTCTTTTCAAAATTATAGCGAAAAAACTGATTTTTTAGGGGTTTTTGGGGGAGCTGTATCTCAGAAACGAAGGATTTTCGGACACATGTTTATATGAACTTTTTTTCTTAAAATGGATTCAGGAATTACCCCCTGAATTTTTTTCCTACTTATTTGGTAACACCCTGTATAGTTTCTGTCTTTCTGACATGTTAAAAAACTCCAGAAAATATTTAAAAACGAGTTCAAAAATAATAAATATTGTACAAAAAAGACATTAAATACTATATTCCAAATGTAAGTGTATTGCTAAAGAAGTGGCGAACATGCGATTTAGAAAATTTACCAAAATAAATTGGACATTATCAACAAAGATTAAAAATGAAACATTTTACGTTTTGCAAAAAAAGTAGATGCATGCAAAGAAAATACAGGGTGTGCAAAAAGTTCGGAATATCGCTCCTAATTTCGTAAATACTTTTCTTAGAAGGTTGATATTTTTAAGGTCGATTTTTATTTTTTCAATGCGCATCTTTTCAACTTATATTCAAATATACAGGGTGTCCAAGTTTCTCAGAAGACTGAACAACTTTCTTATTTTAAATGAAACACCCTATTTTTTATTCTTTTTTTATAAATCTAGATGTCATTAGCAGTTCAACGATATGTCGCTTGCTACCCTTAAGTTACTAAATGTTACCCCTTTTAAGAGAATTTGTTTTTGTGTTAAAAAATTTGGAATATCGCCTGTAAAATCGTAAATACTTTTCGAGGTTCATTTCTATTTTTTAAATACGCATCTAACAAGCATACATTTAACTTCCCGTTTTTTTTAGGAGACTAGATAATTTTCTTATTTTAAATAGGAGATGATTTTTATTTTTTTTTAATCTAGATGACTAGATTCATAAAAAAGAATTAAAAATAGGGTGTTCCATTTAAAATAAGAAAGTTGTCTAGTCTCCTAAAAAAGGGGAACACCCTGTATAGTTGAGTGTATGCTCGTTAGATGCGTATTAAAAAAATAGAAATGGACCTCGAAAAAATTAACCTTCTACGAAAAGCATTTACTATTTTACAGGCGATATTCCAAACTTTTTAGCACAGAAACAAATTCTGTAAAAAGGGGTTACATTTAGTAACTTAAGGGTAGCAAGCGACATATTGTTGAACTGCTAATGACATCTAGATTCATAAAAAAAAATAAAAAATAGTGTGTTCTATTTAAAATAAGAAAGTTGTCCAGTCTTCTGAGAAACTGGGACACCCTGTATATTTAAATGTAGGTTGAAAAGATGCGCATCGAAAAAATAGAAATCGACCTCGAAAAAATCAACCTTCTAGAAAAAGTATTTACGAAATTAGGAGCGATATTCCAAACTTTTTGCACACCCTGTGTACAAAATAAGTGTTCTTCTTCGCTCTTATGGAAATAAGAGCGCATAATTTTTCCGAAATCCAACCGGAGAATTTGAGCAACTATTAATTTTACGTTATTTTATTTTGATTAAACAACACACACAACATGGATTACTCAATATTTTGGATCAAAAACTTTGTGAAATCAGTTCACACTAGCGAGTTAACATTTAAATGAAAAACTGCCCTTTTCTATTTCTCTTTTTTATTCTATCGAGTGAGCAAATAAAAACGGCCCATAAGTAGGCCATGGGGATTGTCAAAATATTGTTAATTGACAGATTTTACATTGTTCATAACCTGCCGTTTTTATTTGCTCACCCGATAGTTCTGTAACCACCATCTCTCCAAAAGATATTAAACTTGAGTTTGCACAACACATTACAATTAGCACAACACATTAAAATTTTTGTGATTCCTATTTATGTATTTTTAGCATATTTACTAAACCGGATAAATCGACAAATATGACTTTTTAAATAACTTTTTCTGAAAGTGACATCTTAAATTTTTGTTTGTCAAATATGACAATTCCCCCGTTTTCCTTAGTTACGTAAAAGATGATCATTTGTTTTATTTACCGCCATGTCCCAACACCTCGCTTTATAACAAGGCCTAACCACTAGCTCAAAATGGCGGCGTAAAAAGTGTGACAATTTATCGTCGCACAACTTTCGACAGTTATTAAAATTGGGATATCAACGTCACAAACATTGTTGTGCGACAATTTTCAAACTTTTTACGCCGCCATTTTGAGCTAGTGGCTAGGCCTTGTTCTAAAGCGAGGTGTTGCATGTCCCCACGTTGTCTAGTCCCCTAATGTCAACAACCAGAATAGTTCCAACTTCCTTTCGTAAAAATATCAAAATTTTGGATTTAAATGAAAAATTGTTGCGTGCCAGAAAGCATTATTATTGTGTTCCTGCCACATTGTTCGAAAATGCCTAAATATCGAACACTGTGGTATGGGTGAGGTTGGTCGAGACACTTAAGATGTAATATTTGATTAGAAATGTATTTTTTTGATATGATTTTTAGCTTTAGATTTAGCTTTACTTTATTTTATTCTCATCTTTTTGTTTTTTTTTTCATATTGAGATTGTATGTTTTCAATTTCAAAAATTACATTATTGAATCTATTTTATTATTAATATTTTAATTGATTCTTTTTAAAATGTATAGGTTTAATATATAAATATATTCTTTGGGTTTATTAGTTTAACAATACTTGACAGTAATGTCCGTATGTTAACGTTATACTACCCTATATATACAGGGTGTCCAAAAAATGGCGCATAAACGCGATGGTACACTCTTGGGGCATTCTCAGCGATCCCTAGAAAATTGTCAAAAAAAATCCATCTGTTATATACATCAAGAAAAATGAGAACAAATTTGCATAAAGGGTATAGCCGGGTTTACTACTAAAAAGTGCCCCCAAAGCTTTTCGCATGAAAAACATATTTTCTTAAGAGGCAGGCTAATAAACATTGTTTCCTAAAATACTAGTCCTCCATCTCAACCACAAGGCAAATAATAGCAAAATTTTAATCTTAAACAAGATATTTTTTTATCACCCTATCTAAGTAGCAATTTTCTTTTTTTTTATGTATGGTAATAGACCACAACCATGAGTATTTGTGGCAATTTTTTTTTTTTTTTTAATTTAAATTTTTTACATATTTTATTAAATTTTTAATGTTATTTTATTTTTTTATAGGCATTTGCCCAATAGTGACTACTTTCCTTATATTATTCTTAGTTAACCCTCAAGTAGAAGTTTATAAAAATTAAATAAAAAACAGCAAAAAAAAGGTACCTCATATCAAAATTTTGAAAAAATCAAACTTTTTTCCTGATTTTCTAGCTTTATTTTTATATTGTTAATCTAATAATCTAAATATCATTGCCGCTACCAATCTGAGTACCCAAACCCACAATACATGAAGTTTAGCAAACTTTACGTTTCATTATTTTACGAAGTAAAGTCTTCCAGGAGATCTCTAATAAATATATAAAACATACGTTTTTTTAAAATTTATTTCTCAACCAAACGTTATATTATAATAATAAAAAAACTAAAGATATTTTTTCTTACTTAATGTAATAAAAAAAATTAATTAATTTCAAAAATACAAATGTGCAATAAAAAATAAAATACAGGCGTCCAATATTTCTTAAGGTCAACTTTTCATAATACATTATAGCTTCAGTTAAGTGGGGGCAAACCCTTGAGAAATTTAAAGAAGGGCTTCTTTTGTAACCTGGCCGTTTTGGTTTAGGTTCGGTAGAATCTAAGATTCATTAAGATCCTAAAGCCGAACAGCCAAGTTATAAAAGAAGTTCTTCCTTATATTTCTTAAAGGTTTTTATACATATGCAAGATAAAAATCCAAAACTAGTCGTCATCACTGTCCTCATTAATAATTATTTCTGTGTTGTCAACAGAAAACAATTTGGACAATATTTGAGCGGGACGAATAATTTTGGACTTGTATCTTGCATTTGAGAGATAATATATTATTGCCGCAATGTGTGGACAACAACCAACAGTCCTACTTCCATTGGCACAATCACAGCAATAGCGGGTAATTCCAGTTATATCATCAAAGTTAGGAATATATTCAATGTAGCATTTATACATTTTTTTGTTAAAGACCGATGTTATGAAAATCCCCTGGTGATATTTTTTAGAACTTAGGCTAAAAAACTTTAAACAAATCATACAAGATGGCACCACTTCTTACAACAAAATTTAGTCTTTTAATTTTGGGGTTATGTCGTTGTCAAAAAATGTCAAATTATGTAGGTCATATACAGGATCAAGCACAAAAATTGCTCTACCAGCTCTAGTTAATTTTTTTAGTACCTATCTTCTTAAAAGTTACCCAAATTTATAAAGTGGTAGATTTTAGATCAATAAACATAATTTACACAATACTTTTCAATGAAAGATAAAAATAGAAATAAAAAATTACTTGAATTAAATATTCATTTTATTGTGGTATATCTTTGTAAGGTAATATACCTAATAATTGTTAATAATTCTATCAAACAACAACGTGTAAACAAATTTAATACATTAAAATTATTAGTGCTTCCATTTTTAATAATAATTAGTTAATCGTTATTTATATTTAAAAAAATGCAACATAAAAATATTTGTAATCCGTCGGTGTATAAAACTGCAAAAAGTTTTCCCAAAATGTATAATAATTACTCCAGGTTATATCCGAGTTAAAGATTTGGCCATCCATTATATCAAAATTACCATTATTAACGTCCAAATGGCTATACATTTCTAGAATCATATAAAATTAAATTGGTTTTAACAAAATGTTGGTACAAAGTACAACATAGCATGGCAGTGTTGTTGTTGTATTCGAGGCTTTAAAGATACAATTATCCAATACATTAACTTAAAGAATAGGCAAAAAATTTGAACTTAAAAAAGGAAATAGAATGTATTGTTTTTTAAATTTGCACGATTTGATTGCCAAGCAGAAAGTTTTAAGAAATTTATCGAAGAAAATTAAGCATAAATGAAATTCGGCAAGATTATTTCACGAATTGGATGTTGTTTTAGATATAAATCAAAGGCTAAAGCCAAGGCCGTATTTAGCATTAGAATTCAGGGGAGTTTGCTGGATGATATAGCCGCTGCATGGGGTCCCGGGGGGCGGCAGCTCCTTGCAAGTAGCGCCGCAGGCGAAAATTTTTAGGCTTCGGTGGGGACCGTACTCAATTTGTCTTGGCTGCCGATGTTGTTGTCAACTTGTGATCGGGTTCTTTCGCTATACGCTTTGCGCAGATGCACGGTGCGCATCCACTACTGTAGTCTAGTAGAGAGGAAGCAATGGCCGTCTGCGGTGTCTTGGTGCATTTCGGGTATTTGTCTTCATTTTACGTTAATAAGGTTCCTTAGTCCTTACAAACAAGTGAAATGGTGGAACGAGGAACGTTAATTGAAATGCGTGGAAGAGAACGAATGAAGTAAAATTAAAATTGATCTGGGCTCGCCAGTTTAAAATCACCAACGTTTTCTGCTTGCAAACAAGAAGGTATCATTTGTATTTGGTATTTACAAAATATCTTTAAAAAGTGGCTCTCTAGTGTAGTGTAATTATAGTCTAAAAATCAACGAGTTTGTAGGGTGAAAGTGAAAGGTTACGTTAAGTTGTTTCCTTTGCTGTATTTTTTGGGAAAACTTTTACGAAAATGAGTTTGCATCTTCAGAAGGGGTAAAAAAATGCTTGTAAAATTTCTGTAAGTACCTGCCTGTGTAATTTTTTGTTTAATTCGTTTCTTTCTTTGATCATTGCTGAAGAGGAACACCTTTGGTTTTATTTGTATTTAAAGTTAAAAGTAAATCTCTTTCTTAGGCCTTTCCCTACTTCTCTCTTTCCAAAAATGTTGCAAGTTTTTACTTTTTGTACGTTTCTTTCGAGAATGGTACATTGACCGGAATTTTCGCTTTCCCATTTTATGAACCTAAAATATTAACATTTTAAATAAAGTTTTATATTTATTATACTTTTACTTACTTGTACGAAATAGGATTAACTAACTTCATAAAAACCAATAATAACTCACAAAGATACTAAATTTAGGAAATTCGCTCAAAAAATTCCTTACGAATATTTTAAAACTGTTTATGTTTAACCTTGACGTTTATCCTTTCATTTTTTTTAAATATCGGTAATGCAGGGGTCGACAATTTTTAATTTGTTTAAATTTTTTGACATTTTTAAGCATTGCAAATTCGTTTCAAGGACTCAGGGTGTATTTGAATTATAAACATCTATTATGTGGTAAATAATTATTCTACGTAAAATGAAGAACAAGATGTCCTATTTTGGGTTCGTAAATCAATCTAAAAAGTGCTGAAAATAATGACTAAACAGGAGCTAAAAATGGCCAAAAAAAAAGTGTTTTTTAATTCACTAAATTTGGTATGTTAATGCCTTTTGATACATATTTGAAACTACACACATTGTTTATTGACCTTTTCTCTTGCGTGTAAGTACCTTTTTTAAACATAAATGTTCCTTATATTCCCTGAGTCCTTGAAACAGAAAGTGCTGTTTTTCCAGAAATTACCACAGAAACAGACAAATTTGTTTTGTTTCTATGCTTACGACATCGGTCTTTAATATGTCGAGATTTGACTAAAATTTTTTTAATATTGGGCCTCTCTTTAAGGTATTCTAAGGCCAAGTTATTACTCTCATCTAGAAGTTCTGCCAAATAAGATACTGATTGCGACAATTGATATGAACCAGTAAACAATATTTTTAAGTCCTTTTCTGATAGTTCTGGAAATTCTAAAATATCTGAAGAAGTTAATTTATTAAAAGGTACTTTCCTTCTATCCCATCTTAATTCCTCCACTTCATTAGCTAGTGTGTTTTCGGTGTTTACATTATTTTTTATTTTTTCTATTATGATGTCAGAGTCCTCTTTATCAGAATAAAATCGTTCGCCATATTCATTGTTTAGAAAGCATGCAATTTTGCATAATGTCGATGCAATTGGTAATAACTTATTGTCTAATTTTCTATCAAGCAAACGATATTTTTGCTTTATGACGCCATGGACAGATTCGACTACCCATCGAATTTTAGTAACCAGTCGGGACTCATTAGATTCTTCCGTAGTTAGTTGCGATCTCTTCCCTCTTAGCGCAGGCATAAGAACCTTAAATCCTAAATTTTCTAGAGTCGGTTTAACGTCCCTAAATCCTCGATCCACAACAAAAATGTCATTTGGCTTAACCAACTTAAAATAATTGTTTGACAGAACAGCTTCCATTATTTGAGCATCATTTGTGGTCCCTTCAAACGGCCCAAGCATATCCACGACAAAGCCACTCGTAGTGCATATATAGTAAAGAGTTTGCATAAAGAAGTTTTTTTTGTCCTGAATACGATTTTCTTTGATAGTCGTTATTCGTCGACTTCTGGCGACGTAAATATGTGCCGTCAAAAATAAGAACTAATTCGTCCTTTAAATAATAGAGTTTTTAAGCTGTCTCAGATGTTTGACTTTCAATAAGTGATCTTCTATTAACAGCCTGGAGACCAAAATGTTGGGAAATAATATCTTTTTCAAAAGAATTTATTACTGAATGACATATATCTGAGACAGTCTGTTCTCTTTCAATTTCAAACACGGCACTTATTATTTTATTGCTGCTACCACTTCGCAATTTAAATAAAAAAATTATTAAAGCTTGCGTTATTGTTCTTTTTGACGAATTATTCATAGAAACAAGTTTTTCTCTTAATTTTATTAAGTTGTTCCCAGTTAAGACCAGTGAAAGTCTGCAAACGTTCTTCAGAAATGTTAAAATCATCCATTTTTTATTATAGAGGCAGATTAATATCCACTGCCATTTGATTTAAAAATGTAGGAATATCTTTTAGGGACACACTTAAAGATCGAGAATAGACCTCAAATAATAGTAGATTACTATATTAGGCGAAAAAGTTATACTTTTGTCGCCTAGCAATTAGATGTAGCTGCGAGGCGGAGCGAAGCGTAGCCGAGCGGATACAAATTGCGAGGCGAAAAAAGTTACTTTTTCTCCGAATATTGTATACTATTTTTTTTTCAAGCGACATATTTTAATAATTTTAAAGATATAAAATTAATTAAATATTTTTGTACTTTTAATGATCTAGGCTTCTGGTAACTTAATTTCAGAAATTTCCATGGTTACCAGTTACTATCTTTTTTTTTTGTTTACTTTGAATGTCAGATTAATCGTCGCAAAAAATGTCAGAAGATATTCCGAAAGATATTCCGAAAGAAATTCTAGATATTTCAAAGGCAGCAACTCTTAATTTGTTACCGGACAAGTCACGGAAAGTATATGAAATTGCCTATGCAAAATATTTTGATTGGTGTTCAGAAAAAAATGTACACGTCCACACTGAAGATGTGCTGCTGGCATATTTTGCCACTCTTTCTGAAAATATACGGGGCACAGTTTACGTCGCACATCCGCTACCTTACTTGTTGATTCGGGGGGCGATCTAATGTCATTAAAACGACATGGTGGATGGCGGTCTAGCTCAGTGGCAGAAGGATATATTGAAGATTCATTGGAAAACAAAAAAAGTATTGCCGAAAAAATACTGGGGGTAACAAGTTCTGTTCCAATCAGCCCCATAGATGTTTTTGAAGCCGGTCCTAGTACCAGTAGCTGTAATTCCGGTCCGATGGAAATAAACACTGAATTCGTTAACTCTAATACTAACACAATAGAAAAAAGTGGATCTATAAATTTTAATCAATCATGTAATTATTGCACTTTTAATATTACCGTTAACAAATAAAAAAATTAAGTAATATTGCTTTTGCTTTTGTAAACAAAAAATGTAATGTTATTAATAAAATGTTCTTAAACTTAACTAAACTCAGTAATTTTTTAAAAATGAATATTGCCTAGGCGTTAAAATGCAGTTTTAACGCTTAGGCAGTAAAAGTGTTGCCTAGCAACCGGCTCATTTTTTACCTGTAAAAAAAACGTCAACTTTTATGACGCAAATTTGTCAAAAAATGTACTACTTTATTGACGTTTGAAAAAAAAATAAATTCATCCTCATAAAAAAATTTTTTTAATAAATATTTTCTTCACTATTGCCTTCTGGGATAAATATTCGTTTTTTAATAAAACTTTGGATTCGCCCATTAAGAGGTACACTTACTAGATTTAAATTACCAGCCGGGCCACACAAAAAACAATATTTATGGGTAGAAACTACACGGTTAAATGGCATTTCGACATACTCAGTCTGTTGTTGCGAATCCGAGTAGATTTTAATTTGAAATTCTGAACCACTTGAAGGCATGGTTACTTGTAACGATTCAGTTTCACTTAAAGAAGACTGTGATAACACTTCACTTAGATTCTCAACGCCTGCATCATTATCATTGTTGTCAGAGCTTTCGACTTCATTATCTGGTTCAGGTATTTTTTTTTTATCTCGTAAAAATTGTGTTCGACATTTTTCACACATTGAGTCTCCAATTCTTGCGTGTTTACCATATACCTTCCTTAAATCTTTAATTTCCAGTTCATTTTTTATAACTTTTTTTTAATCACTAACCTGTAAAAGTGTCTATAAAGTAAGTTTGTTAATTGTTTTTGTAAGTATAATTACCTTTTTAACAAGCAAATGACATATTAAACAGCGGATGTTTCTATTACTCAATTTAGTACTACTTGTTCCAGGTTGCGACATTGTATTTTAATATATTAGGCAAACAGAAAACAAAATAAAAGCAGTTGCAAGTAATAAAAACCGTTAACAAATTGGCACACTATTTGAAGTACTTATCCACTGGTCAAGGCACTTTATCTTTTCTCGCTCTCGCTTACTACTTTACTATTCTTTATCTCACTCACTATCTCACTAGGGTTTACTGTATCTATGTAGTGACGCGAGCGCGCGAGCTGTATTTATAGGTTAGATGATTTCTGGAATTTTCTTTTTCGAGAAAAGATCTAGAATAGTAATTTTACAGTCGAGATTCTTCTGGAACGTGCCTTAAGATTGTTCATACCTGTTTTTCTAGGCAATCTAGGCGCTTTTGAATGTTTCAGTGACGAATCGTCACACATTTGCCTAATTTCAGTAATTTCTTTAAAAAATTAAAACTAAAGTATGTTAAACTCCACCTACTATGGGTTTTGGTTTCTATAGGTTTTTCGCGGCATTGATTTTTAGTTTATTAGATTAACAATATAAAAATAAAGATAGAAAATCAGGAAAAAAGTTTGATTTTTTCAAAATTTTAATATGAGGTACCTTTTTTTTGCTGTTTTTTATTTAATTTTTATAAACTTCTACTTGAGGGTTTACTAAGAATAATATAAGGAAAGTAGTCACTATTGGGCAAATGCCTATAAAAAAATAAAATAACATTAAAAATTTAATAAAATATGTAAAAAATTTAAATTAAAAAAAAAAAAAATTGCCACAAATACTCATGGTTGTGGTCTATTACTATACATAAAAAAAAAAGAAAATTGATACTTAGATAGAGTGATAAAAAAATATCTTGTTTAAGATTAAAATTTTGCTATTATTTGCCTTGTGGTTGAGATGGAGGACTAGTATTTTAGGAAACAATGTTTATTAGCCTGCCTCTTAAGAAAATATGTTTTTCATGCGAAAAGCTTTGGGGGCACTTTTTAGTAGTAAACCCGGCTATACCCTTTGGCAACACAGTCTAGGAAAATACATCTAAAAATCCCATCTATAAGTCTAGAAATCCCATTTATGAGTCTTGATCATATACTTTTGCACTAAATTCTATTGACGTTGTTGTCAGCTATATTTCATACAATTTTTGTAAAATTAAATTGATTATAAAAATATAATTCAACCATTTAAAAAATAAACAAATGGTGGAATGGTTTAAGATAGACTAAAGTTTTGTATTAAACCATTTGTTTCGTTAATATGTGCAGTTATATTCAAGATATAAGCATTTAAAGTTTCGCACTTTGGGGCAACATATCTCCGAGGGTATATGAGATAGATTTTTTTTAACAATTTTCTGGGGCTCCCAAGACATGCCCCAACAACGTACCATCGCGTTTATGCGCCATTTTTTGGACACCCTGTATATATATTCGTATGATTATTAATAAACATTACAAGTCATAGTGGGTATAAGGGTTGGTATGTGACAAATATGAACATTCAAGAATATAATAAAGTTGTAAATAATATAAAAAAGTACAAATAATGTTCTTTTTGGGATGCCCATGGACAATGTTCATATACTAAACGGTCTCCTTGAACCGGGAAAGGGTGGGCACAAACACAATAATAATAATAAATTGAGGTAGAGTTTTATTAAAGGACATCGCCCTTTTTATGGGGAAAATGGCTCTACGGGTAAGTTGCTGCAATTTTGATATGTTGTAATTTGAGAAATTTGCTTTAGGCTCCCATAATCTTGTCAACTTTGTATGATAGGTTTATCTTCAAGAACCGAATTAAAACTCGGGTTGACTTAAAAATTAAATACTTTTCTGTGCTTGACATTTTTATTTAAACTTGCCGTCTGTGATATTTTAATTATTAGAAATGTCACACAAAAATCAAAAATTAAATCTTAGCGTTGACAGATTAAATACATTTTTTGCGAAAACCAATAAGTATCCAATACGAAATGAACTAGATCTTAGTAATTCTGAAAAATTTGTCCCAAAATATTTAAAACTTTTTTTACTCTGGATATTTAACAATCACTCATTTTTAAAATCTTCGACCACATTTTGCTCTGACACTTTACGAAAATGGGTACTTAGTTCATCCGAAAATATTATTTATTGCGCTAGACGGGGTAAAAGCCAAGTTATTCCGTCTTTGCATCTTGATTTGGGGCTTTGGCTAGAGCATGAATTTGGAAGTCGAACTCTTGTAGAAATGCTAAACGGTTGTGGATTTTGTCTTTCCTACGACGAATTACGTATCTTTTTGACATCTGCGGTTCTTCATGAACAAAATGGAATAGCTCAAGGATTGGTGCCGAGTGGAATATTTAAGCGAACCGAAAATGGCTTGATTATTCATGAAGGAAATGACAATATTGACATTAATATTGAAACGATTGATGAAAAAAATACGTATCATAGTATGGCCAGAGTTCTTATTCAAGATCAGCATATTTCCACTTACTCGATAAATAATATCAGTCGGATTAAACGAGTAAACCAAAGATCGTTAAATGGAATTGATGGTTACCAGTCTTACACATCTTCAGTTTCTTACACTAAACCAAGGTGTAGACCCGAGCCATCACGTTATGAAATGGCCCTAAATCAGATTATACAGTCAATTGCAAGCGCGGATTTAGGTAATTTTGTCGGGGGGGGGGGGTAACAAACTGGGACCCTTCTGCGGATGAGCGCCGCAGGCGATTTTTTTTAATATATCCCAATATTTACTATTTTAAGCGAAAATTTAGAAGTCTTGCGGGGGTAATTACCCCCAGTACCCCCCTCATAAATCCGCGCTTGGTCAATTGATTTGTCAAAAGATTTTTCTTTTATTAAAGATTTAACATGGGTTTTGCTTCGTGGAGTTGCCCGCAACTCTCTAGGAAAATATCCCAACGAAACAGTTACTGTAAGCCAAATTATTCCGATGTGGACGGGCTTTAACACTAGTATGACGAAGCCAACGAATTTTAAAACAATTGTTTCGTACTTACCATCTATCAATGAAAAACCATCTGATCTAAAAACAGTATACACAGTTTTAAAGCAGGGTTCAGAAATCGCGCAATATTTCGGTCAAAGTTCTAACATACACACGTTCGATCAACAGTTATATGCAGTCGCCCAAGACGTGGTACTTAATTGTAAAGATGAATTTCCAAATACTGTGATTCGTTTAGGTGGTTTTTACAGTTTGTGCACATTTATTGCATGTATTGGCAAACTTTGGGGAGACGGAGGGTTAATTGAAATGCTAGTAGATTCTGGACTGTACGCTTTGGGTTCAGCTCAACACATGATGGAAGGAAAACAGTTTCATAGATCAGTAAGGGCGTTAACTATAGCATATGAAGCGCTAATGCAACTCCTTATAAGGAACTTCTTTTTACAATTGGAAAATACTAATGAACCCGTATTTTTGGATCTTATATTTAAGATAAAGAGTTTTAACGTTCATTATACACATCAAAACTTTAGGCAGGATGAATATGAAGATCTGCTAAAGGAAATTAGTAAAACATTTGTTCCAGCATTTCAGAAATTTAGAGAAAATGGAAGATTGTTGTCACCCACGTTTTGCTATTGGGATGATTGTTTAAATGCAATTCAAATAATGTTAAATTTTATTAGAGCAGAACGCGAGGGCAATTGGGAGCAACACCTGGCTGCTTTAGCAGCGATGCTTCCCTATTTTTTTTTTTGCAATCGTAACAATTATGCTAGATACCTTAAGAGATACAAGGTCGCTTAATAAAGTTAAAGTTGCCTATTTTAATGCACATTAACCTTCCACAAGCAGAACTTGATAATCTCTAACGGTTTTTGGGTGATCTTCAAAAACCTAAAAAAAAGTGCATTTTCCGCGGTTATTTGGTTATTTCAGAAGTGGGATGGGTTTGAATTACCATTTTTGGCAAATACGTTCTTAAGATGTTGAATTAAGTGTGCCAAATTTCATTGCTCTAAGTTAAGGCAAAGTGTTTATTTTTTTGGTTTTTAAATTTAAAGGGGAGTGTTTTTTTTTCAGTATTTAACATAACATTACCTAACCTAGCCTTAGACTACTTAACTTATGAAAATCTATGAAAATAAAACAAAATGAAGCAGCAGAGACATGAACCCACTACAGAGGTTTATTATTTCCGGATCCCCAAGGTTTCTTTGTTGCGGTCTTTAACAGTTTCTAAAAGTTTGGTCCACGGATATTTTTAACATTTGCCCCATGTTTTGCATAACCCAGATACCAAGAAAATGAACACTGGCTACATAAGCTCAGGATTTAAATGTGAATAACCGCTAATAGGTTCTATGAATGCCCCTAATGTTTATACGAAGCCGAAAATTGGTGCTTTGTTGCATTTCTGAAGCGTGTATATACTGTGTATTCGTACCTTTTTCCGCAAAAACCAACTTTGTTAACATTATCTAACTCGAACACGTTCTTCTGCTGAACTGGTCTTGTTGCAGCTTATCCAAAAGATAATTTATTTTTCCTAAAACATATCCTTGCGCCCTAACATTGCTTTGTTCGGCAACCTAGAAAAAGACAGTTTTTACCCAGGTTTTATTTATTTTACCATGTTCATTGCTCATCAAGGAAGTATCCTTGATGAGCAATGAACATGGTTTCACTTAGCTTCAGCAACTTATGATGTTTTATTTATCTTATTTGCGGTTACCCAAGAAAAAGTGAAAGAGTATGTTTTTTGAAAACTTGTATTTGAAAAGTTTGTTGTCATTTTAAATTCTTGCGTGACATTTCTAATAATTAAAAAATTGAAACATAATCATAGATGACAAGTTTTGCTAAAAAGTCAAGCATAGAAAAATATTTAATTTTTCAGTCAAAAAAATATGTTTTTTGGTCGTATAGAAGATAAACCTAGATCATACAATTTCGAAAAGATTTTAAATACTTTACTGCCCGGTTTCTCCGAAAATTCTTAACTGTTTCTTAAAGTTAAACTGACTTTCTATCATAAACAAAGTTTGACAACCACCACCTAGACATTTGTCACGTTCAGTTCGTGAGCGCTTTTCGCTATTTTATTAAGCGATTGTCAATAAAATGCCATTTTTGATTGTAGCAATAATAAAATGTGTCAAAAAATCGAGCAAAGAGCGTAAACCGGCTCACGAACTGAACGCGACCATTGTCTAAAATTATGTTTTCTATGATAAACAGTCACTTAGATTTATTCAATGAAAGTGTTGTGCAACCTGCCATAAGAGAATTACCCCAATTACAACATATAAAAATTGCAGCAAAATTCCCGAGAAGCCATTTTGCTCATATAAAGTGCAATCTCCTTTGTTCAAACTTCATGCTTAATAATCAAATCGTGCAAATTAACACTCTTTGATTATCAAACAACAACTTTTAAAAAATTTATCGGATGAATTAAAAGCATTGATGACATTACCCTATGATAATTGGTGCTTTTTCGACATCTGAGATGACGAATCCATTCGCGTTTGGATTCGATAACGGCAATCATAACGTCTCCGTGAGTCACGGAGAAATTACGAAGTCGGTTTGATTGGCCGATGTCGAATTCAAACGCGAATGGATTCGTCATCTCAGATGTCAAGAAAGCCCCTAATATGTTTAAGATTAAGTAAAATTAAAGGTTGGTCCACTTTAATTGTTTAAAAGTTTATTATTAACGTATATACTTACACTGCAATATTGCCAAACTTATTGTAGAGATTGAGGCTATGTAAAAAAGAAAGAAGGACTTATACCTAGAATGTATTAAATATGAGTTCCCTTTAAATTACTGCAACTTTGCGAATCTTGCATAATTGGAACAGATTCACGCCTTAAGTCTTTACCATCGATATTTTGGTGTGGTTCTTTTTTTGCAGGAACACTTTCTCTTCTGGTAGAATTAACGTGAGATATAAAGGTAGCAGTGGGATTTATACTACTATAATTAAAGTGGGAAAAATCCTTTTTATTTGCGACTTCTTTTATGGAAGTTAGGGTTTTGCTTAACCATGGTGTCCATGTGTTTTTAGCAGTGTTTAGTTCGAGTTCTGCTGATCTCAATTTGTGTGTAAGATCCTAAAATTGATACAAAAAAAACCAATTAGTACAATTGTTTTCAAATCTAGTCCAGGCATAAGCAAGATTTTTTTAGTTGTGACCCGAACAGCATCATAATATATAATATATATATATAATAATAATATATATATAATATATATACATAATAATATATATATAATATATATATAATATATATATAATATATATATATATTATTTATATAATGTTCATTATATACCTATTTTTGAAATGTAGTTGTATTTATAATATCATACGAATATACATATATAGCATCATAAGCATTTTTGGTAACTTATTCTGAAACAGTAGTTTTATTAGGAATTTTTAGTAATAAAAAAGTAAGGGTCATTATTTTCATCTCTTGTTAAAGTGACTTTTAGTTAAAATTCCTGTTAACGTCGATTTAGACTATGGTGATTGGGTAAAATTAAATTTAACAGGAATTTTAGCTAAAAATCATTTTAACAAGAAAGTTAAAACAACTAGAGTACCTATACATTATGTATTACTTTGTTTACAACTATCCTTCAAAAATTGGACCTCTAAAATTAGAATAAGGAGTTTTAATTTTCTTATAGTGGATTCATGAACTTTATTTAACAACTAAATTAAGAATTAATTTAAGAAATACGGCTGCTCATTGGTTTAATACTTGACATTAACAAGCGATAAAGGAGATCGCACTTTATATGGGCAAAATGGCTCCGCGAGGATGTTGCTGCAATTTTTATATGTTGTAATTGGAAAAATTCTCTAAAGGCTCTCAAAATCTGGTCAAAATTGTATGATAGGTTTGTCTTCTACGACCAAATAACACATTTTGTTGACTGAAAAATTAAATATATGCTTGACTTTTTAGTAAAACTTGTCATCTGTGATAATCTTTCAATTTTTTAATTATTGGAAATGTCACGCAAGATTACAAAATTCAAAATGACAACATTGACAGATTTTATTTTTCAAATATAAGTTTTCAAATAGCATACATTTTTCAGTTCTTTCTTGGGTAAACTTAAATAAGATAAACAAAACATCAAAAGTTGCTGAAGCTAAGTGAAAGAGAGTATCATTGAAGCAATAAACATGGTAAAATAAATAAAAGCTGGATAAAAACTTTCTAGGTATTTTTTTAGGATGATGAACAAAGCAATGTTAGGCGCAAGGATATGTTTAGGAAGAAAAAAATATCTTCTGGATAAGCTGCAACAAGACCATTTTAGCAGAAGAACGTGTTCGAGTTGGATAATGTAAACAAAGTTGGGTTTTTTTTTTTGAAAGAAGTACGAGTTTACACACGTTTCAGAAATGCAACAAGACACCAATTTCGGGCATCGTATATACCAAGAAACGTTGGGGACTTGAAATCATAAACCTCTCCTTTCTTATTTAATAATATTTGACTTGTTTTAAACAAAAATATATCTTTGGAATGGTGTTAAATAATCGTATTATTTACTAAAAACATCTTATTAAAGAATAGTTAACAAAAATAGCCTGAAAGTAACCCATGTCTGTCGCAATTGTGCTATTGAACTTGCAAGTTTAATAAAATATGCCCCAATAGCTTCCTGATCACACCTTTTATTTAAAAACAATCTACGAATTATTAAAAAGACAAAATATTATTACATAAAAAACTAGAGATTTATTATTTCAGGATTTCCAATGTTTCTTCGTTGCGGTTTTGTACCAGCATTTTGAACAGTTTCTAAAAGTTTGGTCCACATTTGCCCCATGTTTGGCATAACCCACATACCAAAGAACACTGGCTACAAGAGCTCCGGATTTGCATGTGAATAACCACTACTAGGCTCCATCCCCAATTATTATACGATGCCCGAAATTGGTGTCTTGTTGCATTTCTGAAACGTGTGAAAACTCGTACTTCTTTCAAAAAAAAAAAACCCAACTTTGTTTACATTATCCAACTCGAACACGTTCTTCTGCTAAAATGGTCTTGTTGCAGCTTATCCAGAAGATATTTTTTTCTTCCTAAACATATCCTTGCGCCTAACATTGCTTTGTTCATCATCCTAAAAAAAATACCTAGAAAGTTTTTATCCAGCTTTTATTTATTTTACCATGTTTATTGCTTCAATGATACTCTCTTTCACTTAGCTTCAGCAACTTTTGATGTTTTGTTTATCTTATTTAAGTTTACCCAAGAAAGAACTGAAAAATGTATGCTATTTGAAAACTTATATTTGAAAAATAAAATCTGTCAATGTTGTCATTTTGAATTTTGTATTCTTGCGTGACATTTCCAATAATTAAAAAATTGAAAGATTATCACAGATGACAAGTTTTACTAAAAAGTCAAGCATAGAAAAATATTTAATTTTTCAGTCAAAAAAATGTGTTATTTGGTCGTAGAACACAAACCTATCATACAATTTTGACCAGATTTTGAGAGCCTTTAGAGAATTTTCCCAATTACAACATATAAAAATTGCAGCAACATCCTCGCGGAGCCATTTTGCCCATATAAAGTGCGATCTCCTTTCAATTCCAAAAAATAGACCAATGAGCAGCCGTATTTCTTAAATTAATTCTTAATTTAATTGTTAAATAAAGTTCATGAACCCACTATTACAAACGTTAATTTTTCGTAAATTAAAGGAAATTTAGTTCTAATAGAATTTTTTCAGCACCTTTATCTGCTTTTAATATTTGCATAGATAGTGGCGTCAAACTAGCATAAAAAACCTTAAAATCTCTAACTTTGGGGAAACTTAATGGATTGACTTCATTTTTTTTGTAAAACGTTTAGAATTAAATATAAATCACTAATAAAAACTAAAATGGCGCCGCTAGTCCTTCCTGAATTTTGTATACTCTTCGCAAACTATATCTCGCTTATTATTAAGTCCACAGAAAAAATCATTCTTATAAAAATTAAAGAGAATAAAATTTTGTAATAAAAAAAATATTGCCCACCCCCCTCCGAGCTCTGCCCCCTTATAACCCCCCAAATTTTAAGTAATTTTTTTTTATGCTTATTTTTTAAGGAACAAAATCAACATTCATTATATACCAAATTAAAAAAAAATGTTGATATAAATGTTTAATAATAAGCGAGATACAAATTTTTTCAAGTTGGGGGGGCATAGTGGGGGAGCATTTTTTTTTTAATTTAGTAAATAATGTACGTTTTTTCTGTTTCTTAAAAAATAAGCATGAAAAAAAAATATTGAAAACTTGGGGGACTATAAGGGGGCGGAGCTCGGGGGGGGGAGGGGTAATATTTTTTTATTACAAAATTTTATTCTCTTTAATTTTCATAAGAATGATTTTTTCTGTAGATTTAACAATAAGCAAGTTACAGTTTGCGAAGAGTATAAAAAATTCAGGAAGGACTAGCGGCGCAATTTTAGTTTTTATTAGTAATTTAAATTTATTTCTGAATGTTTTGCAAAAAAAATGAAGTCAATCCATTGAGTTTCCCCAAAGTTAGAGGTGAAATGCTAGTTTGACGCGACTAAGAATGGAAGTTTAGTTTATATCCCCCTTTTCTAAAAAAAAGTAATCGGGCTTGTTGAGTTTTATATTTTTTAACAGTAAAACTTACTTTGGTTTAATAAACAATAGTAATAAACGGAACCATTAAGATGTATGAATGTAAAAAATAAGAAATATGCAAATACTCATAAGCAAACCAGTATAGAAAACATTATTTTGAGCAAATTATTTTATGTTTACGAATAATGTCATCAATTGACAAAAATTTTCTTTTGTAGCAAACTTTATTGTCAAAAAAATGCTGTTTTTGGTACCAACTATTTTTGAATCCAACCACAGATGAAATTGAGTCCACCAATCAAAAAACATCTCCTGTGGCGCTACTCATTTTATATAGGTAGAGTGTCTTGATTATTTTGACAGTTATTGTCGCCTTATAGAGTGGCGACATGCATCATTCCTTCTCTGTCATACAGATAATGTCATCAACGTTATAAATATATACAGGGTGGTCCAAGCAAAAGTTTCCACCCCCATTATTTTCTGAACGAATTTGTTCTGGAGAAACTGCCGCGACACGTCATTTTTTTTTTTGGAGGGGGACATCTAATTAGGGTATTTTTTAATTTTTTTATTCAACCCTCCAAGCGGGGTGATTACCCCATCAAAAATTTCAAATGGCACTACGGGTCAAGTGAGGTCTTATTTGAAAGCTACAATTTTTCTCTTTTCAAAAAAAAAAAATTTTCAAAATCGGGCGAAAGTTTTTCAAAATTTTAGTTTTTTTGAATTTTAAATTTGATTATATTTTACGCATCTTAAGATGAAAATGCTTAGACAGGTCGATTTTCTTTTGAAGAAGAACATCTAACAACATATTTCTTAATTTTTTTCTTCAACCCCCCAAGCGGGGTAACAACCCCATCAATAATCTTTTATGGCCATTCTGGGTAAGTGGGGCCTTATTTGAAAGCTACAATTTTTCTCTTTTCAGCAAAGTAAAAAATTTTAAAATCGGACAAATATTTTTCGAAATTTTGTTGTTTTTTTTTTATTTTAAATCTAAAAGTAAATTTAAACACCTAAAAATTTTGATTTTTTAAGAAATTATTCTCAAAATAACATTTTTAATTTTTTTTAAGAATAATTTCTCAAAAAATTAAAATTTTAAGGTGTCTAAATTTAATTTTAGATTTAAAATTAAAAAAAAACAACAAAATTTCGAAAAATATTTGTCCGATTTTAAAATTTCTTACTTTGCTGAAAAGAGAAAAATTGTAGCTTTCAAATAAGGCCCCACTTACCCAGAATGGCCATTAAAGATTATCGATGGGGTTGTTACCCCGCTTGGGGGGTTGAAGAAAAAAATTAAGAAATATGTTTTTAGATGTTCTTCTTCAAAAGAAAATCGACCTGTCTAAGCATTTTCTTTTTAAGAAGCGTAAAATATGATTAAATTTAAAATTCAAAAAAATAAAAATTTTGAAAAATTTTCGCCAGATTTTGAAATTTTTTTTTTTTTGAAAAGAGAAAAATTTTAGCTTTCAAATAAGACCCCACTTGACCCGTAGTGCCATTTGAAATTTTTGATGGGGTAATCACCCCGCTTGGAGGGTTGAACAAAAAAATTAAAAAATACCCTAATTAGATGTCCCCCTCCAAAAAAAAAATGACGTGTCACGGCAGTTCCTCCAGAACAAATTCGTTCAGGAAATAATGGGGGTGGAAACTTTTGCTTGGACCACCCTGTAGATTTTGGGCCAATGGAGGATTGAGGCACTGGTGAAGTTGGTAGCCAGTGCTTTAAATTGGTCCTTTGGCACACATTTTATTTTTCTCTATTTTTATATGTATATTTATATATGTATCATTTTGTTCCTACTCTGTAATGCTTCTTGTGTGTCAATAAATGCTATTATTATTATATTATTATTATTATAGCCAAAGTGACAACAATTCAGGGGCGGATAGAGAGGGTAGCCCAAGGGGCCCGGGCCCCTAGGCTGAAATTGATTTTTTTTACTTTTATTTTTTCTTCAATATTTTTTAACATCACTAGTCTACATTGAGAAAATATCCTAACTAAAAATGAGTGTTCCATTGATGTTTATTGTTTGTTAAAATCATTTATTTTGTTTTTATTTAAATATACCTTCGCGATTAAAAGTGCAACATTCAAGCAAAAATCTACCTGTTCTAGATTTCAAGTTCTTTGGGGGATTAAGATTAAACCCTTTTATAACTTGATTTAGCTTCGATGCGTTTCCACTGTAGATGATGGTATTACCTACAAAACAAAAGAATCCCACTCCATTTACCATAGATATGGTTTTACCCAAAAATACACCCTTATTGTTTTTACAGGGTGTTTTGGATTTTATTATTGGGTTACACCTATTTCCTGTGGAGAAAAAAATGGTGTGCGTTACACTGGGTACTTTTCTTGACAGAAGTTAACTAAGGAAAACCGCATTTCGATAGTTTTTTTTGTTTCTTTTGAGATACGAGACATATTTTACTTTTCGCAGATTTTGAGTCGTCGTATTTCCCTTATTATTGACTGTTTTTAAATAGGGTTAAAAAATGTTTCATCAGTTTTTTAACAGGAGTTTAATTTAAATATGCAAAAAGAAATTTTTTTCAACCAACCAATTTTGCAATACGAGGCGAGCTTGTGTTTTTTTTTTATAGGGAAACTATAGTTGGCTATAAAAAATTTGTATATTTTTTGAAATTTTTAATGATATGTCAAATGTCATATATTTTTTTCACATGGTCAAAGAATACGCAAAAACTGATAACTATGGTTTTTATTTAAAAAAAACTAAAGTTTGCCTCGTAGCTTATAGTTCATTTTTTTTAGAGAGAGAAACTCCGACCACATGATAAATGTGTTTTTTGGGTTGCCTATTAGGGGTTTGTTCAGTAATTTTACTCTTTTTTGTTGTATTTTCGAACAAAGCTTAAAATCTAACGTTTGTCAAAACTGAAAGATTTAAACAAATCTGTCACAAAAAACTAAAATTCAAAACAAATTTAATGTTTTTGTCCATATACACCTATTTCTTAATGAGTAACAAGTTGTTAAAGTGTCTTGTGTGTTGGGTAACGGTTGGGGATACCATAAAGGCCATAAAGGGGATTCTCAATCATCTTGGAGGTATTAGTTATTTAGAAGCATTAAAGGGGCAAAAAATTATATATAAACGTGAAATGAGAAGCCCCTTTTAATTCAATGCAATTGTGCCACACCGATTCATACTGCATCAGGATATTTTGGCCATTTTGCAGAAACATCAGGCAGCAAAATAAACAGCTTTGAGAACAAGCCATTTTGGAAATAAAACAATTTGAGTGTAGCGCAAAAAATATTTAACTTGCAGTGAAAGACTTTTTAGAATATTTGTAAATTATAATATTAGATTCTCAAAGGTTGTAGTTATATAAAATAAATTTTAATTAAATAGAATAAATAATTGTTTAGTGGCACAACTTAGAAGAATCGGTGGATTATTGTAAACTATTCAATCGGCAAACTTATAAAATTGCACAACAGATAAGCTCCGTTTAAGCACTATTAAAACTGCGTCATCCGCAAAAATCACCACTTATTAAAACCCCGCTTGTGAAGCATAATGTATACAAAATTTGGCCGCCTTTTTTGCAAAGGGACTTTAGTTTAGATCCTGAGAGTTTTCGCATAAACAAATTCTGCAGTTCCTGTTCATGGTTCAATTCCAGTCCCCCTTTCGGTCCCATGCTCTTAATTTATTTAAAAGATTCTTAAAGCAGGATCTTCTGAAGCAGCCTAGCTATTAAACACACACAATCCACATTAACAGCAATTCCAGAAAATTATCTTTTTGGTAAAGAGGATTTAAAATTTGTTTATGGTGTTATAAAACTAACATTTTCTTTTATAAGAATTTTAACTGGCATGTTGACGTGACAAGATATTGACATTTAAAAAAAAATTCAACTGTTCAACTTTTGTTTTGATTGTTATAGTGACACTATAGAAGTTGACGTTAAGCATAACCAAAGTTATTTTTATGCCAAAAAAAACATATGTTTTGCTGCGGCCATTTTGAATTTTTCTAGTGTAAATTCACGGAGCGTGCAACCAATTACAGTAACTAATTTTTTTAAGGTAAAGGTAAAAAATTCTCTCTATAAAAAAAATATACTATAGTATGGGCTGGTTGAAAACATATTTGAATTCTTGATAAATAATTGATAAAAACATTTTTGTACCGTATCTAAAAATAATTAAGGATATAGTCTTAAACTTGCTTTTACACTATGTCAAAAATAAATTCGCCTGCGCCGCACTTGGCAGGGGGCTGCCACCCCCAGTCCCCAGCAAGCCTCCATGAATCAGTAAAGTTTTTTTCCTATCTTACATTTTTCCATATAGTTAAACGCCCATGACCCCCCCCCCCCCTAGTGATTTTGATGGCTACTTGGGCCCCTACCTAAATTTAAGCCTGTATCCGCCCCTGCAACAATTACAACTTACAATCACAATTGATGACATTATCTGTATGACAGAGAAGAAATGATGCTTGGCGTCACTCTATAGAGCGACAATAACTGTCAAAATCATCAAGGCACTCTATATATAGGTACTCTAAAAACAACGGGGCTAAAAGTACCAAGCAATTTTTATAAACCCTCTACTAGTGGTATTTTAGGCAAATTTCTTTTCAGTAACCATAACATACCAAAGGTAACCACTCAAATTTCTTTTGGTCATAGTTACAGTAATGACGTCACAACAAGTAACCTGAAGTAACCCTGCTCGGATGGTAAGTTACATCGTCAGATGCCTTTCTAAGTTGCATTTTAAGGTTAAGAATGCAATTTTACTAAAAAAGTGTAAAAACACTAAAGTAAAACTAAACTAAAACTATTTTTTAAATTTTTTACTATTTGAACTTTAGATTTCAAAGTTCTAAAACAAGAAAATGCTCAGACAGGTCGATTTTCTTTTAAAAAGAGACAACTGAAAAAAATACCTCTAAATTTTTTTTTTAACCCTCTCCGGAATGGCTACATCTTAAAAATAATAAATAGCAAAAAAAAAATCAAGAGATGCCTTATTTTCGAGCCACAATTTTTTTCTTTTCAGCAAAGTAACAATTTTTAAAATTTGACAACTTTTATATTTTTCAAAAAAAATAATTTAATTAAAATTTAGAAATTTAGTCCAATTTTCAAAATTTTTACTTTATTAAAGAGAGAAAAATTGTGGCTAAAAAATAGGGCCTCCCTTAACTCATTGTGCTATTTAAGATTTTTGACGGGTAGCCCCGGTAAAAGGGTTGAAAAAAAAATTAAGAAATATTTTTTTCAGTTGTCTCTTTTTAAAAGAAAATCGACCTGTCTAAGCATTTTCTTTTTTTAGCACTGTTAACTAACTTTGACATGTAAAATTCAAATAAAATTTTTTTTAAAAAATAGTTGGTCGATTTTCAAAATTTTTATTTTTTTGAAAAGAGAAAAATTCTAGTGTTAAAACGAGACCCCACTTGACCACATTGCCATTTAAGATTATTGACAAAATGATCCCCCACACTCCACAGTAAGTGGTTAAAGAAAAAAAATAAAAAATATGTTGGTTAGGTGTCCTTCTTTGAAACAAAATTGACGTGTCACGGCATTTTTTTCAAAACAAATTTGTTTAGAAAATAATGGAGGTGGAAACTTTTCCTTGGACCACCCTGTATATATTAAAACAGGATCAAACTTTCCACTTTGACTGAAATTTAAGAAAATTACCATATTAACCAAACGTTAGCGGTCTTAATCAGTCCGAATGTTTAATTGACAGCTAGACATACCTAAAGATAAAACAAGACAGATACCCAACTTTTACAAATGATTTAAAAGGTTTTTCGGCCGAATTCAAGATATTCGCATTTTTGCTAAAGTCCAAAAATTTATCAAATTCCTGGCAAAGTTTAAAAAAAAACCATACCAAAAGCTTTGATTTTTCTTATAGTATGAACGTGATCGTAAGATATCAGGTCTAACAATAAATCTCAAGAAAATTAAGCATTCAGTGCTTTCGTACACTAAACTTAGCTAACTACAGATTGTAACAAGATGTCGGGCGATACAGATGAAAATCAAAATGCTCCGTCGAATTTGATCAAAAAGTTATTTAAATGTTGTATACCTAAATTAGTTTCGGTTTTCGTTTGTATCAAATGTGGTGAAGCGTTCCATAGAAGCTGCCTTGAAAAGAAAAATCTAGCAATTATCGACGATACGCGTGTTATTTGCGGTGGTAATGGTGGTAAAACAACTGACCCACTGGATCGTGCAAGTGCCAACCAGGGAGGATTTTTTGGAAACAGCACTACCCTTACAGTGCTATCCACTAAAAATAAGGCTCTACGTACTGAAAGTGAGCTACTCAAAAAGGTACTATCTGAAATGGAAAGTAAGAACAGCATCATTTTGGTGTTTAAGAATCATCTAGAAATTCAGTGTAAATTCTTATCTGATCTCATTGATATGAACAGCAGAATGGATATCTTGCCGCCTAAACCTTTGTTCAGCGCAGTCGCCAATTCCAGTAAATCGAATCCGAATAATCAGCAGCGCCCGCAAGGCCGCAACGTAAGCACCAACGGTAAAGCTCAACGTGAACGTGCCCTTAGTAGTTCAAATGTTCCTGTTTCCAAGTCCGCAAATGACAGTACAACGTCAACAGCGTCAACTTCACAAAGTCATAACAACAACAACTAGAAATGGGTTAGATCAGTAAACAGGTTAGATCATTGAGTGGGTTAGGTTTTATTATAAAATGCCGACATTTAATAGGATACTCCTCGCAGTAATTAACCAATCACAATATTTTATAAAAGAAACATTTTTTTTATTTAAAAATAATCTGCGAAGAGGTCCAACTATTAACTCTCTCTTTCGCAAAAAAAATATTTATTAGCGAAGAGCATAAATATGAATTCTGCCGCTGACGTTTGAGATTTAATTTGACTTAAGAAAGATGCTGCTGTGTTTCGGATGTTTTTGCAAAGCCTCCTAGACCGAGGCCAAGACTTATGGGACTTAGAACTTTTTTATTACTAAAAATCTTTCTTTTAGTCTTTTATGCCCTAATAACTTAACAAAAAAAAATTACAAAAAATTATTTTTAATACAGAATTACATTTTCTTTAATTTTTTATTAAAAATTTTTTCAGTAAATCAAATAATAACGAAAATACGGCGTTTTTTTTTTATTGGGGGGCTAATGGGGGGTCGGATCAAAAAATGTTTAAAATAAATTTTGTAAAGAGTTAAAAGGGCTTTATTATTACGAAAGTTTTTTTTTTCTTAAATTTTTAATAACTGAAATATGAATTTTTTACCAGTTTGGGGGCCCCGCTACCCCCCTTGTTTTTATCCGATTTTTTCCAATAACAATCCCAACCAAGATTTTAATAGGAACGATTTTTTCTGAAAATTTGAACATGATTAGGATTTTCGTTCTTAAGTTATCGTGTTTACAAAAAACGTGACAGAGTACAGACGGACAGACGGACAGACGGACAGACGGATTTTTTGAAAGTTGTTCAAAATTCGATGAAACGCACGAATCTGCAAGAATTTTTGCTCTACGACGATTTTTGACGATTTTAGAATTTTCAAAACAATCACAATATACTCCTCGTTTTCGACTTTGTCTGCGAGGAGTATAATAATAGTAAATTAACGTTAGATCGGTTGCAAAATGCACTCAATAATGCACTTGCCTATTCAGAAGAACCACAACCGAGAGAAGAACCTTATACCGAGGTGCCAATCCGAAAACGCTGTCGCGCCATCGTGCATTTGGGAGAAAAACAATGCAACGACTTAGCGTCGGTCGAACGCAGGCAGTGGCTTCATCTTGGCAGACTTGCTCCTAAAATTACTGGGCAAATTATTGAAAAGTACCTAAGGGACGAGCTAAAAGTTGTGGATTTTCAGTGCTTTGCGTTAACATCGAATGAAGACTACCGTTTAAAATAGGAGTGCGTGAATCAACCAAAACAAAGCAAGGAACTTCCATTCGCGATTTCATCCCAAGCCGCCCAAATGCAAGTCATAATTTTCGACAACCTTCACAACAAAGTCAGAATTTTCGGCAACATCTTCAGCCAACACCAAATCGATAAACCAAATAAAGATTCTGTATCAAAATGTTCGTGGTTAAAGGATTAAAAACTAACTGATCTTAAGTGTGCGTGTGCCTCGAATGACTATCATATTATTGTGCTGACAGAGACCTGGCTAAATTCGACATTTTCAAGCAACGAATTCATCGATGACCGATACGCAGTGTTTAGAACTGACCGAAGCGAGTTAAACTTACAGAAGCTACACGACGGAGGGGTATTGATGGCAGTTATGAAACAATTTCAGGCTCATAAAGTTTTTACACTTTCTTTATCAACTGAAGAACTTTGGTTGAGCTTTTATAACAACAAAGAAAAATGTCTACTATGCACTGTATATCTACCTTCAGATGTTGACAATGAGTTCTACGATGCGCATGCAAACAATGTCACTTACATGTCGGATAAATTTTCTGAGTATCAGCAAATAGTACTCGGGGATTACAATCTTCCTACTATAGTCTGGTCATCAACCGAGGAGCTTCCTGGCCTGGTTCCTCTTAATGTAAAGTCTGTTAAAGAATCTATAATTTGTGATACCTTTTTAACTAATGATTTTTTGCAGTATAACAATTTCTTAAATGTACATAACAAAAGTTTGGATCTCTGTTTGTTACATACCCATTTTTCTATTAACCATATTTTACGATTTATTCTAATTTTATGCTTCAACCACCTTAAATTCATAATAAATAACTCGCCAGATGTTAAAGTTATGTTGTTTAAAATTATTGATTTTATTGAGAAATATCGATCTGAATAATAGGTACTGAAAGTAGGCAACCAGTAGTACATTAATGTACTGTGGTTAGTTTCAAGATCTATTTCTATTTAAATAGGTCTTAATGGTTGGTTTTTCGTAAATGAACCTAAATAGAATTAAATTAAGAAACAAAACCCTTATTTGAAACATATATTGATTACTATTTACCTTCAACAATCGATTTTTAACTCAATACTATTTTTACAACTACTGGGAATTTCTCAACTGTTGGTAACCTAGATTTCTGTAAAATTTTATGACATGTGAACAGGAAGCTGCGCGTAGGTTGTAGTTTGAATGTTTTTTATAAATGGGTTTGCATAAGGGCAGTTGGAAAATGGGAAAACAACGCATATTTATTGGCGTATTTACGAAAAAAGGATTTTAATTAGGGACGGAAGTAATTAGGCATCCATTTTCTCTTCACTTTTGGTTCAATAGTCAGTACAGAACGTTGTATCTTTGATTTTTCATTATTTAAAAGTTATTTTGGAATAATTTTATCCATTTGATGGGATCTTCGAAAATCATTGTGTTGATATAATTTCAGTGGTAATAATTTATGTGATTTGGAAATTATATTGAAATCTTGCTAGGCAAGGATTGTGAACCTCGTGTCTATGTACACTACTTCTTTTAACCAAAAGAAACCCTCCAAACATCTGAGGTGAGTTTCAATTCTATTTCTTTTTCTCGTTACTTAGAAAATATTCTTAAAAATAGGGTTCCATACACCCCCCCATTCATCATCCTGCATAGAAATTTGGAAATACAGCTCAAAAATCAGCTTGGCCATTCACTCAAAAAACCAGAATACCGTGGGTTCAGCCCAGTTGATCGATTTTATGAACACCTACATGGAACAGTTTTTAAGCAGCCCTCTTTCGCTAGCTGTGAGATTTTCTACAAGCAATAAGGACTAAAATCTGTAAGTCAAAAACTGTCCATATTTTTCGTCGAGAATACAGGCTACGTGACACATTATAATTCTTCAAGAAATATTTTTGCTACCTTTATTACCTATTTTTGCTACGTTTAATTTTGCACTATTTTAGTAACTATTCAAATTTAAGTAAAAATTCAATTTTAAATAACTATTATTCATTTTTTTAAATAACTATTATTCACTTTTAAATAATAATTTAAATATAATTAATTAATTAACTAACAGGATAAGAATACTTTTCTTCTCTCATTTTATTAAATTGTGTATTTAACCGTGTGAAGAATAAAGCTTTATCTCGCAACCGGCACATAGTATGTGTCAAATTTGTATGTTCCTCTTGCAGGTAATGTGATAATAATATTTTTTGAGTATTCTAACTGTTTGGGTTAAGTTATAACTTAACAAAAATTTATATTTTCTTTAACCGACATTAAATAATTTTGAACTACTTTGCACTTTGGTTATTATTTAATAATTTTTCAACAATCTTAATTATTGATCTGGTCGCAATAGCATAGTACGACCAGTGGCGCCCATTTTTTTATTTTTTTTTCTTTTTCGAGAAAAATAATTACTAAAACCCAACCCACGCCGACTAGAGCTAGCAGGTTGGCACAACTGGGGTACAACCCCCATCCATGCTATTAAATTTAACCAGGTTGTAGCAGATAAATTTGACGCCCTAACGTGTGGAGCCCCAATTTTTGCACTTTTTACTTACACATTTTTTTTATTTTGATGCAAAATAGAGATCAAATAGCGTCGGTTAAAAAAAAATAAATTTTTTTTTTTGTAATCCAAATAGTTATTTTACATTTGTCCCTTCTGGTATTGAATAGTCAAGTTGGTTATAGCGTTTTCTGAATTTTTATTCTTGAAAATTTTTTTTTGGTCAACATTTTGATTTCAAGATGGAGTTTAAACTTACGGGTGCAAGTTTGAATCGGTTGTCGATAGATGAGCTTCGTTATGAGTTGATAATTCGTGGATTGTCTCCAGACCCTCGAAAAACTTGTGATGACTTACGGACTTTGTTGCGTGGTATGCTTAGGATTGAGAAAAATGGTACTTCTACGGATATAGATTTTGCTCCAGGTTTATTACAGGTTGAAGTAGCAGCACTAGAGCCCAAACTAAAGACGCTTGCCGATGATATAGATGAGTTTGACGGAGATAAGACAAAACCTTTATATTTCAGAATTGTTGCTAAATTATCTCATCTAGAACCAAGGATAGAACGATTAGCAGTGTTTGACGATAGTGAAGCCATTCTTAGCACGATGCTGGATTCCATGACAACGTTGAAAGAGAATTTTATTAAAAAACTTCTATCTAAGGCACAAACATCAGCTGTTCAATTTTGTTTGGATTTATCCGCTATTTCGAGTAGTCCGCATGTTAAGCAAGGTAGTAGTAAAACGTTTAGCATATTTAGCAAGTGCTAACAATAGTAAACAAAGAATAACTCCTTTAGATTCGGATGATTCAAGCTCGTCTGAGGATGAAAAGGATAATGTTAGTGATGTCGAAGAACCAAATCGCGTGAATCTTTCTGAATCTAAGGCCAATTGTACAAGCAAACCAGAACGATTGTCGAATGTGTCTTCTAATCCTAAAGTTAAGTCTAGAGGTGTAGTTCGTGTAAACCCAAAGGACATTATGAGTTGGAAAATTTCTTTCAGTGGTGAAGGTCAGGTTAGTGTCAATGCCTTTCTCGAAGGTTTCTCGGAAATGAGTTTAGCATATGGTTTAAGACATGAGGATGAACTTTTGGATGTAGTAGAGTGCCTTGATGTCATATTGACAGTTATTGTCGCCTTATAGAGTGGCGACATGCATCATTCTTTCTCTGTCATACAGATAACGTCATCCACATATTAGCAAAGATGACAACAAATACAACTTACAAACACAATTGATGACGTTATCTGTATGACAGAGAAGGAATGATGCATGTCGTCACTCTATAAGGCCACAATAACTGTCAATATGACATCAAGGCACTCTAGGATGTAGCAGCGTTACTATTTGAGGGTAGAGCATTGACTTGGTTTAGAGCGATTCGTGATAGCATTTCGAGTTGGAGTGAGCTAAGTACTAAGTTAAGGTCGCAATTTAACCCTTACGATTACGACGAACGGCTATACGAAGAGATAAAGCAACGTGTTCAAGGTCCAGACGAACCCATGGGTATTTATTTAGCCCATATGGTTAATTTGTTTGCTAGAATAAGTATTCCGACGCCAGTTCACATTCAAATAAATATAGTTCGTAAAAATATTCTACCAAATGCAGTTGGGTTTAGCTGAAATAAAGTCATTAGATCATTTACATGACTTATGTCGACAATTGGAGCAATGTAAAATAAACGCAGAATCTCATCACGCGAATAAAGCCCCTTTTCAGTTGTTAGAATCAGACTTAGGTTATTATCCATCACCAAAGCCGACTAAATCTCGAAATAACTC
The DNA here is from genome assembly GCA_963920755.1 of Cartodere bifasciata. Taxonomy (NCBI): domain Eukaryota; kingdom Metazoa; phylum Arthropoda; class Insecta; order Coleoptera; family Latridiidae; genus Cartodere; species Cartodere bifasciata. Next base: position 15,740,864 of record OY987193.1, on the reverse strand, counting down.
AAACCTCAATTACATGCAAATAAATAATCCTGAAGGTCAATCGTCTCCTAGGGCTTATAATGACTTGATAAATTCGGCAAACCAAAGTCGAAATTCTAGTACTCTTAAATGTTGGAAGTGTAAAAAGCTTGGACATATTGCTTCGGAATGCAGTATTCCTAAACTAGTGTGTTTTAAATGTCAGACGCCTGATTTCACCGTCAAAAAGTGTCCCAATTGTAACAAAAATAACAATCAAGATAGTGTGGAAAACTCAAACCAGGGGCATGCCAACTAGGCGGTCGCTTGTCCCTTAATAATTCCGCCAATCGTTCAAAAATTAAAACCACCGTTAATTCTCCAAAAACTTAAGTGACCAAAATAAAATTATTCTAAATTATATTTTACAAAGTAGTGAAGGTGATGCCAGGCCTAGACTGAAAGTAAACATTTATGGTTTTGAACTATTTGGTTTACTAGATTCTGGCGCTACACATACATTTTTAGGTCGTAAAGCTGTGGATTTGATCAAAAACTTAGGTGTAACTGTGGGATTTCGAGCAGAAAGATGCACTATAGCTGATGGTTCTCAATTAGAAAGTTTAGGGATAGTAAGTCTTCCAATTCAGGTTGCTGACAAAATTGTTTTATTGCAGGCGAGACTTGCACCCGAAATTATTGATGATTTAGTATTGGGAGTTGATTTTTGGGTTCAGTTAGGTACAACAAATTATCACCCAATTAAACTTAGAAATTATCCAGTATCCACTCGAGTCCCAGAATTAATTGACAAGGAGCTTGATTATATGTTAAAGGAAAAAGTTGTTGAACCCTCCGAAAGTAGCTATTCGTTTCCAGTGGTAATGGTCAAAAAGAAGGATCAAACTCACCGTTGTTGTATCGACTACAGACAGTTGAATCGTATAACAATCAAGGATGCATATCCGTTTCCGCACTTGACTGGAGTAGTTAGGATGTGCCGGTTCTAAATCAATGCCGGTTCTAAATCAGTGATTTAGAACCGGCATACCTATACCAAGGCATTGGATGGCACATGCCATCCGAAGTGACCACATCAAGAGGAAGAGGGCCATCAGGTTTGTACAAGAAGTAGCTGAAGAAGTGACCAGTGGCTGTTAAAATTCCAAGAAGTTGAGGAATAGCTGAAGAACTGGAGGAATCATAGAAATGTCAGTTTGACAGGAGCAACTACTGCTACTGTCAAGATGACAGCTTCATATGTGTTTTCGTAAATACGTCATGTTGACCTAAGAAATGTCATTTTGACATAATTGTCTATTCGAGGCGTGGGCGCGGGCTTGGGCGGCGTCCATGTCATTTTGACAGTAGAGATGTTAAAAAAAAATAAACATCAAGCTATGACGTTGTTCGTACATACGTCATATTGACATTAGAAATGTCATTTTGACAGTTGCAATGCCATTGCGCAAGCAAGGTGGACAGATTATTTTTACTTTTCACATATGTCATTTTGACAGTTGAAATGTCAAAAGAAAAATTCAACATAACAGATAGGTGTATTTAGATATATTGTTTGCCGGTTCAAAATCACTGTGCCGTTTCTAATTCAGCGCACAGATATGCTATGCCGGTTCAAACTCACTGTGCCGTTTCTAACTCAGCGCACAGATATGCTATGCCGGTTCAAATTCACGCACACATGTACAACAGAGACTATAGCTAGCAGCTTGAGTTTGAAACGGCACATGTACTTTGGAATGCTTTGCCGGTTTAAAATATATAGGTAATTGTACACCCTATATAAGTACCTAACTTTGGTGTTTTATTTTTTAATTTTTTAAGGCCCTTATAGACACGTATTTCATATACATTAAGCAAATCCTGGAAGAAGGAGGGGGCGGCGGCGGACAAGGTTTTAAAAGAATTAAAAAACACATTTAGGTAACATAAACTTTATTAAAAGAAAACTATGCATTTCTACAAATTTACAAAGCAACATTTCTTTTCCTAGGCATATAAAAAAAAAAACTATAAGATATTATTTTTATTTTCCCATGAATTATGAGTTTTATCTAAACCTAACCATTTAACATAAACTTTAGAGCCCTTTTTTCGCAATATTTTTTCCACCAAATACACATCAGGTTGGCTGGTTTTTTGCAATTCGTTAGTATAAAATCCACCTTTTATCGGATTTCCAGTTAAATCTTCAAGTAAATATGTAGTAGGATTTGTAAGACGAACCTTGACTACTTTAAATAGTTCAGTTGTCCATTTTGGAGTATATCCTTTTTCAAATTGGTACTTTTCTTTACTTATTCGTACCATATCTCCAATTTTATATAATCTTTTTGGGTCACTTATTTTAATGAAATTGTAATTATTTTTAAGAATTGATTGCATATTTTTTTCATTAACATTTTTGGGTGCTATATTTATTGCACTATGTTTTGAACTATTATATTGGTTTGTGATTTCTGGAAGTGCATCAATCCACTTGTATGATCCCATTAGACTAAAGTATTTAAATAAGCGCTCCTTTAATGTTCTGATTGATCGTTCAACGATTGCTGCTTTTATTACAGAATACGTATTGTAATGGTTAATGTTATATTTCTTCATAAGATGATTAAATTGAGAGTTAAAAAACTCAGTGCCTTGATCTGTTTGCAACAATTTAGGTACTCTACCCTGCTTCAGTATTTTTTCCATGGCTGATGTCACCTCAGTAGCACTTTTAGTTTTTAGTGGAGCCGTCCACATGTACTTTGAAAAACAATCAATAACCACTAAAATGTAACCATGTCCACGATTGAATGTTTTTTGATTGGTCATTATTGCCAGGTCAGCTTGCCAAAGGTCATCCAAACCCTTTATAATGGTTCGCCTGCGTTTAAAACGTTTAACTGTCCTTCGATGCAGCTCGTTTACGAGTATTTTTTTCTCTTTGGATATGTTGGATGTTTTTGCCATAGGATTCAAGTAAGCTTTTGAAATCTTGTTTATACTCTGATCGATAACTATCTAATTTTTGAGTCTGCTGTATAAGTTCTTTTTCAAGGTTTTTAACGTTTAATCGTAATTCTTGTAAAGAATTAAAAAAACGATTAAAATAATCACTTATTAAAGGAGCTCCAGCATCTCCCTGTCCAACAACAACTCCGTTAATCGAAGCTTGTCCAAACTTGTTAACACTCATGTTTACAATGACTGCAAATCAATAAACTAGTTGTATTTATGCTATTACGTTTTCTTCACGCAATTCTTCAATAATAGAAACAATTTCATTATTATGGTTATTATTTCCCGCAGTTGAAGAAGCAATCAGTAAACGTAAACGATCTACTAATTCATTAACTTTATTCCAATAAACATATTCAATAGGTTTGTTATTGGAAATTAAAACATTTGGAAGACCAGCACCACTCGATGATTTAGTCCTGCGATAACCTGGTTTTTGAGGTGATAAAAGCGGTCTTATATGATATCTATATTTGTGTGAACTGCTTCCTCGAACTTGTTGGGTAGAATCAAAGTTTCGATATGGTACATTTGTTAATTTTAACATTTTTCTATAATTATCATTATCTTCTGGCTTAATAAAAGCTATGTTAGGTTTTGTCATAAATATTAATTCATAAAGTCCTTTTGTTCCACGAAATGGACTATTTTCCACAGTAACATTTCCTCGGTTATCAAATTCAATTAATGATTTACCCATAAACCATTTATTCAAAGATGAATTAAATCTTAGACCATAGGTTGTATCAAATTCATTCTTCGTATCAGAAATATATCCATCCACATAGTATCGTACATTTTCAGGATATTGTTCCAGGTACTGATTAAGTATTGGACTTTTGTTCTTTTTAAGTTCAAGAAATTCATTACGAATTACACTCAAACTGTCGTCTTTTTTGTCAGTCCCATTATCATCATCATCATCATCATCAAAAGTATCACCTTCTGCAAGAGTTTCAACAGACAGAAACTTGGGAATGCTCTGTTTTGGAACTGCTGGTATTATTTCATCTTTAAGATGTCTAGGTGGTGTTTTGTACACAGGATCAACTTTAATAGTGGGTTTATTATCATTTTCAGGAGGCTCTTCTTCTTGCTCCTCCTTTTTAATTTTCGGGTACTGCACTAAAGATTGAGAGAGATTACTTAATTTTGCTGTAACAGGTCTAAAAACTTTTTCCAAATCCTCGTATTCATGTTGTCGTCCCAATTTTATCGCTTTGTATTTTTTACGCACATTACTTGCAGCTTTTAAAATTTGCTTCTTTAAAGCGATACTCATATCGAGACAGCTTACACAGATGAAATGAAACTAATGGTGACATATCACATTATATATATATGAATTTGTCAAAACCTTGTCGATATCGACCCTTGTTAATGTCATGTTCTTTAGATAGTACAAGAAAACCATGCTTTTCATCAGCCCAACATTTTCGACATAAATCCAGAAACTCATTAAACGACATATCAGTGTTTACATGATCATTCCAAATATGCTTTAGATTTAAATTATCCTGTTTAAATAGCACTAGCATGTTGACATTGTCACGCAATAAATGTTTTGGAATGCGTGCATAAGTCTGACAAAGGTAAAAACAATCAAGACACTTATGTCTACCCATGCTGAAATAACTACGAATTTTTTCTTGCTTGTCGCAGGCAATATCATCAAAAATCATAACACTATTTTCTTTAGCTTCTGTGGGGTCAATTAAACTTTTATTTTCATTATAGGCATTGTATTCCAATCCATGAACACGATGTAAAACATTTTCTAGTAATTGATACATCGGTTGGTATAAAGACTTCGAGTACACATAGATATTTTCAAATTTTAATCCATTTTCAGTAAACAAAAGACTTAGCATTACTGTTGTTTTCCCACAATTACTTGGTCCACAAATAACACAACGAATTGTGTTTGGGAATAGATTATTGTGACGCAAATTGGTATTTTTATTGTATACATTATCCACATCAGCAATTGCATGCAAAATTGGAACACTTAACGTTTGCTGTACAATTTTCATATTGAAGACTGAAACAAATTGACAACATCAAGCATTTATATATAAATATGGTTTACAGGCTGTTGCTAAATTAGTTGAACAATGACAAGTACTGGTAGAGGACTTGTAAATTCAATTATTAATTCCCTGCCATTTGAGGTTCATATATTTCATTTATTTTAAATTAATTTGTATTAATAATTCCTAATTTATCTAATAAGATATAATATTGTTATTTTCATATACAATAAACCTAATTTATTATTTATTTTATTCATTAGGTCCATCTGCCTGGTTACAGATTCTGTGGACCCGGAACAAAGTTACAGAAACGTCTTCAAAGAGGTGATAAAGGTGTTAATCCTTTGGATGAGGCGTGCAAAGAACACGATATAGAATACTCTAAGAATTCAGATTTAAATACTAGACATATAGCTGACAAACAATTGGAAGAAAAGGCCTTAAAAAGAACGTTTGCAAAAGACGCTGGCTTTGGTGAAAAGGCTGCAGCATACCTTGTCTCAAACACTATGAGTCTGAAGCGAAAGCTAGGTCTTGGCATGCAACAAAACCGTCAAATCAAACGAAAACGAATGACTATGACGAGGAAGGGGGTAAAAAAAGGTGGACGAATAGCATTCCGAAAAGCCGTGCTGGATGGTGTCAAAAACGAAATAAAAACAACTGTACCAATGGGAACCGAACTAAAGACAGCAACCAGCCAAGCAGTAAAAATAGCCAGGCATCTGGTAAGAAAAGCTGGTGGTCGCAAGAAAATTCGCATACCACGTACGATTCCCATACCAAAAAGTGGTGGGATATTGCCATTTTTGGTACCTTTATTTGCTGGCCTATCTGCTGTCGGTGGTTTAACCGGGGGCATAACAAGTGTGGTTCGAGCTGTAAATGCTTCGGAAGAGGCGAAAAAGAAACTAGCCGAAGCTCAACGACATAATCAAACTATGGAGGCAATATCACTTGGGAAACAAGGTTCAGGACTCTATTTAAAACCATACAAAGCAGGAATGGGATTGTACCTTCGTCAACCGACAAAAAACTTAAAATAAGCCTACCTAAGAGACCATTAACCAATGTAGATTTGTTGAAGAGTGTTAAAAAAATTAAAATACCTCATTTTCGTGGTGTGTTTATGCGAGACGAACTAGCCACATTGTCACCTTCTCGAAAATTGGAAAGTGGTATAATTAACTTGGATACATCACTTGGTGAAGGGACACATTGGGTGGCTTACTATAAAAACGGTAACACTGTTAAATACTTTGACAGTTTTGGAAATCTTCGACCTCCGGTGGAAGTATTAAATTATTTTAAAAAGTGTAAAAACATAGTGTATAATCACAGTGCATTTCAAAACTATCGTGACACCTACAACTGTGGGCATTTATGTTTACAGTTTCTTAAATCCAACACATAAAAAATGTCATATACATTTACGTTAACTGGAAACCAGTCACATGTACTAACAGCAAATTTTCATCCTCCAATAGAACTTGATTCTAATCATAATTATGCTTTGGCTCTAATTGGCTTTCACACATACCATAGCATTCCAAACATTGATGAAGGGGGTAACAAGCTCTATTATCAAGACGGTGACTCACAGAAGGGTTTCATAATACCTACTGGATCTTATGAGATAACCGACATTGAAAAGATTCTACAGAAACATTTTTTACTTGAATATAGTGATAAAAATCCAGACGACTTGATTTCATTAAAACCTAACAACAACACACTAAAATGTGAAATAAAAAGTAAATTTTTTGAAATTGATTTACGTCCCAGTGATAGCATTGGTAGATTATTAGGCTTTTCCCCACAACTTTTAACGCACAATCTGCTTCATGAATCTGACAAGGCTGTAGAAATTATTAAAGTGGCTACAATTCGCCTGGAATGTGATCTTGTCGTTGGATCATATTACCAGGGTAAACCTACACATACACTTTTTGAATTTTCACCATCGGTTAATCCTGGATATGCTATAAATATCGAACCAAACAATCTCATCTACCTTTCTGTGCATAAACATAGCATCGATAACATCTCCATAACGTTGTTGGATCAACGTTCAAGACCAGTAAATTTTCGAGACGAAGAAGTAATTGTTCGATTAGAACTAAAGAAAATTGATTAAATGGGTTTATGCTTCAAGACGAACAACAACAACAACAACAACAATAATTCCTATAAAACACATCCGTACATAATAAATCAAACAGTTGCAAGTAAGCTTAGTTACAACAACAACAACAAGGACAAGTGTTTAAGTGTTGAAAATAAAAGATTTTTAGAATCGTTGGGTTATCATGTTCTCACAAGAACTTCAAATATTCAATAAACCTCAATTTGAAGAAACAATTGTAAAGGAAGAAGTACATACGTATCGACCCAATGTTCAATCATATGAATACTCTGATGAAATTGAAATTTCTATCAATCAACAAGATGCTCTTATTGCCTTGTACGATGCAGCCCTATATTTGGATGTAAGTTTTACACCGGAAAAAGACGCTACTACTTGCAAACTTACCAAAAATTTTGGTGCATTTCTCTTTGAATCCATTTGCTATGAACTAAATGGAATTGAACTTGAAAGAGTTCGAGAGCCAGGTCTTGTTACCACAATTAAAACCTACATGTGTTACAATGATAATGAAGCAAAAGCAATTGCACCGGCTGGTTGGTTTGATGATGACATAAGTGCTCCACGTAACATTACAATATCATTACCATTAAGCTATCTGTTCTCAATTTTTATGGACTACAAAAAAGTTATTATGGGTAAACATCGTTTGCGTCTAATAAGATCCAGAAACGACAATAATTGCTACATAAGTACTGATGATAAAAAAGCAACAATAAAAATCAATAGTATTGAATTGAAGGTTAAACATCTATATCCAAATGATACTGTTAAGTTGCAAATGTTGCAAAAGCTTGGTAACGACAGCCCAATCATAATACCATATAGAAAATGGGAAATTTACGAATTACCCACCTTACGGAAGGCTAGCCGAGAAATTTGGCCCATTAAAACATCAACAAACCTTGAGAAACCCAGATTTGTTATAGTGGGCTTTCAGAAAAACAGAAAAAACAATCCAAAAAACGATATTTCCTACTTTGACAACAGTGACATTCGCAATGTAAGATTGCATCTAAACTCTGAATTTTATCCATATGAAGCTATGAAAATGGATTTTACTAGCAAGCAGTATGTTGAGCCGTATTTAAAATATATCGATTTTCGAAGGACATTTTTTGATGATGTGGATCGATATGAACCATACTTAAATTATGAATCATTTGAAGATAAAGCCCTATTTTTTATTGATTGTTCAAAACAAAATGAAGCAGTAAAATCATCAACGGTGGATGTCAAACTTGAAATTGAGGGTAATGGGAACTTTACAGCCGACACCAGCGTCATTTGTGTAATTATTCACGACAGTTTAGTTGAGTACTTACCCTTGACGGGAACGGTTAAGCATCTAATATGAGTTTTGCTGTTATTGATTTGCAAGGGTTTCAACTAAAAAATGGATTTGTTGTTAAAGAAATGTCCTTTACTAAAGATGGCATAACAATTTCTCAGTTTAACTTTAACAGTTTTACACCGTACCAATTTCTGACAAAAGACGAAAAGTTACAAATTCGATACCTTCAGTACAATCATCATGGCATTTCATATTTCTATGAAAATGGTCGAAATCAGTATGAAATTGGCTTAATTTTACAAAACTTTATTTCCGAAAACAATGTATCAACAATCTTCGTAAAAGGACATATAAAACAAAATTTTCTGGAAAGATTGCTTCCATCCATTAACATTGAAAATGTTGAATTTTACGATGTTGGTTGCCCTAAGTTTTTAAAAGGCCCGCCACTTTGCAATTCTGCAAGTCATACAATGAGATCAAATGTTATTTGTGCATCAAGCAACTGCAAAGTTTTATACAACTGGCTGAGTGAATATTACTAAAAGTGCACACTATTACTACTTACAAAAGCAACAGTAACAAGATGAACATCATGATGGAAAGTCTAATGAAGAAAATCAATGAAGTTTTAACTTTTATTGAAGAAAATTCCATACAAAAACTACCCTTTGAAGATTTGCAATACATTCCAGTTGTTTACCTAATTAATAATGTTTCAACACCTAACCTAAATGAAATTTGGATCCATTTACCTGAAGAATACAAAAAAGAACCGAAGCTATATGAGAAACTACCCTGCTTTGAACACTACAACCTTCCAAACCAACTTGAACATTTTGACGGTCCTGCCCCTTCAAGAAAGAACTGTCCACAATGTTTTTTTAATGGTAGATTATAGATTTGTTTTGTAATGTAGCAACATTTTTTTTTTAAATTAAAAATAAAGATTATGTCAGGATTTTAAAAATGTTTTTTATTTAAAAAATTTATTTTATAACATATGCATTCGAATAAGTATGTATGTGTTTTAAAATTACAAAATTTAATATTGCTGAGATTCCTGGTAAAATTGCGGCGATTTTAAAATATCTTCAAGGCTAAAGTAACCGTTCGATTGATTATTTTGATCATCTACTTTTTCTTTTGTTTGAGTGGCTGCTGCTGCTGCTGCTGCTGCATCTTTGGAAAACTTATAATTCTTGCAAACTTCTTCAAAAATTGACAATTCTTCTTCATTCTCGATAGTTACTTTTTGATATGAAATGGGAAGATCTCCAAATTTCTTTGCAAGTGTTGAGTTCCTTGGTGAATATTTTAAACGCACAATTACACGCTCATCTTTCATTTCTGTTATTTCTACAACACCATAGCTGTAAATAGACGGGTATGCTTAATATTGTACACATTTAATAGGAACAAATTAAAACTTACTGGAATATGTTTTTCATTACAATAAACACTGTTTTTATTGGAAGGTTTTTTGTGTCCTTAGTGGTTATTATTAATGAACATGGTAGATTAGCCATTTTTTGTTTTTTAGCTTTAGACTTGTTTCTTTGAGTGAAGTTTGATCTAAAGTGAGCTACCTTTTTTTTAATACCTACATTTCGTTTTTATTTAAACACATATGGGGGGAGGGAGCGCGCGCATATGCGTTTTACATATTTGTTTTAATGCCTACACAGACATGTCTTGACTTGTTTAAAACTGCAACAAATATATAAACACACATAGATAGATAGATAGACAGACAGACAGACCTGCATAAACAGATAGACAGACCTGCATAGACAGATAGACTGACAGACAGACAGACAGATATACAATATACTGGATCATTTTGTTGGTTGTACAATAAAACACATACATTTTACAATAAAGTTGTTTTATTATGAAAACATGCAAATCAGAACATAAAAGTAAATGTTTTGTTTGAAAAATTACTAACCTAATATATAATATTATTTATATACCGACTGGTATATTATGTTAGGTAGCAATAAAATATAATTAATAGATAATAAGTAGGTATACATAAGATTATGTGAGTAGTTTATAATATTATAAAGTCGGTGAAATTGAAGAGTGACCCCATGCTAACGTATCAGTAGAATTTTGTTTAATGTATCTTTTATCATCGTTATAGCTAAGTGCTAGTTTTGTTTGTTGAATTGTTGAGACCTTATGATTTTTTGATTTTATTATTAATTGTGAACAGGACTTATTGATATGATTAAATAAACATTCATAATAATCATTAAAAGTTATTTTTTTAGTAACAGATTTTTTTACACCCTTGGCCCTCTTAACATCATTATCATTATCATCAGCACCATCTAGTTTAAATGCATACATTTTAGACCGTAACGTAATAAATTCTGAAATTATTTTTCCTGCCATTTCATCCTTCATAAGCCCAAGCATTTTTTTGTTTGTCAGAGGAATATTGTAAGGGTTATTAATTGAATAATCGGACGTATCGAATTTGTGGATGTCTCTACGAATATACTCATAAATGTCATTTACAAAAAAATGATAAATAAGGCTATCTGTGTCCATGTACAAAAGTTTATACTGATTCGGTGAGAAAGTTTGACATACGTAATTGTAATGAAAATCATATAAAATTATTTTCGATATATCTAATATACAGAATCCTAAATATATGGGCTTATTGTAAAATATCTCTAATCTTGACATTTCAATAATTATCATGTCTTCACTAATTATTTGACTGCTTAAAAAATTTGGTTTAGCAATTAATTTTTTTGCTCCACACTTCCCATTCCAAGATGTAACCAGCTTAATATCTCGATATTTTCTTACATTTTCTATAAATTTTCCAAAAACTGCGTTTATCATTAATTTGTAAAAGTTTTTTTCAAATGCATTCGATGCAGCTTTCCTTGCTTCTATATTTATATCTATGTATACTTTTAACCATTGACTTTGGCTAAATTTCATAACTTTATAAATTTTTATTAATTTTAATCCACATTTTAGAACTTGTTTTAAATATTTATAATGGATAACATACTTTTTTTTATCATACAAAGTTGTTAATAATTTTTTATCTTTTGATCCTGGAGGAATAAGGTGTTCCGGACAGAATGGAAAATCATTATGAAAGTTATGAATTTCAGGTGGATATTCAAGGTCAACTTCAAATATATAACCTTCGTTTGAAGTATCTGACAATGCTAAAATGGTGGGAGCATCAAATTGGTTTTGATCTACCCATTCAAAATTTCCATAAGGAAGATAATCGCACATTGCAGTCCCATACAAATTATTAACATCTGCGTAAAAAATGTAGGATTCTGGATTTTCAGAATTATAATTTTTCATATATTTATTGTTGGCTAATGCATAACGATTAGTTGCAACTGATATACCTCCTCTAATTGAGTTTTCAACAAAAAATGCCATATCAACGTCAGTAAACAAGTCTAATTGAATTTTTGTTATTTTAAGCATGGCATCGAATGCAAGACCGGGTGCAGTAAAATAATGTAATGGATCAAGTTGATATTTTTGAAAACAAGTAGTTCGAAAATTTTCAAAAATGTCTGCCAACAGCAGTACATCTGTTTTTAAATATAAATCGCCATATTCACCCAAATTTTTAATGTTAAAGTGGGTCCATACTAATTTAGCATGTTCATAGTCTGAATTTGATATTTCTTGTTCGTTTAAAAAGTTATAAAAGTCTTCTTTGGATGGCAATGAATCATTATCTAGTTTCTCCCAAGAATCTAAAAAACTATAAGGAAATATGCCTTTTTGTTTCAACAATTCAAAGTCAATATCATTATAGCAATGACCTCTTAGAATGGTTTTTAAGTCATCATTCAAAAAAGAAGCAAGCGATTCCAATGAGTTTGATAGAAATCTAAATGAATCTAAAAATCTTAATTTGATGCATGTACCATCAACAGCCTTTGTAAATGAAATATATTTTTCTTTATTAATTGGTAAAAGAGTAAGAGCTCCATCAATGCCATTGGCAATACTTTTTATTATAAAATGTGCATCATAACCGCTTAGATTATGAAATAAAATAGGCACAATAAATGATTGCTTATAATTTAAATTGCATGATTGATGAGCAGCTCCCCTGTACTTTCCAGTAAAATGACAATGATCTCTCACCTTTACATCATTTAAATTAAAAGAATTTTCACAAATAAAACATTGCGTTGACTCATTAAAAGTTAAATTTTCCTCAAATGTAAGCGGTGTCATAACTTTATCGGTTAAAAGCAAATTGTGTATTGTTGTGGATATGGTTAACAATTCTTTGATAAACCAATCAATACAATTTTTTCCACGGCAAAGTTCAAATTTAGACAGTGTATCATCAAAATTACATTGTAAATAATAGGCAATGCTATATGGTATATGATTTTCTTTTATCTCTAAATCGTTAATATTTTTCTCTAAAATACATTCGAGATCAGCATAGATGGCAAAAGGAACATTTAAAGAATATTTAAAATTTTTAAAAGTCAATTTGCTTTTTGAGGCTTCCGGCATTGTAACTTTTTGTTTGTTGTGATCTCTACAAAATTCATAGTGTTTATTTAATTTATCTAAAGTAATGAAATGATTTAAACAATGGTTACATATGAACATTTTATGTGCATGTGAAGAAATTTGTTTTGATACTAAACGAGACAAATTTCTAATCAATGAAAAATGATTTATTGATTTTGAATTATTATCTGTTTTTGTTGTTAATAAAAGGTTTATAATTTGAATATTATTTTTCTTAGTTAACATTAAAGGAACAACCTGTAGTTTGTCATTTAAAACGTACACATTTATAGCTAAATTATTTAAATTTTCAAAATGTTTAATGTCATTTAGTTTAATTGGAAATTGTATTCCTTCTATATTCAAAATATTTCTAAAATCAGGGTAGGAACTAACTCTGTCAGCATTCATTTTTGTTGGATACAAATGTGCCATAACTGAATAAAGAAAACAAAAATTATCATTATTTTTAATGTTAACAACAGCCCTTTTTCGTTGAATAGCTTTGGGCAGTGGAACATATGAGTTTCCTACATTAAACAATGCACAGTGATTTATAGTTACTTCTAAGCTTTTTAACGAACGCAAAGACCACCCACTATCCCGCTCTTGAAACTCTTCTAACTTTTTTAAAAATTTGGAAATTTGGTATTTTTCAAATAAATCTTTAAAATTATCAGTTGCATCAATTAAAATATTTTTTGAATTAAAATATTTTAGTTCAGAGATAATTTCCTGTTGAGTTTGCTTATCAAATTCACAACATAGTATTGAGTTTAATTTTATAGTAGGAAACTCTTTAAGTATCTTTTTAAGTCTTACATTTATTAAAATAAAAGAATCTTCTAAAAACTGACGTGGATTAATATGTTGAAAATTTACAATAAGTCCTGTTCTTATTTTATTATTAAATACTGAATTTATATCAATCCATTTTATTCTAGCACTTCGCTTATTAGAAGTTCTCACACCAATTATTTTAAGCTCTTTAAATTGAAGCAATAACCTTTTTAAATTTTTAATACTCGTTTCTAAAGATTTAATAACAGAAGCGTTACCTGCTTTTTTTATTAAATTTTTACAATTTTTTGATATCAAATGAATAGAACTTTTAGTAAGCTTAATAAATCTATCAATCTCACCGACTTTTTTCTTTTTACATATTAAACGATAAGCTTGTTCAATTGTTGCCACTGAATCCTTGGCCTTTGCTTGAAGCTCCATCTTTCTTATTCTTTTTCAAATTGGCTGCTGCGTCACCTTGGGAGGGCTGCAACTTCTTTTTTTCAAATTTCAAAATGGTGTTGCCGTTGGGTCCTGTCGGGCCGCAGCTTAGTAGTATGAAGTTCCCTTCTGCATTAAAGTCGTCCACCTGATAAATTAAAAATATACTTTTAATTTTTTTGTTCTTTCAAAACCTATTTTTAACATGTAATTTATTATAATATCATATGAATTTATAAATGTACCTTATCGATAAAATAGTCCGTTAGGCGTTGGGGTAAAAACACTTCTTCGTTGTTGGAGAGAGTGGCAACCACTTTGATTCCATATCTCGTTGAAATTTTTCTTAAACCCAATACGTCATACGGCTTGTTAGTTATTAAATTTTTAGCATTTTTGATGTTTTCGAATTTTCCTATAGAATTTATTTGTTTGAGATCCATTTTAAACTATAATACATTAATTTAAAGATTGAACACAATTTAAAAATCATAACCTTACCTTTTTAATATTTTAACTGGCACAGAAAACAAACTATATATTTAAATCGACACTATAGCTAGTACTTGATGCAGCTTGCTCAAAGGACAAAAGACAAATGAAACAATAACAAATTCCTAATTACAGTACACACATTGTATTTTCATTTATCAATTAAATTTAGAAATGCAAAATTCACAGTTTTATATTCATATCTCTTGAGTTGTTTATAAGTAGCGAGTATAAGGTACATACCTACCTACCTAAAATTAAATAATTATTCTATTTTTTAAATATTATTGTCTATCTTGTGCCGTACCTAAATGTGTTTTTTAATTCTTTTAAAACCTTGTCCGCCGCCGCCCCCTCCTTCTTCCAGGATTTGCTTAATGTATATGAAATACGTGTCTATAAGGGCCTTAAAAAATTAAAAATAAAACACCAAAGTTAGGTACTTATATAGGGTATACAATTACCTATATATTTTAAACCGGCAAAGCATTCCAAAGTACATGATGTGCCGTTTCAAACTCAAGCTGCTAGCTATAGTCTCTGTTGTACATGAATTGTGCGTGAATTTGAACCGGCATAGCATATCTGTGCGCTGAGTTAGAAACGGCACAGTGAGTTTGAACCGGCATAGCATATCTGTGCGCTGAATTAGAAACGGCACAGTGATTTTGAACCGGCAAACAATATATCTAAATACACCTATCTGTTATGTTGAATTTTTCTTTTGACATTTCAACTGTCAAAATGACATATGTGAAAAGTAAAAATAATCTGTCCACCTTGCTTGCGCAATGGCATTGCAACTGTCAAAATGACATTTCTAATGTCAATATGACGTATGTACGAACAACGTCATAGCTTGATGTTTATTTTTTTTAACATCTCTACTGTCAAAATGACATGGACGCCGCCCAAGCCCGCGCCCACGCCTCGAATAGACAATTATGTCAAAATGACATTTCTTAGGTCAACATGACGTATTTACGAAAACACATATGAAGCTGTCATCTTGACAGTAGCAGTAGTTGCTCCTGTCAAACTGACATTTCTATGATTCCTCCAGTTCTTCAGCTATTCCTCAACTTCTTGGAATTTTAACAGCCACTGGTCACTTCTTCAGCTACTTCTTGTACAAACCTGATGGCCCTCTTCCTCTTGATGTGGTCACTTCGGATGGCATGTGCCATCCAATGCCTTGGTATAGGTATGCCGGTTCTAAATCACTGATTTAGAACCGGCATTGATTTAGAACCGGCACATCCTAACTACTGACTGGTATTTTGGACAAACTTCGTAATGCTAAATATCTTAGTTGCCTTGATATTCGTAAAGCATATTGGCAAGTTGAAGTAGAACCAGCTAGTAGACAGTATACCGCATTTTCAATTCCTGGCAGAGGCCTATTTCAATTTCGTAGACTTCCATTCGGTTTGTCCTACAGTCCTGCGACTTTTCAGAGGTTAATTGACCGTGTTATTGGCCATGACCTTGAGCCTTATGTGTTTCAATACTTAGACGATCTTATTGTAATCACACCAACATTTTCTGAACATAAAGCTATACTTGGGAAAGTTTTTGAACGGCTAGAAACTGCTAAATTAATTCTAAACAAAGAAAAATGTCATTTTTGTAGAACGACTTTAAAGTACCTTGGTTATGTTGTTGATTCTACTGGCTTACATGTCGATCCTGATAAGATCTCAGCGATAGTAAATATTCCTACTCCAAGAACAGTGACAGAGGTCCGGCGATTTTTAGGTATGGCAGGGTGGTATCGCAGATTTATTCCTACTTTTTCTACTCTGGTAGCCCCTTTGTCAGCACTCTTATGTAAGAAAAAGCGTTGGGAATGGTCTGATAAGTGTGAAGAGGCATTTAAAAATATTAAGCATCGATTAATCTCAGCTCCTATCATGATGTGTCCAAATTTTGACTGGCCTTTTGTCGTTCAAACAGATGCAAGTGACTTCGGTCTCGGTGCATGTTTAACTAATATTAATCTTGCTGATGGTAGTGAACGGGTCATTAGTTTTATTAGTAGATCTCTTAGTTTAGCAGAGCGAAAATATAGCACCACAGAGAAAGAATGTCTCGCTGTTATTTGGGCAATCGAGAAATTTAGGCCATATTTAGAACTTTACCACTTTACCGTCATTACAGATTATCATTCTTTAGTCTGGCTGAAAAACTTGAAAAATAATATAACTGGTAGATTGTGTAGATGGTCCTTACGCTTACAGGCCTACGATTTTGACATAGTTCATCGAAAAGGGAAGTTACACGTAGTTCCGGATGTCCTTAGTCGTTCAGTACCCATTGTTAGTTCGGAGTCGGAAATAATGTCACCAAACATTAGTTTAATTTCTGTGGAATTAGAACCAAAAGATAAATGGTACCTTAAAATGTGTGGTAAGGTCAAGGACAAACCCTTACATTTTTCGCAATGTAGAGTAGAAGATAATAGTTTTGATAATTTAGAGTGGAAGCGAGTTGTTCCTAAAGAACTTCGTGCGAAGGTTTTGTCCGAAAATCATGATAACTTTGATGCTGGTCACCTTGGGATTTTTAAAACTTATCATAGGATATTAGGTATAAGGTATTATTGGCCACGAATGCGAAAAGATATCACGAATTATGTTAGTCGTTGTAAAGTTTGTCAGGCTACCAAACCGGAACAAAAAGCTCCCAAAGGTTTTATGTCAGGAAAACCACGTCCTCTAGTCAGCAAACCTTGGCAAATGATAAGTACTGATCTTTTTGGTCCTTTACCAAGTACATCAAGTCGTTTTAACTCTATCTTAGTTGTAACCGATGTGTTTACTAAGTTTGTTTTATGTTTCCCTCTTCGAAATACTTTGGCGAAAACTATTATTAAAATATTGAAGAATCAGGTTTTCTTACTGTTCGGTTCACCTCAATATTTGATCTCAGATAACGGTCCACAGTTTCGTAGTAAGGAATACGCGTCGTTATTGTCCGAATATGGCATAAAACCAATTTTTAATCCAGTTAATCATGCACAATGTAATCCAACTGAAAGGACAAACCGTGTGATTAAAACCATAATAAGTAGTTATGTTGGTGACAACCATAAGAAGTGGGATATTCACTTACCAAAGTTTCAGTGTGCAATAAATACAGCAAAACACGAAGTTACCGGCTTAACTACTTATTACTTAGCATTTGGTTCTGAATTCGTACGTTCTGGTAAACAATTTGGTATAACTCTAGACCCTGTGATTGATATTTTAGATCGTGGTCCTCGTGACGATAAGATTCTTGGTGAACTTAGAACTTCTGTTAGACAAAAATTAGATCTGGCTTATTCTCGTAGTGCTGAGCGGTATAATCTTCGTAGACGTAATGTAGCTTATAATATTGGAGATTTAGTTTGGCGTAAGAATTTTTTTCTATCAGATGCGTCGAAGAATTTCACGAAGAAATTTGCATCTAAGTTCGTAGGACCCTTTAAAGTTCTAAAACGTCATGGTAACACTACTTACGAGTTAGAAAACGACAACGATAGTGGTAAAAGACGATGGCACATTCAAGATTTAAAACCCCACAATGAAATGTTAGTTAGTTGGGACGACAAGGGTTAATTGTAGAAATGACTCGGTTATCGCCGGTAGGTGGGGCGATTTATACACACATCAAAATAATCTAGGGGACAACATCTTTTCCTCAAATTATTTCATGGTGATTTGAAGTTTAGTTATTTTTAACATTGCAGTATATTCTTGCAATGCCTCCGAATAATTACCAACCATTTTCAGCGAAAAAACTAAATTAATAAAGAAAAAATAAACAAAAATAATATCGCTTGAAATTTAGCTAATTTTAAACAAAATTTAAACAACAGTTGTGAACAAGCAAAAATGTAATGCGATCTTTCAGTAGTTAGTATGCCCCCTTCTGCTAGTAATTACGGCTTAACATCTTCTTCGCATGCTTAGAATACGGGTGTCAATCATTTCTTGGTCCAATATACTCCACTGCTCTATATATATATATATTCGTATGATTCTTCTTAAGGTTACAAGAAAATTACAATACGTTGTTCGGTATTGGTGGCGGCAACTTTTGCAAGCCCGGGAGAGTCCTAGGGACATGGTCCGGGCATCTAAGTGACGACTATTTGGACTGCAATATTGTATTCCATTCCAGTCCATGATGAGCCAAACGTTGGCTGTCGTCTTCCATCAGAGCAGCTCACTTTCCCCAAATGGTTCAATTTGTTAAGTAAGCTTTCCTTTGAACATGCTCTATCGGATTTAAATCTGGTGACTGAGCTGGTCAATTCAAAACTGCAATATTCTCTTTATCTCGATAGTCGCGAACCGACATGGCAGGATTGGGACGGGCGCTATCATGTGTTAGAATAAAAGCATGTCCAATATTATGTGTATATGGAACAACGACAAAGTCCTAAATGTTGTTAATGTATTCGTTTGCATTAGAAAAGCCGTCCACCAAAACGCGCTCAGTTCTTCCGCCAAAAAAAATTCCACCCAAAACCATGATTGTGCCATCGGTAACTACGGACTTCCTGTGCACTTTCCAAGCGACCTTCATTTCCATACCGTCTCCAAACACAACTTTGTCTTGAATTTGGTTGTAAACCAAACCCTGATCCGTCTGTAAATAACACAACACAATTATGGTTTTAGGTGGAATTTTTTTTGGCGGAAGAACTGAGCGCGTTTTAGTGGACGGCTTTTTTAATACAAACTAATACATTAACAACATTTAGGACCCTGTCGTTGTTTCATAGACACATAATATTGGACATGATTTTATTCTAACACATGATAGCGCCCGTCCCAATCCCGCCATGTCGGTTCGCGACTATCGAGATAAGGAGAATATTGCAGTTTGGAATTAGCCAACTCAGTCACCAGATTTAAATACGATAGAGCATGCTCAAAGGAAGGCTTACTTAACAAATTGAACCATTTGGGGAAAGTGAACTGCTTTCTTAGTGCGTTTTAGAGCAGTTGAGCATATTGGACCAAGAAATGATTGACACCCGTATTCTAAGCATGCGAAGAAGATGTTAAGCCGTAATTACTAGCAGAAGGGGGCATACTAACTACTGAAAGATCGCATTACATTTTTGTTGTTCACAACTGCTGTTTATATTTTTTTTTAAAATTAGCTAAATTTCAAGCGATATTATTTTTGTTTATTTTTTCTTTATTAATTTAGTTTTTTCGCTGAAAATGGTTGGTAATTATTCGGAGGCATTGCAAGAATATACTGCAATGGTAAAAACAACTAAACTTCAAATCACCATGAAAAAATTTGAGGAAAAGATGTTGTCCCCTAGATTATTTTGATGTGTGTATTTAGGGCCACCTATGTGCTTGGGCATACATTTAGCTGAAACATACATCTAGCAGCACTTTGCAGATCAATTTACCTGCAACTTTAGTATCTCTTGCGATTAACAACATCATTAGCAAGATATACAAAAATTATTGTCATTTATACAATACACAAAATTTTTTTTTTGGTTCAGAATGTTGCGATTACGAAATGTCGGTTCGTAGGTTCGGTAGATTTAATAAGTAAAGTCAATTCCTAGTATATTTTAGTTTGCCTATTTAGGACATATGTGCCTGCGCTGTTGTGTCTTCTTGGCTAGGTTCGTTGGTTGACATTTCACTCTAAAGCTAATGGATGGCGACGAGAGGGTGATTTCCGTCAAATGTGCGGTTCGCGAATGCGCAAGCATGAACACACATTTCTTAGGTCCGGGCTAAAGAGCTGAAATTTCGAACAACGTGCGTACCTGATTGGACGCCGCTGCGCAGACCCATGTGGACGATATACTAGTTTCACCCTTTATGTTGTGTTTGTTCTGCTTCACAGGAAAATTTATTTTTTTTAGTTCAAACATTGTTAGTAGTTTTCAAAGTCAGTAATGCTGACGCATTACTTTTCAGGGGGTAAGGGGGAAATTTGTTACATACCCATTTTTCTATTAACCATATTTTACGATTTATTCTGATTTTATGCTTCAACCACCTTAAATTCATAATAAATAACTCTGCAGATGTTAAAGTTATGTTGTTTAAAAATATTGATTTTATTGAGAAATATCGATCTGAATAATAGGTACTGAAAGTAGGCAACCAGTAGTACATTAATGTACTGTGGTTAGTTTCAAGATTTATTTCTATTTAAATAGGTCTTAATGGCTGGTTTTTCGTAAATGAACCTAAATAGAATTAAATTAAGAAACAAAACCCTTATTTGAAACATATATTGATTACTATTTACCTTCAACAATCGATTTTTAACTCAATACTATTTTTACAACTACTGAGAATTTTTCGACTGTTGGTAACCTAGATTTCTGTAAAATTTTATGACAGGTGAACAGTAAGCTGCGCGTAGGTTGTAGTTTGAATGTTTTTTATGAATGGGTTTGCATAGGGCAGTTGGAAAATGGGAAAACAACGCATATTTATTGTCATATTTACGGAAAAAGGATTTTAATTGGGGACGGAAGTAATTAGGCATCCATTTTCTCTTCACTTTTGGTTCAATAGTCAGTACAGAACGTTGTATCTTTGATTTTTCATTATTTAAAAGTTATTTTGAAATAATTTTATCCATTTGATGGGATCTTCGAAAATCATTGTGTTGATATAATTTCAGTGGTAATAATTTATGTGATTTGGAAATTATATTGAAATCTTGCTAGGCAAGGATTGTGAACCACGTGTCTATGTACACTACTTCTTTTAACCAAAAGAACCCCTCCAAACATCCGAGGTGAGTTTCAATTCTATTTCTTTTTCTCGTTACTTAGAAAATATTCTTAAAAATAGGGTTCCATCCACCCCCCCATTCATCATCCTGCATTGAAATTTGGAAATACAGCTCAAAAATCAGCTTGGCCATTCACTCAAAATACCAGAATACCGTGTGTTCAGCCCAGTTGATCGATTTTATGAACACCTATACAGGGTGTTACCAAATAACTAGGAAGAAATTCAGGGGGTAATTCCTGAACCCATTTTAAGAAAAAAAGTTTATATAAACATGTGTCCGAAAATCCTTTGATTCTGAGATACAGGGTGCCAAAGTTTCTCAAAAAAAATTTTAATCTTAAGATTACTAAAAATCTAAACCAGATATTTATTTGAAATAATAATAAAAAAAAGAAATTAACTAACCCTTCATTGTTAACTATGTTTTATTTTCATTAACATAAAAAAGCCAAACTTAAAAAAGAAATTTTATTGCCTTTGGGCAATTTTTTTCTCAAAAACGGTTAGTTTTATGAAAAAAGAACAAGACACTAATTTTAAAGATCATATTCTAGGGCTTCTAATTATTTTATGAAAATACCAAAAAAGTAACACACAAAAAAGTTGGGGGTGAACAACCCCCATGGTACCCCCAAATGTGCCCCTTCCAATTATAATTTTTATTTTTTTTCTACCGCACTTTATGCCTAATGATAAGAAAATTACCCGTGCTAAGTTTTAAAGAAATATCTGGTTTAATTTCTTGGTAATCTTAAAAAAAAAGTTTTTTTTTAGAAACTTTGGCACCCTGTATCTCAGAAAAGAAGGATTTTCGGACACATGTTTATATGAACTTTTTTACTTAAAATGTGTCCAGGAATTACCCCCTGAATTTTTTCCTAGTTATTTGGGAACACCCTGTATGGAACAGTTTTTAAGCAGCCCTTTTTCGCTAGCTGTGAGACCTTCTACAAGCAATAAGGACTAAAATCTGTAAGTCAAAAACTGTCCATATTTTTCGTCGAGAATACAGGCTACGTGACACATTATAATTCTTCAAGAAATATTTTTGCTACCTTTATTACCTATTTTTGCTACGTTTAATTTTGCACTATTTTAGTAACTATTCAAATTTAAGTAAAAATTCAATTTTAAATAACTATTATTCACTTTTAAATAATAATTTAAATATAATTAATTAATTAACTAACAGGATAAGAATACTCTTCTTCTCTCATTTTATTAAATTGTGTATTTAACCGTGTGAAGAATAAAGCTTTATTTCGCAACCGGCACATAGTATGTGTCAAATTTGTATGTTTCTCTTGCAGGTAATGTGATAATAATATTTTTTTTCACTACTACCTATAGAAAAGACAATTATTGACCGATCTTCTACCAGAGAAATCACATTTCTCTCCCTTGGTCAATAATAATTTCCATGTCTATGTACACTGTACAATAATGAAATGTCAAAACATATGTCAAGGTTTTATCATAAATAGAACGGTGCTTACAGCAGTTTTTGTGAGTTTTTTACGAAGACTTTCTTATTTTGAAAAAATAACTACTATAAAATACTATAAAATACTTCAAAACATTTTATTGCACAAATATTTTAACGAAAAAAAGTTGTAAACATATCGCACTTTTTTCTGTAGCTGTGTCAGTGTTCTATCATTATCATAATATTTACAAATTTCTTATCAGTGACCATCATATTATTTAAATCATTTACGCCATTTACGAGCAAATTAATAATTATGAGTTATTTTGGAAAAAACACCCATTTGAAGAACTTTTTTATTGTTTTGATTGACGTTAACGTCATTGTCATTTCCATGGAAACTTCGATTAATTTTTTGTAAAAATAATATACAGGGTTTTGATAAAAATTGAACATATTTTTAAATTAACATTTTTCAAGAAAATGCTAGTAGTGAAAAAAATAGTATATAAACCACGGTAGAGAAGGTCATTATTGACTACGCGCAATTGTGTCCCTTGCCGCTGCCCTTCTCTACCTTGGTTAATAATGTACAGGGTGTCCCACGTAAGATGACCCAACCCCTTATCTCAGGAACTAATAACGCTAGCAAATTTTTTTTTTCGCAGGATTGTTTGTAATGAACCAAATTTTTATTTTTAGTAATGTTCCACTCTACAGGGTGTTCCATTTACTCGGAACACACATCCACTTCGTTATTTTAAATGGAACACCCTATATTTTTTTATATTTTTAAATACTCCTAAAAATAAGGATTATTTTGTTAAAAGTCCGAAATCTCCAACTTTTTTAATTTTTGGAAAAAAAATATTTTCCTGAAATTTTTGCCAGTTGCAGCAGTTTTTTAAAGAAATCATTGCGCTTTTCATTGCTAATATTTTTGCATGAAATTTAAACAACGTATAATTAAGATGCTTAAAAATCATTTTCATTTAAAATTTGACCAAAAATCGTAACCGGAAGTGAAAAATCCACCATTGAATATCAATACATTAAAACCGTTTTATTTCTAAAAAATTAAACGCAAAGCTATATTTTTTTTTCGCCCATTAAATTTATTTTTTAATATCCTTTCATTTGATACCCCACTTTCCTATACCTATCTTCAACCCTTTTGGAGATATTCGATAAGGGTAGTTTTACGAATTGTTTTTACCCCAATTACAAAAAATATATCACTTTTGAAAGATAATTGATTTGTCTAAGCCTTTTTTAAATTAAATTTCAGGACAGGGTAAAAACAATTCGTAAAACTACCCTTATCGAATATCTCCAAAAGGGTTGAAGATAGGTATAGGGAAGTGGGGTATCAAATAAAAGGAAATAAAAAAGTAAATTTAATGGGCCAAAAAAAAATATAGCTTTGCATTTAATTTTTTAGAAATAAATCGGTTTTAATGTATCGATATTCAATGGCGGATTTTTCACTTTCGGTTACGATTTTTGGTCAAATTTTAGATGAAAATGTTTTTAAAGTATCTTAATTATATGTTGTTTAAATTTGATGCAAAAATATCAGCCATGAAAAGCGCAATGATTTTTTTAAAAAACTGCTGCAACTGGCAAAAATTTTAGAAACATTTTTTTTTTGCAAAAACTAAAAAAGTTGGAGATTTCGGACTTTTAACAAAATAATACTTATTTTTGGGAGTATTTTAAAATATAAAAAAATATAGGGTGTTCCATTTAAAATAAGGAAGTGGATGTGTGTTCCGAGTAAATGGAACATCCTGTAGAGTGGAACATTACTAAAAATAAAAATTTGGTTCATTACAAACAATCCTGCGAAAAAAAAAATTTGCTAGCGTTATTAGTTCCTGAGATAAGGGGTTGGGTCATCTTACGTGGGACACCCTGTACTATTTGAGTATTCTAACTGTTTGGGTTAAGTTATAACTTAACAAAAATTTATATTTTCTTTAACCGACATTAAATAATTTTGAACTACTTTGCACTTTGGTTATTATTTAATAATTTTTCAACAATCTTAATTATTGATCTGGTCGCAATAACATAGTACGACCAGTGGCGCCCATTTTTTTATTTTTTTTTCTTTTTCGAGAAAAATAATTACTAAATCCCACCCCACGCCGACTAGAGCTAGCAGGTTGGCACAACTGGGGTACAACCTCCATCCATGCTATTAAACTTAACCAGGTTGTAGCATGTTTCGCAAATTTTAGCCATTTGTTAATCAAACCATGTGATCCTCTACTTAAACTTGATATACATCACCCATCCTTTGCTGTAGAGATTGACGTCATGGAAATAAATAAGGTAGTATAGAGAGTAATGTTTGTCTATATGACTTCCATAAGGCGAACTATGATGAACTAAATAAGGAATTCTCAAGTATTAACTGGGAACAATTACTAGAGGATAGTGACGTAGACGATGGGATGAGCATTATTTATAATATCATTTATTCGGCCTGTAAAAAATATGTCCCAAAAAAATCAGTCAAACAGTTGAATTTTCCACGGTGGTTCAATTATGAAACAAGGAAGTTGATACAAAAAAAAAAACAAGCTCATAAAAAGTACAAAGAAACGTTAAACCCGGACGATTACGCAGTCTTTTCGGAATTACGTAATCAGTGTAAAACCCATATAAACAAATCATACGCAGAGTACATAAGTAAAACTGAAAAATCAATTGAAACCAATACGAAAAACGTTGGTCTTTTATTAAGGCAAAAACTAAAGGTAGTCAGATCCCAGAAGCCATAATAAAGGACGATCAGCTTGTCGTAGGGGCACCTAACGTTGCGAATGCATTTGCAGGCCACTTTTGCTCAGTTTATGATGACACCTTGCAAGAAGACGATTTGGTACAAGATTTTGTACCAAAGGAGGCAACTACCTTAAGTAAAATTGCGATAAAAGTATCGGAGGTTCTAGAGGCGCTTCAGAACCTGAACTCCTTCAAGAGTACAGGTCCTGATGGGCTTCATCCTTTGTTGTTTAAACAGTGTGCCTCAACGTTTTCGAATCCTCTTCAAGTAATTTTTCAGAAATCGATTAATGTGGGAAAATTGTCTAGTCAGTGGAAGACTGCGAACGTCATCCCAATATTTAAATCTGGCACAAAAACCTCGGTTAAAAACTACAGACTGGTAAGCATACTGCCAATTCCTCTCAAAAATATTTGAAAGCCTTATCTTGGTATCTTTACAATCAAGCTTTAAACAAATCATCTCGTTAGAGCAGCACGGTTTTTGTAAAGGCGTTCAACTGGCACAAATTCACTCTGCTTTGTCAGCTCCACCCTAGCCTCGATAGAAGCGGGGAAAGAAGGGCACGCCGTATACTCGGATTTTCGATCTGCTTTTGATAGAGTAATACACTTAAAACTCATTTATAAATTAAAATGCTACGGAGTGTGTGACCCGCTTTTATCATGGATTACTAGCTTTTTAACGGATAGAACATTTAAGATAAAAATTGGAGACACTTTATTATTATTATTATTAAATTTAAGAACAGAATTATATACATATAACTATTATCTTCAAATAAAACTAAAGTATTTTACTAAAAAATAGATAACAAAAATAAAAGTGAATACTGTTAACATAAAAAAGGTGTAGCTAAAGAAGTGAGAAAAGAAAAATGAAAAGCAAGTTTGAAGAGTGAGAACAGATCTTACGATCGCCGCTAAAACTATTATACAGGTGTTCTCTAATGTCGTGGAAAAAATTCAAGGGGTTATTCCTGGACTCATTTTAAGAATAAAAGTTCATATAAATAAGTGTTCGATTTTGCGTCAGTACTGAGTTACAGCCAAAAAACCCCTAAAAAAATCAGTTTTTTTGCTGTAATTTCGAAAATGAATTTTTCTCAAAAATTTTATAGGACCTTTTTGATTTATCCAAATACAATAAATATTTTCCCCTTTGTAAAATTTAAAAAAAACGCGGTTATAGTGGGGATCCTTAGGGGGCTGTAAGAAAAAAAAAGTCAAAATCGGACATATGTTTATGGAAACTTTTCTTCTTAAAATGGGTCCAGAAATTACCCCTTGAATTTTTCACATTATTTGGAAACACCCTGTATTGTGTTATCTCTAACGAATTTGTTTTTCTAAAATATTCCAAAAGTTGGAAAACCTCGACTCCCTAACTTTTTACGAGCAGTTAATTAAATAGTAGAACGAGTCGAGAGCGTCCATATTTCAAGCCACAACTTTACTCCTTTCAGCAAAATAAAAATTATTAAAATCTGACAACTTTTTTATTTTTAAAAAAAAATTATTTTATTTAAATTTAATAATTTTGTCAAAATTGTTCCTCAAAAATTTTGACCCCCTTAATTCATTATGCTATTTACGATTTTTTACGGGTAGCCACCCCGGTTAGATGGTTGAAAAAAAAATTAAGTTGTCTCTTTTCAAAAGAAAATCGACCTGTTTGTTAGGATCTGTTTTTATATTCTGGCGCTCTTTTACATTAGTTTACAATACAGCAGTGCGCATGTGCAGTAGTTCTTATGATCACCATCTGTCAGAGCGTGCCGATTTAAGTAAAGTCCTTGAAATCTAAAAATAGGTGCACGTCATTACCGTGACGTCATAACTGTCGCAGAATTGCCAATCTCAAATTCAAATATAGAGTCTTATAAAGGTATGATTTCGTTGAAGCGGCTGGCGGTGACCGTTGGCCGTCGCGTTTGGCGGTAGAGCACTTAAACAATGAATTTTAATGGGAGTGATTTCGTAGGCAGCGTCTCGACTTCAGCCGTCGACCGCCAGCCGTTGACGATTCCCTCGGTCTTGTTAAAGCGTTTGACCGCCGCGTTCAGTGTTGCGCCTGCGCATATCATTGAATTGTCTTGGCTTGCTTGCTTTATGACCAGTCGTCGACGTCCGCGACTTGACTGCTCAAAAACAAGTCGCTCATCGCGACTCATCAATAAAAAATCGCAAAAAATTCAAAATGTCATTATTTTATATATACTTTATAATTTTTCGCCAAAAAATAATAAATTTTTCATAGTAATTATCATTTTTATAAATAATTACTTTTATAAAGTTCTCAATTTTGTTTTAAAAATAATTGTAATTATAATTAATTACAGGTATTAAAGAAAGTAATCATTTATCACACAATTGATCATTGATCACACAATACACATACAAAGATATTCTCTAAATAAAAGCAATTAGTACAGTCAATGTGCCCTAAATAATGAGGGGACATCGACAATATTCCGGGTGGGGTCGCCATTATAATATGTGATAACTGGAGGTCCAAAATGTAAAATCTCAAATTGCACCTCTGTCTTGGAAACGGGGTTATGAGCCCCCAAAGGGCCCCCTTCACTTCGTTTTGTAAGATCACGGTGAACCAAATTTTATAAATAGACGTTAAATAAGATTTTAAAATGATTTTCGTAAAAAAAATCTGCATAAAAAATTCCTTCCCCCCTAAATAGCCCCCAATGAGTATTATCCAATCACGTTGGATTACCACCAAATTTTGGAAATAGATACGAAATAAGGTACTTAAAAACTTTGACTGAATATTTTTTCTCCAAAAAAAATTCCTTTACCTCATAAACGAGGGGGGCCCTTAACCCTTTCGCTAGTGAATTTTCTATCAATTTATGTCACCTGAAAGGGTATTATTTTTGAATTTTATGAAATTTTGACAAAAATGTAAAATTAGTTTTTGGGACAATGGAGCAAGTTATGAAGAATATTTTTTCACAGTTGTACTTATTTATTGTTCTAGTTTTGTAAATTTATATACAATCAAATTTGCCTTCAAATTGATCTAAAAAAATTAGTAGTTCATCTAAATTTTTTTATAAGTTCCTTATGTTCGCGTGCATTATTTTAAAATTTTGAAATTTGTTATTTACATTAAAGACCAAATTTGCCTGATAGCCATTTTCTACGAATTCTGTTTTTATAGTTTCAAATTGAACGTCTCTATTAAAATGATCAATAATCTTACTATTTTTGCTAGTCTATTATTATAAATATATTTTTAAATAAACCTGTACATACCTATATAAAAATAAGAACAAAATATTAACAAAACATAAAAACTAAACATTAAACTTACAAGTATGGCTGTAATTTATTACTTCATTGTCTTCTTTTTATCCAGGACCTTGTTTGTAATTTTGTTTATGCTATTTACTGATCCGGTTCGAGATCTAGAGCTTGTTCTTGTTGGTGTTTTGGGTTCTGTATGTGCTTTTTTTAGTCTTTTGGTAACAACTTCATTTTTAGTCCTCTTTTGAGCATCAATGAGGTCTGCAACTTCAATGAATTTTTCAGCTTCAGTTGGTTCTTTGGTTTCAGTTTCAGTGAGATCAACGGTTTCAGCAGTTTCTTTGGTTACAGTTGTTTCAGTAGTTTCTTTTGTCTTGGTGATTTCTTCTTCTGTTTCAGTAGGCTCTTTGGTAAGTTCCTTCGGTTCAGTGTCGTACACAAAGGCTGTAGGATGTCTTATATTGGGGGTTGACGGCGCGCTTTTAGGTTTAGGTACAAGGTTCAGCACGGGAATACATGTGTTTTCTTTTTAAGTCTTCTATTGTGTAAATTTCCTCTCCCACATGTAGCTTATTATTTTTAATAAAAGCGGTTTCTCCTTGATTTTTTGCTTCCTTTAAATGCTTCCTCAAAATTAACTGTTCCTGCTGTTGCCTGCTTATAACAATTTTTTAGTATGTTAAGCTTAGTTAAAAACGATACAAATTCCACAATGATGCGTAGGTCTCCTCGATTGGTGGAAAATTTATAGACGTTATTTATTAGGGTTTCATCTACATCCAGTCCTAACAAATCCTTGAATATTGTTTGTACAAACAGTAATAAGTTGGTGTTATCTGGTGGACTAAGACCAAAAATAACAATATTATTTTCCTTAGTGTAACTTTCCAGTTACAGTTTACAGTTAATTTTATTCTTTAAAAAAATAATTTCCTCATCTCGGTTTTTCAATTGATTTTTAAGCGTTGATATTTCTGTGCGAAGTGTTTCTTCGTTTTTAAGAAAGTTATCTTCTATTAGTGCTTTGAGCCGTTCATACAATCCAATGTCGTTTCCACTCAACACGCTCATTATCGTTGGCTGCTGGCCGTTACAGGTGTAGTGGCCACGGCAAGGTGAGCGCGACGGTGCGAGAGATGTTCTTATCAATGTATTGTTTATTTATATCAAATTTGTGATGTTCTTACTTTGATTGATTGATGTACTCAACGGACCTCACATCAAATTAAACCAATCATCCAAATAACTTGAGACTACGCAATGTAGTTTTGGACAAAGTAGGTTTAAACTAGCTGAGTCGAGGCCGGTAGATCCGACTCTTGAGTTCATTTCTTACGTATAAATTCATTTTTTGTTAGAATTATAGCATTTCCTAATGATAGTCCATTAGGTCCAAAACATAAAAACAACCTTTTATGTTTTTAAAGACATGTCCAATATTTACATTGCATTTACCAAAAAACAGTTTTTGAATAATAAAAATTATACTGAACTTTTAAACCATAAGACCTTTACATGACCCAGAACCCTTGTCTTTTAATTATCCATTCTTTAAGTTTGACTTAACTAATCGTCAAATTATAAATCGTCTCCTGAAGATGGCCTACTAGGTCCGAAATATAAGAAAAACCTTTTATGTTTTCAAAAACATGTCCAACATTTACCTTGCACTTAACTTAAGATAGTTTTTTAATAATAAAAATCTTATTGACCTTTCAAACAATATGACCTTGACATGACCTTGAACTCCTGTCTTTTGGTTATCCATCCTCCAAGTTTAAAACCTTTAACTATTGTGGTGTATGAGATAATTGAAGTCAAACTATAAATCGTTCCCTGAAGATGGCTTACTAAGTCCGAAACACAAGAACAACCTTTTGTGTTTTCAAAAACATGTCCAACATTTACCTTGCATTTACCATAACATAGGTTTTTAATAATAAAAATGCTATTGACCTTGTAAACAATATGACCTTGACATGACCTTGAACTCTTGTCTATTGGTTATCCATCCTCTAAGTTTGAGACCTTTAACTATTGTGGTATTTAAGACAATTGAAGTCAAACTATAAATCGTTTCCTGAAGATAGCCTACTAAGTCAGAAACATAAGAACAACCTTTTGTGTTTTCAAAAACATGTCCAAAATGTACCTTGCATTTAACTTGACATAGTTTTTTAATAATAAGAATGCTATTGACCTTTAAATAGATATGACCTTGACTTGACCTTGAACCCCTGTCTCTTGTGTATCCATCCTCTAAGTTTGAGACCTCTTACTATTGTAGTATTGGAGCAATGTTAATGCAAACATTGACATTTACAAACGTCATAGGTTTTTTTCTAGACATAGAATTTTTTTTAAAAAGTTTTAGCACAAAGGGCTCTGCGAAAGAACATTTTTAAGCAAAAAAAAAATCCAATATTTTGGGCTAGATTTTTTTTGCATGCAATATCTACTAACCTTGACCAGTGGTCAATATGACCCTGAGGTCATCTTGACCACAAGACTTTGGTATTTACTTATGCCAAGTTTGAACTTTGTATCTAGTACCATAGTTGAGAAAATTACAGTTAAAGAAATTTTTTGCTCCGTACATCCATCCATCCATCCAGCCATCCTAACATACACCAAAGTGATATTAGTTCATTTCTCTAAAGGAAATGTACTATTGTAATTGCAATTTCTGAAAATCGATGTTTTTTTGCAATTGCGCCTAAACGAAGCAAGATACTTGAATACTTTATGCTGTTGGAAAGATGCTACAAAAAATTCCCGATCTTCTGATAATAGAATCATATCGATCGGATCATCCACTAGGTTGTAATTAAAAAATATCACTTTTGTGTATTTTTTTAACTGTAATTTACTTAACTATGGTACTATTTAGAAGGTTCAAACTTAACATAAGGAAATACCAAAGTCTTGTGGTCAAGGTGACCTGAAGGTCAAAGTGACCACAGAGCAAGGTTAGAAGATATTGCATGCAAAAAAAAATCTAGCCCAAAATATTGTGTATTTTTTTTGCTTAAAAATATTCTTTCACGGACCCCTTTGTGTTAAAACTTTTTAAAAAAAATTCTATGTCCAGGAAAAAAGCTATGACGTTTTTAAATGTCAATGTTTGCATGAACATAGCTCCAATACTACAAGAGTTAGAGATCTAAAACTTGGAGGATGGATACACAAGACACAGGGGTTCAAGGTCATGTTAAGGTCATAACTTTTTAATGGTCAATAGCATTTCTATTATTGAAAATCTATGTTAAGTTAAATGCAAGGTAAATGTTGGACATGTTTTTGAATACATACAAGGCTGTTCTTATGTTTCGGACTTAGAAGGCCATCTTCAGGAAACGATTTATAGTTTGACTTCGAGTATCTCAAACATAACAATAATTAAAAGTTTTAAACTTGGAGGATGGATAACCAAAAGAAAGGACTTCAAGGTCATGTCAAGGTCATATTGTTTGTAAGGTCAATAGCATTTTTATTATTAAAAAATTATGTTAAGTTAAATGCAATGTAAATGTTGGACATGTCTTTAAAAACATAAAAGGTTGTTTTTATGTTTTGGATCTACTGGACTATCATCAGGAAACGCTTTAATTCTAACAAAAAAATGAATTTATACGTTAGAAATGAACTCAAGAGTCGGTTCTACCGGCCTCGACTCAGCTAGTTTTTGAATAACAACCCAGTGGATGGTCCGATCGAGATGATTCTAGTATTAAAAGATCGGTAATTTTTTGTAGCATCTTTTCAACACCCTTAACATTTACGTATCTTGCTTCGTTTAGGCACAGTTGCAAAAAAACATCGATTTTCAGAAATTGCAATTACAATAGTACATTTCCTTTAGAGAAATGAACTAAAATGAAAAATTTAGCACTTTATTTTAAACAATATTACTATCAAACACAACCCTAACGCTTGACGATCGAATAGTGAATGTTGAAACCTATATACAGGGTGTCCCAGAATTGGCGCACCACCTGTATGGTACGCTGTTAGGGCATGCCTGGAGATTCCAGGAAAATTGTTAAAATAAATATTAATCCATCTGTTATATTCATTGAGGAAAATGCGAACAAAGTTGCATAAATTTGGCAACACAGTCTAGGAAAATACTACACAGTCTAGGTAAATAAATCTAAAAATCCCATATATGAGTCTTAATTATACACTTTTGCCTAAAATTTTATTGACATTGTTGTCAGCTTATTTCAAGAAAATTTTGTAAAATTAAATTGATTATAAAAATGTTATTTGACCATTTAAAAGAAGAAAAATTGGTGAAATGGTTTAAGATAGACTGCAGCTTTGTAATAAACCATATTTTTCGTTAATACGTGCTGTTGTTTTTAAGGTATATGCGTTTAAAGTTTTGCACTTTGGGGCCTCATATCTTCGAGGGTGTATGAGATGGATTTTTTTTGACAATTTTCTGGGGATCCCTGGGCATGCCCCAACAACGTACAATACAGGTGGTGCGCCAATTCTGGGACACCCTGTATAGTCTATATTCTTATTCATTAGTTTTCAAATTGGGCTTCTAAAACGATATACAAAAGCAACGAGAATTTTGTATTTCCTTAGTTGCATTAGCCACGTCTTTTCGTTAAAAAAAAAAAGACTAAAATATCGCCTCGATATTTGGAGTAACACTGCAGCAAGCACTTGAAACACTGGCCCTAAAGAGCAATTATTGAAATCCAAAATTTCCACTTCTTGAGTTATTTTCTTTAATTCTTCAAGTATCGTATGAGGATCTGGACTGTTTATGCCATTATCTTTAGGCAATAACTAATAAGCCTCTATAGCTAATAACTCCCCGATTTTTTCTGTTACCCTGCACACATATATATTTTTTGGGTGCTCCCCATGTTTTCCCTTTCGAAAGAACTTTCTGACTATCGCCGGTTTCTTCACACACACAGCGCACACTTCTAAGTGTTATAAACAATTATTAAAAAAAAAACTAATTTAATGTCAAACACTTGACATTAATGAAAACCAACTTCAGAACTTTCAAAAATTCTTTTCGTTCGGGTTTTGAACTTTGCTTAACTCTACGACACATACTGGGTGAAATGTGCTTTTTTGCGGCCATTAATCGGCTGTAAGGCCATAAATAAAGGCAAAGATTGAGTAAACGGATAATCAATTGTGATAACTAAATCTATAGGCTACATAAATACAAAAATAAAAAAAAAATTTAATTATTATTTTAATAAGTACAACACCAAAAACAGAGGTGGAATATTAGGGTAGAAAACTTAGCTATATTTGGAAGGCTGCTTCTTTTAAGTGGACGGGTTTATATGTATTTTTTTTACAAATGTATATAATTTATAATGTCTTAAAGAATAAAAAGTAATCTTTATATTAAAATTTACATACGTAGCATATATGAAGGCTGTTCATATGTCATACTGTTTTAAAAACACATTTTAACTTAAACTTTAGATTTAAAAGTTTGCGCCAACGCCCGCCAATGAGTAATGTATACTACAATGTGCCCAAATGTACCCTCTATAACACCGAAAAGAAAAACTCTGCGAATTTTGTGCGCTTTGGCCAATATATTAACTTGAAGATTATAGAGGAGTTTCAAAACATAAAAATCGTCCCTTTTTCGGGTTAGTCTAAACAACTTTGTTAAAGACTAACAGCCGTTTTAAATTGTTTCTTGGGGGTAACAAAAGGTAACCCCACTTGGTTAGTCAAAAAAATTCATGTACAGGGGGGTTCAAAAAACAAAAAATGAAAATTTTTGCCCCGAAGGGGGCTGTAATCCAAAATAAAGTAAAATCCAACACCTGCTTATAAAAATCTAAAATTAGATCAATGTTTTTTTAAATAAAAGCTTTTCTTTTTTTTAAAAATTTACAAATATGTCCCCTAAGTGGGGGCTCTGATATGGGACCGTAATCGTAAAATCTTACACCTGTTTATGGAAACCCAACATTATATCGGTGTTTTTTTTTTTAAAAAAAGTCCTTATTTATTGAATTATTTAATTAAAAAAAAATATAATTGTTTCATTTATAAAAATTTAATTTTTAACATTTTTTTCTTAAAAACAGAGTCACAATATTTGGACCAAACTTGGACAGTTTATTCATCAACTATTTGGGTACCTAGATAAAAAAAATTATTATCTTTTGCCCACTTTACAGTATGGCCAAAACTTACATTTTGTCATTTTGACAATTTTATTTCGATTTTAAATGCCAAAATATTAAAAATCTATTTTTAACCACAGATAATACAATTTTTTAAATTTTAGACCTTCCTGTGAAATGGGCTAAAAGTCATAGAATAAACCAATGTTAAACAATGGTTAAACCAAATAGAAGTTTTCTTGATAAATAGTTAAACAATGGATATCATAGAATAACATTGTATTGGCGCTACTTTGTTTTAAAGGTACTTTATTCCAAACTTTTCTGGGCTGCTCAAACCCTGGAACTACCTTTGTTGGTTAAATTATCAATTTCTGGGGTTAATTGGTGTACACTCAAAATATAATATGACAAGAATAAAAATAAATAGTTAAAACATCCAAGATCTTCTTTGTAGAAGAAAGTACTTACATAAAGCTATATTTTAACAGATGTAGTTTGAGAAAAGAAAAACTAGAACCCTTCATTTTATGCACAAACGTGGCAAGTGTAAGTTTGGTATCAGAGCCCAGGGGGACGCATGGCACGGAATAAAATAAACCAGAACTTAAAAAAAAACAGGATGCTGAAAATCAATAGACACAAAGAAATGTTGCCTAAATGCAGAAATTATTGACAGGTCTAGTCCTTACTTTGGCCAAAGCATCCCCCTTTGCTGCTCTTCTTTAAGACATAATATAAAATCATTGAAGATCAACATTTTTATCTTGCTAAAGCAAAAGTAGTGCACCATAATTTTGCATCCATTTGTTGTCCTTTCTTATAAAAGACATGGGTTCGCGAAATTCACTCCACGTGGTTAGAATAGTAGAATATATTCTCTTTCTATGAATGGAAATCGTCATAATCTAAAACCTCGAGGAACGTGAAGTGAATTTGGCGAATGGTCACATACCAATGTTTATTTCCAAATCCCCGCACATCAGTATTGCACCCTACTTTGCGTAATTCTTAAGGCGGATTTCTTTTTCATATGGCACTGTTGTTATTATTATTTTTTGTTATTTTATTGTTATTAAACTCGGTTAAGTGAATAGCTCTATGCTAAACTTCGCCGAGGATAAAATAAAGACCATTTCATTTCAGAAGTTCATGTTGCAAATATTCGTTCGTTTTTTAAAGTATAACTAATGCTTATACATCTCATTAACAGTGTAAAATCTGACAGTCAACAATGTTTTGACAATGCTCATGGCCGAATTTATATTTCCCACCCGGGAGAATATTTATTTATATTCTTGAATGTTCATATTTGTCACATAGCAACCCTTATACCTACTATGATTTGTAATGTTTATTAATAATCATACGAATACATATACAAGATTAATGCCCGGATTCACCACACATTCTTATGTGTTCCTTAATGTTAAGTGACTCTTTACCATAAACAGAGTTTGACAACTGTAGCATTGACATTGTTTAAAATTGTGCTTTCTATGAAAAACAGTCACTTAGATTTTAAGGAACAGTTAACAATTGTAGTGCAACCGGCCCTTATCTATATCTAAAACAACATGTTTCTGCAATACGAACTTTTACATATGAAGATGAATCCACCTTTATTAAGAAAACACCGCATTCTCTGTTGCTCTTTTTATTTCGCTAAACCACAAGATTTAGCACATTTTCATGTTTCGTTTTTTCGTTTAGCAAAGTGAAAATCATGATTTTTTCCAAATGTATTTTACCTGTCAATGTAAATTTTGTGTACCATTTCTAATAATTAATATTGAAAAAAAATCACAGACGCCAAGTTTCAATAATACTGTCAGGCACAGAATAATATTTAATTTTTAAGTCACACAGTTTTTTTATTTGGTTTCAAAAGAAAAACGTATCATACAAATGGCACAAAATTTTGAGAACTTAAAGAGAATTATCTAAATTACAACATATAAAAATTGCAGCAAATTCCCAATAGAACCATTTTGCCCATATAATGTGCCATCGCCTTTATAAAAAGCTTATTTAAAACAAACGATTTATTGTTTATTTAACAATCATTTAATTTTTAAAAATGATTTAAGACTTGCGTTTCAAATTCATAAATGGGATGTTCTGTGCACTCAAAAGTTCCTGAAAAGTCATCTCCCTGTATGTCAGTTATTTTCGAAATTTCAACAAAATATGTAAAAATACGGAGTAATACATCAATAACTATGATTAAAAATATTTAGGATAATGTTTGTGATACATATAGTGCGGGTGTTAGGCAAAATGAATCTGCATTTTGGTATTAAAGCATGAAATTTGGAACATATATTCCTTAGGACCCCCAAAATCGATTTTGCCTTGGTGCCCACTTAACAAGTACCTGTGAGCCCCCCAATAGCCCCCCCTTTCTAGAAAAATTTATGTTAAAATTATTTATGGTGCGATTTGGCTCAAATTTAAAATTTATATCCTTTTAAGTACCCTTTAACGATTTCAATCAAAAATTACCCCTAAAAAAGCCCCATAAGCCCCCTAATAGGATTCTTTAGTAAAAAAAATGCAAAAATTTACTTTTCTTAAAAATAAAGCAATGCGGTCAAAAATTTTTAAAGTTAAGACCCTATAACTTTTTATAAAATGTTTTGGACCCCTTTCCTCCTAAAACCACCCTTTAACCCACTTTTACTTATTATTCAAAAAAATTATGAGTAACACAATTTAGCAGGTTTTTTGAAATAGCATTATATGGTGCATTCAGGAACTATAATAGAAGTACAAGAAATAATAAAAATATGGTAAAATAGCACTTTTGCTGTTTTTCTTTCTACATTGTAATCTTTGAACGAGCATATCTACAGGGTGTTTTCGAAAGTCGTTTCAATAATTTAACCCGAGATTCCTTACCCAAAAATAGTTCGATTAAGCCCCATTTACCTGTATCCAAAAGTGCACCGTTTTCGAGATATAGGCTGTTTTCCAAAACCAAAATTTTAATGTTTTTTTTCATTACTATCAAATGAAACAACACAGAAAAACAAAATTTGGTATAATTGTCTTACTTTTTATGATCGACACAATGGTCGTAAAGAGAAACCGATAGATTTATTCCATAACCTCAAAATAGGACAACTTTTTTTTGTATTTGAATTTTTAAAAAATAAATTATTTTATCGGTAAAATACATTTAATACGAAGAAAAAATTATACCACATTTTTTTCGAAAAAACTAACCCTTCTTCAAAATTATTCACATTTCATAATTTCATGTTGCATTGTACTTTTGGAAATTTTTTTGCAATTTTATTTTCTTGAAAACTTAAGACTCTTATAAACTAGCGTGAACAAAAAAAAACTAGAATTGGCCCAACAATAGGACACTGGGCCCCCTTTTTGAAGTCAGATTTTCGACACAAAGAAATAACCGATGTAAATGAAACCATAATACGTTTGTAGCCCTATTTTTGTAGTTTTCAAAACTACATTTAGTTTTAATATACGATGGGGCCCTCATGTAGATGTTGTGACGGTATTTTACGTCCCTTACCTTTATTATATTTTTATATGGTATTGCTACTATGCCTGGTGCGATTTCATAAGAATAAAGTGTTAATTTCACGGCAAATTAGATAAATAACCATTATTTCCAATAACTTGTTGATTTGTTGCGATTAACCTAACTTTGTTTGTGCCGTCAGAAGTTTGAGATTCTGCACGCCACTGACAAGTCGTTGGTCGTTCGAACTACTAGGTTTCAATGTCGTTTGCTACCTAGAATTTCTATTATTTTCTTTTCTGTAGGGATGTTAATGATATTATTTAGATGGGAATTGTGTTGTTCTTTCGGATAAAGTATTTTATATCAAATACACCTGTTTCTTTTAATAAATTATTGCGATCAAGTCAACTGCGTTGATTTGACATTTGACAATGCTAGCGCATGCGCAACTTCTTGGCGTGGGGACGCCGTAATATGCAATCCTTCCCTTTTGGCACCGTATGTTAAAGCAGCAACATTTTCTGTGGATTTTAATTAATTTAAATGGGTTTTATTTAAAAGTATCCCAATAAAAGACTTTATGTCTAC
The DNA here is from genome assembly GCA_963920755.1 of Cartodere bifasciata. Classification (NCBI taxonomy): domain Eukaryota; kingdom Metazoa; phylum Arthropoda; class Insecta; order Coleoptera; family Latridiidae; genus Cartodere; species Cartodere bifasciata. The sequence goes on along the minus strand of OY987193.1, from coordinate 15,701,677 downwards.
GTAAATCTCCACATAATGTTTTAAAAGTTACCTAATTTTGAACGAAGAAATGGTTCACTGAATTATGGTATTTTTCTATATTTGAGACGATTTAGTTGCCCACACATGTGATGACCACATGCGTTTCAAGATCTGGTACTTAATGCTCGTTTTTTTTCCTCTTTCATAATTTTAATTATTCCTAATTTGTTAGGGCGTTTTTTGTACTTGGGAGCGTGAAGCTTAATTCAAGGTTTATTCCCGCCTTGTGGTTAGAAACCTCAACCCTTTGGAATAAACGTTGTAATCGAGAAGAAATGTTTCTTAGGCAATCCGCCATTTTGATGTGTTACGCTATTTTACCTCTTTGATGGAAAAGTCAACCCTGCCGTCCAGTACGATCGTCTTGTTGGAATTGTTACTGTTTGTCTACAAGTTTGATCACTCAACGTTTCTATTCGAGTTGGACAGTAGTGAGATCTTAATGGTTTTCGTCAAAGATAAGTAAAAGATATGTGCACTGTGTTTTTTATATTATACAAATTTATTTGTAACTTTCGGCCTTTTTAACCTTAAAATTTAACTATATCTTTATTTTAAATAGCGCGTTATAGCGTATATCCCAACCAAGATCTGCTTATGCAGGATTGTAGGCACTATCCCCAGGAATATAAAAGTGAAAAATTCCCACAAAATTTCCGTGACGTTTAGCCCCCATCTTGCATAAAAGTGAGGAGTTAGTTTTTTGTTAATACCTAAACTATTAAGCTCGTACCGCACCAAACCTGATTAATACTGAAGGTGTAAGTACGCATCTACTTTATTTTAGCGCAACTAGTTAACTTTAATGTCCTTAGCTGAAGAAAACAATTATAGTGTCTGACGCTGTCATTCCACCACAACAGCACCTATCACACTGTTCTATGCCAAAAACCCCTGAGATCTCACTCGCCGATTCGTTCCCCTGGATTATTGGTTTTTCCTCTGGCCCCTCCCCCCGAAGCAGATGCTTTATCAGTATATGAACATTGTCCATGGGCATCCCAAAAAGAACATTATTTGTACTTTTTTATATTATTTACAACTTTATTATATTCTTGAATGTTCATATTTGTCACATACCAACCCTTATACCTACTATGACTTGTAATGTTTATTAATAATCATACGAATATATATATTGGTAAGATCTATCCTTTTTCTTATGATCTATTTTTCGACGGAGGCGCATTTTACTCTTCGCATATTTAGTCGTTTTATATTGACATTTTCCCTCGTATAGCCAAAACCGTAACACTGGCGCCCAACGTGGGGCTCGAACCCCTGAGATTAAGAGTCTCATGCTCTACGCTACGGGAGCTCAACGAAGATGCCTTATACGAGCTTCTAGGAGCACAGATTCGAAGATTTGTACATTTATAACCCAAGTCTTAAAATGGGTCTATTTTAATGTTGTTTTAAGTTTTTAAATGAACACTCGGTATGTAAGTTGAATCAGCTCGAGAAATTACCTGATTTTTGCATTCTGCTTCAACATGGGCTAATTTGGTTTGGGCCAGTTCCAACTCCAGTTCTTTAACTCTTTCATCATCAGTTATGACCTGGCCCCCAGAAGCTCGCTGTTCTGGTTTCTTGTTGTCAACAATTAGATATTGAGAACATTGATCGCATTCTGATATTTTGCACTAAAACAAAAATTAAGAATAATAACGTGCGATCCACAAAATTTGACGTCGACTCTAGCTGTGGAACGTCAAAGATATGACAATCAACAATATTATAACAATAAAAAAAATTGAAATTTTACAAATGCATGGCAAGAGTCGACGTCAAATTTTGTAGATCGCACGACACAAGATGGGAAAGACTGAAAAAGTGATTATTATTTAACATTATTAAACCCTGAGATTTTTTCGATAAAAATAAATCGATATAAAATAACCTTCAATTCTCCAAAAAGGCCACAATGCCAAATTTTATTAAATGACAGTTGGCAAAAAAATACTTACCTTGAGTAGTTTTAATTTAAGTATTTTTAAGTCAAATGAATCTAAATGAGACTTTTCTAAGATTAACAGATAGATATCCTATAAAACCTTACAAAAAATTCTTATTTCTCAGAAATGATTCGTGCAGCATAATTTTTGTGCAAAATACTAAATGTAGTATGTAGTAACATCTAGAAATATAAGTACCATTGTGCGCACTCATGGGCATAACGTAAATCTTTTAAACCTTGTTTGGTGTCTATTTGCAAAATTTGGTCTAGATCCACCATGATCTAGTGCTACGAATGAAAAGGAGCTCTAGCACAAAATGATAATATGCGCATGAGTATGAGTAATTATGTAATGATTAACATGGTAAATATGTTTCTTCTAGGTATAGTAGTAGTTCACACATTCCCAATTAAAATTGTGCTGCCCGAAAAATTTCTTGACCAAATTGCAAGATTTTATCAAACTATGAGCGATAGTGTTAGAAATATTTATGTTTCAATATTTCTGGGTATTATGAATAGACTGTACAAATGATTATTTGTATACGTTGGGTGTTACTGATTTTTATGAGGGTAGGCGACAGAAAGGTTCAGGGTATGTGACCACTTGAGAACAGAGACTGATAGGAAAATGTTAAGAATAAGTAAAAGGGACTTCTTGGTGGGTATTGAAAGAAGGAAGACGTGTATGAGCTCGGGGTGTGGTTGGGTGGTTAAAACGAGCTTAATTCTGTATTTGCGTTAATTGTTAAATCGTAGTTAAAGGTCGTGCTTATAATAGGTAGCATAGCAAAAAAAGATCGCGGGAAAACTTGCAGGCGACTTATTTTAAAAATCACCTCCATAGGTATCTTGTAGAACAATAGCAACGTAGATAAACCTAACTTAAGTAAACAAATCCTAATAAAATTATGCCCAACATTTAACATGAAATAAATGCGAAAATACAGAATGTCCCAGAATTGGCGCACCACCTGTATAGTCCGTTTTTGAGGCATGCCTATGGATCCCCAGAAATTTGTCAAAAAAAATCTATCTTATATACCCCTCGAGAGGCTCCAAAGTGCGAAACTTAAAACGCATATACCTTGAAAACAACGGCACATATTAACGAAAAATATGGCTTAACACAAAGGCATAGCCTATCTTAAACTATTTTACAATTTGCTTGTCTTTAAAATGATCAAATAAAATTTTTATAATCAAATAAATTTCATGATAAAATAAAATAAAAAATATCTTTATTGAGTTAAACTCAAAAGGCCATTGACCGAGGTCCTTCAGCCAAAATTTCATGATATTTTCATAAAACGAAGCAAAAAGGTATGATCAAAAATCATAGATGGGTTTTAAAGTGACCTTTCCTTAACAGGATTGCCAAATTTACCAAACCTTAACCGTATTTTTCTTAGAGAAAAGATAATATGGATTTTTTTAATAATTTTCTGGGCATCCATAGGCATGCCTCAACAGCTTACCATACAGGTGGTGCGCCAATTCTGGGACATCCTGTATAACGTTACATTTACATATCTCAAACAGATTTTGATTACTAACATAGACGCTGACGTTGTCTAAAATTGTGTTCTTTATGAAAATCTGTAAGTTGAGCAACACCGAAGTTTAAACTACGGCTGTACAATACACACGGTCAACTCCTACGTCACAGATCAGAGATCCACATTAAAAAACGGTCTGTGAAGTTGAATTTGGATTCTGTCAGATTTAGCCACTTTTTTAGAACAATATTTTGTGAAAATAAAAGGTTTTCTTAGGGAACCCTTGAAATAAAAATGTGCTATAATGTCTTAAATTTGATATTTTAAGTTTAGTTCATTGTAAAACTCTATAATTTACAGTTTATGTGTTAATGTTGTGCACCCTCCAAGATGTGAATTTTAAACGCAAATTTCTTGAGAAAGCAATGGTGTATGGTTGCTTTCTCAATCAATTTGCGTATAAAGCTGACATCTTGGTGGGTGATCATCATCATCAGATTAATAAGGGATTTTTTAATCCATGCAGTAGATTCTCGGGTAATTTTAAATTAAAATATCGAAAATAAGATATAAAGAAACATTTTTACACCAATGGGACCTAAAAAAACTCTCTTATTATACTCTTCGCAGACAAAGTCGAAGAGTATATTGCGATTGGTCGGACCTTTTCTAAAATCGTTAATATTCGTCCTAGAGCAAACATTTTTACATATTCGTTGGTTTCATGACTTTTTAAGACTTTTATTTTTTGTCCGTCTGTATGTAACGAAATTTGTGACCACCATAACTCAAGAACGGTTTATCGGATCGACTTGAGATTTAACACAAAAATCAATCCCATTTAGAGGAAGAGCCCTATTTTTGGAAAAAATCAAGTAATAAATAGAGGGTTAAAAACACCCCCAAAGTAGAAAACAATTCATATTTTTGCTAAAACTAAAGATTGTATTTTTCCCTATAAAAAAGGATCTGGTAAATTTTTTGTATCCCCACCCGTTTACAAAAAAAACTAGATATGGGTTAGGTCAGTGAATAGGTTAGATTAGTGAGCCTGTTAGAGTTTTCTTTATAAAATGCCGACATTTAATAGGATACTCCTCGCAGTAATCAGAAAACAATAAAATTAAAATGAACAATAATTTTTTAAAATTACAAAAAAAAATCTGCGAAGAGGTTATACTATTAACTTTTCTATAAAAAAAATGATTTATTAGCGAAAAGCATAAATGCGTAGTAATTCTGTCACTGACGTTTAGGATTTAATTTGGCTTTAGAAAGATGCACTTGTTTTATTTTTTTTTTGCAAAGCCACCTTGACCGAACCTAGACTTATGTGACTTAAAGCTTTTTTATCATTTAAAATCTATTTTTTTGACCTTTTTTGTCTTAAAAACTTCACAAAAAAAAAACAAAAAATATATTTTAACACAGAATTTAATTTTCTTTGATTTTTATAACTTAAGTTTTTTTTGTAAATTAAAAAATAACGAAGATACGGCTATTTTTTAAATTGGGGGGCTTACGTGGGGCCGGACAAAAAAAACTTAAATATACTTTTAGTAGAGAAATTAAAAGGCTTTAAAACCAGAAAAAAAATTCTGTAAATTTGATAATAACTGAAATATGAATTTTTTCTCACTTGGGGGGTGCCGCAGCCCCCCTTATTATTTTTCGATTTCTTTCAAAAACAATAGGGATCTAGATTTTAATGAGAACGATTTTTCCTGAAAATTTGAACTTGATGGGAACTTTGGTTCTCAAGTTAGAGTGTCTACAAAAAACGTGACAGACGGACAGACGGACGGACAGACGGACGGACAGACGGACGGACAGACGGACGGACAGACAGACGGACGGACGGATTTTTTGAAAGTTGTTCAAAATTCGATGAAACGCACGAATCTGCAAGAATTTTTGCTCTACGACGATTTTTGACGATTTTAGAATTTTCAAAACAATCACAATATACTCCTCGTTTTCGACTTTGTCTGCGAGGAGTATAATAAGTTTTACGATTTTTTCAATAAAATAAAAAATGCACCTGTTTAATCATCTACTGCGAAGAGTATCACATAGAATGTGGAACAATTAAATAAAAATAAAAAATTAGATATAAAAACTAGCTATCTGCGAAGTTTAACTTTTTAAATGATCTATCCCACTCACTGATCTAACCCGCTCTTGTTTTTCTTTAAATAATATTTTATAAAGACCAATGTTGGAAACACAGAATAGGAAAAAAATGACCATTTTCTTTGGTCCGTAATGTCGGTTGCCTAAAAAATTTTCACAGATAGTGTCTTGTAGTTTTGATTTGAATGAAAAAATGCTTTATTTAAAAAGACTGAACAATAAGTAATATGTAACTTAAAATGATTAAAAATTGAATAAAACGAAAGAGCTTAGCGCTGTTGTGCTTTAGAGGCCATGGCATCTCGCTCAATGATGTTCGTATCGGTTCGGAACGGTTCGGGGTAGCTTCCGCTTTGAATGTGAATTGAAGGCAGCGCGCGTAGAGCAAGAAAGTTTAAAAGTTTTTAACTGAACGTAACATGCCGCCCGCCTTGAACCAATCGGTTCAACAAAATGTAATATCATTGTTCAATGGGAAGCGCACATATCTTCATAATAGAACATGTACACAATCCATTTTGTGTTTTTATTGATACACTTCTTGGAATGCCATCTTTGGACATGAGCAGTTCTTGAACTTGACCCATTTTTTATTTTAATGGTGGTAAGTTGTCTTCTTTGAGGAGAACAAGACAGCCGGGTTTGAGAAAGTTGGGATAATTCACTTTCCATTTGGTACGACTTTGAAGTTGATTGATGTATTCTGTGGACCAGCGGTTCCAAAAATGTTGAATACATTGAGTTTGTAGTTGGTATTGATTCAATCTGCTTAGTGGTAATTCTCGCAAATCTGGTTCAGGCACTAAAGTCAATGGAGCCCCAATTAAAAAATGTCCTGGTGTCAATGCTTGGTAATCGTTGGGATCGGATGAAATAGGGGTCAAAGGACGGGAATTGTGACAGGCTTCAATTTGATGGGTAATTGTGTTTAAAATTTCAAATGTTACTGTTAAATTACCAATGATTCTATGAAGGTGATACTTAGCTGACTTTACAGCAGCTTCCCAAATACCTCCGTGATGAGGTGATCTGGCAGGAATAAATTTCCAATTGATTGATTCTGAGGTAAGATATTCAATAATGCTCTTTTGAAAATCTTGATTTGAAAGATTTCTTACAAAAACGTTAAGTTCATTGTTTGTACCTACAAAATTTGTAGCATTGTCTGAAAAAATCTGAAATGGTTTACCTCGTCTGGAGATAAAACGCTTTAAACAATTGTAACGAGGTGCCCTGATTCCCTGCAACCATTAATACATATTAATGGCTATTAATGGCCTAATTAGTGAATACAGCGACACCTACAAGGTTACCTATCAGAATCAAACCTGGACATCACTCTCTTCGGCTGGAGGCCGGCAAGGAAGTAACGTCTTCTCCTGCTAACCGCGATGCTGAGGGAGGCTGGCCACACAGGCTACATTTGGCAGCGTTCCTTAGTTAGTTATAAAGTTACTTATATTGTTTAATAATTAGAATTTATTGCAAATATTCAGAAGTTCGTCACTCTAGCAAGGTGCATTGGACTGCTTACTAAACACTTTATTGACTTCAAGTTTGAACAAATAATTAAACATATTTTATAATACTTACAATGACTAATAATCCATCACACCTTCCCTTCGGGAGAAAAAAAATTTAACTACTACTTATATGTATTACATTTTTTTTTGTTTTTCATTTTTACATTTTTTTTTTTTAATAACTATATATATATATTCGTATGATTCTTCCTTAAGTTACAAGAAAATTACAATACGTTTTGATTCAGTTGTTCGGTATTGGTGGCGGCAACTTTTGCAAGCCCGGGAGAGTTCTAGGGACATGGTCCGGGCATCTAAGTGACGACTATTTGGACTGCAATATATTCCATTCCAGTCCATGATGAGCCAAACGTTGGCTGTCGTCTTCCATCAATTAATAATAATAATAAAACATCGTAAAATTTATAAAAATATTGTAAAAGAAATTAAAAAAAACTTGACATATTTTTGACAATGGTCAAATTTTTTTTTTTTTTTTTTTTTTAATAACTAAGGGTATAGTCCGTAAGCCATTTTGGTAAACCTAAGTGACAGTTTTAACAATCATTTTCTATGACAACGAATTGTGTAACAAGTCGTTTTCTGTCACTTTGGTTAACCAAAATGACTTACGGACTATACCCTAAATTAGGGTAAAACAATTATTATGTTTTTTTAATTCTATTTTTGTGAACTTCGTTTAACTTATTTTCTATTCTAATAACAACATTGGGGTTCTTAATTTCTACTACTTCGTAAGGACCTACGAATATGTCGTCGGCCTTATTCTGCGAAGTATTTCTTAAAAGTATCTTATCTCCTATTTTAACATCTAAGATTTTAGAATTCTCATCAAATCTTACTTTTCTATTGTTTTTAAATACCAGTAAATTATTTCTCGCGTCATTACATGCGCATTGTAGGCGATACTTTAATTCTAAAGGGTAGTTATCAAAGTTGTAAAGCGGGTCTATTTTTGAAGTTATACTAGATGGCAAGCGACTAGTTTTACCAAATACCAACTCATGAGGGGTGTAACGAGTTTCCGTATGAACTGTATTATTATACGCAAAACACCAGTAAGGTACCCAAGAACTCCAAGTATCTGCTTGTTTGGAGGCGTAAATTCTTAAATAGGCTCCCAAACTTTTGTGAGAATTCTCAATGGCCCCTAACGTTTCATGGTGGTAGGCAGTCGAATTTAATTGATTGATTTTTAACAGTTTACACGTATCCCTAAAAATAGACGCTAGGAATTCGGTTCCTTGATCTGTTACTACTTGGTCTGGGACACCAAAACGAAGAATGAAATTCTCTGTAAACTGTTTTGCCACCGTAGCTGATTCTTTGTTTTCTAAAGGATAGCCCTCTACAAATTTGCTTAATTCACATTGTACAGTCAAAATATATTTATTATTCATTTGATCTGGTTCCAAAGGACCCACTAGATCTAAAAAAACTTTCTGAAACGCCGACGTAGCTGTGGTTGTAACAACTAACGGCTGTTTCTTGAGATTTGAATACTTATTTTTTTGGCATTGGTCACATTTTTTAACGAACTTTTCGATATCGTTTCGTAACAATGGCCAAAAATAATATCTTTTGATACTATTATACATTGGATTTATTCCTGCATGTCCACCCGTCGGTAGCATGTGGAAATCGTTTATAATTAATTGTCTGGTTTCTTTGTCATCAATATTTTTTAAATCTTTAACAATACATATTTTTATACCGGTATTTTTTATTTCTTTTGAGGCCTCTATTAACTTTTGTATAAAAATATTACTGGAATCATTTTTTATGACCAGTAATCTAGGATCCGATAATTTATTGATTATCTTTCTCAGGTCTCCCAACGACTTTCCTAAGATAAGCGCTGACGGAGAATCCTGTGCAAAGTAAACAATATTTTCATTTTTATCATAAACAATTTTTCCTTCACTAAGGTAATTGCTCGGATTTTTCATAATTAGCTTATTTATTTCGCTACTAAGTATAGGTTTAAAAATTATGCAATCTACAGGAGGTTTTAAAAGTTCTACGATTCCGGGGTGATCAAATCCTTTATCTGGTAGATTACTCTCTATGCCGCCTATAGTTTGTTCATTAACCTTTTTATGTTGTGCTCTGGTCATAACGCAAACATTGTTTTGACCTAAAGCCTTGAGTTCATCTGACGTAATCACTATACGTGACAGAGCGTCTGCTGTAACATTATCCTTGCCCTTGACGTAGTGTATCTCATATTGAAATTCCTCTAGTGCTAATCGAAATTTAGTTAGTCTACTAGACGGATTTGTCATACCAAATAAATACACTAAGGGTCTATGATCTGATAAGATCTTAAATGCTCTTCCAAACAAATAAGGTCTATAACGCTTTACCGCCCACACAATAGCAAGAAGTTCCTTCTCGATTGTGCAATAGTTCTTTTCAGCACTGTTTAGTGACCTACTTGCATATGCCACTGGTTTATCATTACTGTTCGATAAAACTGCCCCTACAGCATTTCCTGAGGCATCTGTTCTAAGGATAAATTCGTTGTTTTCTGAAAAATCAGGGTACTCAAGTACAGTTGGACTTACTAATACCTTTTTTAATTTGTCAAATGCTTCTTGACATGACTTAGACCACTTAAACTCAGTACCTTTTTTTGATAATTCGTTTAAAAGACTTGCTATTTCAGCAAAATTTTTAACAAACTTACGATAATAATTGGCAAAAGCCACAAATCTCTTAGTTTCTTTTGCATCTTTTGGTACTGGGTAATCTTGCATTACCCGAATTTTTTCCGGATCTGGTAGAATACCTTTGGATGATATGACATGGCCTAAATATAAAATTTCTTTTTTTAAAAAGTTACATTTGCTTGGATTTAATTTTAAGTTACACTTTCGTAAACGATAGAAAACTTTTATCAGATTAGAGTTATGAGTTACTAAATTATTTCCAAACACAATTAAATCGTCAAGATAAATAAAGCAATTTTCATAGTTCAATCCTGACATTGCTAATGTCATTGCCCTAGAAAATGCACTTGGACTTATCTTCAACCCCATGGGTAATCTCGTCAACTGCCACATACCACGATCTGTGGTGAAAGCCGTATATGGTCTAGAACGTTTGTCTAGTTCTACTTGATAGTAACCTTGATACAGGTCAAGGTGAGTAAAGTAGATAGAACCTGACAAGGCATCTAAAATTTCCTCAATGCAGGGCAAAGGGAATTTATCATTTTCTATGCGAGCTTTAAGTTGCCTGTAATCAATTACTACTCGCCATTTTTTTTCACCATTTTCGTCAGCTTTCTTCGGAACGATCAACAAAGGTGATGACCATTCGGAAGTTGCTGGTTCAATAATGCCGTCAGATAACATTTTGTCAACTTGTTTATGTATTTTCTGTTTTTGAAAATGTGGTAACCTGTACTGTTTTATATATGACGGTACTACATTTGGCTGTAATCGAAGTGTTTGGGTACAACCATTTGTTACAGTAAATGGGTCGTTTTCTAGGTAAAATATATCTGCAAATTTAGCGCATATTTTATGTATGGATGTCTTTTCTTCTGATGTTAATGATTTTGTATTAATTTTGGCTAACAACTTGTCAACTCGATTTAATAATAACTCTAATTTTCCAAAAAAAAAATATAATAGTATATTTTAAAATAAATCCTTAACTCAAACTAAAATAATTAGAGAAGCCGAGGCTTGTAACTGATTGTTATGTGAACTAAAACTAACCGAAAGCGGTACATTTTGAAAATTATAAATGTCGAAATTTGAAAGATTTTTTAGTTTTGGCTTAAAGTTTTTTAATTTAATTTCTTTGTCAGTAGTGTTAAGTACTCGGACAGGAATTCTTTTGCTAAAAGGTTTAACTAATAGTCCGCCTGTAAAAACACCCTCACAGATTTCTTCTGGAACAATTAAAGATTCAGAATCATTTTCTACTAAAAAATATTTAATAACTTCGCATCTTGGTGGAATGGTTGTGTAAAAATTAAAATTTGATTGAAGTGGTATTGTTATCTTTTTTCCGTTTAAATAAAAAGTAAATTCAAAACTTTCATAGTTTATCATTGCACCGTATTTGATAAGGAAATCCGATCCAATGATCCCATGCATCTCACATTCAAAGTCTTTTACAACTAAAAAATCATGTTTCATGCAACCATGACCTAGGCTAAATGAAATACTAGCTGTACCTATTGCATCTGTTGAGCCAGCTATACCTTTTATCTTCATTGTTTTGTTTCTGTTAATGTACTGACCTTTCTGAATATAAGAAGCAAAAATTACGCTTATGGAAGCCCCTGTATCTATTAAAAAATTTAACTCACTTAAACCATATTTAATTTTTACGAAATTTAACCCATTCATACTTAAAATTATGGTACTATTTAATTTATCTTCAGTTTGAGGAACGAAAAAACGTTTGTTCCTCCTGAGTGTTATTACCACTGTTATTTGGTAAATTTTGATTTTGGGATTCATCATTTTCTATATAATATCCATGACCATGACCTCCACGCGTTGGATTAGAACCACGACCGCGATGGCTATTCCAACGTTGACCATTTTGACCACGTGATTGATTTTGATTTTGACCTCGTTGATTACTTTGACCTCGATTATTACCCCTAAACTGGGTGCCTTGGAAATTTTGCCGATTATAATTTTGGTAACTATTGCCATTTCCTCTGTTGTTTGAATTCCTGGAAAAATTGGAACGCCCTCGAGAATAAAAAACTGACTGAGAATGGGAACCTTTTTTAGAATTTTCCTCGTCTCTTGCGCATGTTATAGCATCTTTTAACTGGTTATAATTTCTTGCTTTTACGATTGTTTTTATTTCGCTATCCCTTAGACCGTTACAGAACACATTTATCGCAATCTTTTCATTGGTATTTGCTAAACTTTCATTGCCGCATTGTCACCGTTTGCCTGAGCAATGGTCAGATTGACCATTAACTCCTCAATTTTCCCTGGATTATTGGTAAGATCTATCCTTTTTCTTCTAATCTATTTATCTAATCTATTTATACGTGGGCGTATTCTACTCTTCGCATATTTGGTCATTATATTGACAGTTTTTCCCCGTATAACCAAAACGGTAACAAAGATTTTGATGGAGAATTTTGTGAATTGTATTTACCTTTGGATTTGTGTGAATTTGAATCGTTGTTGCTTACTTCTAAAGTTACTAATAATTGACACTTATCAGACAAAAAACTTTAGAAATGATTTCATGTCTGGATCATCTTTTTTTGAAAAAGTGTTGGTTTCCCATTCTCTTTGTGTTGATGGGTCTAGTTTTGTTGCAATTAAATGAATGAGAATTGTATCCCATGTATCTACAGGCTGTTTGTATGATTTTAGAACCCTTAGATTTTTATTAACCTCGTCCAATAACTTTCTGAGCATTGGCAGAGATTCTTTTGTCATGATTGGTATGTCAAAAAGTGAACGAACATGATTGTGAATGATTATGCGTGTATTTTGAAAACGTTCTTTTAAAATATTCCATACTATGTCATAATTGTCAGAAGTAACCTCCAATGAATGAATCACTGCAGCTGCATCATCTTTTAAGCATGATTTCAAGTAGTTAAATTTTTGAATTGGTTTGAGAGATGAATTACTGTTAATTAAAGATTCAAAAGTATCATAAAAATTGCAGCCACTGTTCTGCAGAACCTTTAAAAGTTGGTAATTCAATTGTAGGAAGCTTAATATTGCTTGATTCAGGCTGATTTGCATGTTGCCCGAGTTGGCTCAAAAGTTGGCCTGCTTGAGTGTGCACACTTGGGTGCCTACTTGAATGCCTACTTGAACTATTACTTCCCGAATTGTGTAAGCTATTATTGTCATCATTATTATCAAGAATCAATTTATTGGCTTTTGATATGATTTGAAAGTAAGAATCTTCAAACATTTCTTGATCTTGAATATGCTCGTGTAAATGATCTTCATCATCTAAATTGACGATTTTAGAATGAACTGTACAATATGCCCCTAAAAAACTTCTAGCAAAAGTTAGACGTTCGTCCAACTCAATAAATAAATCTGCATTTGTGTCTAATTTTGTAAGAAACGTCTTAAATCGTGTTAATTGAGCCTTAATGTTTGACCTTTAAGTTTTAAAATGCTTTAATTTTTGCTCGATATTCATGTTAAATGATTAAAAAAGGGATATGAAATGGAAAAAGGATCTGCTTGTGTGATGTGGGTGCCCGTTTGGTTTGATGCGATTTTTGACGAAAAGATGCCTCCTTTGATTTGCGAAAATGAATGTTGTTTGTTGCTGCCTGTTGGCCTTGCTTTTCTGGTTTTTTGTTTCTGATTCGGTGTGAAGGACCATATGTTTTGTAGTTTTGATTTGAATGAAAAAATGCTTTATTTAAAAAGACTGAACAATAAGTAATATGTAACTTAAAATGATTAGAAATTGAATAAAACGAAAGAGCTTAGCGCTGTTGTGCTTTAGACGCCATGCCATCTCGCTCAATGATGTTCGTATCGGTTCGGAACGATTCGGGGTAGCTTCCGCTTTGAATGTGAATTGAAGGCAGCGCGCGTAGAGCACGAAAGTTAAAAAGTTTTTAACTGAACGTAACAGATAGTATTTTAATGCACTTCTGTGAACTGTGAAGTAGGACTTGACGGTGTCTATTACCCCTTAGTCATCCATCATACAAGTTTAAGATTTGTTGCTATTGAAATATTAGTGCAAACATTGACATTTTTATAAAATAATAATCTCTAAAAAAATTCCTTCACCCCCTAAATAGCCCCCAAAGAGTAATAACCAATGACGTTGGATTTACACCAAATTTTGCAGATAGATGTTAAATGAGATGCTAAAAAATATTTGTTAATAACTTTTAAAAAAAAAAATTTAATGTCCCCCTTAAAAGCCCCCTTCGTTTATGAGGCGAAGGAATTATTTTTTGAAACAAAGTTATAAGGAAATATTTTTAAGCATCTTATTATGCATCTATCTGCAAAATTTGGTGTAAATCCAACGTGATTGATTATTACTCTTTGGGGGCTATTTAGGGGGTGAAGAAATTTTTTTAGAGATTTTTTTTTCATAAAAATCGTTTTAAAACCTTATTTGACATCTATTTGAAAAATTTGGTGCAGTTCCTGTATGATGAATTAAAGGGGGTCCTTTGGGGGGCCATAACTCCGTTTCTGCAATAGGTAGATATACGCCAATTTGGGGTTTTACTCTTTGGACATCCAGTTACATCATATAAAAAAGGCGGCCCTACCAGGAATTTTGTCGATGTATTCCCCTGTGAAATCGTTATAAAAACTATTGTCGATAGGTTTAATTCCGAGTTATTTTAATTCAATTCAATAAGTTATAAAAAATGACGTTAATTCAAAATTTAAATATTTGACACTGACTCTAAAATTCATAAACTTCTTTGATGCCCTAACATTTCTTCCCCCCTGGAACTTTCAATTTTGGCAACTTTTCTAACGGGTCGCTTTAATACGCCTGTCTTTGTCCTGATGTCCACTACCCTTATTCTTCCATCGGGCCCAGGGTACAATTGTTCCACTATTCCAAGCTTCCACTGATTTCTTGGTAAGTTATCTTCAATGACAACGACTACATCATTTAAAAGGATTGGTTGATCCTGATGTCGCCATTCATTTCTTTTATTTAATATAGGCAGATATTCTTTTGTCCACCTTCTCCAAAATTCATTTGATAACCGTTGTATTTTTCTCCATTCCTTTTTAATGTTGTAATTTTCATCCATAATGTAGATATCATCGCTTGGTGCACAACGTAGAAAATGGTTAGGTGTCAGTGGATTTAAATCATTGGGATCACTAGAGGTTGTTGTCAAGGGTCTTGAATTTATAATATTTTCAATTTCATAAAATAAGGTCAAGAAAATTTCATCCTTCATTCGTTCATTTTTCACCAAATTGTAAAATGTTTTCTTGAATATTTGGATCATCCTTTCCCAAACTCCCCCCATGTGTGGAGCTGCAGGTGTATTAAATTTCCACTCTAGACCACGTACCATCAACTGCTCATTTATTATTTTATTATTAATTTTGGCGACTTCCTGCTGCAATTCAATTGATGCACCACGCAAATTGGTTCCATTATCGGAAATTAATGTTTGTACGTGTCCGCTTCTGGCCACAAATCTTCTAATCGCCATGAAACATGAATCGAAAGTTAAGGAATGGGCAACTTCTAAATGAACTGCTCGAACAGAAAGACAAGTGAACAAAACACTCCATCGTTTTTCTTGTCGACGTCCTACTGTCACATACAAAGGACCAAAATAATCAACGTAAAAACAAATGGTTTAAGACTTGGTGTTAATCTTATTTTAGGAAGTTGTCCCATCTCCGGAATGTCCGGTTTTGCCTTAATAATTCTACATTGTTGACACTTTGAGAAAATTGTTTTTACCGCAGATCGCCCATCAATTATCCAATATTTTTGCCTGGCTGCATTAAGTACAGTTTCGATTCCTTGATGTCCATATTTTTCATGCAGATTCTGTAGAAATAGAGTTGTAATTCGGTGAGAATTTGGCAAGATAGCAGGTCTCTTCGTTTCGTCGTTCAGCTGCGGCGCCAAGTTGATTCTACTTTCAATCACCATTATGTGATTGACAATTTTAAATACTAACTCGTCTGTCATGGGTTCCCAGTACATTCCCAAAATACGTTGTATAGTCAGGTTGTCCAAATTCAAATCTTTACACATGCTTTCATCCAAAGACATTAAATGTTTAACTTGTTCGGAGTTGGTTATCCATTTAACCAGCTCAAATTCGCCAGTCTTCTGCAGCAATTTTACTTTGATATGATGTCGAAAGCTTCTTCTGGGGTATCAGCACAGTCAAGGTAGTCGTCTACATAGTGTTTTCTCGTAATAGCGTCTATAATTCTTGGTGAGTCTCCATTATCTTTGGCATTTTTGTTTTTAATATATTGCGCACATGTTGGTGAACAGGTCGCACTTAAAGTCATCACTTTCATTTGATAGACATCGCAGGGTTTGTATTTATCTTCTCGCCAAATAAATCTCTGCGAATCTTGATCCTCAGCTCTTATTGTAACCTGGTGAAACATTTCTTGAATGACAGCAGAAAAAGCAATTTTTCGTTCTCGGAATTTCATCAACACTGATATTGGGGATTGAAGAAGATCTGGTCCAGCTAACAGATTGGCATTCAAACTTGTCCCATTAGATTTAGCAGCACAGTCAAAAACTAAACGAACTTTGCCTGGCTTATTAACATTTGTGACACCAAAATGTGGGATATACCAAGTTCTAGGACCTTCTGTCTCAGCTTCTTCTTTGGACAACTTTTTTGCATATCCCTTGTCGATGTAGTCATGTATATTTTGATGGTACTTAGTTTTGAAATCAGCATTTTTTTCCATTTGACGTTCCATACATAATAATCTTCTATAGGCGACATTTCGACTTTCCGGCAATGTTAAGTCATTAGTTTTCCACAAAAGGCCAATTTTATAGCGATCGCCAACTCGATTGTTAGTTTTGTTCATTAAGTCGATCGCTCGTTTGTCTTTCTTTTCTTGTCCAGAAAAATTTGTTGAAACTTCAATCGCATCCAATTTAAAAGAAGTTTTTACAAGTTGATGTAATGTTTCATCAGTCACATCTTGGTCGCAGATGTGAAAAGAGTAGTTGGTTGATGCATTTTCGGATATTTTCCCATGAATAATCCATCCCAGATTAGTTTTTGTAGCAATTGGTGCACTTACAGGACCTTGAATAACTTTACGAGGCACGAATATTGTCTTGCCCAATCAGTCTCATCGGTGACTTGACTATGTCATTTATTGGAAGTCCATTTAAATGATAATATTGTTTCCAATTGTCCATAGAAATTTTCTGTTTTGGAAGGGATAGATCTTTTACGGTTCGAACGTTGTTCATTTTAAATACTTTTGCGTCAGGGTAATTTCCAGATATTATTAAGTCAACACATTGCGAAGATACATGTTCGGAGGTTACATTATTTGTCCATTGAATGCATAATGGTTAATTTGTTCCCTTGAGGCTCAACTTGGCTGCTATTGTGTCGTCAACTAGCGTCACCGTGGAAGCCTCATCAGAAAGGGCCACTGTCTCAACTTCGGAACCATCCTGACCAAATAATTTAACATTAACCATTCGTAGTAAAACTTGATTGGTGCTTCGTCCTGCCAAAACGGGTTCCATTTTATCTGAACTTCTGGAATTATTTTGTGTCTCATCAGCTGTGATTTCTTTATGTAAAAAGGGATGATGCGGCCGGCTGCATCCATTTACCCCACATTCTTTTCGAAATTTGCACTTGTTAGTTTGGTGTTTTCCTCTCAAACAGGAAAAGCACAATTTCTGCTTAATGACTGTCTGTCATCTCGTTTCAACATTATCCTCTTGAAGTTTGTTACATTTTTCAATTTTGTGTCCATTTTTGTAGCAATAGGCACATAAATCTGAACCTTCTTTGGATGAGACAAACAAGGATCTTTCGGGTCGTTTGTTGTAAGAAAATTGAGGATCTTGAGTCTTTGGAGTTGTTACATAACAAGCAGCAGCCGCTATGTCACTTAACCAACTCGAAAAGTCCTCCAAATTAACTTCACCATTTTCTTGTATGCCTGTTCTCCCCATTTGAGTCTTAGGTTTGATGGTAACTTGAAAATTAACTCTTTGATGATGTAAGGATTTTGAAGATGAGCATTATAACCCAAAGATTGAATCGTTCCCACTAAATTGTTCACCATACAAGAAAACTGAATAACACTGTCCATGTTATGTTCTCGAATAGGCTGAAAGGCTTTTGATTTTTGTAGTAAAGTATCAACTATTTGATCTGGTCGACCAAATCGCATCTCAAGAGTTTTCACCACTTTATCTAAGTTATGTGGACTTATAAACATTCCTGTTACAGCGCAAGGTCTCTAAATGTATAGGTTACGCCGTTGTATTTTTGGAAACACGCCCAATCAGATTCAACCCCTCTAATGGGAATGTGACGTCACGCAAAGTATCGTTTAGAAAATCTATGTCAACTTTCTATGTGCATCATTTATCTACTTTTGACAATGTGTTATGTTAATAAGTCAAAATTTATTTTTTTTACAAGTTAGCATTTTTATAAAAACTTTTAGTAAATACAACGAGTTATAGTTATTATCATTAAAGAAGAACAATTTATTTTGCTTGCAACGAGTACTCCTTCTACAATTGAAAAAAAAAACTAAATGAAATGGCATTATTGTAACTAAAAAATCAAGTCCAGTAATAATTTATCAGAAAATCTAAACTAGAAACAATATTCTAAGTAAATTAGCGGGAACCAATTGGGGGCGGATGCTCATACTTTGCGAACAGCAGGACTAGCACTTGTTTATTCTACGGTGGAATACTGTTGCCCTGTTTGGATGAATAGTTGTCATGTGGACAAAATTGACCCACAATTAAACCAAACTTTGAGAGTAATCACTGGTACAATAAAATCTACACCAACGCCTTGGTTGCCTGTGCTTTTTAACATAGCTCCACCTGAACTTAGAAGAAGGTATGCAGCTAAAAGGGAATGGGATAAGGTTCAATTTGAGTTGGATAAATTCCCCTACATATTCATTTTCAGATGCTTCCACCTAACAGACTTAAATCAATATGGCAAGAGGATTTTATTCTTCAGCCCTTTTCTGTTACTGATATGTGAAAAAATAAGCGGCAAGAAATCTATGATTTAACCAACAAATAATTAATTGAAGATCCAACCATGGTTTGATCAGCCCAGAAAAGTTTGGAGTGTTGGTAATCGCATTAGAACGTGTCACGGACGTTGTAATAATATGCTTTATAAATGGAATGCAATATTACCTAGTCCGCTATGTGAACGTGGTGCATTGCCAGAAACGATTAAACATATTGTAGAAGATTAGAAGAATGCCCAAAAATTAAATTTGAGGCTGGTTTTCAAGAAACACACCAATTAACTCCAGAAACTTTGAATTGGATATCAACCCTGAAACATCAGCTGAAAATTTTCAGCTGTGATTTATTGTTTCACCACAACTAACACCGGTATTCTTAAGTTCTTTTAATGGTTCTTCTCGGCCGCGAAGTAATTGCATTTACGATTTTCGACGTGCAATGCTTTACCAGTATATGAAAATCGGTTATGGACGTGAAAAAAATCGACATCATTTACACCTCTTCCATTTTATAATGTTCATGATGTACCTACCTATTTTTGAAATGTAATTGTATTTATAATATCAAACAAATATAATAAATATATCTGTTAATAAATTCCTTTCTTTCTGAAATAATTTAAAAAACCAAATATCAGCATTTGTTGGTCTTTAATAACCTATATGGTAAATTTAACACAAATCGTTGTTTTATTTGGTCTACCAAAAATGTACTTCTTACGATATCCTCTAAATGGAAATTGTTCCTTTATCTTCACGTAAGTAATTATGAAATTAGAAAAATCCCTTTTTATATTTGCGTTCTATAATATGCACATTATGAAACCCGAAATTTGGTTTTTTAAAGTTTCTGAATTGCTTCATTATTAAACCCAAAATTTTATTTTATTGGTTGGTTTTCCTGATGCAAAAAGATGAATTCTTTTCTTGCAATGTACAGTTGAATTCACATAAAAGTGGTACAGTGTCAACGTTGTGTCAAATTTGTTTAATTAAATTTGGCCTTAATTTTGCCATAATTTAATTATATTTCCGATGGTTGTTTCATTGATTTTCCATTTTTTATGAATACTGTAAATACATAACCAGAAATTAAGAAATTAATGCTAAATTTAATAAAACAAATTTGACACTTTTTGACAGTGTACCACTTTTATGTGAATTTAACTGTATCACTTGTCCATTGGAAAACTCGCCGCTGCGCGGCTCTTTTTCCAATCCTGGACGCGTGCTAAAAAACGTTCCTTATAAAACTCAATGTTTTAATGTACTATTTAAATTCGTATTTTCTTGTTTTATTTTTCGATTTTATTTTGCTTCTCAAAAATTCCAACTTAATTTGTTTGAAATCTCATTGAATCCTTCCTTTTGTGTACTTATCTGCCACAAAACTCACAAAAATTTAAATTTGTATACGGTCATCTTCCATCATTCCTACAGAAATGGTTTCCAGAGATTTTGGTTCTAAATAATATTTTGCTTTTTTTGTCGCAGAAAATGCGTCCAAAACAGGATCCTCTAGTGAAAAACAGAAAACCGATAAAAACTTCCAGTGCTTTATGCCTTAAGCGATCCGTTATTCCATATTCAAAGAGAATGAATTTACTAGAGTATCAGTGCGCGAGGTTTTAAAAGGTAGAGGGCCACTCTGAAAAGTAGAGGGCGCTTCAAGCTTCAAAATTGTAGGATACTTAAAGCTTTAAAGGATAAGGACATCCCATTCCGCAAAAAACAATTGTAGACGAGGCAATAAGGAACTGAACCTCTAACTTTGGATCGCCAAGATCGATTGCGAAGCGGTTTTCAACAATAGATTCTAAAAGATGTCTGGAAATTTTGTGACCGTTTTTTATTTGGTGCAAATTGCTTCATTCTATGTTTTTAAGCAAAAAACCTACCCCTTATTTGAACAAGTAAAAAGTGTGGATGTAGACCACTCATCTATGACCCTTGACCACAAATTTTTGACTTAACATCAAATTCAACAATTAAAATCAACAATTATTTTAAAAACGTCAGTTTAAAATATTTTTAAAAGTAAGAAAGAACAGAAAAGGTAAGTAAACTAGATATGGGTTAGGTCAGTGAATAGGTTAGATTAGTGAGCCTGTTAGAGTTTTCTTTATAAAATGCCGACATTTAATAGGATACTCCTCGCAGTAATCAGAAAACAATAAAATTAAAATGAACAATAATTTTTTAAAATTACAAAAAAAAATCTGCGAAGAGGTTATACTATTAACTTTTCTATAAAAAAAATGATTTATTAGCGAAAAGCATAAATGCGTAGTAATTCTGTCACTGACGTTTAGGATTTAATTTGGCTTTAGAAAGATGCACTTGTTTTATTTTTTTTTTGCAAAGCCACCTTGACCGAACCTAGACTTATGTGACTTAAAGCTTTTTTATCATTTAAAATCTATTTTTTTGACCTTTTTTGTCTTAAAAACTTCACAAAAAAAAAACAAAAAATATATTTTAACACAGAATTTAATTTTCTTTGATTTTTATAACTTAAGTTTTTTTTGTAAATTAAAAAATAACGAAGATACGGCTATTTTTTAAATTGGGGGGCTTACGTGGGGCCGGACAAAAAAAACTTAAATATACTTTTAGTAGAGAAATTAAAAGGCTTTAAAACCAGAAAAAAAATTCTGTAAATTTGATAATAACTGAAATATGAATTTTTTCTCACTTGGGGGGTGCCGCAGCCCCCCTTATTATTTTTCGATTTCTTTCAAAAACAATAGGGATCTAGATTTTAATGAGAACGATTTTTCCTGAAAATTTGAACTTGATGGGAACTTTGGTTCTCAAGTTAGAGTGTCTACAAAAAACGTGACAGACGGACAGACGGACGGACAGACGGACGGACAGACGGACGGACAGACAGACGGACGGACGGATTTTTTGAAAGTTGTTCAAAATTCGATGAAACGCACGAATCTGCAAGAATTTTTGCTCTACGACGATTTTTGACGATTTTAGAATTTTCAAAACAATCACAATATACTCCTCGTTTTCGACTTTGTCTGCGAGGAGTATAATAAGATGTTGAAATTGGTCGAAAGGTTCATTTTTGTCATTCTTCTTTAGAATAATGGATGCAGATGCAAAACAAAATCTTTGCGTTTTATGCAAAAATATGCTAAATTGGGGCGTAATATTTAAACGAAGATGTTGTTATTATTAAAAAAAAGAATTGATAACGTTGTTAGAATATCAACATTAAAGCAAGATGAGCTTAGGCAAAAAATCGAAAATGAATTTGATATTAGTCCACGATGTTATCCCTGTTTATTTTTTCTTCGTTAATTTAATTCAGTGGCATTGCAAAGAAAATACTATAATGGTAAAAACAACTAAACATCAAATTACCAACTTACAGTTTAAGAAAAATGTATTGTCCCCTGGATTGTTTTGATGTGTGTACTTCCCTCTACAGAGTCACCGAGTCTAGGTCGCCAATTTTTAAAATAAAAAAATAGTATATTAAAACATAGAGTTTTATAAGGAACGTTTTTTAGCACGCGTCCAGGCTTGGAAAAAGAGCCGCGCAGCGGCGAGTTTTCCAATGGACAAGTGATAAAAAACGCCTTATGAAACGAGTTTTTTATACTATTTTTTATATTTGCTTCATTTAATTCATTAAAAAGCATTTTTAATTTGAATTAAAAACTTAAGATAAAATTTTGTTTTTATGACCAACCTTATAGCATAACATTGACATTTTGAAGTAAAAAATAAATTAAAGTTAGACATATTGAATAATGACATTTGTAAACTTTACTCATTTAATACTGAATGAATAGGCGTTTTTGAGAAAATATAACCATTGATATTGTTTCTCCAATTCTTCTAGTTATTCCCTCTACAAAAAAACTATGTCCCCCGATTGATTATAATAGTAAAATTTGTAAATAAAAAGTACCTTGCAAGAAAAGAATTCATCTTTTTGCATCAGGAAAACCAACCAATAAAATAAAATTTTGGGTTTAATAATGAAGCAATTCAGAAACTTTAAAAAACCAAATTTCGGGTTTCATAATGTGCATATTATAGAACACAAATATAAAATAGTATATTAAAACATTGAGTTTTATAAGGAACGTTTTTTTAGCACGCGTCCAGGTTTGGAAAAAGAGCCGCGCAGCGGCGAGTTTTCCAATGGACAAGTGATAAAAAACGCCTTATAAAACGAGTTTTTTATACTATTTTTTATATTTGCTTCATTTAATTCATTAAAAAGCATTTTTAATTTGAATTAAAAACTTAAGATGAAATTTTGTTTTTTATGACCAACCTTATAGCATAACATTGACATTTTGAAGTAAAAAATAAATTAAAGTTAGACATATTGAATAATGACATTTGTAAACTTTACTCATTTAATACTGAATGAATAGGCGTTTTTGAGAAAATGTAACCATTGATATCGGTTCTCCAATTCTTCTAGTTATTCCCTCTACAAAAAAACTATGTCCCCCTATTGATTATAATAGTAAAATTTGCAAATAAAAAATACCTTGCAAGAAAAGAATTCATCTTTTTGCATCAGGAAAACCAACCAATAAAATAAAATTTTGGTTTTAATAATGAAGCAATTCAGAAACTTTAAAAAACCAAATTTCGGGTTTCATAATGTGCATATTATAGAACGCAAATATAAAAAAGTGTTTATGTTAAGGTTCTCTAGGAAATTGATTTTACGAAGTTAAAATAAAAATGTAACATTAAATGGAATACCTTTTTTATTTAGTCTCGTTATTATAAATAGAAGAGGAACTTATGCCCCTTTCTATTACGTAACAAAAACATTCTACAAAAGAAAATCTCTGCTAGAAAAAACATAATTTCTATTCTTTTTTATTTCATATAATCGATTCTAAAAAAAATTCAACGTGTTTGGAAGCATTACAGAAGCAATAATTCAAATAAATGCCCCAAAAGTGATCTGGGTCCGGACTCTGTATTTGAAATAGGGATCTCTATTGCATTCGTGGTGAATCGGGCAATGGTAACCCACCTTTTTTTTGCAAAATTCTTGCACCCGATGGATCACGATTGCGATAGAGATGCCTATTTCTTATACGGAGTACGCACCCTGGATGCCTTGGGAAACAAGCAGCTGGGGCTGGGGTACCTGATCCCCAGCAATTCCAACATCATCCTTTTAATTAAATTGTTTCTTATTTTATTTCAGAGAAATTGAACAATTATTTTAACATCACATTTGTGATCTCGAAAGTCCACCAGTAACCAAATTAAACTGATTTTGGGCCTAGTTTAAGAAGTAATATTATAAGCAAAAGCAACGAATTTTAAACTGACGTTTTTTAAATATTGTTGATTTAATTGTTGAATTTGATGTTAAGTTAAAAATTTGTGGTCAAGGGTCATAGATGAGTTGTCTACATCTACACTTTTCACTAGTTTAAAGAAGGGGTACATTTTTGCTTAAAAACATGGAAAGGAGCAATTTGCACCAAATAAAAAATGGTCACAAAATTTCCAGACACCTTTTATAATCTGTTGCTCAAAACCGCATCGGAATCCATCTTGGCGATCCAAAGTTAGAGGCTTTGTGCTTTTTAGTACTTTAACGCCTCGTCTATTGAATTTAATGAATTTTGCATCTAGTCATATGGGCAATTTGATCTAACTGTCAGATTGGACATTTATAATAATTTTAGGTTACGAAAAAGTTTACCCAAAAGTATCTTGAGTTAAATTTTACTTTTACAATCAAAAATCGCTAAGTACAAACTAATATTAACTGTTTACTCATAAACTTTACGTGTGTCCTGTGCTAGCAGCCCATAATGGCAAATTTACGAAGAATACTATCAAAATTGTTTGATGCCTCGTCTAAATGCTTTTTGCTAAAAACATAAAAAGTGTAACCCTTTATATTTGTGTAATTTAGCTAGCATTATGTCGAATGCAGATACTTTTTGTGGGTGAAGCTTTTTAGTATGTACTTGCATGTTACTAGAAGAAAAAATACCGTCTACAAATAGCAAAAAAAAAGAAGATGAAGGGAAATTATGGCATATCTTTTATTGCATAAAGGACTCAAAGTTGGAAAATGAACTACCAAAGAACAGGTCAAACGTCTTAAATTAGGGGAAGCAAAAACATTAGAGTTTGATAAACTGAAGAGTCGGATCAACCGGCCTCACGAGGTAGGTAAGCCAGTTTTTTTCTTGTTTAACTCAGAAAATAAGAAGTTAAACATGTTCTGTTGTAAATTTCTAGGCGAGACAATTTTTATTATTTTAAGACAGGAATTATTAAGGGCTTTCTATTGCTTACGGATCATAGGACTTATGGAATGATAATCCGATCTAAACCACCTCCGTGGCCTTACGAAGTCATTATTATTGACAAAAAAGAATCAGGTCGTTATTTCCTATGTGTGTAAAAGGTCTATACAGGGTGTTTCCGAAAGTCGTTTCAATAATTTATCCTTACCCAAAAATAGTTCGATTAAGCCCCATTTACCTATATCCAAAAGTGCACCTTTTCCGAGATACAGGGTGTTTTCCAAAATAATATTTTTTAAATTACTATTAACGGCAGATATCGTAAGCACAGACACGAAAGAAATTCATCGCAATCTATGATAAAATGTATTGTTGGTTGCCTAAATTTCAGGAAAAACAGCACTTCTTTAAAAAATCATTCCCAAGAGTACAGGACACATTTCTATTTGTAAATTGTATTAACTAGCAAGAAAAAAGATTGAAGTACAAGGTGAAATACTTCGCAATCTATGATAAAATGTATTGTTGGTTGCCTAAACTTCAGGAAAAACAGCACTTCTTTAAAAAATCATTCCCAAGAGTACAGGACACATTTCTATTTGTAAATTGTATTAACTAGCAAGAAAAAAGATTGAAGTACAAGGTGAAATACTTTTAAAATACATAATAATGCATATTCATATAAAATTTAAATAAATAGAATTATTATTTTTTTTTGACCTATTTTCTTTGCTTATATTTAACCATTTAGAAAGAAACTTACGTGACAAAAAAGTATTCATCTAGTTTTTCAGTTTATTTAGAATAATTATTTGCTGCAAGAAATACATTTCTTCTTAAACTTTAGTAGTGAATGATTCTACAATTTTTCGTAACATAAAATGACAAAAATTTGATGAAAATATGTAAATTTGGCAGATTTAAAACGTATTCTGCATTATCGGCATTTAAAAAAAAATGAATGTTGACAATCAACAAAGTGACATTCATTAAAAAATTTTCGAAATTTATAAGCTGTTGTTAAAATGTAAGTATACAGACACTTTCCACAAAAACGTTACGTAATTCATCTGAAAATTATGTTGTAGCATGGTGAAACTAAATTCTTCAAAGTATAATAAACGGAATAAACGAAGTAAGGCACAATACATACGCAACATTCGCAAGAAACTTGAGCGTAAGACACACGAAGCCCCTTGCACCTGTTACAAGATTATCCAACAAAAAACCTGGTCCCACCACGTCCTTTAGGTGCATCACAGTGAAACTTTTGTGTAAAACAACCAAGTGTTTGTGATAAAAACAAAACGCCTAAAGGTTTCTTTAAAAATCATTAAAAACAAAGTGGAAATAAGTCAATTGAGTTGAAAGTACAAAGGAATTTAAAATACACATTGCTCTGGATAATCCAAGAACGTAAACAGTTCGTATGAATGCAAAAACATAACAAAACAAGCCCTACTTTTTTGCTGCACTAAGTTTACCTGATACGGAGGGCCCAAGACGTACAGGAACGTATCACATTAGTGTAAACTTGCAGAAACTAAGGTAGACCCTCTTTCTTAAGTAAAACCTAACATAACAACAAGAAATTCATTTTTAGATAGTAAAACAATGCAAAACCTACAATTTTAAAAATATCAACAGCCCTATATTGCAAGATCTTTTTAACAACAAGAATCTGCATGGACATTACCTAAAAGAAGCTTCCTTTCACAAAGAACGACGACTTCTAAAGGGCCTCTTTAAGTTTTTATAAACAAAAATAACATTTTACATAAACGAAAATAATATACTCCATAACAAACGTTTTACTCCTAAAATGGGGTCATATTGGCGCTGTAAATCAAGATTGAGTACAGAAACTTAGGTACACTTCCTTTTTTTAACTAAAATGTAAAATTAAAACGAAATACTTCTTTTTAGGAGCAAAAGCGAGTTTTTTATGATTAGAAACAACAAATTGTATCCAATTTACCTACACAAGTTTATGCAAATGAGGCTCCATATGTCAAGCAATTATTATATTTAAGAAGCATTTAAGCAATAAGTATATTCTCGTATGAATTGTCATTTAATACTGCATATACAAGAGTTGAAAATAAAATATAATAAAAAAAACACGGATAGAGCCGTTTTTGTACTTTATCCTTTATATGACCTAGATAATTTGACATTTTCCGACAAATTCAAATCAAATTCAAATTCTTTATTAATCTATAGCAGACACGTCTAGATAAGAATAATAAGTATAAAAATTAACAATTAACAATAAGTAAATCTATCAAAAACATGACATAGTCAAAATGTACTATGTGAAAAGAATTCTGCTAGGGAGTAGCAAGATAATTTTAACAAAATACATTTCAAACTTAATTTAAAATCACGATTATTTAACTTTTTTAGTTTGGAAGGCAGATGATTATATAATTTAAGTGAAGTCACCGTATGGCCTCTTTGCGACAGAGCAATCCTGGAGGGGGGAATGTAGATGGCTTCTGCATTTCTTGTTTTATACGCATTGATATCACTGAATGTTGCATATTTTTGTTTATTTTTGTGAATATAGAAAGTGCTTTCAAGTATGTATAAATCAAATATACTTAGTTAGAATCTTGTGTTGTTTAAAGTACTCCCGAAAGGAGGTCCTTGGGTGTACTCGAAACATTGTTCTTATTATTCGCTTTTGTAAAAGAAAAACTTGGTTAATTGAAGTGGAGTAACCCCACAATAAGATGCCGTAGCGTAACAGGGATCCCACACAAGAATGATAGTATGTTAAAAGTGAAGCTGTATTTACACAAGTTCGTAACTTAAGAATTGCAAAGTTTCTGGATGAAAGCGTCTTTGTAAGCTTGTCTATGTGGACATCCCAACTAATGTTCTCTAGCCACACTCCTAAAAACTTTGTGGATTTGCTTTGAGGAATCGACCCATTTTTATTTCTTACTAAGACACTATAATTTGGGTGGACCCCAGTTGGCGAAAACATAATTAAGTTAGTTTTTTCTAAGTTTAATATGAGTCGATTACTTGCGCACCATTTTTCAAATTTCATAATGACATAACCTCAAATTAAAATGATGCCATCTTGTGGGATTTATTCAAGGCTTTAAGTTCTTAAAAGTACCGAAAGGTGGCTTGCTTAAAACATTCCCCTTTAAATGAAACAACATAGATAAACAAAATTTGGTATACAGGATGTCCCACCGGGAGGTTCCAGTAAAGATATCTCAGGAACGGTTTGCATTATCTTTATGTTACATATGTTAAATTTCTTGGTGTTTTTTTTTATGATAAGCTAATATGGAATAAGCAAAATATCGAAGTATCCAACAGACTTAGAAAAAATATTTTTTTACTTAGAACGTTGTCAATATCTTTGTCTCCTTCAGTTCTGAGAACCGCATACTTTGCTTTGTGCCATTCTCATTTAAATTATGCCACATTGGCTTGGGGCAATAGCTCTGGTCGACACAGAATTTTTCGCCTTCAACGTAGAGCTATTAGAATACTTGCTGGATTGGGTTATCGCGATGACTGCAAGCAGGCTTTTGTTCGGCTTGGTATTCTAACGTTCCCATGTGTATTTATCTATCACGCACTCATGTATGCGCACCAGCGTAAGGTTTCTGCTAAAAAATACCCGCATAATTATAATACAAGGCAAAAAAATGATGTTAGACTTAAGACGTGTAGGTTAGTAAAAACACAAAGGTCTCCTCATTATATACCCTTTAAGCTTTTTAATAAGATTCCGCCAAACATAAGAGATCTAACACTTAAATGTTTTAAATTAAAAATTATCAAGTTTTTAAAGGGACATCCCCTATATAATGTTGATGAATTTTTTGGCTGTGACTTGTCTGATCTGTAGCTGTGATTTTTGATTTTTAATTTGTTTGTCCTAATTTTAGTTCATTTCTCTTAAGGAAATGTACTATTGTAATTGCAATTTCTAAAAATCGATGTTTTTTTGAAACTGTGCCTAAACGAAGCAAGATACGTAAATGTTAGGGGTGTTGGAAAGATGCTACAAAAAATTACCGATCTTTTGATACTAGAATCATATCGATCGGACCATCCACTGGGTTGTTATTAAAAAATATCACTTTGGTGTATGTTAGGATGGATGGATGTATGGATGTACGGAGCAAAAAATTTCTTTAACCGTAATTTACTCAATTATAGTACTAGGTAGAAGGTTCAAACTTGGCATAAGTAAATACCAAAGTCTTGTGGTCAAGATGACCACAAGGTCATACTGACCACTGGTCAAGGTTAGTAGATATTGCATGAAAAAAAAATCTAGCTCAAAATATTGTGATTTTTTTTTGCTTAAACATATTCTTTCGGAGGGCCCTTTGTGTTAAAAATTTTAAAAAAAAATTCTATGTCTAGGAAAAGAGCTATGACGTTTTCAAATGTCAATGTTTGCATTGACATAGCTCCAATACTTCAATAGTTAGAGGACTCAAACTTGGAGGATGGATACACAAGAGACAGGGGTTCAAGGTCATGTCAAGGTCATATTTTTTTGAAGGTCAATAGCATTTTTATTATTAAAAATGTATGTTAAGGTAAATGCAAGGTAAATGTTGGACATGTTTTTGAAAACACAAAAGGTTGTTCTTGTGTTTCGGACTTGGTAAGCCATCTTCAGGAAACGATTTATAGTTTGACTTCAATTATCTCATACACCTTAATAGTTAGAGGTCTCAAACTTGGAGGATGGATACACAAAAGACAGGGGTTCAAGGTCATGTCAGGGTCATATCTTTTTAAAGGTCAATAGCATTCTTATTATTAAAAAACTATGTCACGTTAAATACAAGGTACATTTTGGACATGTTTTTGAAAACACAAAAGACGTTGTTCTTATGTTTCTGACTTAGTGGGCCATCTTCAGGAAACGATTTATAGTTTGACTTCAATTATCCCATGCACCACAATAGTTAAAGGTCTCAAACTTAGAGGATGGATAACCAATAGACAAGAGTTCAAGGTCATGTCAAGGTCATATGGTTTAAAAGGTCAATAGCATTTTTATTATTAAAAACCTATGTTAAGGTAAATGCAAGGTAAATGTTGGACATGCTTTTGAAAACACAAAAGGTTGTTCTTGTGTTTCGGACTTAGTAAGCCATCTTCAGGGAACGATTTATAGTTTGACTTCAATTATCTCATACACCACAATAGTTAAAGGTCTTAAACTTGGAGGATGGATAACCAAAGGACAGTAGTTCAAGGTCATGTCAAGGTCATATTGTTTGAAAGGTCAATAGGATTTTTATTATTAAAAAACTATCTTAAGTTAAATGCAAGGTAAATGTTGGACATGTTTTCAAAAACATAAAAGGTTGTTCTTATGTTTCGGACCTAGTAGGTCATCTTCAGGAGACGATTTATAATTTGACGATTAGTAAAGTCAAACTTAAAGAATGGATAATTAAAAGACAAGGGTTCAGGGTCATGTAAAGGTTTTATGGTTTAAAAGTTCAGTATAATTTTCATTATTCCAAAACTATTTTTTGTTAAATGCAATGTAAATATTGGACATGTCTTTAAAAACATAAAAGGTTTTTTTTATGTATTGGACCTACTGGACTATCATCAAAAAACGCTATAATTCTAACAAAAAAATGAATTTGTACGTAAGAAATGAACTCAAGAGTCGGATCTACCGGCCTCGACTCAGCTAGTTAGATTGTGATTTTTTAACTTTTTGTTCGTTAATTGTTTTTTTTTAATACTTTGTCTGACTTATGCAAAAGACTTTTGTACAAAATATGCATCAATAAAGCTCTTATTCTTATTCTTATGAAATTTTGTATACGGGGGTCAATCCAGATTTTCTTACGAATGGAAATATTTTCAACATGACGGCACTTCCGGTTCAACCGCAAGTTGACCTTCGCTACCATATTTTGGTCGACATACCCAATTTTTTATTTTAGATTTAAATTCTCTTAGTAATTTTACGTTAAGTTTGTTAAAAAAAAATTTGAAAACTAGTTTTTTTTTATTTTAATTTGAAATTTTGTTTTTGCAGTAACAAGCCTTTAGAAAGTATTATTTGTCCATTTTAATTGAAATTTCATACTAGGTTAAGAGGGTGCCCGTCTATTATCAAAAATTTATTTTATTAGGATACTTTACTACTGGAAGTAAGATATCCGCCATAAATCCTCCTATCCTCTAAACTTTTTTTTTATTTTAAAATAACGTTTATTTCCCAAAGAGTACCTCTAATTCCACTAAATTTTTTTCCAAATCCCAAAAAATTTCCCCCATTCCAAAAAAAATTCCTCCAATTCCCAAAAAATTCTTCCAATTCCCAGAAAATTCCTCCAATTCCCTAAAAATTCCTCCAATTCCTAATGAATTTCTCCAATTGTGTACACCAATTCCTCTAGTGAAACCCCCCTCGTGGATAGCTTTCCTTTTGTTTAAATTTTTAAGTTTAAAAATTAAAAATATTTTAATAAAAGTTGCAGATGTACATAAGAAAAGCTATCTATTTGAAAAAAATGTTATTTTGCACCCACCTATGCAAAAAAAACTATGGTGTTGTATTTAAAAATCCCGAGAAAATAGCGTTTTAAAAAGTAAAAGTTTAATGGCGGATATCTAACTTTCGGTTGTCATATCCTAATAAAATAAATTTTTAAATAATAGACGGGCACCCTCTTAACCTATGTGTAAAATTTTAATTAAAATAAATAAAAAACACTCAAGATCACAAATACTTTCTGAAGCCTTGTAACTGCAAAAACAAAAATTTTAAATTCAAATAAAAAAAAACTAAGGATTTTTTAAAATTTTTGTTTAACAAACTTAACGTAAAATTACCAAGAAAATTTAAATCTAAAATAAAAAATGGGGTTTGTAGGCCAAAATAGGGTAGCAATGGCCAACTTCCGGTACAACCGGAAGTGTCGCCATCTGGAAAATATGTTCATTCGCAAGAATCTTCAAATTGACTCCCGTATACAAAATTTCATAAAGCTAATTCAAATGAAAAAGACTGCCGGTCACGTTTAGTGGAGAGTTATTTATATCTCAGGACACCTTCGTTCGAAAGCGAAGTAAAGCCGGTGGTTCCGTGTGCGTATATTCGTGCACGTTAAAGATCCGAACCTGAGGCTGGATTTGTCTCGGGTCTCGTTGGAGGCATGTACAATGGGCCCAATTAAGAGGCCTAAGTGCATCAACCTTGAGTTGAACTCTACCTAAATCTAGATCCAGAAAGCTAATTCAAACCGTTTCTGAGATATTTCTATTAGAGCCTCCCGGTGGTACACCCTGTATATAAGGTACCAAATAAACGGTCCACCCTGTTCTTTTGACAATTTTCTAGGGATCCCTGAGAATGCCCCATGAGCGTAGTATCGTGCACATAAAATTTAAAACAATTTTTTATTAGCCACCTTTGATTTTTTGAATTTTACTCTAGTGTGAGTGGGGTTTTTTTAGTCAGTTTTCGAATTTTATTTTGACAACAAATACGTCAAATGTATTTTATTAAAATAAATTATGTAAGATGTGCTGCAGACGAGAAAAATAGTAAGAAAATATGTGCTATTTTAAATAATTTTGTTTGGATAACAATGACGTTTAAATCTTTGTAAAACATCAGAGAAATGTATCTTGCTAATGTTCAAACTGAGATGTGAGATGTTTGAGCCACTATTTTGACCATATTTACAATGCAAAAATTGATCGTTTTAAATTTAATGTGCACGATAGTACTTCCGCGTTTATGCGTCATTTTTTTTGACATCATGTACAGTTGAATTCACATAAAAGTGGTACACTGTCAAAGTTGCGTCAAATTTGTTCAATAAAATTTGGCCTTTATTTTGCCATAATTTAATTGTATTCATGATGGTTGTTTCGTTGCTTTGTCATAGTTTATGACTACAGTAAAGAGATAACTGAAAATTAAGAAATTAATGCCAAATAATCTAACTGAAAGTTTGACAGCATTTGACAGTGTACCACTTTTATGTGAATTTAACTACATATATCAATACCTGAAAAACTTACTTTTAAATTATCCAATTCAGTCCTAATCGAAAGAACTTGAGCTTCCATTCTCTGTCTTACCAAATTATAGTCATTAATAATGGTCATATTAGACAGCTTTTCATTGTCTGCTCTTGTGGCCTCTCTCTTTAACATTTCCTTTAACTGGCTTATTTCTTTCGCCATAAGCTTTTCGTCTTCATCATATCGGCTAATAACAAGGCGTAATTGGTCTGCCTCTGACTGCACATTCTGGTTGTCCGCTGCCTCTGAATGCAACAATATTATAACCCAGCTGTCTAGAGGAGATATACAAAGGGCTACTAGAGGTAGGAATTATTGGATCCGCTTCCTATATATTCAATGTATATCTCTCTTTTAGCATCTCTGTTGTATGAACAGGATAAACTTCTTTATATCGAGTGAGCAAATAAAAACGGCCCATAAGTAGGCCATGGGGATTGTCAAAATATTGTTAATTGACAGATTTTACATTGTTCACAGCCTACTTAGGGGCCGTTTTTATTTGCTCACCCGATAGTAAGGTCCGATTTTATAAAGATTTAGCAACCAGTGTCAGCTTTGTTGGTTGACTGTTTCGAAGCAAAATACTTGCTTGGAATCAGTATCAACCATAAACCAACAAGCGCGGATCTAGGATTTTTGAAAGGGGAACCGAAACTGTTTTTTTTTTGTTTTTAATTGAAAATTAGATACATAAAAAAACAGCTAACACTAATTCACAAAATTTCATCTCACCCACATGGGTAAGCTCTCAAGTTTTTACATTGTCAATTGTCATGTTTTTGACGTTTCATATTCATGGCAAGAGTGTAGGTGAAATTTTGTGGATCTCACGTTACAACACTTGCAACCTATCATATTCGAGATAATTATCAATGGTGAGCAGTAGATCCTTCATTTTTTTTTAAATTATTAATTTGGGTCACGTTTGGGGTCATGGCATGAGTAAAGACTGAGGTTGACAAAAGTTTAGAGGATAGTCTTATGCCGTATTTTAACTGTCAGTACAACGCGAATCGGCTCTATCGATTAGTAAAAACCAATGAGAAACTAGAAATGGGCTAGGTCAGCGAGTGTACTCTGATAAGCCTATGATTCTGCTGTTATTTTTGACAGCAGAATCATAGGCTTATCAGAGTACATGAAAAATTCCCTCAGTTTTTACTTATGTTGTATTGTTATGTAAAATAGATAGATGTATCTTACATAACAGACTAAAATTTTAAATCTTTTTCTCCATGGGAAATCCCTTTTTTTAATTAAAATGAAGCAATGGGGAAATGCAACCATCAAATATGTTGATGGGAACCCTTCAATAGTTCCTCTTCAGGACAATATAGTTGCTAAGCAGGTTGAATCTCAAAAAAAATCAAAAAACTAAAATCACTGTATCTCTGTCATCTTAATTGTCGCTCTCTAAACTCTTCATTTAATTACTTTAGTGACTGTGTTCTGCCGTATAATTTTGATATAATTGCTGTCTTCGAAACCTGGCTTAAACAAGAATTTCCCACGCACTTGATCTTCTTACATGGCAATACCTTTATACGTGCAGACAGAGCCTCACGGGGCGGCGATGTTGGTCTATATGTTTAATCTCACATAAAACACAGTATTTTTAAGCTTGACTTTTTAGAAACAAACAATTTAGAACAACTGTGGATCAAAGTCGAAACTCACAAAACTTCTATTGCAA
Organism: Cartodere bifasciata; assembly: GCA_963920755.1. Lineage (NCBI taxonomy): Eukaryota > Metazoa > Arthropoda > Insecta > Coleoptera > Latridiidae > Cartodere > Cartodere bifasciata. The sequence goes on along the minus strand of OY987193.1, from coordinate 15,666,792 downwards.
TCGGAGTATTTTATCGTGCCCCTAAAGATATATTATAGATACTTTTAATTTAAAGCAAATCATAAGGGAGCCAACGAGAATTTCCAAAACCACTAGTACACTCATTGATATTATTGCATAAAATAAAAATAGGCAAGTTCTTAGTAAAGACACTAGAATAAAAGACTAGCCAGTTTGATCTTATTCTATGGTATCATAAAAATTCATAGAACTGCCGCCCATTCCATAGGAGGATCCAAAAGACTTTTTAAATTTTTATTTGTGGTCAAACATAGATTTTATTTATTTAGCATTTAGCAAGTAAGCATGCTTTAATTTTTGTATACTTTTTTTTAATAATAAAATGAGAAAATAAATTAACCGTTTCGTTAAAACATTAAATTAATTTTTAGATTTGAAGCAAGCTTCAATAAATACACAAAAAATTAATAGTATGAAAAGGAAAAGCACAAATAAATACTACTATCAGGAAATTATCGTTCGGTTTGCCTTTGATTTTAGTTTCATAAATTCTCTAATTAATAGTTTTATTAATTTCTGTTACGCCTGGCTCCTAAAAATTATAAAAATTATAGATACTTTACCTTTATGATAAATAAAAGTTAAAAAAACTACTTTTTTATTTTTAAATCTTTTACATTTTTCTTTTTGCCTGTTTAAATTTAGTTTTTTGCCTGTTTTTTTCATTCACAAGTTTCTTTCTGAATAATTCTTTGGAATGAAGAACATTTTAAAATCCTTTGCCGCCGGGTTCTTCCATTTAGCACTTCCGCAACCAAACGTTTCAAAAATTATATTAATTTGTAAAAATCCAATAGACTAATAATTATAATATTAATTTGTACAATTGGAAGCCTGAAATTGTATTATATAATGAAGAAAAATCACAATACTTACGCTTTAAAATATTTTTGCCAGTAAAATTATATTTTTAATTTTTTTGACAAATTCATTGACAAATTCAAAAAATTATGTCATTATAATGTGAAAGTATCTAGCCGCCTCAGGAATGGGCGACCAATCAAAAGCGGTAGCGTATTGTCCAGTCTTTCTTTCTAGTGTCTTTAGTTCTTAGCTCTGGAACAATTGATCACGTGCGTGCGTGCGCGCCAATACGTCATTTTGACTGACTGCAAAAAAATCTGTCGAATTGATACACATTTTGACAAATAAAAATTTACACACATGTTTTACTGGTTGCCTATTAGAGATTTGTTCAGTAATTTTTTGTTGTTTTTTCGTTGTTTCTGAACAAAACATCAAAATTTGACTTATGTTAAAAAATAATTTCAAATATTTTTGTCAAAAATTAATTTAAACTTTGGTTAATATCTACAAATTTTAAGAATAAAAACGTTTAAAGTTTGCTCTTGTACAACCGTATTGGAGATTTAGCTATTAAAATTGCAAGAAATACATGTGCCATAACTCAGAAGTACCCCAGAAACCCTATATTATAATATCCAGTGCTTGTGCTGGACCTAATTAGAGTAAAGCAAGACCAATAGCCGTTGCTAAAACCAACCCATTGAAAGAAAAATACAAAAAATAAGATACAAAAATGAACAACTTCCAACAAGGTATATCCGGAACAAAAAATACAAAGATTTCGGTAAACGCAGAATAGTTGAAAAATTATAATATTCCATAATTACTAGGATGAAGTTGCACATAATGTAACTCAATAAACTTATTATTATTATTAACTAATTAACTTAATAAAATAAAGAATAAGTAAATTATTGTGCTTTTAAAAATAATAATTTAATAAAATGTTAAACGTCAGAATCGATGTAAGTAGTTATTTCACAGTTATCCATAGTATTTTACGGATTCCATAATACCTAATGTTTGTACTGCCAATAGAGATATCTGATCACGACCTTGTTTATTGCAAAATTAATTTGGCTCTAGACGAGCCTACTCCTAAAACATTTACTTATCGTGATTTTAGGTATTTTAACATGGAAGAATTTGAAACTGATGCAAACTTAGTTAAATGGGAGTATGTAAATGAATTGTCTGACATCGATTTTATGGTTGACTTTGTTACTGCAATTGCAATTATTACTCTTTTTGATATACATGCACCATTAAAAACTTGCACTGTAAGAGGTCCTTTTAAACCATACAGGGTGGTCCAAGCAAAAGTTTCCACCCCCATTATTTCCTGAAAGAATTTGTTCTGGAGGAACTGCCGCGACACGTCATTTTTTTTTTGGAGGGGGACATCTAATTAGGGTATTTTTTAATTTTTTTGTTCAACCCTCCAAGCGGGGTGATTACCCCATCAAAAATTTCAAATGGCACTACGGGTCAAGTGGGGTTTTATTTGAAAGCTACAATTTTTCTCTTTTCAAAAAAAAAAAATTTTCAAAATCGGGCGAAAATTTTTCAAAATTTTTATTTTTTTGAATTTTAAATTTAACCATATTTTACGCTTCTTAAGAAGAAAATGCTTAGACAGGTCGATTTTTTTTTGAAGAAGAACATGTAACAACATATTTCTTAATTTTTTTCTTCAACCCAAGCGGGGTAACAATCCCATCAATAATTTTTAATGGCCATTCTGGGTAAGTGGGGCCTTATTTGAAAGCTACAATTTTTCTCTTTTCAACAAAGTAAAAAATTTTAAAATCGGACAAATATTTTTCGAAATTTTGTTGTTTTTTTTAATTTTAAATTTAAAAGTAAATTTACAAGCCTTAAAATTTTGGTTTTTTATGAAATTATTCTTAAAAAAAATTAAAAATGTTATTTCAAGAATAATTTTTCAAAAAATCCAAATTTTTAGGTGTTTAAATTTACTTTTAGATTTAAAATAAAAAAAAAACAACAAAATTTCGAAAAATATTTGTCCGATTTTAAAATTTTTTACTTTGCTGAAAAGAGAAAAATTATAGCTTTCAAATAAGGCCCCACTTACCCAGAATGGCCATTAAAGATTATTGATGGAGTTGTTACCCCGCTTAGGGGGCTGAAAAAAAAATTTAAGAAATATGTTGTTAGATGTTCTTCTTCAAAAGAAAATCGACCTGTCTAAGCATTTTCTTCTTAAGATGCGTAAAATATGATTTAATTTAAAATTCAAAAAAATAAAAATTTTGAAAAACTTTCGCCCGATTTTGAAAATATTTTTATTTTTGAAAAGAGAAAAATTGTAGCTTTCAAATAAGGCCCAACTTGACCCGTAGTGCCATTTGAAATTTTTGATGGGGTAATCACCCCGCTTGGAGGGTTGAACAAAAAAATTAAAAAACACCCTAATTAGATGTCCCCCTCCAAAAAAAAAATGACGTGTCGCGGCAATTCCTCCAGAACAAATTCGTTCAGGAAATAATGGGGGTGGAAACTTTTGCTTGGACCACCCTGTATATTACAGAGACAATTAAGGAAATCATTAAACTTAAAACAAAGCTCACAGAAAATTTCTGCAGACAAAACAGTCAGCAGATCGTGATTATTATTTACAACTTAAAAATTATCTGTCTTCTGCGATTAAGGAAGAAAGAAGAGTGAACATCAAACACCAACTTAACAGAAACAAAAAGGATCCAAAAAAACTGTGGAAGATGTTTCAAAACTGGAATGTGCATTCTAAACCTGCTAATATTATTGACGAAACATTACAAAATCCAGACAATATTAACACATTTTTTAATATGCGGGAGCATGAACAGGATATCAATCTCAGCTATCTTTTAAGTTTTTTGAAAACAACTTACGTCCAGGCATTACGTGTAATTTAATGTTCTCCCTTCGTCGTGTTACTGAGTCCGAAATAGAATCAGCGATGAAGCAAATAAAATCCAACGCTTGTGGTATTGACAACATAAGTCGAAAACTACTCAAACTTATTTTCCCGTATTGCAGGCTTTTACGTCAATACTTAACGGGACATTGCGCAAGCATAGAATCAGAAAAATATTTATCTGTTTCTGTGAATATGTAGTGTTGGTTGCCTAAATTTCAGGCGAAACAACACTTTCTATTCGACACAAATAAAGAAAACGAAACACATCTTTAATCAAAAAGTTCATTAAATAGCAAGAAAAAAGATTAAAGAACATCATAACAATTTTTTAAATACATTAGAATGCATTATCATATAAAATTTTAGCAAACAAAAAGCACTATTTTTTTGCATATTGAAGTTACTTTTCATTGCTTATATTTAGCAATTTAGAAATAAACTTACGTGATCATATATTGTTATATTGTTGTCCATTTAATTTAGAATATTTATTGACTTTCAGAAATACATTTCTTCTTGAACTTTATTCAATTTGTGTCGAACCGTTTTTCGTGACACAAAATGAAAGAAAATTAAATAAAAAACGAAATTTGACAATTAAAAAAGGTATTCTGCATTACCCACATTTTTGAAAAACTGAATGTTTGGAAATGTCAGTGAATGTTGTCAACAACAAAATGGTGTTTTAAGAAATTTTCAAATTGTTTGCTGTTATTGTTAGCTGATTAATTAAAAAATTTAGTGACGAGAGCTTGTGTATTGATTATACCTTGTATACATAAGTAAGTATAAAGTTTGCATAAAATCTTTACGATATCTACATAATTTAAAAATTATGTTGCAGTAAGATTTCAAAATGGGTTAAAGATATCCTACTTATCATCATTCCATTTCCAATAATAGGAGTAGGAAAAGTGTGATTCAAAAATTTACTTGAAAGAACCGGCCACAAAGTAATTCTAATTACCTAAGCAGTAAGTACAATACCTACCCAACAAAAAATGTATTCTTTTCGTTTGTAATCCATATCAAAACAGTTACCCAAGTGGACTATGCCTTGATTGTGAACCTTTTTATTTTAAAAAAATTCACAAATAAGATCAATAAAAGTCTTTAGCGACTGCGTAAATAATGAGAGACTTATCGTAGTAATAAACTAAACAAATATGGAGTAGGTAAATAATAACTACTTTTTGTAGGTAGAATGTCGTCAAGCGGTCGTGGTGTAGTTGGAAAACGCAAGCTGCTGCTAATCCAAAGGTCCGCTGGTTCATGTCTTGCAGTCGGAAAAACTTTTTTATTTTTTTAGACACAAATCGTTACGTTTAATTGATCTGCCCTTTTATACCCTTACACGTTGAATGATTTTCTCCCTTATTTTGGTAGCAGTAAGGTTTCACATGGTATTACTTAAGGTTTAACGGTTACCCCTTTGCTGTTTCATTACTACGATAAGTCTCTCGTGAGACAGATTACTTCTACATAACTATAATAATAATTTTTAATTTCTACAATGTCTCTGGTCTCAAGAAATGTCTCGAGGAATGCTTTTTTTACATTTTGAGACATTTCAGAAATAAACTAAGGCAATTTTAATATAATTAATTGAATCCTTGAATTGGAGATCATCCCTAAAGACTAATTTTTATTACACAATTTTTTTTGTTCTAAAAAGATTTTGAATTTGATAGATCGACCGACGAAAGGCACGTACTATGTAGAATAATTGCAAAATGTTGTTTTGCCTCATGGAAAGAATGGCATTTTGGAATGACTCTGACGCCAAATAAAATGCGCCAAATGCGGCGTATGCTACATTATTTTTTTAGAATCTAGTAATGATGTCTTGTCCGATGAATACTTATTCTGAGGTCTTGTCTTAAAGTATTAAATCTGTTTTTACATGTTATCTTTTCAATAGATTTGTTAACATTAAATTTAATTAATTATATTAATAATAAAAATAAATACTTACATTAAATAATGTGTTTGTTTTTTTACTCAATTTTTTATCTTTGCAATCTAAGCATATCTGCAATTTTATCTACAATCCACCACCTTGTAAAAATTTAAGCAATTCGTAGCTTAAAAAACTTAAAAATTAATAAAAACATCGTTAGAATAACTTTTGTGGTAGACCCTGTATTTGACCTACATAATTTAACATTTTTCTGTCAGAGACATAACCCCAAAACAAATAACTTCATTTTTTTCGTAAAATGTGCTGCCATCTTGTAAGAATAATCTAAGGTATTTTTTTTTAGTTCAATGAATAATCAATAGATGGCGAATTTTGTTCTGCGGGCCTTTAACTTCTCTTTGTTAAATTGCTTCCCAAAACTTTGGAAATCAGCTTACGTTCTTCCCCTGCCTAAGGTGGCAAAAGCGTCTGAACTTTAAAATTTGCGACCAATAAGCATTCTTCCTTGCATGTCCAAAGTTTTGGAAAAGTTAGTTAACATTCAACTAGAAGAACATATTGAGAAATTGCAAATTCTACCGTCTGTGCAGTCGGGATTTCGTAAACACTACACCACAAATATTACAGCTTAATAGCAAATGATCTGGTTACCGGAATTGATGAGTCAGAAATATCCATCGTTGTGTTCTTGGACTATAGCAAGGCTTTCGACCTAGTATCACATGAACTTCTTTTGGCTAAGCTGCACTACTATGGTTGCGACAAAATTACATGTCGTTGGTTTGCTAACTATCTATCTTTCTTATAAATACAGGGTGTTACCAAATAAGTAGGAAAAAATTCAGGGGGTAATTCGTGAACCCATTTTAAGAAAAAAAGTTCCTATAAACATATGCCCCATTTTGACTTTTTTTTTCTTACAGCCCCCTAAGGGCCCCCACTATTAACCCGTTTTTTTAAAATTTACAAAAGGGAAAATATTCCTAGTAATTAGATAAATCAAATAGGTCCTATAAAATTTTTTGAAAAAATTATTCTTTTCAAAATTATAGTGAAATAACTGATTTTTTAGGGGTTTTTGGTTGAGCTGTATCTCAAAAGCGAAGGATTTTCGGACACATGTTCATATGAACTTTTTTTCTTAAAATGAGTTCAGGAAGTACCCCCTGAATTTTTTCCTACTTATTTGGTAACACCCTGTATATTAAAAATGGCGGCATGCGAAGTTTGCTCTGAAGATTTAATAGTAAATAATAGATATATTATTTGCAAGTATTGCCAAAAATCATACCATTCCCTTTGTGTGCAACTAAGAAGTATTAATGAAAAAGTAATTAGTGAAAAATTCGTAAGAGAACTTGCTATGGTTCTGCGACGACTGTTTACCAACTGTCTTGGACAAACTCTCTAATATTATGGGTTCCCCGCCAATCCAGCAACAACCTGCAAAGGATGATGTGTCTGATGGTCCTGTAGATGTTAATAATGTCCAGGTAAATGCTTTATTGGATAAAATTGACCTACTTATTAAGAATAACATAACCCTAAAAGATGAATTTCAATATCAAAATAAAGTAATCAAAGGCGAGCTTACTGCGTTGAAGGAATCTAATGTCTTGATGGTTGAACTTTTGGGATTTCTAGACTTATAGATGGGATTATTAGATGTATTTTTCTAGACTGTGTTGCCGAATTTATGCAACTTTGTTCGCATTTTTCTCGATGAATATAACTGATGGATTTTTTTTGACAATTTTCTAGGGATCGCTGAGAATGCCGCAAGAGCGTACCATCGCGTTTATGCGCCATTTTTTGGACATCCTGTATAAGCACGGACACATACAACCAAAAACCTCCTCTAAAGCCTAGTCACACTATATTGGAGGTAGTGGGAATCGAACCCACTCAGGCTACCTTGCGATTTTCACCATCAACGGCTTATACCGCTCGGCCATGCCTGTGTATAAGTATAACGACCGCAAGGGTGGTCGACGACGGAAAAGGTCTATAAGAATAAAATAATATCTATTTATACAACTAGTAAGGAAACGATGGTCATTATTTCACGAATGCGAAATAATAACCGTTTCCTTACGTGTTTTATACAATATTTTACGACCGCATCAAAGTTGGTAGATGGATAGGTTGTGCCGATCTACTTTTGGGAGCTTGCCCAATGATATTCACCCCCTTAAATTATTATGTGACGTAACGATGTTAACTATTTGAAAATCTTTGTGAACTTTCTATGTGCATCCTTTATGTAGTTATGTCACGTTAATAAGTAAAAAATTCATTTTTAAATTTTGCATTTTTACTAAAACTTTTAATTAAGACAACCGTTTATTTTTATTGTTTCATTGGAGAAGAATATTTTATTCAGAAAGATTACTTCCTGTTACAGTTTAATTCATTATTTTGACAGATTATACAATATAATATCATTGTATAATCTGTCAAAATAATGATAATCAGTATTTTAATGATACTGATGGGGATCGTGAATACCTCCAAATGACTTACTTTGTTTCACGGAAATAAAATAAGTTAGGTAATGAAATGATAACCTAACGGAAATTAAATGAGTTAAGAAATGAGATCATTTTTTCACGCAAATTTGACATGTTATCATGATGACAATTAGGTCTACAGGATGTACCACAAGATTTTTTTTTAAATGTTTATTATTTTTTTTTATTTTTTTAAGTTATTAAGCGGTCGTAGATAAAATATTGTATGCAACACGTTAGGAAACAGTCATTATTTTATTTATGCTCTTACAAAACTCGGCTAAAGCCTCGTTTTGTAAACTTCGCATTCATGAAATAATGACCATCGTTTCCTTACTTGTTGTATAAATAGATATTATCTACTACCGTTAGTTAACAGCTAATTTATCTTACTCATTTAAGTTAGCTAATGACATACTTTGTTTCACGGAAATAAAATGAGTTAGGTAATGAAATCATAACCTAACGGAAATTAAATGAGTTAACAAATGAGATCATTTTTTTCACGCAAATTTGACATTTTGTCATGATGACAATTAAATCTAAAGGATGTACCACAAGATTTTTTTTTTAAATTTTTAGTATTTTTTTGTTTTTTTAAGTTATTAGGCGATCGTAGATAAAATATTGTATGCAACACTTTAGGAAACAGTCATTATTTCACTTATGCTCTTACAAAACTCGGCTAAAGCCTCGTTTTGCAAACTTCACAATCGAGAAATAATGACCATCGTTTCCTTACTTGTTGTATAAATAGATATTATCTACTTCCGTTAGGTAACAGCACTTTATCCTACTCATTTAAGTTAACTAATGACTTACTTTATTTCAGGGAAATAAAATAAGTTAGGTAATGAACTCACGGAAAATGATTTCCGTTAGGTAATGAGTTTGTTACCTAACTCATTTTATTTGTTCCGTCAGGAATTTAACAATATTTTTTTAAATCTTATATTTTATTATGCAGTCGTAGATTAAATATTGTATAAAACACGTAAGGAAACGGTTATTATTTCACTTGAGAGACCATCGTCTCCTTACTAGTTGTATAAATAGATATTATCTACTACCGTTAGGTAACAGCTACTTTATCTTACTCATTTAGGTTACCTAATGACTTACTTTATTTCACGGAAATAAAATAAGTTAGGTAATGAAATCATAACCTAACGGATATTAAATAAGTTAGGAAATGAGATCATTTTTTCACGCAAATTTGACATGTTGTCATGATGACAATTAGGTCTACAGGATGTACCACAAGAATTTTTTTTAAATTTTTATTATTTTTTTTATTTTTTTATGTTATTAAGCGGTCGTAGATAAAATATTGTATGCAACACGTTAGGAAACACTTATGCTCTTACAAAACTCGGCTAAAGCCTCGTTTTGCAAACTTCGCATTCGTTAAATAATGACCATCGTTTCCTTACTTGTTGTATAAATAGATATTATCTAGTTCCGTTAGGTAACAGCTACTTTATCTTACTAATGACTTACTTTATTTCACGGAAATAAAATAAGTTCATTACGTAACTTATTTTATTTGTTCCGTCAGGAATTCAACAATATTTTTTTAAATTTTATATTTTAAACTTAAGTTGGTTAATATAAAAAGAAACGTTTTAAAGTTGTGTACAAAATTCAAGAATTAAATATTTAAAAATGCCCGAAAAGCCCGCAATGCTAAGCGCAAAAAACTTCAACGTATACCAGAAAGGGGAAAAAACAGTGCACAGAGTATGACTTTGGATGAGTATAACAAAATTATGAATGTATCGGACGAAGAAACTCCAGATGAATTACAACGTAAATTTTTTTAAATAGCTTCCTATGAATTAGCATGGAGAGGCAGACAGACTGCAGACTGTTTGATAACCCACTTTCAAGAAGAAAGAAATAATATGGGTTATCTTATTGGACGAATTGTTTACGATCCGGTGTTTAGTAAAGCCGCACAGGGAGGTTAAAACAGTCAACATGTTTTAATTATTAAAAATTTACATATTTAAATTTAATGGAAAAAAGGGGAAATAATAAAATCGAATGGTTTGTTTTTAACAGTCAATCCAACGTGGAAATATGAATCATCATCAGAATTCTATAGATCTTTCCCGCCCGTGACCACAATCGCGGTCGTAAAACTTGGGAAACTGAATGACCACCAGCATGATAGTTTAATAGTTTATTAATAAACTATTAAACTAGTTTATTAATAAACTATTAAACTAGTTTATAAATAAACTATTAAACTAGTTTATTAATAAACTATTAAACTATTACAATCATCCTTGGTTAAGTTATCTATGATTACAATGATTTGAGTCAATCTGACGCATATCTCACGTTTCCCAAGTATAACGACCGCGGTGAGCAACGGCGGGAAAGGTGAATAAAAATTGTCCTATCGGAAGAAATTTCCAAGTGGAACCAGGAAGTCGCTGAGAAGGCAGGTTTGGATACCAAAAGGGGTAAATTTACAAACCATTCTAATAGATCCACAGCTGTTTCATGCCTGGCAAAAGCCGGTGTGGGAGAGCTACAAATTACCAAAATCACAGCTCATAGTAACATTTCATCGATCAAGAGCTACACACAATTGTACGTAGTGCATCATAAATTATTAGTCAATAAAATGCGCCAAGGCTCGTTGGATGCATCAGCTTCACACTCCACAGACTTAACGCTCTCCATTTCTCATCCCACCTGAGATCAAACCTCATCATTATCAAAGATCAGTGATCACCGCACCAGAAATCCCAGAATCCGACCCCACAGCTGCAAATTTACACCCCGCCAACGCAGCCACACCTGTTACTTACAATATCACATACAAAAATCATTACTGTAACTTTAATGTAGAAAAATAATATATTGTACTATTTTTTAATTTGTTATAAAAAAAGGTTAATTCTTCGTAAATTAAAAATTCTACTTTACTTTCACTCTAATATCACAGAATATGCATTCTCATTTATAAGGAAACTCATTAAGAGACAATTTTTTGACAGCAAACCAATTTTTTAAAACATGCTTATTAGACTACTCAACCTTTCCGTTCGACGGTCGACAAAACTCAGAAGCCGTCAGATTGACTCATTTATTTCTGACGTATTTGGACGTATCTGAGATGCGTCGACCGGCGACTTCGGTACGAACGGAAAGGGCTAAGGTTCTTAAATCACACTTGAACTAAAATGGTCAGAAGTCGAAACGCGTAGAAGTCACTCTTCGCTGAAAAGTAGCTCAAATAGAATTCGGAATAGGTAGTAGTGTAATTTGTTATTTTTTAAATAAAAGCTAAATTTTATATAATTGCTACATATTCTGTAGTTCTGTAGTATTCTCCTTGCAAGAAATGGACAGTTAAAGTATAATATTTTTTTTAGGAACAAAGTCGAAGAGTGCAGAAAACCTGCACTCTTTGTTCGTTAACAAAGAGGATAAATGTCAGTTCTGGCGTTTAAGATATTTGAGGTTTTGTTTCTTTGTTTAAAATATTTCTGGCATGGCTTCCATGACTGAAGAGTGATGCGATTCGGTCTTTGTTACTAAAATGGATTTTAGTTTGTCTTTTTTAACCATACTGACTAAATATGCAAAACAAACATTTTTAATAGAATATTAAGGGCCGGTTGCATCACAACTTTTAACTGTTGCTTACAATCTAAGTGACTGTTTTTCATAGAAAGCAACATTTTAAACAATGTCAATGCTACAGTTGTCAAACTCTATTTATGGTAAACAGCCACTTAACTTTAAGGAACACTTAAGAATGTGCGGTGAATCCGAGAATAAATTTCTCTAATTTTGTAAAGAATATTTTTTCTGTAAATTAAATATGTAATAACGAAGGTAGGATTTTTTGTGCAGTAGGGTAATTGGGAGTCGGACAAAAAAACTAAATACCTAATACTTTTTGGTAAAAAATTATGTATCTTTTATGAGGAATATATATTTTTTTTAATCCAATAATAGTCAAAATAGACACTGCCTATGTTGTAGTTGTCAAAGTCTGTTTGTGATAAAATGTCAGTTTAGCAAAACCGTAGTTTAAACTAGGATTTTACACTCGGGCCTTAGTGAACTTTTGCAGGGTTCTTTTGAGTAATACAGTTAAAAATTGCAAATCTTATTTAAGTTTAGTAATGATGATTGCTACCCAATAGCCCAATGCCTTGAATGCCATTTTAGTGACCAAGTAGCGATTGGGTTAGTCACACCTACGAAGGAGAGCCGATGCTCTCGTTAAGTGTCTAATTTGCCAACTTTGCAATATTGCACCTTTTTAAGGGTGGATAATTGTTACAAAGGTATACAAAAAGGCTATACGAAAAATCGCATTACAATAGCCACTAAGGATAGATTTTAGCGTTTAACAGGACTAAAAATACGACATTGTACGTTCAGAATATCAGAATGTTACAAAATCGACCACTAGAGGCTTAAAACCAGGGGGTTTTGTTGCAAACAGTTCGAAAAATCTCAGAGAGCACAACACACTGTCTAAGGATTCCTGCCCCCGTCCCCAAACTCACCAGAACCAACTAGAGAACACTGTGTTAAAAACTTTCAGAATGTAAGTATTGGCGTGAGAGGCCTGTCTGCTCGATGGCTTGCCTCCTAGCTAGCGGACAAGACCCAGACGGTCGTAGTAGGGGAAATGGGGAGCGGGTTTGTCTCAGGCAGCAGGAAAGTGGAGACCGGTGTCGTCTAGGGGAGCACACTTGGACCTCTGCTCTTCCTGCTGTGTGTTTAACGATCTGCCCTCATTCCTTGACCCGGCCCTGTTCGCTGATGATACATCTGTCTTGGTGGGAGGCAAATCATCGCAACAGCTGGCGCACGCCGCCAATGAGAGCGTCACCAAGATGAACAATTATTGTGCTAAGAATGGCCTTTTTCTTAATGGAAGTAAAACAGCAAGAAAGTATACTGGTTAAATTTGAACAAAAAACTGTGCATCAAAATAATTCGGTTAAATTTTTGGGATTACACTTAGACGCTACCTTAAAGTGGCACAACCAAACGAAATTTATGCTAAAACAAATGGCAAAACACCAATATGTTCTTTGGCAACTCAGAATTTCAACCTCACGCCATGCCCTGCTGATGTATTACCACGGGTACGTTGAGTCTCTGCTGGCCTATGGTATTGTGTGCTGGGGGGCGGGCAGTGGAGTCCCGGATGTGTTAATCGAACGGAAAAAAATCATAAGAACAATCCTGTTTCAAAAAGGTTTCGACTCGTGCAGACCTCTATTTGTTAAACTTGAATTAATGACTACATTTTTAAGTGTTTAATTTATGTCAAAAATAACATCGACAAAATTAATTTACAAAATGGTAAAGATGACGTCACTGGTAATTATAACTTGAAGAAGACCCTGGCCTTGCCCTTGCCGCCGCACAGACTGACCACCAAAGAGTTCTTTAATTCAGAGCATAAAGTTTTATATCCACCTACCTGCGGAAATTTAAACACTAAATAACTTTAAATTCAAAAAGCATTTAAAAGTATTGCTATCGGAAAATCCCTTCTATTCCATTGTAGAATATTTCAATTTTAAATTAAATGTACTGTATAATTGGGCTCTCTGAGACTTCTCGAGCTGTTTGCAACAAACCCCCCTAGTGGTTTATTTTGTAACGTTCTGAACGTACAATCTCGTATTCTTAGTCCTGTTAACCCTCAAATTGATCCTTAATGGCTATTGTAATGCGATTTTTTCTCGTATAGCCTTTTTGTATATATTTGTAACAATTATCCCCACTTAAAAGGGTGCAATGTTGCAAATTTGGCAAATTAGACATTTAACGAGAGCATCGGCTTTCCTCCGTAGGTGTGACTAACCCAATCACTACTTGGTCACTAAAATGGCATCCAAGGCTTTGGGTAGCAATCATCATTACTAAACTTAAATAAGATTTACAATTTTTAACTGTATTACTCAAAAAAACCGTGCAAAAGTTGACTAAATATCGACTTCAAAAAACCATTTCTTCTTTCTTGGTAGATTAAAAAAAATAGGCAATAAATGGCGCGTTTTTTGTCTAATATTGATTTTCTTAAATCCAAAAAAAAAGGGGAAACTGAAAAGCCTTTAATAGAAATAAAAATTAAGTTTCTGGAAAAGAAATTGTGGCTGATGCATCAATACATGTGCGGTTTGTAGTTTGGGGCTGGGAATTTGATCACAACGAACGAGCTACATAAATAGTTACCCAAATTGGAAAGGTGGGTTAAGGATCAGGATACAATAAAAACCAGTTAATAACTTGTCGACGTTTCTATTTATATAAGAAGAAAATAAAATTCATAGACATCATACAATTTAAATAAATAGGTACATTTAAATTGTATGATGTCTATGAATTTTATTTTTACTTTACATGTTTTTTAACAAAAAACCTAATTAACGTAAGTACTTTAGTCCATATTTTGTCCTTTTAAGTAACAACAACAATTAACCCTAAAATATTTTTTTTTAAATTTTATTTTAAGTTTTCTAATGTTACTCTAGTTTTTATTTTACGCAAATTTTTAACCAAAGTCAATTTTGTTATTTATTTTTAGAATCAACGTCTTGAAAACGATCTTATATAAATCGAAACGTCGACAAGTTATTAACTGGTTTTTATTGAATCCTGATCCTTATGGCTGCCGTACACGCAGCTTCTTGCTAGCTTCTAGAAGCTAGCTTCTTCGCTGCTACTGGAGGATTCAAATGTTTTAGGTATGCGCGCGCACAGGAAACTAAAAGAAATCAAACCGTGCTTGATTTATTTTAACTTCTTCTGCGCGCGCATACTTAAAACATTTGAATCCTCCAATAGCAGCAAAGAAGCTAGCTTCTAGAAGCTAGCAAGAAGCTGCGTGTACGGCAGCCATTAACCCACCATTCCAATTTGATTACTCTGTGGATCGCTAGATCTCTTTTACATAAGTAGTTACCTTTTAAAGTGTTAAATTCAGTCTCATATTTCTTCAACTTCTTAACCTTAATACTACAAGCTAACTTGATTAGATTTTTCGCTGACTCTTCAGTACGGCACTTCTTTGGCAGGGATACTCTAAAATACTTTAATATTCCTTCAAAATCCAACAAAAGTAAATCTTTTTTGCATTGCTAAAAAATACATTTCGGTTACATGATAGAATACATGCTTAACATTTACCATTAGAAGAGCTAAAGCAATTTGAAAAATAGTGTCAATGCCCTGTAGTAAAAATATATCGATTATGTGGAAAACAAAAAACAGGGGAAATCTTGCGGTAAATAAGGTTAAAAACCATTGTGACGCAAACATGTGGGTTTCTATGTTATGTTCGTTAAAATGATTCCACAAGGAAGATTGCTGTTCCTCCATTAATTTATTAAGTTGATAAAGCCTTAGGTATAAGTTGTCAAAACCATCCTTGTATAAGTCTCTTAAGCCATAGTCATACATAAGTTTATCTAACACACAAAAAGCTTGCTCTTCTGGCATCTAAAATAGAAAAGCTGGATTAGCTACAGGAAATGGTCAGTGAGCGATCAGGGGCCTATAACACAACACTTACAAGTCCAACAAGTGTAGGTTTTTGCCATTATAAAAACCTACAATTGAAGATTTTATAAATGTTAAAAACTAACACTTACAAGTCCAACATGTGTAGGTTTTTGCCATTGTAAAAACCTACAATTGTAGATTTTATAAATGTTAAAAACTAACACTTGTAGGACTTGTAAGTGTTGTGTTATAGGCCCCTGGGGCCTATAACACAACTCTTACAAGTCCAACAAGTGTAGAATTTTACCATTATAAAAATTTACAATTGTAGATTTTATAATGTTAAAAACTAACACTTGTTGGACTTGTAAGAGTTGTGTTATAGGCCCCAGGTTGGTTGCACAATAATCACATAATGCTATATATCAAGCTATGTCTGGCTAGGTTAGTCGAAAATCGAAATGGCAAAGGCTCGCCCTCGTGATTCGAATCCCACGTTAAGCTGTAGGTTTCCATTGTTCTTAATCCGGACAACCTAAGGCTTTGGACCGGCCACTGAACATATAGGGTAACAACAATTTAAATTTTAAACTTGTACTAACATTTTAACAAGTTGTGAACTACTGTGGTCTGTGACCATGTTTTTAGTCAAAAAATAATGTTCACTAAACTTTCAAAGCAAAAAAACAAAAAAGGAGACCGAATGTTGGGAATGTCGTACTATCACCCCCGTTTATTATTGAAGCAGGTATTTATACTACACCTTTTCTACTTTTAATTCGGAAAGTATCATTTGTATTTTAGCATACACCACTTGTATTTCGGAAAGTACCACTTGAATTTTGGAAGATATTGTCGTTTTATAGAGTGGCGCCATGCATCATTCCATCACTGTCATATAGATTCTGTCATCAACGTAATAGCCAAAGTGACAACAATTAAAATAATGGTTGACAGAATCCGTATGACAGAGATGGAATGATGGTTTGCAGATGCATGGCGTCACTCTAAAGAGCGACAATATCTGTCAAAATCATCAAGGCACTCTAAAAACTAGGGGCGATCACAACGTCTCAAAAGGTTTAATTCCAAACATCGTCCAAGTTCCATTACCAAGGCGTTTATGCGCCATTTTTTGGACACCGTTGTTTGTTACTATGTTTTACTTAGAAGTTCGGAAATAATTTATTTTCCAAAAATGCAATTTACGTACACTAAAATTTAAAGAATCTACTAAATTAAACGTGACAACAATGTAATTCTTATATTACAAGTTATAACAGCCTCTCTATTGTAAATATAAAACCTCTCCTCTTTGGAAATAAGATACAGTAGACGAGGCAGTTTCAAAACCTGCTTAGAGAATAACTATCTCAGCTGCGTGTTCGTGATACTTAGAGACAAAGCTGCGTGTTCTGCATTGTGATAATTTGAGAGATACCGAGCTGCGTGTTCGAAGATATTATGAGAGAGCTGCGTGTTCTTGAGATTCCGAAGGCGACACTTTTTTAAAAAACTGTTTTAACCGAATGTCTTGGTTTTTTTCCAGCTATTTGCCATATCATAAAAGCAAATTAAACGCGGACACCCTGTATATATAAAAAAAAATTTTTCATTATAACTTTTAAACCCCTTTTTATGGAGCAATGGTAGCTTGGGTTAAAGAGTAATGAATTTGTTAATTTGAAGTATCTTGAGACGCTGGCAAATACATCTTCTGAAACACCGTATGATATACATTTACGATCTTTTAAAAATAATCAATTTCCCGCCGTTGGTCACCTTCACGGTCGATATACTTGGTAAACGTCAGATATGCATTAGATTGACTAGAGTCATTGTGATGCTGGTGGTCATTCAGTTTCCCAAGTATAATAACCGCGAAGGTGACCAACGGTACCATATAAAGAAAGATTTAAAGATGAAAGTCCAATTAATTTCGAATTTGTGATCACATTTTCAAAATTGATGCAAACTTAGGGCCGGTGGTACAAACCAAGTTTAAACTTCGGTTTAGCTGACCTGACATTTTATCACAAACATACTTTGTCAACTACAACATATAGACAGTGTCTAAGATTGTTCTCTCTATTATAAATCAGTTTAGCTAAACCGAAGTTAAAACTTGGTTTGTACAACCGGCCCTTAGACTGATAACGAAGTAGGGAGTCATGTCAAAGTCGTATAATTTTTCTCTACATTGATCTACTCTAAATTGAATTTCTACTAACCATGTCACCTATTTAAAGGTCAATTGATATACTACTATTAAACTGATCTTTGTAAGACCATACTTAACGTTGAGTATATTTTGAATAAATAAACTATAATACATTAAAATCAATCAATACCAACGATAGATACACATTTGGGTGCCAAATCCAAACTCTAACAAAAAATTGTTTACTTACGTGTAATAGAAGAGTGGCGGCCAAAAAGCTAAGACCCTGACAATAGCCAACTTCCGTATCGTGGACAGCGTATGCCTTACTAACACGATACAGAGAATCTTGTCCTAGACCCCCAGCCTCTTTAAAAAAATCATGAGCCGGAAAAGTTCGGGCAATATCTCGTTTGATTACATTTTCACAGGAACTTTCCTAAAAAATTAAAGAATTAAGTACCGCTAACAACCAATTAGAAAAAAAGATGGATATTCATACAATAGGGAACATGAACGTAAAAGATTGCATTTTAGCTAAAGAGGTACCGGGTCGGAATACGTTATTGCATATTTTAATTTGTTTAAACCAGTCACTATTTTCAAATTAATTTTTAAACTTTGGGGTACATAAAAACACCCTTCCACTACTTTTTAGGATACGAGCTGAAATCACAAACTTGATTATGACGGCATTTTCGTTGTTATACCGTGTGTCCCGCAAAAAACGCACGTGTTCATAACTTTTTACGTATACTTTCTACAGAACTGAACTTTTGGCCTTCTTTTACATGCAATAACAAAAATGTATAATTTCCAATTTAAGCGGAATAGTCGTGGAGATATATACAGGGTGTCCCACCGGGAGGTTCCAGTAGAGATATCTCAGGGACGGTTAGCTTTATGAAATTTTGTATATGGGGATCAATGCGAATGTTTTTTTTTGGATATGACAACCGGAAGTTAGATATCCGCCATAAAAATTTTACTTTTTAAAATGATATTTCTCGAGATTTTTAAATGAAATACTTTTTTTTTTGCATAGGAGAGTGTAAAACAACATTTTTTTTCAAATAGGTAACTTTCCTTATGCATATCTGCAACTTTTATTCAAATATTTTTAATTTTTAAACTAAAAAATGTAAACAAAAGGAAAGCTACTTATTTGAAAAAAAAATTGTTATTTTATTTAAAAATCTCGAAAAAATATCATTTTAAAAAGTAAAAGTTTCATGGCGGATATCTAACTTCCGGTAGTCATATCCAAAAAAAAATAAAATTTTAAATAATATCCGGACACCCTCTTAACCTATGTGTAAAATTTCATTTAAAATGGACGGATAATACGCAAGAAATAAAATACTTTCTAAAAGCTTGTAACTGTAAAAAAAAATTACAAATTCAAATAAAAAAATTTAAATCTAAATTAAAAAATGGGGTTCATCGGCCAAAATATGGTAACAATGGCCAACTTCCGGTAGAACCGGAAGTTTCGCAATTTTGAAAATATTTTTCTACGCGAGAACATCCGCATTAACCCCCGTATACAAAATTTCATAAAGCTACTGTAAACCGTTCCTGAGATATCTCTACTGGAACCTCCCGCTGGGACACCCTGTATACAAAGTACTCTCCCCATGTAAATACGGGCTGAAAAAAATTATGTTAATAATTTAGACAAATCTTTATTAAAAACACTTGGTCTGACTAAGATCCTGCGGTTCGGCCATATGGTAATTAATTAATTCTTTTGTTAATTTTAACGCAAAATCTTCCTCACAGAGATACGGGCTGAAACTTATACCAGTTATTAAACACTATTTTTACAATATGAAAATGTTGGTATGACAAAGCTTCATCGGTTCGGTGTACCCGGCAGACCAATTTAAAAATGCCAAAAAATATGTCATATCTTCCTCATCAAGATTCGGGCTAAAACTTTGTAGGATTGTAGTTTATGAGTATCTCGTTATGAAAAAAGTGGTCGGTTCGGTGTATCTGGCAGACCACAATGTATAACCCCTTCCGTGTGCAACTTTAGTTTTCTCTTACTTTATCAATGAAAATTGAACATTTTTTAGCGATGTTTTAGTTTATAAACCTATTTTATACATTTTTTAGTGTATTGCATTCTTTAAAATTTTTTAAAGCTAATTATGTCTTTAAAAAATTGACCACGCGGTTGAAAGTTCCCCCCTCCTGGCCTTAACTCTTGAACGGTTCGAGATATTGATTTACAAAAATTTTTAGGTTAATTTACAAAAAAAACTACCTTTTGACAAATTTGGATTATTAAAAAATAATATCCCCCAGATGGGAGGACTAGGAACTTAGTTTTTTTTATGTAAAGAGGTGTCAAGTGACCCCTAATGAAAGAACCTAATTGTGGTCCCATCAGGGGCCTATAACACAACTCTTACAACTTCAACAAGTGTAGAATTTTACCATTATAAAAATTTACAATTGTAGATTTTATAATGTTAAAAACTAACACTTGTTGGACTTGTAAGAGTTGTGTTATAGGCCCCAGGTTATTAAATAAATATATTAAAACTTTTAAAAGCATAAAGAAGGTGAGAAACAACATGGTCCTTTTTACTTAAGCATGGTAGACCGCCTTCAAAAGTTGCAGGTTGGTTAAATATTCGGATTTTTAACAAGTAAATTAAACAATGGACTTTATTTTGTAAACATTTTAACTTTGTATTATATATTTTATATACTTTCGCTACTGCTTATTTTTAAAATTTTAAAAAGTGTACGAGCTTGTAACTTTTTTAAGGGATGTAGCAGAATTTTGGTAAAAAAATGTTTTATTGATGTAGACTTAGACAAGCATTAATCCAAGTTTTGAGCTGTGGTTTTGCATAATAAATAAATTACAAGCTCCCAAAAAGTAGATCAAAGCAGGTTAAAACAAATTCATTCTTTAGGCTGATGGAAATGTGGTGCTATTTTTAACATAGTTTATTAATCTAGCTTCTATTTTATTAATGACACAGATATTTTTAAAATCTGAGGGTAAATGTGCCAAAAAAATCCACACTAATTGCTACCCTAAAATCTACTTTTTTCTCATGGCCATCTAAGTGGAATAAAACAATAACCACAAATATTTTTTTATGTATAAAACAAGCATATTATATAATATAATGTTAATACTAGAATTTTGAATTCCTACAAGTTCCCCCAACCGAGATACAGATAATAATCACAAGGGATAACAGTTATTTAAGATGTAAAAGTAAATTATGCCTTAAGCTGTGGAGTTTTTAAAAAAAAAATTGTGTACATATTTTTTTTGGGACATTACTAACTTAATTTCCAAAATATTAAAAAAATCTGAAATGGTCTAGCGGCATGTCTTTGTTGATTTCTCATTGATTGACCCCTTTATTGATTGTACAAATTTCAGGATGGTTAGACAAAACATTTGGTAAATATTTACGAGTACATGTTTTTAATCTACCTGCTTAAAGGCCACTATTTCCGAAGGGGGGCACTTTTTCAAAAAACTATTTTGACCGAAAGTCTTGGATTTTTCACAGCTATTTGTCATATCAAAAAAAGCAAACTATACGCGGACACCCTGTAGGTTTGCAAATTAAATAAAAAAAAAATTGATATAAAATGGTGTAATCTAAGATTCACTGTCGACCCTAGAGGCGGGACGCCAAGTTATAAAATAAGTCCTTCTTTATTTCTTAAAGGTAAGGTTTTTTTTTATTTTAATTTAAAAAGTTGTTTTTTTGGATCGAGAATAAAATTCTCCTTAATTTTTATTTTAAGTCTCACCTGCGTGATAAGAATCCGATAAATATCCATCATATTGTTTGCTTGTTCTACTCCAGCCAAACGTTGCCAAACTTCTCCACGCAACGCTTCTGGAATTCCTATTTTAACTAATGAGGTTAATTGTTTAGGTCGCTGTTGTGTAGATTTCCAGCGATTTAGTACTTCTGCCCATTGCTCAAGTACGTCCTTGGAACAATCTTTTGACACGAGGCCGGTTCCACTTAATAAGGGTTCATCTCCATCTAAAAGGTACCCGATATCAAAGATAATATACTAGATGTTCATTAGTATACCCCAATGCCAATGCTTAGTAAGCTGGGCAGTTTTTAGGCAATCAACAATAATTTTGACAACAGTGTATTGTTGGCTGCATAATTAGATTGTGGGAAACAAAAATATTTTAGGTATATACCACGTAAATACCAAGAATGAAGTAAAATTCAATTTTGTGTTATTTGATGTTGTCAAAATAGGAATTTATTGGTTAAGTCAGCATCACATGAGTGTTAGCAATATGTAGCTTTATTACCATAGAAATACAGGGTGTCCCAGAATTGGCGCACCATCTGTATGGTACGCTGTTAGGGCATGCCTGGGGATTCCAGAAAAATTGTTAAAAAAAATCCATCGTTATATTCATTGAGAAAATTGCGAACAAAGTTGCTTAAATTCGGCAACACAGTCCAGGAAAATACTACACAGTCTAGGAAAATAAATCTAAAAATACCATCTATGAGTCTTGATTATACACTTTTGCATAAAATTTTATTGACATTGTTGTCAGCTTATTTCAAGAAAATTTTGTAAAATTAAATTAATTATAAAAATGTTATTTGGGCATTTAAAGGAAGAAAAATTGGTGAAATGGTTTAAGATAGACTGCAGCTTTGCATTAAACCATATTTTTCGTTAATACGTGCTGTTGCTTTTAAGGAATATGCGTTTAAAGTTTTGCACTTTGGGGCCTCATATCTTCGAGGGTGTATGAGATGGATTTTTTTTGACAATTTTCTGGGGATCCCTGGGCATGCCCCAACGACGTACCATACAGGTGGTGCGCCAATTCTGGGACACCCTGTATATAGAATATTAATGATATAGGATGCGCGAAAGCAAAACGTGCCAAATTGAAGATGACACGAACGGGTTCTTGCACATGCGCATTGGCAGTGCAATCAAAAAGAGTTGCGTTCATTGGTGGTTTCTCCGAGTAATGACGATCTTCTACGACGGTGATCATTTCTTATTGGTTGTTTTTGGACGAACGGGTTTATACGCATGCGCATTTCAATCTGCGCGAAGTTCAATTTGACACGCCTTTAGAAACAAGAATTAGAGATCTTTTATTTTACATCTGTGTTTATTACCGAAAACTGGCTACTATAAGTAGAATGTGGCAATATACTTATTCTTTAAGGGAGCATTATCACATTCTAACAATAGCATATAAAGGTGAGTATTCGGTAATCGAGTTGTGATTTCCCCAAAGTAAACATATGACTTTGACAATCATATGTTTAATAATCTAACCTCCTAACACTAAATTTGACGTTTACTTCAAAACAACTCTCAGTACCACGTGACCTAGATTAGTTCTTGAGGCCTCTACGAGATACCGACACTTCTTAGGCCTCAGAACTTTAAAGCATATAGTTTAACATAGGGAATAAGGTTCACTGCCGATATTAAAAAAAACACTCGTCGTCGTTGACCTTGAAGTGTAATTTGAAGCTTTTTTTTTTGTCACATATTTTTTTAAAATGGGTCCCAGACAGCCCCTGTCGCCAGATTTTTTGTGCCAAAAAGTGGTTTGGATATTCCCAAGGTATAAGCTTTCATAAAAATAATGTTTCCAAACTACGTTTTTCCGTGCATACGAAACCTTCGAAAAATCGAATTCTCAACTCTACTACTACTATTAGGTTAAGAATTACTTTTTTTTGTTACCTTTTATTTTTTAAGTTTTTGTATATTGTATATTTTTTATATGTATAATGTTTTTTTGGAAATAAATTTCATTCATTCATTCACTCCCGATTTCAGTTCTCTATAGAAAAGCATTTAGTAATTTTTTTGTGTACCCATTTACATACAAAAAAAAATAAGTTTTACGTTTTTTTTTATTAAAATAATAAATGGATCATTTTAATCATCTACTGCGAAGAGTATCATATAGAATGTGTAACAATTAAATTAAAATAAAGAAATAGTCATAATAAAAGACCTATCCGCGAAGTTTAACTTTTTAAACGATCTATCCCACTCACTAATCTAATCCATTCATTGATCTAACCCGCTCTTGTTAACTTATTTTAACGTCCTAGAGCAGTCATAAAAAATAGTAGCCCCATGCCATTATAATGTGACAATGTGTCAACATACGTTGTAATTATTAACACATAATGTACTTAAATGGTAGAACATAGTAAATATAAAAATTTATTTATAAAGAAATTTTGGTTTACCAGAATAATATTCGTCTTTTGGCGTAGTTGTTTCAATGGAATTAATACTGGGTGATGGAATCAAATTGCTTATTAAATTTAAATTAAGGAGATTTCTGTCTAGTTCACCAGATGATTCCATACTTAACACTTCAAAGTAAACATCATTTGAGTCCGGCGACGGAACCTAAAAAATATAGTATGAATTTGAGCAGTTTGATCTGTCCCGCGTACAAAGAAAAATAAAATATTAACTTTTAACCAATTAGGACCTGCATCAAATTTTCAAGTTAATTTTGAAAGCAAATAAGTAATATACAAAATTTAAAAAAAGAATTGAATTTTATTTTCTTTATGCGCAATGCGTATTATATTATTAATAAATTAAACAACAAACAAAAAAGTAATAATTAAATAAAACTTTAAAGCCCTTCCGGTAGAACCGAAAGTGCCGCCATTTTGAAAATATTTTCATTCGCGAGAACATCTGGGTTGACCCCCGTATACAAAATTTATAAAGCTATTGCAAAACGTTCCTTAGATATCTTTTTTGGAAATTCAACTAAGCGCCTCACCCTGTACAGGTGTCCCATTTTTGATGCAAAGTCGAAATTAAACCTCGAATTAAACCTATTTCCATCACCAAAAATTGATTGCACATAAAGGGCGATTTATAGAACGTTAATTTCACTTTACTTCGGCGTAACTTAACAAATTTGCTTAATTTATAGATTGTTAAGTTACGGGAAATTGGGAACAGGTATGCGCATGTGTCTGAACTCGCGACTTCTGACTATTTACACCAGCGTGCTGATTACGGAAAATCGCTTCGTACGAAACCTACATAAGAAGACCAGTAGGTTTCGTACGAAGCGATATTCCGTAATCAGCACGCTGGGCGGTAATTACGGAATATCGCTTCGTACGAAACCTACATAAGAAGACCAGCAGGTTTCGTACGAAGCGATATTCCGTAATCACTACCCTTGACAATAAGGGTGAATATCTCATTTTTCCAAATTTTGCGCATGATCGGCCAAACTCGGCTTTTGACAGTACTACTTACAGCTAAATGAATCAGCAAAGTAGCGCTAAAGTGAAGTATAAATTTGCTAATACATTCCCATGTATTTTATTTAATTTTCTGTAAAGTTACGCCGAAGTAAAGCGGAAGTAAAGTGAAAGTAACGTTCTATAAATCGGCCTTTACCTCAAATTGTTAATTAATAAGAATACAAATATATTAAAAATGTTATTTTACTAACATTGCGTTTGCGCTAAATTTGATTTTTATCAATCATACGTAGCTATTTTATCGTTGGTATACATGAGATGAGATCAACATTCAGTTCAGAAAAAGTGAGAGTGAAGAATAGGAACAGATAACAAATTGGTCCAAGAATCGAAGCAGTCGTTATCGCGGTGGTTCATTCTTATCCCCGTTCCTTGTGAGCTCAAGGTTGAGCTCATGTGTACCAACGATAGAATAGCTACGATAGTTACCTCTTTTAAGTTAAGATAAAATTGTTGAACCAAAGTCTTTCTTTGAAAATACCAAAAGTTTCTTTCATTTTGTCCCAAAACACGCACCAAAGTTTCAATTTGAAAACGCACAGGCTCTCTAATACCTTGAATAACCAAATCAACTGCAACACTGAGAAATTGTTTTACATCTTTAGGCGTTTCGCAGTTAAGAAGTTCAAAATTTGGTTCTGTAGGATCCCATGCTGCGCAGATGAATGAACAATTTTTGTCAACACATATGTTGTTTTGTGAAGTCGTTTCATCCTAAAAGTTTAATTAATTTAGTTTTTTTTTAGTTTTATGTCAAACCACATACTAAGAGAAAATCGCACAATGATTTAGCACCGACATCGATAGTGGAAAATTGATGCGAAGTGAAGTAATTTTAAACGAGTTCCAAAACTGCATTTAATTACCGTCAGATATTTCTGTCAAAATATTTATTTGTTATTTAACGGAAAATTCCATCTATCGATTATTAAATGGAGCGTATTCGTACAAAAATTGGTTGGGATAACCTAGGAGATCAGTCATACCACCCGTCGTGTCAGATGCTAACTGACATTACTTCTGAATTTTATATTTTTGTCAAATATAAAGCTAATATACCAAAAAACAAACTGTCGATTTAAAACATTCTACGTACCAGCTAAAAGGTTTGTATAACATTAACGGAGTGTTCTACAACTTCAATTCTTTATAATTACGTAAAATAGGGCATAATGATTCATTTACAATGGTACTTTTAATGCAAAATCCGAGTTAAATACCTTAAAATAATTAATGTATATTTTTGCGGTTGACAACCTTCTTGCGAGTAAGGGCTAGTAGCAAAACCTCCAAATTTGTCATAGATTTGAAAAAAAAATAAAAAAATGGTGTGTCCCATTTAAAAATAACAAAGTTTCGTTTTATTACTCAGAACTGGCACAACCTGTATACAGGGTGGTCCAAGCAAAAGTTTCCACCCCCATTATTTCCTGAACGAATTTTTTCTGGAGGAACTGCCGCGACACGTCATTTTTTTTTTTGAGGGGGACATCTAATTAGAGTATTTTTAAATTTTTTTGTTCAACCCTCCAATCGGGGGTGATTACCCCATCAAAAATTTCAAATGGCACTACGGGTCAAGTGGGGTCTTATTTGAAAGCTACAATTTTTCTCTTTTCAAAAAAAAAACATTTTTTCAAAATCGGGCGAAAATTTTTCAAAATTTTTATTTTTTTGAATTTTAAATTTAATCATATTTTACGCTTCTTAAAAAGAAAATGCTTAGACAGGTCGCTTTTCTTTCAAAGAAGAACATCTAACAACATATTTCTTCATTTTTTTCTTCAACCCCCCAAGTGGCGTAACAACCCCATCAATAATCTTTAATGGCCATTCTGGGTAAGTGGGGCCTTATTTGAAAGCTACAATTTTTCTCTTTTCAGCAAAGTAAAAATTTTTAAAATCGGACAAATATTTTTCGAAATTTTGTTGTTTTTTTTTATTTTAAATCTAAAAGTAAATTTACACAACTAAAAATTTTGATCTTTTAAGAAATTATTCTTAAAAAAAATTAAAAATGTTATTTCAAGAATAATTTCTTAAAAAAATTACTTTTAGATTTAAAATAAAAAAAACAAAACAAACAACAAAATTTCAAAAAATATTTGTCTGATTTTAAATGTTTTTATTTTGCTGACAAGAGAAAAATTGTAGCTTTCAAATAAGATCCCACTTACCCAAAATGGCCATTAAAGATTATTGATGGGATTGTTACCCCGCTTGGGGGGTTGAAGAAAAAAATAAAGAAATATGTTGTTAGATGTTCTTCTCCAAAAGAAAATCGACCTGTCTAAGCATTTTCTTCTTAAGAAGTGTAAAATATGATTAAATTTAAAATTCAAAAAAATAAAAATTTTGAAAAATTTTCGCACGATTTTGAAAATATTTTTTTTTTTGAAAAGAGAAAAATTGTAGTTTTTAAATAAGACCCCACTTGACCCGTAGTGCCATTTGAAATTTTTGATAGGGTAATCACCCCGCTTGGAGGGTTGAACAAAAAAATTAAAAAATACCCTAATTAGATGTCCCCCTTCAAAACAAAAATGACGTGTCGCGGCAGTTCCTCCAGAACAAATTCGTTCAGGAAATAATGGGGGTGGAAACTTTTGCTTGGACCACCCTGTATTTAAATTTCGTTTTATTAAATGCGAAAGAAAAAGTAGGAATCGACCTAAAAAAAATTAAGGCTCCAAGAAAAATATTAACGCCGCACTCTGGGAGATTCATTGCTATTTGCGGTCAAAAAGAATCTTATGTGGGTATAAACTTGGCATAAACTAAAGAAACTGATAATTGATTATGTTAACACAATCCATAGACCATATGAAAACCAAAAAAATAATTAAATTTAATTACTATTTGCTCTTTTAGCACACCAAAAAGAAACATATAAAATTACGGTAAATAATTTTGCTCTGTCCAAGAGACTACTATGCATGGAAAGTTTTTTTTTTCATTTTGGCACATAGCGTAGCTTATCTAATGAATTATTATTAAAACCAAAATTTAAACTTAATTCCCAAAACTAACATTAGGAACGCTGTCAAAGGTTTTAGTGGATAACTACCGCTTGACAGTTCTTTTAAAAAGTTTGCGCCAACGCCCGCCAAAAAGTTATTTATACATATGGTAATGTAGCTTGGTGTCTCCTCTTTCACATATGACAAAAAAAACTCTGCTACTCTAAATCTTAACTTGAAGATACCCACTTATGGCGTTATTTTTAAATAATATTTTAGCTTATGTCCCACAAGTTACTATAACAATGTTTTAATGCTGTAATAGTTATTATTAGATAAAATAAAAAAAAAATTATATAAACTGCTCAACAATTGAAGTGGACGAATCTTAAAATTTTATTTTAAACATACTTTCGATTTTTTTCTGGCGATAATATTTTTGTCATAATAACTTGGTACCCCATATTATAAAATGGCATTACATTCCTTATGAAATCTCCTACCAAGCGTTCAAAAAAAAATATTGTTTAAATTCTTAAGAATTGACAATTTGTTTTAATTTTTTTTTTAATGTTTTAAAAATCGGGCGGGGATTTTTCTTGTTAATTTTAAGGATTTTATCCTTTGAGAGCTTGGTAGAAGATATCATAAGGAATGTAATGCCATTTTTTATATTTGCGTTCTATAATATGCACATTATGAAACCCAAAATTTGGTTTTTTAAAGTTTCTGAATTGCTTCATTATTAAACCCAAAATTTTATTTTATTGGTTGGTTTTCCTGATGCAAAAAGATGAATTCTTTTCTTGCAAGGTACTTTTTATTTACAAATTTTACTATTATAATCAATCAGGGGACATAGTTTTTCTGTAGAGGAAATAACTAGAAGAATTGGAGAAACGATATCAATGGTTACATTTTCTCAAGAACGCCTATTCATTCAGTATTAAATGAGTAAAGTTTACAAATGCTATTATTCAATATGTCTGACTTAAATTTATTTTTTACTTCAAAATGTCACTTTTATGCTATAAGGTTGGTCATAAAAACAAAATTTCATTTTGAGTTTTTAATTCAAATTAAAAATGCTTTTAAATGAATTTAATAAGGCAAATATAAAAAATAGTATAAAAAACTCGTTTTATAAGGCGTTTTTTATGACTTGTCCATTGGAAAACTCGCCGCTGCGCGGCTCTTTTTCCAAACCTGGACGCGTGCTAAAAAAAGTTCCTTATAAAACTCTATGTTTTAATATACTATTATAATATGGGGTACCAAGTTATTATGACAAAAAAAATTATCGCCAGAAAAAAATCGGAAGTATGTTTAAAATAAAATTTTAAGATCCGTCCACTTCAATTGTTGAGCAGTTTATTACAAAATAATATTTACCAAATAATTCAAATAAAAAAAAATGCCATTTTATTACTAGTGCTCATTTAAAAAGTGCATATTATCATACATGTAAGCGCTTACAAACAAAAAAAGATCAGATTTTTTTAAAATAATTGTTTTTTTTTAACCCAGGGTAATTAATTAAATAATTAACGTTTTAATTTTAAAAGTTTAATATATAATATTTCTTTTGGACTTTCTTAACTAAATTTTGACAGTTTACCCTAAATATTATACTATACATAAAAATAAAAATTAATTAAAAATATACTGCGTAATCAAAGATATAGATTTTTGACCGCAAAAATGCATTAATCTCCCACTGTGTGCCGTTTGAAGCGATATGCGTTACTTTCTACTCACCCTTTATAATATTACAACTTTTAGGGATTAAAGAAATGTAAACATTAAAATCCTAGTTGATCCTAAACTCAAAAAAAAAAAACAAAACAAAATTTAATGGAGCGTATTCGTACAAAAATTGGTTTTTGGTGCATTACTTCTCTTTTTTATATTTTTATCAACTATAACGCTAATATACCAAAAAACAACATTCAATGTACCATCTAAAAGGTTTGTATAACATTCACAGAGTGTTTTACATCTTTAATTCTTTATTATTAATATTAATTAGGCAAAAAAGGAAATTATGACTCATTTACAAGAGGATTTCCGTAAATGTTTAAAAAAATCCGCATGCACGGATTTTACATTAACTAGTACCTTTGTAAATGCGTCATTATGCCCTTTTTTGCATATTTATAAAGAATTAGAAGTGAAGTTGTAAAACACTCTGTAAATGTTACACAAACCTTTTTTTTTACTACAAGGAGCAAAGAGTTTCATTATTGACTTTTTAAGAACCCTTCAAAACCATTTTTTACTACCTAGGTAAACAATTTTTATTTGTCTCTCTAGGGAGACAAATGAATGAACCTCTTCTCTACCTAGGATGATAATATACTATAGCTGGTATGTAGAATGTTTTAAACCTGCAGTTTGTTGTTTTTTGGTTAATTAACGTTATAATTAATAAAAATATAAAATTCAGAAGTAATGTCAGTTAGCATCGCAAACGACGGGTGGTTTGACATATCTCCTAGGTCACCCCAACCAATTTTTGTACGAATAAAATAATGTGAAGGATAACATGATAAACAATACTAATGGCAATTCTTGATATAAATACAATATTAATACAATAAAAATACAAAAAAAAGCAATATAAAATAAAGAAAATTAAATAAATGTACTATATTTTGGGTTATTGTTAATTCTTAATTTTGAATTTGTCTTGAAAATTATAAAACTTTCCATGTACAGGGTGAGTCTCTATGAATTCCCCCCCTACTTTTTTCAGTTATTAATAATATTTTTGAAAAATTTAAAAACTCTTTTAACTCAGCAGATCCTAAAGTTTTTAAATCCAAAGTCAAAATTTTTGTAGGGCCTATAGTATACAGGGGATAAAAAAAAATATTTTTTTTTAAATGACACACACCCTACATTTTTTTATTTTTTCTTTTAGAACTTTTCACCCTGAATTCAAAAATATATAACATGTTAGGCCTAAAATTAAAAATGGCGGAGTTATTAACTGTAATAAATCAAATTATTCAATGTAATGGTACTAATAAGTTGTGTTAAAAGGGCTTCCTAAAATCGCAATGTGCCAATCGGTCGCCATGCGGGTCATCGTCAGCAGAAGGTTTTTGCTGAGGGTGACTGATAGTTTCTTATAAAAAAAAAATTTAGGTAAATAAAATCTGAGGGCAAACTATTAACAGAAAACACGAAGAATGTAGTTAACGAAGAGGATAATCGTCAATTTTGACGTTTAAGATATTTGAGGTTATTTGTTTTGACAGCTGGCTTTGTTTCTTTGTTTAATATATTTTTGGCATGACCTTCTTGGCCGACGCGTGACGCGATTTGGACTTGAAAGTTTTTTGCTACTGAAATCTTTTAGTTTTTATTGTTTTAACCATACTGGCTAACTTTACAAAAAACGAACCAACATTTTTAATAAAAAATTAAATTTTCATTAATTTTGTGAGAAAGATTTTTTTTGTTAATTGAATAATAACGGAGATAGGAGTTTCTTTTGTGTTGGAAGGTAATTGGAGGGTCGGACAAAAAAACTAAAGAATACTTTTTTGTAAAGAATTAAATTTTCCATGTTTTATATCGAATAATTTTTTTTTGTAAATTTAATAGTAGTCGAGCTACGATTTTGTTTTTATTTGGGGGGCTTAAATGGGGGCCTTGAACTTGTCAAAAAACAATGGGGTTCTTCCTCTTATAAAGATAGATTTTTCCTTAAAATTTGAATTGGATAGAACGTTTGGTTCTTAAGATAGCGTGTTTACAAGAAACGTGACATCCCACAGACCGACAGGCGGATTTTTTTAAAGTTGTTTAAAATTCGATGAAAAACACGAATTTGAGAACTTGCTCTACGATGAAAATTGACGACTTTCAATCTAATCGATTGCAATATACTCTTCGGAACTAGTCATGCGAAGAGTATAATAAGGGTGAAAATGAGTTTTCGACTTCACCTACCCATTTCTAAGTCAATTTGCTAATTAACAGTAGAATTTTTAAGAATTTGTTTAGTACTCTAATAAAATGCTTAAAAAACATTTTTATCTAAATTTGACCAAAAATTGTAACCGCCATTCGATACATTAAATTATTTCTGAAAAATTAAATGTAAAGCTATATTCTTCTTGGGCCCATTAAATTTACTTATTAATTTCCTTTCATTTGATACCCCACTTCCCTTTACCTATCTCCAACCCTTTCGGATTTATTTGATAGGGGTAGTTTTAGGAATATTTCTTTACCTCAAAATTATAAAAAGTACATCACTTACATGTATAATGTAAGGCTGCCGGTCAGGTGTAGTGGAGAGATATTTGTATCTATATCTGACACCTTCGTTCGAAAGGGAAGTAAAGCGGTGGATCCGTGTGCGTATACTCGTGCACAGATCCGAATCTGAGGCTGGAATTGTCTCGGATCTCGTTGGAAGCATGTACAATGGTCTCAATTAAGAGGCCTAAGTGCATCAACTTTAAGTTGACCTCTACTTAAATTCAGATCCAGATCACTTACATGTCCCCCTTCAAAAGATAATCAACTCGTCTTATATTAATTAAATTTAAATAAAACATGATTGGGGTCGTAAAACCACCCTTATCAAATATTTCCAAAAGCGTTGGAGATAGCTATAGGGAAGTGGGGTATCAAAATGAAAGGAAATTAAAAAAGAAAATTTAATGGATCAAAAAAAAAATAATATATTTTAATCTTAATTTTTCAAAATTAAAACAGTTTTAATTTATCGATATTAAATGGCGGATTTTCCACATTCGATTACGATTTTTGGTCAAATTTTAAATAAAAATTATTCTTTAGCGTCTTAATTATACGTTAAATTTTATGCAAATATTAAAGCTATAAAAGACACTATGCTTTTTTTTAGTAGGCACACAGTAGTGCTGTTATTTTAACGACATTACTGCCCAATAGGGAATAGAATATTTAGGTAAACACGGACCCAACCAGCCTGGCAGCACTTTTAGAGTCTAGCCACACTCCATCAGTGGCAGTGAGATTCGAACTCACAACGACAGATAGCCTTCGATATAGGCCACCGCGATTATACCGTACGG
This sequence comes from Cartodere bifasciata, assembly GCA_963920755.1. Lineage (NCBI taxonomy): Eukaryota > Metazoa > Arthropoda > Insecta > Coleoptera > Latridiidae > Cartodere > Cartodere bifasciata. Next base: position 15,633,604 of record OY987193.1, on the reverse strand, counting down.
CCACCGCCGCGCCCATTGTCAGGAGAATTTAAAAATATAAAAGTAGATGTGTGTTCCGAGTAAGTGGAACACCCTGTAAAGTAAAAAATTACTATAGTTCATTTTTTTTATAGAGAGAAACTCCGACCACACGATAAATGTGTTTTTTGGGTTGCCTATTAGGGGATTGTTCAGTAATTTTCCTCTCTTTTGTTGTATTTTCGAACAAAGCTCAAAATCTAACGTTTGTCAAAACTGAAAATTTTAAACAAATCTGTCAGAAAGAACTAAAATTAAAACAAATTTTAAGTTTTTGTCCTTATACACATATTTCTTAATGAGTAACAAGTTGTAAAAGTGTCTTGTGTGTTGGGTAACGGTTGGGGATACCGTAGAGGCTATAAAGAGGATTCTCAATCATCTTGGAGATGTTAGTTATGTAGAAGCATTAATGGGGCAGAAAATTATATATAAACGTGCAATAAGAAGCCAAAAAGCTAAGGCTCTAAAACTACATCAGGTGGGGACACCATCTATCCGCAAAAAACAATTGAATCTCCATCAAGTAGTCTTTAAAATTTGGTGAAACTGTCAGATTTGATATTAAACATATTTTTAGGTTATGCGATAAAAACGTCAAAATGTTAAATTTATGTGTTAACAAGATACATTTTGTTTTTTTTAACCAAAATATGCTACAGAACTAGAATTAAACTGTTTAATTATAAAATTTAACTATGTCAGCACCTTTTAATTGCAAAATCAAGAAGATGCCTAAGGTTCCTAATAAGCCGTTTGTTTTTTTTATCAACTTTTTAGGTAGGTATTTACATATTTAACAAATTAACACTCATTTCAATCAAAAAAGGATATAAAACGTTTATTAATCTTATTGTACATCACATAAATCAAAAACTATGCACTTCGTAAACATTTGGGAAACATTGTTTTAATGAGGAACATACAGATAGAATACTATAGGGAGCATCAAGGCATCTCTGGCCGCACTTAAAACATGCTAATGAAAAGAGATAAAATCAGCCGCCATGTTGCGCCGTAGTGTCAAAATAAAGTTGTCAGATTTTGATGTTTGAGGTTAAAGTGGATGTTTGTTGTTGACTTCTCTTTTAATTTTACGTTTATTTTATTTATTTAAAAATCTATTTGCAATTGTGAACTTATTCCTTATTGTTTAAAACAATTAACATGACGACTTATATACTTAAGAAGTGTAGAATCATGCCAAGATTTTTTAGATTTTAAAAAAATTAAACATATTCAAGTTCTATTTGGAGCTTGGTTTGAATCTTTTTGTTGATTTTACATGAAAGGCGTCGCTTTAACTAGCATTATTTGACGGAAGACGGAGGGGCATTATTACTACAGAATCAAAAAGAGTATTACATCACCTGATGCTTCATGTTGTTAATCTAAATATCTAAATTGTCTACTTATTAGAGGGCAGCTAAGATTAAATATGATGATTATGCCATCAGCTGTACAAAAAAACAAGTTTGTGCAAAGGGGCGCGCCTAACGGCCTAACGTCTAAGCACCGACACTGTAATGGTTAACCCCACAAATTGAAAAGTAGGACTTTGCTTCGCTCCAAAGCATGAACGTAAGTTTTCTATACATTCTACGCCTACACAGTAAAACACAGTAAATAAAAACCCTTGTTTTAGAAAAGAAACATGAAATATTTATAATTTGAGATGACCCCAAAGAGGAATATAATTATTGCAGCAAATTACAGCTTACAGCGAAGAAAAAACAACATTTAAACGGTAAGTTAGATATACTTACCCATCTAAAGTTTAACAAAAAATTTAGATTTCAGAAAAGAAACGAAATAAGATTGCGATGGAATGCGTTTTAAAAGTTTACTAAGGGTTTTCCAAAACCCAGTCAATCAAAAGTAATCTACCAAGGCCGTATTCGGGGTGGGTTGCGGAGTCAAAATCTCCCCAAACCCTGAAAATTTTCTCCTGCGACGCTACTTTCGGGCGCTGCCGCCCCGAATTCAAATGTTCCGCACTGGGTGATTTGTGTGCGGAAAAGACTTTGCCACACGCATATATTTTTTTAATTACTTAAATTTTTTAAGATTTATTGCTTGTAGAAAAAATATTGTTCCTAACACGTGCAAAAAGTGCCTTTTCCGCACAGGGGCGCATGGCCGAACTCCGCTTCGCGTCGTTCGTCCTACGCAGCTTGCGTACGAAAAAGTATCAGTTTCCACACTTGTTGGGAAAAATACTACATGTGAGGCTTGTCAGGGCCGGTTTTCGGCTGCATAATCTTGCAAAAAAATTTACATTACACGATTTTGTACTATCACCATAAATAAATTTATTTTAATTTTCCAAAATGTGTTTTATTTTAACGTAAGAAGTTCAATGTTTTATTTACATGAATTGCATTTAACAGTGAAACAAATAGATTTCTGTGCCATTTACTTATTTAAAATTAGTCAAATGGCATCACATAATTTAGAGTACTTTTTAAGGATTTAAAATATTTAAGTGGATATTTTTTAATAATGCTGTTAACACCAAGCCCTAAGCATAAAAATTTGCGTATTTTTAAACAACAAAAACAAAGTTTCACTATTTTATAGAGTAGAAAAATATTTTAAAAAAGCTGGCGATATGAAACGTCTTTTTATTAGGGTAGGAATTTTGTTAAATTATTTTTTAAACTAATTTATTTCTACTATCTTACAGTTTTTTACATGTATAACATAAATTTTTTTGCTTAGCGCACCTATAACAATCTTATAATGTAAAAGAATGAATTGAAAGAAAAATTAAAATCTATCTATATCCTTTTAAATTTGGCGCCGTTTAAAAACTACAACGTCATTGGTCGACCGGTGACAGTACGGCGCAATATGGCGGACCCACTTTTTAGCAGTGTCGGATGTCTCTTTTCCTCGGTATAATCTTAAAGTATGTGATGAGGAACCAACCATATTTAAGTCTTCCTTGGAAATTTGCAGATATGTAGTAATAAAAGTTTGTAATTAAACGGTTTTATATTATTTATGTAATTATTTACGCTTTAAAAATCGAAAACTATATTTTTAATACACATAATTATTAATTTTGATTTAAGTTATTTGACATCTGTTCTATCTGACAAGTGACAATTTCACCAAATTGCATAGCCACCTTGGACAAAAATTTAAGTTGTCTTCACGTTCTTTACAGCGCGTTACAAAAAGCACCCTTTTAATTCAATGCATTTGTGCGGCACCGATTCATACTGCAGCAGGATATTTTGGCCATTTTGGAGAAACATCAAACAGCAAAAGAAAAAATGGACCAAAGCTTTGAGAACAAGCGATTTGGGAAATAAACCAATTTGAGTGTAACGCAAAAAATATTTAACTTGCAGTGAAAGGCTTTTTAGAATAATTGTAAATTATAATATTAGATTCTCAAAGGTTGTACATGAAATAGATTATAATGAAATAAAATAAGTAATTGTGGCACAACTTAAAAGAATCGGTGGATTATTGTAAACTTTTCAAACGGCAAACTTATAAAATTGCAGAACAGGTAAGGCCGATTTATACCACGTAACTTTCACTTTACTTCCGCTTTACTTCGGCGTAACTTAATCGAAAATTAAATAAAATACATGGGAATGTATTGGCAAATTTATAGTTCACTTTAGTGCTACTTTTCTGATTAATTTAGCTTAAAGTCGTATAAAGTCGTACTAACTCGAGACCCGAGCTTGGCCATCATGCGCAAAATTTGCAAAAATGAGATATTCGCCCTTATTGTCAAGGGTAGTGATTTCGGAATATCGCTTCGTATACGATACCTGTTAGGTCTTCTTATGTAGGTTTTACAAAGCGATATTCCGTTATTACAGCCCAGGTATAAATTGTCAGAAGTCGCGAGTTCAGACGCATGCGCTTTACTGATCCCAATTTCACGTAACTTTGCAATCTGTAAATTAGGCAAATTTGTAAAGTTAAGTGGAAGTGAAGTTACGCCGAAGTAAAGTAAAAGTTACGTGGTATAAATCGTCCTGTAAGCTCCGTTTGAGCACTATTAAAACAGCGTCATCAGCAAAAATCACCACTTATTAAAACCCCGCTTGTGAAACATAATGTATAAAAAATTTGGCCGCCTTTTTTGCGAAGGGCTTTTAGTTTAAATTCTGAGAGTGATCGCATTATAAACAAATTCTGTAGTTCATGGTTAAATTCCAGTCCCCATTTCGGTTCCATGCTCTTAATTTATTTAAAAGATTCTTAAAGCAGGATCTTCTGAAGCAGCCTAGCTATTAAACACAGGTTTACAATGCACAATACGCTAAGTAAGTATCTCATTTTATCGATGTGCGCGCCACCTACGTGACTATCGATAGTTTCGCATCGCACACTTGACTACGCGTTGACGTAAGGTTGTCAAAACTAAAATTTCAAACTTTTAAACTGAAAAATGTCTGATAACATAAATGTTACAATAATAAGCCATTTTCAGAGTGTGAATCTGTGAATGTTCCCAAGGATTTCCATTTTTACTAAAAATAACCACAGTAGTACGTCGAAGTAAATAAGAATTTTGTAATTAACATAAAGAAAAACATATCATATACTTACAGTGTTCGTCCCTCAGCATTATTTATCCATTTATGTCGCCGATCTTTTTCCCAGGGCTTTTTTGGGTAATAGTAAAATGCAATATTTTTACCACAGCCCCGAGATTTGCAATCTGGAAGGCAACAATTGCGACAACATTTTCTTTTTTGCGACATTTTATTTAAATTTTAAATAAATGACATTTGAACGACAGAAGTTTATCTTAAGATCATAGAACAGTTTCGTCACTTTCTATGAACTTGACTATCGATAGTTCGTTTTTGGGGGCGCCACTAGAGATACTTATTTAGCGTATACATATTAACAGCAATTCCAGAAAAATAATCTTTTTGGTAAAGAGTATTTAAAATTTGTTTATAGTGTTATGAAACTAACATTTTCTTTTATAAAAATTTTAACTGGCATGTTGACGTGACAAGATATTGACATTTAAAAAAAATTCAACTGTTCAACTTTTGTTTTGATTGTTAAAGTGACACTATAGAAGTTGACGTTAAGCATAACCAAAGTTTTTTTTTATGTCATAAAAACATATGTTTTGTTGCGGCCATTTTGAATTTTTCTAGTGTAAATAGGGAACATGAACGTAAAAGATTTTGGCCAAATATTGCATTTTAGCTAAAGAGGTACATGGTTGGAATACGTTATTGCATATTTTAAATTATTTAAGCCAGCCACTATTTTTAAATTAATTTTTAAACTTTGGGGTACATAAAAACACCCCCCACTACTTTTTAGGGTACGAGCTGATGTCACAAACTTGATTATGTTGGCACTTTCGTTGTTTTGAAATCTGGTGTCAAACATAAATTTGACGTTTTAAAAAAAGTTAGTTTTAATTTTGCATTTTTTAATATTTTTATTTCTTGTTACCGTTTTTTAGGCATGTTATAAAATTGCCCAGTTGGACAAGTGCAGTGTTTACCAAGCGCGAGTAGTAGCGGTGTGAATTTTTACTTGGCGTTTTTTTGCACTTAAAAAAGAAATCAAAAATTATAACGACTAGTTGAACCCATGCAGAAGGATAATTGTAATCTGTTATGTTATTTAGTACCTTATTTTCATCATTGATGAGTTTTGGAAAAATATAATTTGAATTCTTCACCACTTCGGCACATTACTTTCTGACGTTTATTATTGCAATAATGATACAAATAATTGTATTTAAATTTATTTTTGAGGAGGCAAAATAAACTTTTTGCAATTCTGTTTGGAGTAAGCACAATTTGGACAAAACTTGCAAGTAAAATGGTCTTTTTTATTATTTTTTAAATTTAAGTCAAAAATGACAACTGATGACAGCTACAAACGTTACCAACAAATTTTTTTTTCTGAAGGGTACGAGCTGACGTCATCACGTACGAAGTGTTTTTGAACTACCAATTTTAAACGATTTTAAATATTTTTTTTCTGCACAAATATTTATTTCTGGGATCATATTTAAACACAAACAATATTGGTTTTTCATGGAGAATCGATATAAAAAATAAAAAAAAATCATTCATGTTCCCCATTCACGGAGCATACAACCAATCAGAGTTACTAATTTTATTAAGGTAAAGGTAAAAAATTCTCTCTATAAAAAAATATACTATAAAAATAAAAATTTGGTTCAGTACAATCTTGTGAAAAAAAATATTTTGCATTCTTAGTTCCTCAGATAAGGGGTTGGGCGGGAACCAACGTAATTACAGGCCGACGCAATTTGCACCTGCATCTACCTCGCGGTCTTTTTTCAAGTTTTTTACAATGTTTTTTAGAAGTCTTATGGATATTAAACAAAATGCAAACAATCAAAAAAAGACCGCGAGGTATAATACATTTTATACAAAACGTATTTATTGTCTCAAACCTGCCTGTCACGGTAGATTAACAACATTAAAACATTGTAATTGTTTCACTGGAATTATTTAAACCAAAACATAAGTTTACCATTTCTAAAAGTTGCATGTCAGAATGTCGAACGTGTTTACCGGCTGCCACTAAAAGTCCAAAACAACGTTCAATTAGAAGTTGAGGTCCATTATCGGATACTTGGCGAATGCTAAGGCATAATTGTTTTTCGGTGTTGACTTTTAGTTTAAACCCTTGCTTATCTTTTCCGACAGTTGAATAACTTCCCTAATAAAAACAGAAAAAATAAAAATTAGGGTCAATAATTGTGTGTATTGCGTCCTAGATAATGTATCAACACGAAAGATAATTTAAGCAAGAAGTATTTATTGTTCTAACTAAAGATTTTTAACTTCATACAGTGTGTTCAGTTTCAGAGTAGCCACCCTCTATAACTTTGTTAATATAACAAATCTCAGATCGATTCAGATTTGGAGGGGGACATCTAAAAAATATAAAATAGATTTTTTTTAGCCAACCCTCCACCATCCAGCCACCTTAGCATAAAAATTTTAAATTACAGCCCCTATCTTGATTACCCCATGAGAACCATTTCAAAGACAAAAATATAAACTGTACAATAACGTCAAAAAAATTAAAATCGGTTTAATTCTATTGAAATAACAAAGATGCCTTTTTCCGGCGATCCTATATCTTTCACATGGATAAGGAAAATGGAATTAGAAATAGCATGCGACAAAAAAGCGCTGTATTGCTACAGCGCATTCATACGCGTTATCTAGACCTATTATAATATCTTTGGTTCTAACGAATAATTAAATTGCTTTAGTTTTTTTTAGTTTTTGCTTCGGTCACTTTGTTTTGTTTTAATAAACCACTTTTGCCTTGGCAGATGGCGGTAACACCACATGTCTCTTTCGATATTGGTTGAAATATTGTCAATCACTTCAGGTTTGGTAGGTGCATACCCTTAAGAAATAAGGAAGGACATTTTTTATACCTTGGTCGTTTCGCCTAGGATGGTTGCAAATCTTAGATTCCAACATTTTATAATAAAAGCTAATTCAATTAAAACATACGGAGAAAACGTTTATTTCCGTATGATATAATTATCCAGGACGCAACACATACAATTATTTTAGTTAAATTATGTAAGCTATGTTGTTATGCATGCAACTTATATGTAGGTTCAGAGTGTATCAGGTTGAATTCACCCCCCACTTTTCTCATTTAATATTAAGCAAATGAAAAAATTTTAGCACTTTTTTAACTCAGCATACTCTGAAATTTTTAAACGCAAAATCAAAATTTTATTAGGGCCAATTTGTATCGGATGAGCAAATAAAAACGGCCCCTAAGTAGGCTATAAACAATGTAAAATCTGTCAATTAAAATTTTTACAATCCCCATGGCCTACTTATGGGGTGTTTCTATTTGCTCACTCAACATTATACAGGTATTAAAAAAGTTTTGATTTTAAATAAAACACTCTTCAAATGATAAAATTATAATTACAAACGTTATTTTATTGAAATAAAAATTATTAGCAATAAGGCCATCGACCTAATGAAAAAAATTAAAAATAAAAGGTCGATACGACTCTCCTAAACCGGTCGGCTCTGCCAATCGGCACAAAATAATCGTTTCTACTGTCATTCGGCAAGGGCAATTGGCGAATGGGGATAAGGTGGATATACTATCGTGCACATAAAATTTAAAACGATTTTTTATTATAGTCTACTCGCCGTATAGAAGAAGATCAACTTTTTTTTGGACCCAATGGCACACCAAATTTAATCGAAAGAGCTTTTTTTTTACTACCGAAAAAACTTGGTGTGCCAAGCCAAATCATGGGCCTAACTGCGGTAGCCACTTTTAAAGATGATATTTTAGTGAAAAGTCGAACTCATTCTATACGGCGAGTAGACTATTAGCCACCTTTGATTTTTTGAATTTTACTCTAGTGTGAATGGGGTTTTTTTATGTCAGTTTTCGAATGTTATTTTGACAACAAATGCGTCAAATGTATTTTATTAAAATAAATTATGTTAAATGTGCTGCAGGCGAGAAAAATAGTAAAAGTAGTAAAAATAGTAAAATAGTAAGAAAATATTTGCTTTTTTAAATAATTTTGTTTTTAGAGAAATGTATCTTCCTAATGTTCACTTCGCATAAAACTTGAGATGTTTGAGCCACTATTTTTACCATATTTACAATGCAAAAATTGATCGTTTTAAACTTTTAAACGAGCTTTTAAATTTAATGTGCACGATAGTACAGGGTGTCCCACCGGCAGGTTCCAGTAGAAATATCTCAGGAACGGTTTGCATTAGGTTTATGAAATTTTGTATACGGGGTCATTTTAAAGGATCTTGCGAATGAAAAGAGCTACTTATTTGAAAAAAAAATGTTTTTTATATTTGCGTTCTATAATATGCACATTATGAAACCCGAAATTTGGTTTTTTAAAGTTTCTGAATTGCTTCATTATTAAACCCAAAATTTTATTTTGTTGGTTGGTTTTCCTGATGCAAAAAGATGAATTATTTTCTTGCAAGGTACTTTTTATTTACAAATTTTACTATTATAATCAATCGGGGGACATAGTTTTTTTGTAGAGGGAATAACTAGAAGAATTGGAGAAACGATATCAATGGTTATATTTTCTCAAAAACGCCTATTCATTCAGTATTAAATGAGTAAAGTTTACAAATGTCATTATTCAATATGTCTAACTTTAATTTATTTTGTACTTCAAAATGTCAATGTTATGCTATAAGGTTGGTCATAAAAACAAAATTTCATCTTAAGTTTTTAATTCAAATTAAAAATGCTTTTTAATGAATTAATTGAAGCAAATATAAAAAATAGTATAAAAAACTCGTTTTATAAGGCGTTTTTTATCACTTGTCCATTGGAAAACTCGCCGCTGCGCGGCTCTTTTTCCAAACCTGGACGTGTGCTAAAAAACGTTCCTTATAAAATTCTATGTTTTAATATACTATTTTGCACCCTCCTATGCAAAAATAAACTAGGGTGTTCTATTTAAAAATCTCGAGAAAATAGCATTTTAAAAAGTAATAGTTTAATGGCGGATATCTTACTTCCGGTTTATATATCCTAATAAAATAAATGTTTAAATAATAGCCGGGCACCCCCTTAATCTATGTGGGAAATTTTGATTAAAATGAACAAAAAATACTCAAGATAATAAATACTTTCTAAATTCAAATACAAAAAAAAAACTAATAATTTTTTAAAATTTTTATTTACCACACTTAACGTGAAATTACTAATTGCCGGTTGCACAGCAACTTTTAAATCATTGAATAAATTTAAGTGACTGTTTATCTTAGAAATCATAATTTTAGACAATGTCTAGGTGGTGGTTGTCAAACTCTGTTTATGATAAAATGTCAGTTTAACTTTAAGGAACAGTTTACAATTTGCGGAGAAACCGGGCATAAGAGTATTTAAATACGAAATAAAAAATTAGATTTATCGGTCAAAATAGGGTAGCAATGGCCAACTTCCGATAGAGCTGGAAGTGTCGCCATATTGAAAATATTTTCAATTGCAAGATCCTTCGAAATGACCCTCTTATACAAAATTTCATAAAGCTAATGCAAACCTTCCTGAGATATTTCTACTGGAACCTTACAGCTTTAGGCTCTATTATTTAATTTTTGATCCCATAGGAAATGACATCACTTGTTAGTTTATCATATAAAATAATGAAAGCTGAATGTTATGCTTAACTTACCTTGCCGTCATCTTCTTTTATTTCAAGATTAACTTCAAATACATACAAAAGTGTACGTAATTCAGATAAAGTAGTAATTGATGAATTCATATCACAAGCTGATGTTATTGAACTACTCATGGATCGTGGCACTCTTTGAAATGCTTTGGAAAAACAGGCTAAAAAAACATTATTTTTTTAGTAAGGAAACTGCTTGCATTGATTTGCGTAGTTATTATCCTAACAAGTGGGAAAGTAATACTTTTTTTACACTGGTTTTGTTGGACCAGAGAAACTAACTGTACAAAGTGTTATAACCCAGTAATATACACACATAAAAAAATTTATTAGCATTAAAGCATATTTCTTTAAACCAAATAAATATTTTTTCGTCTACAGGATATCCCCGAATTTGCGCACCACCTGTGTGGTACGTGGTTGGGGCTTAGGGCATGCCTAGAAAATTGTTTAAAAAATATATCTCATATACCCTCGGAAATATGCAGGGCCGTACCAGCCCTACCCGCAGGGCCCGAGGCGCGGGCGGGCGCAAAACGTTTGGAGCCCCTTTAAAAATGCAAAATTTTAAAGGCTTGTACCTTGAAAGCAACCGCACATATTAACAAAAATTATGGTTTAATGCAAAGGCACATTCTATCTTTTTTTTTTGAAGTCTACACCTACGCCTTGGTTGCCAGTCTTGTCAAACATAGCACCCCCTGACATAAGAAGAAGACATGCGACTAAAAGAGAGTTTGACAAGATACATTTCGAGTTGGACAAATTTCCCATAAACCAAGATTTGCAGAGGTTGCCCCCCAACCGGTTAAAATCGAGGAAGCCCTTATGGCAAGAGGAATATATACATGAGCCCTATTCAGTATCCTACGCTTGGAAACTCAATTGGCAAAATGTTGATCTGTCCAATAAGGAATTAATCGAAGATCCTACTCAAGAGGTTCCAGGTTTTGATCAGCCGAGGAAGATTTGGAGTGTTGTTAATCGTCTAAGAACGTGTCACGGACGTTGCAATGATATGTTATATAAGTGGAATGCACTACCTAGTCCATTATGTGAATGTGGTGAATCTCCCGAAACTATTAAACATATTGTAGTTGTACTGTCTAAACACCAATTTTGAAGGTGGTTTTTATGAATTACATAATCTGACTCCAAATGCATTAAATTGGATATCAACCTTGAAACCTCTGTAATTTTTGGCAATTTATTGTACCTTGTAATTACAAGGTACAATAAATTGCCAGTTGCCAGTTAAATTTAACTGGAATGTGACCCTGGTATGCTGGAGTTACTTTTCCCATGGTTTTTCCTCTGGCCCCTCCCCCCGAAGCAGATGCTTTATCAGTATATGAACATTGTCCATGGGCATCCCAAAAAGAACATTATTTGTACTTTTTATATTATTTAAAACTTAATTATATTCCTAAATGTTCATATTTGTCACATACCAACCCTTATACCTACTATGACTTGTAATGTTTATTAATAATCATACGAATATACAGTGAGAGGCAAAAGTCCCCCCCCCTGGCCTTAACTTTTGAACGGTTCGAGATATTAATTTCCAAAAAATTTTAGGTTAATTTACACAAAAAAAACTACCTTTTCACGAAGTTGGTTTTTCATAAAATAATAACCCCCACATAGGGGGACTATCTACTTAATTTTTTTAAATGTGAAGGGGGGTCAAGTGACCCCTCATTTGAAAGCTATTTTTATTTCTAACACAATGGTGTTTACCAATTTAAGATATATTTATTATTTTTTTGGCTAGGAGCTTCTCAATAAAAAGAACGATTTCCTTAATAAATGCAACAGTGAAAAAATAAAACTATTTGAAATTAGGTAAGGGTGCATGTTTTTCTTTAATTAAAAAAAATATGTAATATTTTTTTGTTAAAATTTGTTATACCCTGTGTCCCAACATAAAATACAAAAAAACAAAACTTTATGCTTCTAAATAATTTTTTTTTTATTAATTATTTTTTTTTAACCCTATTTTACTTCGTCTTTTTGAAAAAAAAATTATTCTGGTAGGTTATTTTAAAAAATTTGTTATAAAACAAACTAACAAAAAAAAATTATTAATATTTTTAAATAAAAAGAAAACATATACCCCTACTTACTTTGAAGTCACTTAAGTCATTTATTGTTGCATTTATTCGTAAAACAGGATTTTTATGCTTTATTTTAAAACGCACAGTACAATAGAATTACTGAATCAATTTAAAATTCGTAAACGTTATTCTCTTAGAAATAAAAGTAGCTTTCAAATGAGGGGTCACTTGACCCCTCTTTACATTTAAAAAAATTAAGTAGATAGTCCCCCTATGTGGGTGTTATTATTTTTTGAAAAACCAATTTCGTCAAAAGGTAGTTTTTTTAGTGCAAATTTGTCAAGAATTTTTTTTAAATCAATATCTGAAACCGTTCAAAAGTTAAGGTGGGGGGGGGCGGACTTTTGCCTCGCACTGTATATCTTTAACTATTTTAGTATTTTATTCTCTTTAAAATGGTTAAATAAAATTTTTATAACCAGTTTAATTTGATAAAATGAAGCTGACAACAATGTCAATATATCTGGTATGATCAAAAACCATAGATGAGTTTCAAAAGGCGTTTTCCTTAACAAAGTTGCCAAAGTTATCAAACTTAAACCGTATTTTCTCAAAGATAGGAAAAAATGGATTTTTTTTAGCAATTTGCTAATGCTTTCTAGACATGTCCAACAGTGTACCATACAGGTGAGAATAACAATTCTGGAACACTCTGTTGTGTAAGCCACAACATTGTCCATTCAAGCAAATATATATTTGTTTAAATAAAGAACATAATTTTCTAATTATACTTCCTAATAAAGGGTCTCAGAATTGGCGCACCACCATTATGGTACGCTGCGCGCTGTTGAACCATGCCTAGAGATCCTTGAATTTTTTTTAAAACAAATCCATCTCTCTCTATCTTTGACGAAAATACAGTTAAGGTTCGATAAATTTGGCAACTTTGTTAAGGAAAGGGCGCTTTAAAACTCATCTATGATTCTTGATCATACCTTTTTAATCAGATATTATTGACATTGTTGTCAGCTTTATTTAATGAAAACTTTGTGAAATTAATTTAATTTAATGTTATTTGATCATTTTAAAGACAAACAAATGGTAAGATAGACTGTGCCTTTGTATTGTAATGATTGAAGTTACTGAATAAGAGTTCTACTGTTGTTGGTAAGGGTGTAATGAGGAGAATATCTTGTGATGGAGATATTATGTACATAAACACAGTATGATTGTGATGTATGTTTATTGATGGAACCAATACAAGTGGTGTCAATCCACTACAGTATTAAGACATATTTTTCGTTACTATGTGCCGTTGTTTCAGAGGTACAGGGTGGGGCACTTAGAATGGAACCCCCCTTAACTTTTTTATTCTTTTTCGTAGAAAACTTTTAAAAACGTCATTAGCTCCGTGTCAAATTAAAATTTTTAAATATTTAATAAAATTTCATGTTACCCCAAAACTATACAGGATGTGACATAAAACATACTTTTTTTAAATGGAACACCCTATATATTTTTGGATATTTTTGAAGAACTTTTTATGCTGATTCCAAAAATATATATGTGTAATATATTTGGATCAAAAATGGCTGAGTTATAAACAATCAAAATCTTCAAAAGAGAGCCTAAAAATGCATTGTAAAAAAAATTTTTTTTATTTTTTTTTTTACAAAACAGTAATTTTATCGTTTGTACAATAAAATTTTGACATTTAATGTAATTCTTGCGTAAATAATGATCATTAACATTACTATTAATCACACAGGGGGGTAATTTTAGACGCCCTTTTCAAGATTTTGATAGTCAATAACTTAGCCATTTTTAAACCAAATATATTACTCATACATATTTTTGGAATCAGCATAAAAAGTTCTTCAAATATATCCAAAAATATATAGGGTGTTCCATTTAAAAAAAAGGATGTTTTATGTCACACCCTGTACAGGGTGTATCACGACGAGTTTAAGGCATACGTATCTCAAAAACGGTTTGCTATATTTTTCTTAAATTTGGTATACAAGAGTTTTGGGGTAGGACGCATCTACCTAAAATATTTTCAACTTTGTGCCACTTCCGGTTATACCGGAAACTACTGTCAACTTTGTTATTTTAAATGGAACTACCTATTTTTTTTCGGTATTTTCATTCCTTTTTACATATTAAGTAAACTTTGCAAAACAAAATTCAAAAAATGTTTTTCATTATTTTGTAATCAAGGTTTTTCGAATTTTTTTTACTGTGGTAAAGGTTAAGAAGATTACCGATTTTTCAAAACCTAATGAATGATTTTAATTGCGGATTTGGCTTACGGTGAAATAATGGTCCGAGAATTTACTTTTGTGATTATAAATGCAAAAAAATTCAACCGGAAGTGAGATATCGGCCACTAAACCTGCCTCTTTAAAAATTAAATTATCTCATTTTTTTTAAATGAAATGCCATATTTTTTTTTGTTGCTTCTAACTGGGGTTTTTAATACCTTTCGAATGATGTATCATTGTCCTATACCTATCTCTAATAGTTTTCTAAATAATAATTTATTTTTATTGTTACATGTTATTAGGGCAAAATTGGAGTTTTTATGGAAAAATCCAGTGAGTCATGAAAACAAAAAACTATTTTAGAATAAATTTTAAAGAAAAGAAGAAGTATCTGTCACTCCACAATGAATTTAAATGTGGCAAACGTCAAATAGTTGTTTTTTGTTTTCATGACTTACTAGATTTTTCCAAAAAAACTCTAATTTTGCCGATATTGCATGTAATTATAAAAATAAATTATTATTTTGAAAACTATTAGGGATAGGTATAGGACAATGATACATCATTTGAAAGGTATTAAAAGCCCCAGTTAGAAACAATAACAAAAATTATGGCATTACATTTAAAAAAAGTGAGATAATTTAATTTTTAAAGAGGCGGGTTTAATGGCCGATATTTTACTTCCGGTTATTTTTTTTTTATTTTTAATCACAAAAGTAGATTTTGGGACCATTATTTAACCGTAAGCCAAAACCGCAATTAAAATCATTCATTAGTTTTTGAAAAATCGATTATCTTCTAAACCCTTACCACAGTAAAAAAAATTTCAAAAACCTTAATTAAAAAATAACTAAAAACTTTTTTTGAATTTTTTTTTGCAAAGTTTACTTAAAATGTGAAAAGGAATGAAAATATCAAAAAAAAAATAGGTAGTTCCATTTAAAATAACAAAGTTGACACTAGTTTCCGGTATAACCGGAAGTGGCACAAAGTTGAAAATATTTTAGCTAGATGCATGTTACCCCAAAACTTATGCATACCAAATTTGAAAAAAATATAACAAACCATTTTTGAGATACGTATGCCTTATACTCGTCGTGATACACCCTGTATAGTTTTGGGGTTACATGAAATTTTATTAAATATTTAAAAAAAATTATTTGACACGGAGCTAATGACGTTTTCAAAAGTTTTCTACGAAAAAGAATAAAAAAGTTAAGAGGGGGTTCCATTCTAAGTGCCCCACTTTGCACATGCAATAATTGCAATAAGAATTTCGCACTTTGGAGCCTTATACCTCCGACCAAGGCATTTTTTTGAGATCCCTAGGCCCAACAACGTACCATACAGGTGGTGAGCCAATTCTGGGACACCCGGTATAAAGAGTACCATATTCTTGAGCCAAGAACCTTTTTATCGTAAATACAAAATATTTATTTTTTTACTGAAAAAAAAATATTTTATTTTTGTTTCAAGATCAATTTAATCAATTTAATCTTGCTAAAAGTGATCCAAATAAACACTATTTTGGGTACTAATAGCATTTCGTCTATGTTTCAATACTGCTTACTAACGTAAACAAAATGTACCGGGTGTTCATTTAAAACTTTCCAGGCTAATTTTTGACGTCCCATTCTAAAATTCCTCCGACCGAATCCGACCCGTCGATTTTTGAATGGAGAGGGACATAATATGTCATAGATTTTGACACTGGGAGAGTCGCCCCTAGCGTGGTGGGGTGCTTCTCCGAAATTTTTAAATAGCAAGAGGGGTCAAGTGACACCTTATTAAAATATATGCGGTTGTTGCGCAGAATTGAAATAAAGCTAGGAGCTATGATATCAACCAGCAGCCTAATTAACGAACATCGCTATCCACTTTCCCACAATAGATTCTAACATTGGGGAAGTGGGAAGCGATGTTCGATAATAACGCCCAGGTTCAGTTGTGATTGTTGTGAATACACATGGATATTTGATGATTTCTGTGGCGAATGTTTAATATAAAACAAAGATTCTCTCCAAACCACACTTTATTTTGAAAAATCTGAAGATTTTTCCAAATAAAGTGTGGTTTGGAGAGAATCTTTGTGAATACACACTTTAATAGATCAGTTACTATTTCTTACCAGAAACACGAGAAACTGCTTCTCCAATGTCACATCTAAAAATATGGCACTGAAATATGGCAGATTCTAACGAATCTCCATGGGACCAGGTAAAAGCAAAGCATCCAGCTTCGGGTGTATTTATTCCTCCTCTTGCATAAAATAAAATTCGATGAATTTCATATCGCGCTATAACCGAGTTTGTAGTGGCATCGTATAATCTAGAAAATATATTTATTATCCAGCGATTATTACCTCACAGCCTAGTCAAAATTTAAATACTGAAAGCCCGTAGCCTCGAAAATTTTATAAATATTTTTTTTACCATGATCCAAATCCCAAAACATTTTTTTTTATGTGATAGAACATTTATCTCTTCTAATTTTAAATCACTTACTTTTGATTTTTTTGAAACTAGACCACCAGGTTTTTTTATTTTATTAAAGAACTGTTTTATCCTTCCTTTTTCTTGGGGATTAAGTTTAGTTTCTTTCAATATTCAAACGAACATTTTGGATATTTCGATCATGTTAACCTTTTTTACACTAAGCATTTTACTACGAATTATACTGGAAATCACCCGTTGGCAAGCACTGACAGCGAATTAATTTACCTGGATGGATGTCAAAGTTATAATTTTTTGATAATTTCGTCATTTTATAATGAAGAAAAAAGTATGTTTGAGCAAATATTTTTTACAATCACCTTAATAGTTTGCATAAAGGGGAATTAAAGAACAGTTTAAAATGATTTTTATGCAAAATATACAATAAGAAATTATTTTAAACACAATTTTATTAAAAACAACCAAATGCCACAGTAAGTGACCGCTTTCACCAGTGAGTGACCGGCATTTGCCCCAGTGAGTGACCGCTTTAAATTTTTGGATAAGTTCGGGTATTTATGTTATTTATTAATTATCACGAGAATTATTATAAAGTTTTTAGCTACTTTACATGCATGGTAAATGTAAGTAACAAAAAAATGTGCAAAAGAGTAAAAATTGCAAAAAATTTAAACATCTCTAACTTATCTGAGATATCGCAAAAATTAATTAAAACCATAAATTTACGTATTTTTTAACTACCTAATTGTTAATTAAAACAACCTATTCCTATTATAATATTTTTAAAACCTACCTTAGTAAAAAATTCGCGAGCAAACTCACTTTTCTAATGATTTATAAGTGGATTTTTTATAAGGATACACAATTAGAGGATATTAAACCTTCCCATCATCAGCTATAATAGTACGAAGAACTGTGACAGATTTATTGTTTAAAATAGTTCATTTTTTCAATAATTTAATGGAAATTAAAATTTTTTTGAGAACAAAAGCGGTCACTCACTGGTGAATTTTCAAATCGAGGGGACCACCGGCTTATTTTTCGATAAAAATAAATTAAAATGATATTTGTTAATGCTTTACGATTAGAAAAAAGATAAATCAATTATTTACATCCATCAAATATGTTTTTCATACTTTACAGCTTTACAACAATACAATTAACGAATATTTTTTGTGGAGTTGACTTTTTTCAGCGCGACTTTTTGTTTGCTTATTTTTGTCACGACCACAATAACAATTTGTATTTTTAATAATTTTTAATATTTTAAAGCTTATTGACCATAAATTATTTATGCATTTAATAAAAAAATATATTTCACAACAAAAGGAACATCAAATTTGACCAAAATATTTTCTAGTTTTTAGTTATTTTAATTTTTATACACTCACTGGTGCCCGGTCACTCACTGGTCCCTCTTCCCATAATAATATTTTTTGGGTAAGTAATATTTATAAATAAAACTAGAATGGGTAGAAGTCGAAAAAAGTTTAAGTCGCGTAAAAGTTTCTCTTCGCGAATGAGTAGCTAGAATAGAATTCGGATTCGGTAGATGTGTAATTTTATATTTATTAAATCAAAGCTAAATCAATATTTCATATAATTGCTACACATTCTACTATACTTTTCGCAAGAAAACTATTATGAGATAATATCTTTTTTTAAATAAAACATATTTTTAATTTATATGCAAAGAGTGCAAACTAATAACAGAAAACACGAAAAAGTTTGTTTAAAAGAGTCAGCTGACGTTTATTCAACATATTTGAGGTTATTTGTTCTGACAGCTGCTTTTGTTTCTTTGTTTGAAATATTTTTGGGATGACCTTCTTGACTGACGCGTGACGCGATTCGGACTTTTTTTTGCTACTAAAATATTTTATTTTTTGTTTTTTTAACCCTACTAGCTAACTTTACAAAAAATAAACCAACATTTTTAATAGAAAATTAAATTTTCATTAATTTTTTAAGAAATATTTTTTTCATAGATTGAATAATAACGGATATAGGATGTTTTTTTGTGCTGGGGGGTAAATGGGGAGTCGGACAAAAAAAACTAAGGAATACTTTTTGGTGAAGAATTAAACTGTCTATGTTTTATGTCGAATAATTTTTTTTGTAAACTTAATATTAGTCCATCTACGATTTTTTTTTCATTTGGGGGGCTGAAAAGGGGGCTTTGTAATATTCGAATTCTTATCAAAAACAATAGGGTTCTTCCTCTTATAGGGATCGATTTTTCCTTAAAATTTGAATTGGATTGGTATTTTGGTTCTTAAGATAGCGTGTTTACAAGAAACGTGACACTCTACAGACCGACCGACGGACCGACGGACGGATTTTTTCAAAGTTTTTCAAAATTCGATGAAAAACACGAATCTGCAAGAATTTTTGCTCTAGGATGAAAATTGACGATTTTAGGATTTTCGTATCGATTGCAATATACTCTTCGGACCTAGTCTTGCGAAGAGTATAATAATCGTGTCGAATAGCCCTCGTGCTCTTGATAAATTTTCGATTTTAAAAGAACTCGTGCTTAAGACGTGCTTGTTAAATACGCAATGTCTCTTAAAAGTAAGGGTGTTTTCTTTGAATTATTCACATCGTGCTTCGCACTCGGTAAATGATTAGGCAACACCCTTACTTTTGCGGGACATTACTATGCAACAAGCACTCGTTTATCTAATAATCGAAAATTCATAGAGCACACGTACTATTACTACTGAAAATGATCATACATATGATTGAAATAAAGCGACGAGCTAGACCAACCTTAATTTTAATTGGGCTTGATTTAAAATCAGATCTAAAAAAAAGGCGACCACTTTTAATGTAGGGGAAGGAGATGGCACATAATATGGGCAAAATGGTTCTTTGGGGAATTAGAGTGCCTCGATGCCAAATTGACAGATACTGTCGCTTTATAGAGTGACGCCATGCATCACCCCATCTCTTTCCTACAGATTCTCATCAATTATTGTAATAGAGTCCTGGACTAGGTAAAAAGTTGATAATTTTTCATTTTTTTTCTAATTCCTTGGGTTTTTGGGAGTATTAATTTCAAACTCTCAATTTTTTAAAAAATTTCTAGGCCGAATAAATTAATTACGAAAAATTATTTTTTTTAAACGCGGGCATGCGCAGTTTAAAACTAGCTGAATTTTTAAAGACATAAGGCCAGAATATTTAAAAAGAAGAAGAAAAAATTTTGCATCTCCGTGACATTTTTTGACATATGTCAACTATAAATAAAAATAAATTACAAAAACAGAGAAAACAAGCAGAATTAGAAATATATTTTTGCAAAAGTACGATTTTATTAAAAAGTTAACAAGATAGACTGTAGTTTTGGGTTTAGTTTAATATTTTATGAACAAAAAATAGATTATGAAAGTTTACAAGCTATTTTAAGCAAAAAATGTTGTGTAAGTGTGTCCAAATTTTAGTTTTTTTTTAAGCAAAGATATTTCCTGCTGCTTTTATAACTTCACTTTGATAACATAAAAATTATAAAGATTGGCAAACTTTTTTGGTAAGCTTAAACCTACCTTGTGTTTAGCTTTCAAAAGTATTAATCTATTGTGTGCAGATTATTCCAGTTTTTAAACTTTGGGGCTACTTTAGTTGGTGTTCTTTAGAAGGTGCATTTCAAAAACCAACATTGCGATCTATTACTGAATGCTGTTATTCCCACGGCTTGAGTTTTGGACATTGGACAATCATAAGACACACTTACTTTTCCAAGGAACTACGTTTATTTGCTTTTTGAGGTTTGAATTGTAAAAACATTGTTTTGTATTAACTTCCTAGAGTAAACGTAAAGTTGCTTGTAGTAAAAATATTGCCATATGATTAATGCTTTCTAATGTTGTGTTAATAATTTAGGCTGGCACATTTTAAGCCCGTGTGATGATTTTTCTTTACACGACAGTACACATAGCCATTTGGTACTGCTTCTTTGGTTTTAGAAAACAAACTTGCAAATGCACACGACATTTTACCGAACAAAACTGTTTAAAATTTAAACGAAAACTCTAGCTTGCAAAGAAATAAGGTTACAAATTGAAAATTCTGACATCTGACGTATGGCAGAAACTCAGAAACACGAACTTTATCACAGAGTTCTTTGATCAAATTAATATTATGACCGTTTATCACGGATATATTACTGCGCATGTCCGCGCTCTTTTTAAAAATCCAAATCTCTTTTATTTTTTAATAAAAAAAATAAAAGCGAAAATGCCCATACGACTTTACCTACCCATTTTTAAGCCAATTTTCTAATAAATAATCAAGTTTTTGAAAATTAGTCCAGGACTCTATTGTTGTCACTTTGCTAATTATGCTGATGACAGAATCTATATGACAGAGATGGAATGATGCATGGCGCTACTTTACAGTTAGTCAAAAAAATGGCGCATAAACGCGATGGTACGTTGTTGCAGCATTTCTAGGGAGCCCCAGAAAATTTAAAAAAAAAATCTTAAATATCCTCGGAGATATAATATAAGGCCCCAAAGTGAGAAACTTTAAACGCTTATATCGTGCGATCCACAAAATTTGTCGACTCTTGCCATGCATTTGTAAAATTTCAATTTTTTTTTTGGTAATACATTGTTGATTGTCATATTTTTACAAAGGTACGATCTATATAAAATTATTTTACTATCTGTTTATCTTTTAAATGGTCAAATTGCATTTTTATAATCAATTTAATTTCACAAAAATTTTATAAAATGAAGCTGACAACAATGTCAATATGATCTAATGCAAACATGTATGCTCAAGAATCTAGATGAGTTTTTAAGATGTATTTTACAAACTGTGTTGCCGAACTTATGCAACTTAGTTCGCATTTTCCAATGAATATAACAGATGAATTTTTTCTAGGGATCTACGAGAATGACCCAAGAGCGTACCATCGCGTTTATGCGCCATTTTTTGGGTACCCTGTGTTCAATCATCATTAAACAGATTTAAATTCCAACTTGCAAATAATATACACCCTCTATATTAAAAAAAAAGGACTAGGCTGCCTTGGTGTGAGTCACTTCTGCTTCGGCAGATGGCGGTAACATCTCAAAGTCCTTCTTTCGATATTTGTTGAAATACACAAGTATCTTAGTTTCTTAAAGTTATGCATCGACTATCCCTGATACGTGATTCTGATGAGCCCCAATATAGGGCGAAACAGCTGTCAATCACTTCAGGTTTGGTAGGTGCATACCTTTAAGAAATAAAGAAGGACTTCTTTTATAACTTGGCGTCCCGCCTTTAGGGTCGAAAGTGAATCTTAGATTCCACCATTTTATATCACCCTCTATATTATTTACAGACAAATGTTTATAATTGTTAAATTTATGCTTATTTATAATTGATTGCGGGATTGCCAATTTAACTAGGTTACTATAGTTCATTTTTTTTATAGAGAGAAACTCCGACCACACAACAAATGTGTTTTTTGGGTTGCCTATTAGGGGTTTGTTCAGTAATTTTCCTCTTTTTTGTTGTATTTTCGAACAAAGCTCAAAATCTAACGTTTGTCAAAACTGAAAGATTTAAACAAATCTGTCACAAAAAACTAAAATTCAAAACAAATTTAATGTTTTTGTCCATATACATCTATTTCTTAATGAGTAACAAGTTGTTAAAGTGTCTTGTGTGTTGGGTAACGGTTGGGGATACCATAGAGGCCGTAAAGGGGATTCTCAATTATCTTGGAGGTATTAGTTATGTAAAAGCATTAAATGGGCAAAAAATTATATATAAACGTGAAATGAGAAGCCAAAAAGCACCCTTTTAATTCAATGCAATTGTGCCACACCGATTCATACTGCAGCAGGATATTTTGGCCATTTTGCAGAAACATCAGACAGCAAAATAAACAGCTTTGAGAACAAGCCATTTTGGAAATAAAACAATTTCAGTGAAGCGCAAAAAATATTTAACTTGCAGTGAAAGACTTTTTAGAATATTTGTAAATTATAATATTAGATTCTCAAAGGTTGTACATAAACTAAATTTTAATGAAATAAAATAAATAATTGTTTAGTGGCACAACTTAGAAAAATCGGTGGATTATTGTAAACTTTTCAATCGGCAAACTTATAAAATTGCAGAACAGATAAGCTCCGTTTAAGCACTATTAAAACAGCGTCATCCGCAAAAATCAGCACTTATTAAAACCCCGCTTGTGAAGCATAATGTATACAAAATTTGGCCGCCTATTTTGCGAAGGGACTTTAGTTTAGATCCTGAGAGTTTTCGCATAAACAAATTCTGCAGTTCATGGTTTAAATTCCAGTCCCCCTTTCGGTCCCATGCTCTTAGTTTATTTAAAAGATTCTTAAAGCAGGATCTTCCGAAGCAGCTAGCACAATCCACATTAACAGCAATTCCAGAAAAATAATCTTTTTGGTAAAGAGGATTTAAAATTAGTTTATGGTGTTATAAAACTAACATTTTTTTTAAAAGAATTTTAACTATCATGTTGACGTGACAAGATATTGACATTAAAAAAAAATTCAACTGTTCAACTTTTGTTTTGATTGTTATAGTGACACTATAGAAGTTGACATTAAGCATAACCAAAGTTTTTTTTATGCCAAAAAAAACATATGTTTTGCTGCGGCCATTTTGAATTCTTCTAGTGTAAATTCACGGAGCATGCAACCAATCAAAGTAACTAATTTTTTTAAGGTAAAGGTAAAAAATTCTCTCTATAAAAAAAATATACTATAGCAAGGTGTAGAGGGCCTTGATTATTTTGACAGTTATTGTCGCCTTATAGAGTGACGACATGCATCATTCTTTCTCTGTCATACAGATAACGTCATCAACGTTATAGCCAAAGTGACAACAATTACAACTAACAATCACAATTAATGACGTTATCTGTATGACAGAGAAGGAATGATGCATGTCGTCACTCTATAAGGCGACAATAACTGTCAAAATAATCAAGGCACTCTAGCAAGGTGCTGTACTCAGAAAGTCAGCACTTTTGGTGGACCTAATATTAGTACTTATTTCTATAGTTTGATTGTTAATGACACATTTTATAATAACATAAGTTTTGTATAAATATATTATGATCTAGTAAAATATAATAGTAAACTTCTTATTTCTACACTCAACCACGTAGTGCGTTTTATTATGGTCCTACTAGAAGTAACCTTCTTCTAGTAGCTCCTTAGAAGTCGTTACGCTTCCAAACATGGTCCTTCGAACCGGATAAAACAACGACCTAAAGGAGGGTTAATGTCAGTGCTGCAGTCAGAATCAGTGCCAGAACCTGCATCAAAGTCAGAGCCAGAATCTGCATCAAAGTCAGAGCCAGAATCAGCGCCAGAACGAAAATCAGAGTTAAAGCCAGAATCACTGTCGGAATCAGCACCGCAGCCTGCAATATATGGTCCCTACTGCAACGTTAAACATAAGTGCTGTCATCCAAGATCAGCGCCAGAAACAGAGTCAAAGCCAAAATCAGCGTTGCAACCAGAAAACGTGTCAAGCATAGTCTAAGGCGGCTCTTGGCAACCAGGGGATCCTTCAGATAAAGCCTCCTTATTAGTTGGTTCAACATGTGGTCCTACAAACCATTGGACTAAGCAGACCAACACCCGCAGCCATTAGCACCGCAAGCTTAACACACGCTGTCAAAAGCGCCGCAACCACAATCAACCCGTAGTCCCACTTTCAGTCATGGGTCCAGCATCTACGGTACTTAAAGAGCACCGGATCCTATATGCCTTCTGCCAGGTTCTTTAAGGCAACTACATTTGTTAGAAACTACGTTACGAAGTATGTAGATTTTAAGTGCCCCAAGGTTTTTTTCGTTGGGACTCGGTAGAGTGGTGAACTAATGTTGACCAAAATCGACTCCAATGTCGAAAACTAACCGTGTGGGTATTTATTTGCAAACGTCATATCACATATATACCGTGTGACCCGCAAAAAGCGCACGTATACTTTCTATGGGACTGAAATTTTAGGAATTATTTTAGAAAACTGTTTGCCTTCTTTTACATGCATTAGCAAGCGATTTAAAAAAAAAATAATGTATCACCAATATTAACGATTTTATAGCACTAAATGTGCTAATTTGTACCTACAGAGAACGCTGCAATCTATGCTTCAGGACTCTATGACTAAGAAGATAAACGATTATGAAATTAGCTGATGTTTAAAGAGCATAGAATAGTTAACATTAATGATACATCATTTTTTTAAAAACGATTGTATTCTTATTAAAAGATTCCTAAAAATGTCAAAATATATAGGGTGTCTCATTTAAAAATACAAAATTAATGTAATTTTCGCTGAAACCGGAAGTCATACATTTTTGTAAATAAATGGAGGTTAAAAGTCTCCTAAGACAACTCCTAAAATTTCAATTCTGTAGAAACTATACGTAGAATGTTATGACCTCGGGCGCTTTTTGCGGGACACACGGTAGATATACAGGGTGAGTCTCTATGAATTCCCCCCCTACTTTTCTCAGTAATTAATAATATTTTTAAAAAATTTAAAAACTCGTTTTACTCAGCAGATCCTAAAGTTTTTGAATCCAAAGTCAAAATTTTTGTAGGACCTATAGTATACAGAGGGTAAAAAAAAATATTTTTTTTTAAATGGAACACCCTATATTTTTTTATTTTTTTTTAGAACTTTTTATTCTGAATTCAAAAATATATAACAAGTAAACACTAAAATTAAAAATGGCGAAGTTATTAACTGTCAAAATTTATGTTTTTTGGTCATTTTATCTAAGTTTTTTTTGAATAACTTTGTAATAACACTAAAAAACACGATTTTCATTCATTATTATGCTCTAAGCAAGAAAAGTATAACTTAAATCAATTCAAAATGATTATATTTTAAATTTTTGATTTAAATTTAGGAAAAAATGACAAAAATAATGAATTTTGACAGCTAATAACTCCGCCATTTTTAATTTTAGCGTTAACATGTTATATATTTTTTTCACTACTACCTATAGAAAAGTCAATTTTTGACCGATCTTCGACCAGAGAAATCACATTTCTCTCCCTTGTTCAATAATAATTTCCATGTCTATGTACACTGTACAATAATGAAATGTCAAAACATATGTCAAGGTTTTATCATAAATACAACGGTACTTACAGCAGTTTTTGTGAGTTTTTTACGAAGATTTTTTTATTTTGAAAACATAACTACTTTAAAATACTTCAAAACATTTTATTGCACAAATATTTTAACGAAAAAAAAAAAAAATTGTACAGTTGTAAACATGTCGCACTTTTTTCTGTAGCTGTGTCAGTGTTCTATCATTATCATTATATTTACAAATTCCTTATCAGTGACCATCATATTATTTAAATCATTTACGCCATTTACGTGCAAATTATGAGTTATTTAGGAAAAAACACTCATACGAAGAACTTTTTATTGTTTTGATTGATGTACCGTCATTGTCATTTCCATGGAAATTTCGATTAATTTTTTGTAAAAATCATATACAGGGTTTTGATAAAAATTGAACATATTTTTAAATTAACATTTTTCAAGAAAATGCTAGTAGTGAAAAAAATAGTATATAAACCACGGTAGAGAAGGTCATTATTGACTACGCGCAATTGTGTCCCTTGCCGCTGCGCGGCTCGGGACACAATCTTTGCGCTAGGTTAATAATGACCCTCTTCTCTACCTTGGTTAATAATGTACTATTTGAATTCAGGGTAAAAAGTTCTAAAAGAAAAAATAAAAAAATATAGGGTGTTCCATTTAAAAAAAAATATTTTTTTTACCCCCTGTATACTAAAGGTCCTACAAAAATTTTGACTTTGGATTCAAAAACTTTAGGATCTGCTGAGTAAAACGAGTTTTTAAATTTTTAAAAAATATTATTAATAACAGAGAAAAGTAGGGGGGGAATTCATAGTGACTCACCCTGTACAGGGTGAGTAGAAAGTAACGCATATTGCTTCTAACGGCGTAAATACTTTTTCTAGAGTCCTAATTTTTTTTAGGTCGATTCCTAACTTTTTCTTGCGCATTTGATGAAACTAAATTTAAATATACAGGTTGTGCTAGTTTTAACTAATGAAATGCAACTTTGTAATTTTAAATGAACACCCCATTTTTTAATTTTTTTTCCAAATCTACGATGAATTTGCAGTTCAATGATATAGGTTTTGTTACTAACCCTTGTCCGCAAAAAGGTTGTCAAACATCAAAAATACACTTCAATTATTTTGAGATATCCAACGATTTTGTGCTTCTTTTTTGGTTGGATTTCACAGTTAAATAATATTTTTAAATAGAAAATAAGTATACTCAAAATTTTCCAAAAAACACCTCCACTTTAAAATAAAAAATGCCTCACACTTTTAAAAATGTCTTAAAATTTTTTTTATGTCAAAGCCAAAGGAGAAAGATGCTCATAAGTGTTAAATACCATAAAATAATTAATGTATCTTTTGCGGTTGACAACCTTATTGCGAGTAAGGGGTAATAGCAAAACCTCTATATCATTAAACTCCAAATTTAACACAGATTTGGAAAAAAATTAAAAAATGGGTCCCATTTAAAATAACACAGTTGTGCTTTATTACTTAGAACTGGCACAACCGTTATATTTAAATTTGGTTTTATTAAATGCGAAAGAAAAAGTTAGGAATCGACTTAAAAAAAATTAAGGCTCTAAGGAAGTATTAACGCCGTTAGAAGCGATATGCGTTACTTTCTACTCACCCTGTATAAAGCGACAACATCTGTCAATTGCATGCAATGCAAACTAAAGCTGCATTCCCAATGCAAATATCTGCGCTTGGAAATTCCAATCGGATTATTGGTAGTTCTCATTGGTGAAATGGTAGTTTATTTTAATAACAATTTACCCGAAGTAAATAAATGAAGAAAAATGTTTAAATATAGAACGAAACGATGAAGTTTAATACAATGAGAAATTTTAAAGGTAATATGAAAATGACTTCATAAGAATCATTTTTGTGACAGTTCGCTAAATTTTACAGTTATTTCCATATTATCACCTTTAATATTCCTCATTTTATTAAATTTTTTATGTTAATACTTTATTTTAATATTGAAAAAACGTATTATATTAATTGCTACGCCAGCGCAGCGTAGCAATAAATACGAAGTTTGACATCAAGATCCTGTCTGCAACTGACCCGTAACAAGCTTAGTCACTGCTTGGTTTATTATTGGGTCACTGCGGTCTAAATAAGCACCTATTCGACATGAGTGAGGCCCCACTCAACATACTTCTTCAGTTCGCCCTCAAGGTGGACGGGCTGAAGTAGGGGTTTTGGGGGCCCCTTTAACTTATGTGGAGGCGGAGCATTGGGCCCAATTAAGAGGCCTTGCGTTGATCTCCTTTTTAATCCAGATCCACGGACATTAAAGCCGACAACTATCAATATTTAGCAGAAATAATGATTTAAATAAAAAATTTCGTGATATTTTTGCCATTTTAATTTTTTTTTTCAAAGTGAATATCCTTTAAAATTAACAGAAGGTATACTTTATTGTTAAAAATTAGTTTAGTTCGGTTTCGGTTACTTATTTCCCATGAGTTTAGGGGATAAGGAGAGAACGGAATAAAACATAAACTGTCTGGGTTGTCCAGACAGTCATAATGTTTTATTTTAAGGTGTTCAGGCGCATTTATTTGCCTGCGGTTTCGGGTCTCGTATTAAACCTTAAATATAAACTTTTTATTTAATAACCCAGACCTACACTAGCCTCATGGGTTTTACTGCTAAACAATAAAATGTTATGATTTTACTTTTAGGCATAAATCAAAAATTCATGTTTTTCTATTTCTTAGAGTCAATTCTTTACTTACACAACAACACCTGTTGAAGAGCAAGGAACAGACACTGACACCTTTAAGCCCAAATCACCATTTTGCTCATTCAAATTGGACATATGTCTTTTAATTTCCACTTCCGATTTGGGAGCATTTATTAGAGCTGGTCCAAGATAGGTTACCCCAGCAAAAATAGTGCAATCTTGATCCACATCCAAAACTAAAAAAAAATATATATATTTTTGTATTTGCGTTCTATAATATGCATATTATGAAACCCGAAATTTGTTTTTTTAAAGTTTCTGTATTGCTTCATTGTTAAACCCAAAATTTTATTTTATTGGTTGGTTTTCCTGATGCAAAAAGATGAATTCGTTTCTTGCAAGGTACTTTTTATTTACAAATTTTACTATTATAATCAATCGGGGGACATAGTTTTTTTGTAGAGGGAATAACTAGAAGAATTGGAAAAACGATATCAATGGTTACATTTTCTCAAAAACGCCTATTCATTCAGTATTAAATGAGTAAAGATTACAAATGTCATTATTCAATATGTCTAACTTTAATTTATTTTTTACTTCAAAATGTCAATGTTATGCTATGAGGTTGGTCATAAAAACAAAATTTCATCTTAAGTTTTTAATTCAAATTAAAAATGCTTTTTAATGAATTAAATGAAGCAAATATAAAAAATAGTATAAAAAACTCGTCTTATAAGGCGTTTTTTATCACTTGTCCATTGGAAAACTCGCCGCTGCGCGGCTCTTTTTCCAACCCTGGACGCGTGCTAAAAAACGTTCCTTATAAAACTCTATCATTAATTGAATGATGTGGTTATATTTGATGTTAAATATTTTTAAGTTTCAAATTAAGACCGAAAAATTTTATTCCCCGACCTGGATTTGAACCAGGAACCTTCGAATTGGTAGTAGCAAAGAGCAAAATAAGCGCTAAAATGACATCAAGTTTCAAATTAAGACTGAAGGATTCCCAGGTAGCTCAACTGGGAGAGCATCGGAGTACCAATTCGAAGGTTCCTGGTTCAAATCCAGGTCGGGGAATAAAATTTTTCGGTCTTAATTTGAAACTTAAAAATATTTAACATCAAATATAACCACATCATTCAATTAATGATATTTTCAGTTTGTCTGTCTTAAAAGACGCAATTATTTTCAAGTATTATATAAAACTCTATGTTTTAATATACTAATTTTTATATTTGCGTTCTACATATAATATGCACATTATGAAACCCGAAATTTGGTTTTTTAAAGTTTCTGAATTGCTTCATTATTAAACCCAAAATTTTATTTTATTGGTTGGTTTTCCTGTTGCAAAAAGTTAAATTATTTTCTTGCAAGGTACTTTTTATTTACAAATTTTACTATTATATTCAATCGGGGGACATAGTTTTTTTTTAGAGGGAAAACTAGAAGAATTGGAGAAACGATATCAATGGTTACATTTTCTCAAAAACGCCTATTCATTCAGTATTAAATGAGTAAAGTTTACAAATGCCATTATTCAATATGACTAACTTAAATTTATTTTTTACTTCAAAATGTCAATGTTATGTTATAAGGTGGGTCATAAAAACAAAGTTTCATGTTGAATTTTTAATTTAAATTAAAAATGCTTTTTAATGAATTAAATGAAGCAAATATAAAAAATAGTATAAAAAACTCGTTTATAAGGCGTTTTTTATCACTTGTCCATAGGAAAACTCGCCGCTGCGCGGCTCTTTTTCCAAATCTGGACGCGTGCTAAAAAACGTTCCTTATAAAACTCAATGTTTTAAAATACTATTATTAGGACGGATTAGTACAGTGTGATTGATTTAGCAAAAAAAACAATATTCTCTTCATATCAAGTTTTTTTCTTTATTTTTTGTTATTTCCAATATTAAGACGGGACTAAAATAGATATTTGTGGATTGTGGTATACAGGGTGCCCCAGAATTGGCGCACCCCCTGTATGGTACTATTGAGGAAATTATAAAGTAATTGAGGCTTTTCTTCATTGTGATTATAGCCATATAGCAGCTTACAAATTTTAAGTTAAATTTTGAAGTGCGTGTAAGTGAGTTACCCTTTTATATTATTTTGCGATAATTGAATTACATTCTTAGTTATATTTTTAGTGCAAAATCTGACGCAGCAAATTTTGTTGTTGTTAAAGTGTCAAAATAAATGTGACAGACTTTAAACCCTGTTTACACTCAGCAATTTTACGAAAATCAAATCATGTAGATAAAAAATCGATTACTTTTTTGATTCCACAATAGTAAGTTGCTGGTGCATGCCAAGGGATTCCCAGAAAAATCTAAAAAATAATCTATCTTGTATACCTTCTGAGATATGAGACCCAAAAGTGCAAAACTTTAAACGCATGTACTATTGTGGCCGTATTAATGTAAATGATCATTACCGAATTTTACATTTAAAAATTTAATTTATATTTAAGGGACGTAATAAATAAATTTAAAAATAAAAAATGTAAGGATCATAACGGTTTAAATATTGAACTTAAAAAATCCGTTATCAATATAGGCGGGAAAGATCTATACTTCTAGTTTTTTTTTTTTAATAACATATCAGCTACCCCTTTTATTATTAAGGGTTCTAAAAGTCTTCCTTTTAGTTAGCGTCTATTGCGACCGCGTACGTACTGCAGAATATTTATCAAATTATTTATCTTGACTCGTAGCCCCAAAACTATTCTTGAAGTTTTGCTTTGATCGCAGGTGAAAGGTCCACCTTTCCTAATGTGTCTGAGAATGCCTACCTTTGCAAAAGGAGACTGTGTAGAAGTATTTCCAGAATAGTATCAACTTTTTCCAACTGATCATATAGGTACTGTATAAAGTTCAAAGCAGTTTTTGGAATAATGTATTAATGTATAATGTATTGTAACCCTATGTTCCATAGCCTAAGCTACTCCTAAGGTCCTGTTTCAAGGACCTTAGGAGTAGCTTAGGCTATGGAACATAGGGTTACAATACATTATACATTAATACATTATTCCAAAAACTGCTTTGAACTTTATACAGTACCTATATGATCAGTTGGAAAAAGTTGATACTATTCTGGAAATACTTCTACACAGTCTCCTTTTGCAAAGGTAGGCATTCTCAGACACATTAGGAAAGGTGGACCTTTCACCTGCGATCAAAGCAAAACTTCAAGAATAGTTTTGGGGCTACGAGTCAAGATAAATAATTTGATAAATATTCTGCAGTACGTATGCGGTCGCAATAGACGCTAACTAAAAGGAAGACTTTTAGAACCCTTAATAATAAAAGGGGTAGCTGATATGTTATTAAAAAAAAAAAACTAGAAGTATAGATCTTTCTCGCCTATATTGATAACGGATTTTTTAAGTTCAATATTTAAACCGTTATGATCCTTACATTTTTATACTCCTCGCAGACAAAGTCGAAAACGAGGAGTATATTGTGATTCTTTTGAAAATTCTAAAATCGTCAAAAATCGTCGTAGAGCAAAAATTCTTGCAGATTCGTGCGTTTCATCGAATTTTGAACAACTTTGAAAAAATCCGTCTGTCCGTCTGTCCGTCTGTCCGTCTGTCTGTACTCTGTCACGTTTTTTGTAAACACGATAACTTAAGAACGAAATCTCCAATCATGTTCAAATTTTCAGGAAAAATCGGTCCTCTTAAAATCTTGGTTGGGATTGTTTTTGAGAAAAATTAAAGAATGACAAAGGGGGCTACGGAGCCCCCCAACTGGAAAAAAATTCATATTTCAGTTATTATAAAATGTACAAAATGTTTTTTTTGGTAATATTAAAGTCCTTCCAATTCTTTATGAAAAGTAATAAAAAGATTTTTTTGTCCGACCCCCCATAAGCCCCCAAATTAAAAAAAAAGCCGTATCTTTGCTAGTTTTCAATTTACACAAAAAAGTGAAGTTATAAAAATGAAAGGAAATTAAATTCTGTATTAAAGAGTAATTTTGTTTTTTTTTTTTGTGAAATTTGTAAGACATAAAAGACCAAAAGAAAGGTTTTCAGTAATAAAAAAGTTCTAAGTCCCGTAAGTTTAGGATCGGTCAAGGTGGCTTTGCAAAAAAAAAATCAAAACAAAAGCATCTTTCTTAAGCCTAATTAAATCCTAAACGTCAGTGTCAGAATTGATACCTATTTATGCTCTTCGCTAATAAAATAATTTTTTTTCGGTTTAAGAGAGTTAATATTTTGGCCTCTTCGCAGATTTTTTTAAATAATATTAAAAAAAAATTTCTTATTTCAATTGATTATTATTTGATTACTGCGAGGAGTATCCTATTAAATGTTGGCATTTTATAAAAAATCTAACCCGCTCACTGATCTAACCCAATCGCTGACCTAACCCATTTCTAGTTTATTTTTAAATTTATTTATTACGTCCCTTAAATATAAATTAAATTTTTAAATGTAAAATTCGGTAATGATCATTTACATTAATACGGCCACAATAGTACATGCGTTTAAAGTTTTGCACTTTTGGGTCTCATATCTCAGAAGGTATACAAGATAGATTATTTTTTAGATTTTTCTGGGAATCCCTTGGCATGCACCAGCAACTTACTATTGTGGAATCAAAAAAGTAATCGATTTTTTATCTACATGCGTATAAGCGTATCAATTTAATTTAAATTTGGAAAGAAACTCATTAAAAAACAACTTAGAACCTGAGAAGTATAACTTATGTGACATAATAAACGTTGATAAAAATTTACAACTTCATTAAAAGGATACAATTTACTTTGTCGACTTAAATGAACCAAAATAAAACTATTGTCATTCGTAAAACTCTGGTTTTGGACCTTTTTAAAAATGTTTTCCTTCAAACAAATGGATTGAATATTATTAAAAAAGATGCGCCGACGGTTATTGAATACCCACATTATTTTCATTAGACTTTTTCTACCATTTTTGTCCTTCCAAAGTTTGTTGAGACTTTTTCTTAAACAAGATAATTTTTGTGCTATAACCTCTTGCAAAACATCCAATAATCATCATCGCAAATCCTCCAAAATTGTTTAATACTTTTAATCGAGAGCGTTTTAATTTTTTCTAAAATGTTACTGTATTTTGTATTTGTTAGTTATTTTAAAATTTGACGTTTTACAATTTTTGAAAACTTTTCGTTTAGAAACGTCCAAATTTAAAATAAACTAATTACAAAATACAGAAACATTTTAGAAAAAATTAAAACGCTCTCGATTGAAAGTTTTTAATAATATTGGAGGCATTTGCGATGAAGATTATTGAATGTTTGCAAGAGGTTAGTTATCTCACGAAAATTGTCTTGTGGAAGAAAAAGTCTCATCAAACTTTGGAAGGACAAAAATGGTAGAAAAAGTCTCACGAAAATTGTCTTGTGGAAGAAAAAGTCTCAACAAACTTTGGAAGAGTGAAAAATAATAATCAGCTTACTTCCTGAATGTAATGTATATTTAGTATTGGCGTTACTAGTTTCGGTTAAAGAACCATCGACAGACGCTTCGTCTTAAATTAACAAGAAAAATTAATTAAAATTATGTGACCAGCCATTATAGTAGAGTTCAGAATTCGATTTTTCGAAAGTTTCGTATGCACGGAAAAACGTAGTTTTGAAACATTATTTTTATGAAAGCTTATACCTTGGGGATATCCAAACCACTTTTTGGCACAGAAAATCTGGCGACAGGGGCTGTCTGGGCCCCATTTTAAAAAAATATGTGACCAAATAAACTTTTGATATTTTGTTGCTAGAACTCTTGGGATTAAATTAGTATTAAAACTTTTTCTAAATTTTCATTATAAGTCAGTTAAATTCTGCAATGAATCTTGAAAATCAAAGGGTCCCCCCTTTGGTTTTTAAACTTTAATCGCGTTTTTCTCGGAGTTATTTTTTTGTAATAATTTAAAATAACATATCACTCATTTGTAGAGAAACCTTATGTGGAAACAAAAAATAGTTTTGATATAGGTTGTAGCTTGTTTCTTTATGATTCGTATGGTTTTTGAATTCTCAAAATATTTTAACAAATAGACCCACCATTGGAAAAAAACTAAGATGATGCAAAGTTCTGGCGTCTTCCCCCCGCATATTTACGCGTCCCGCTGTCCCCCGCTGCAGTCTATGTGGTGTGTCTATGTGAGAATTTGTTTTTTCTCTTTGATTTTTCTTGTTAAATTTTGACGTTTAGACAACACAAAAGTGATATCAAATGGCTTAATATTATATTAGAGTTCAAATTATCGTTTATTATCAAGAATTTTGATAGTCTTGAATTTATATGTGAAGATTTTTAGTTTTGGAGAAATTTTTGTTATTTTACAACTTCCGCCAAATGCATTACATTTGTGACAAAAAAAATTGGATTTTTTCTCAGATCTTTTTATTGGTAAATGCTACGCATTAAGCAATTACAAAATTAAACAATAAATTATAAACCAAAATTATTTGTTATAACATTAATAATCTTTCAATTTATATACATACAGGCATATAGTTGGCTTTTTTTGATATGTCAAATAGCTGGGAACAATCCAAGATATTTGATAAAAACAGTTTTTTGAAAAAGTGCCCCACTTCGGAAATAATGGCAGGTAGACTAAAAAATCGTAACCGTAAATATTTACCAAATGTTTTGTCCAACCATCCTGAAATTTGTACAATCAGTAAAGGAAATCAAAACGGCCATTTTAAACCTATTACGAAATTTGGGGCCCCTTTTTAAACGGGTTTAACACTGGTAGTGTTAATACATGTAAATTCTTTACCTTTAGGAATTTTGTTGATTTTATTAAATACCCCGATTCAAGTTAAAACTTTTTTACCACATGAAATTTTTGTTTTGGAACGTTTATTCAAAAACGATACAGTTTCTCAATAATTTTAAGTATAAAAAAAGTTTTCACTTAAATTGAGATATTTAAAAAAATAAACAAAATTACAAAATTTTTAAAGGTTATGAAATTACATGCAGTTTTTATCTCCCAATTTAAAAGGGCCCCAAATTTTAAAATGAGTTTCAAATGACCGTTTTTATAACCTTTATTGATTGTACAAATTTCATGATTTTTAAACAAACCAATTGATAAATATTTACGATTATATACCTCATAGTGGTTTCCGACAATCTGAGATGTCATTTTCTGACATCTTACAGCGAATATTTTGCATGGTGCAGAATATTCGCGAATATTTTGCTGACAGCAAATTATGACTGATAATTTTATGTTTTTATTAAAGATTTTAGTAAAAAATACATTATAATCCGTTTAAATCGTTATGTTTTATCTTTCGGTATATAATCTTGACATATACCACTCGTGTTAAATATTTTTTTAGAACATATTTTAAGTTTCCTATGGAAACTTTTTAAATTTCACTCTACCAACTTGCTCCTAAAAATACACCTCGCGCAAGCGCTCGGTGTATTTTTGTAGCAACTTGGTATCGTGAAATTTGCCAAAAAATTTCCATTGGAACCTAAAAATATATTCAAAAAAATATTCACCACATGTGGTATATCTAACGATTATGCGGGGTGTCACTTTTTCAAAAAACTGTTTTTACTGAATGTCTGAGTCTTCCGTCGTTCGGCTTCTACAAGTAGTGCTTATTTGTTCAAGGTCCTGAACAATTTTTCTGTACTTAACCAAATCCAAAAGGGGTATTACGCGTAAAGAAAATCCGGTCTCTCTGTTGAGGCACTTAAGGCACATAACCATTTACAGAGCATGAATAGGAAATAAATGTTGAGGTTTGCCAAAAATTAACAAGCATTTGCAAATGAATGTAATCAAACTGCTTTTTCAAAGACGTTTGGCAGTAATCTTGAGATGGATACAATACTTAAACCAAAATTCTTGATAATTAAACCATTATTTGAACTTTAATATAATATTAAGCCATTTGATATCACTTTTGTGTTGTCTAAACGTCAAAATTTAACAAGAAAAATCAAAGAGAAAAAACAAATTCTCACATAGACACACCACATAGACTGCAGCGGGGGACAGCGGGACGCGTAAATATGCGGGGGGAAGACGCGAGAACTTTGCATCATCTTAGTTTTTTTCCAATGGTGGGTCTATTTATTAAAATATTTTGAAAATTCAAAAACCATACGAATCATAAAGAAACAAGCTACAACCTTTATTAAAACTATTTTTTGTTTCCACATAAGGTTTCTCTACAAATGAGTGATATGATATTTTAAATTATTACAAAAAAATAATTCCGAGAAAAACGCGATTATAGTTTAAAAACCAAAGGGGGGACCGAGGGGCTAGCCTCGGTAAAAAAATTTGTACACCGCACTACCATTCTCCAAACCAGGTACTACCACTGACACTACCACATACTACCAGGCACTACCAAAACTTATATTATTACCAATATTATAGCCGTTTTATCATACAGAGTGTTCCTTTAAAGCCTTTTCCGGCGAATTTTGGATGTTCCTACTCTGAGAATTAAAGCTGCGTAAATTTTTAATTAAAGGTGGGACATAATATGTCACAGATTTTGCCACCGAGAAAGTGGGGAGGTTCTCAATATTTTCATATCGCATAAGAAGTGACAACTTATTTGAAAGCTTGATCTCGATTTTGTGAAAAGAAGACGGTTTATGTCAAATTATAAGGATAAGCTAGTAATCAAATTATTTAAATTATTATCTAGGTACAAAGGTACAGGGTGTCCCACGTAAGATGACCCAACCCCTTATCTCAAGAACTAAAAACGCTAGCAAATTTTTTTTTCGCAGGATTGTTTGTAATGAACCAAACTTTTATTTTTGGTAATGTTCCACTCTACAGAGTGTTCCATTTAATCGGAACACACATCCACTTCCTTATTTTAAATGGAACACCCTATATTTTTTTATATTTTTAAATACTCCTAAAAATAAGGATTATTTTGTTAAAAGTCCGAAATCTCCAACTTTTTTAACTTTTGCAAAAAAAAAATTTTTCTGAAATTTTTGCCAGTTGCAGCAGTTTTTTAAAAAAATTATTGCGCTTTTCATTGCTGATATTTTTGCATGAAATTTAAACAACGTATAATTAAGATGCTTAAAAATCATTTTCATTTAAAATTTGACCAAAAATCGTAACCGGAAGTTAAAAATCCGCCATTGAATACCAATACATTAAAATTGTTTTATTTCTAAAAAATTAAATGCAAAGCTATATTGTTTTTTCTCCCATTAAATTTATTTTTTAATATCCTTTCATTTGATACCTCACTTCCCTATACCTATCTTCAACCCTTTTGGAGATATTCGATAAGGGTAGGTTTACGAATTGTTTTTACCCCAATTACAAAAAATATATCACTTACATGTCCCCTTTCGAAAGATAATTGATTTGTCTAAGCCTTTTTTAAATAAAATTTAAATAAAATATAATTGGGGTAAAAACTGTTCCTAAATACACCCTTACTGAGTATCTCCAAAAGGGATGGAGATAGGTATAGGGAAGTGGCGTATCAAATGAAAGAAAATAAAAAAGTAAATTTAATGGGCCAAAAAAAATATAGCTTTGCATTTAATTTTTTAGAAATAAATCGGTGTTAATGTATCGATATTCAATGGCGGATTTTTCACTTCCGGTTATGATCTTTGGTCAAATTTTAGATGAAAATGTTTTTAAAGCATCTTAATTATATGTTGTTTAAATTTGATGCAAAAATATCAGCCATGAAAAGCGCAATGATTTTTTTAAAAGACTGCTGCAACTGGCAAAAATTTTAGAGACATTTTTTTTTTGCAAAAACTAAAAAAGTTGGAGATTTCGGACTTTTAACAAAATAATCCTTATTTTTAGGAGTATTTAAAAATATAAAAAAATATAGGGTGTTCCATTTAAAATAAGGAAGTGGATGTGTGTTCCGAGTAAATGGAACACCCTGTAGAGTGGATCATTACTAAAAATAAAAATTTGGTTTATTACAAACAATCCTGCAAAAATAAAAATTTGCTAGCGTTTTTAGTTCCTGAGATAAGGGGTTAGGTCATCTTACGTGGGACACCCTGTACCAGTAAGTCGACAAATATTTTTTTACAGTTAAATTTTTTTTTCATAATCGTGTAGAAAATGAAACGAACTTTTAAATAAAGTGTTACTTAACCAGTTATGTTATCAACAATTTTTGTAGCACACCCCTATACGCTAAGGGATGACTCTTTGAATGTCAAAATCAATAAAAAATTGATGAGGTCCGAAGTCTTAATTTAAAGTAGAAATATCAAAAATCTATCTTTCTAGAAAGTTTTTAAATAATCAGCTTGTAGGGATGTAAATTTTTACAAAAAGCTAAGTCACCGAAAAATTTCTTAATTGGAATGCATCTATTTTAAATGATAAAAAGTAAAAACATACAAAAATAAATCTTAGGTTGCTTATTTGTTTAATATTTAATTTAAATGATTAGGTTGATAAAACTTTCATAAGCATATTGAGTTCTTGTGTCGGCATGTAATATGACTTATTATACGATTAGTCTAATAGCGATTTGGGTATTTTTTTTAATATTTAAAGACCTTCAAGGACTGTTTTAGCATCAAATCATACTTAGTTTCAAAATTTTACATCGAACTCAAAATAAAATTCAAAGTTTTCTGAATTTTTCTTTTAAATTTGCCTTTACTACCACGTACTACCAGTGATACTACCACGCACTACCATTGATACTATCACGTACTACCACTGATACTACCAGGCACTACCACATACTACCAGGTACTACCAAACACTGCCATTAAGACTACCAGGCACTACCAATGACACTTCCAGGCACTTCCAATGAAGGTGTACACCATACTACCAAGGAGGTTAACCCCTCGGGGGGTACTACCAAGGAGGTTAACCCCTCGGGGGGGACCCTTTGATTTTCAAGATTCATTGCAGAATTTAACTGACTTATAATAAAAATTGAGAAAAAGTTTTAATACTAATTTAATCCCAAGAGTTCTAGCAACAAAATATCAAAAGTTTATTTGGTCACATATTTTTTTAAAATGGGGCCCAGACAGCCCCTGTCGCCAGATTTTTTGTGCCAAAAAGTGGTTTGGATATCCCCAAGGTATAAGCTTTCATAAAAATAATGTTTCAAAACTACGTTTTTCCGTGCATACGAACTTTGTAAATAAGCGACTTTTTGAGTAAATTTTCCTCTACTATTAGCTATGTTGAAAAAACGGTTTTTCAACATAGCTAATGGCTGGTCACATAATTTTAATTAATTTTTCTTGTTAATTTAAGACGAAGCGTCTGTCGATGGTTCTTTAACCGAAACTAGTAACGCCAATACTAAATATACATTACATCCAGGAAGTAAGCTGATTATTATTTTTCACTCTATATCAGGGTTGGCTTGATTTAAATCACGATTTAAATCACGATTTAAATCATGATTTAAATCAAGTGATTTTTTAAAAAAAATCATTGATTTAAATCAAAAATTAAAAAGCCTAAATATTTATCAAATTGTTATTGAATATTGACCAAATACGTAGTTACGCCGACAATATTACAATAGAAGGCTAATCCCTTTTTAAACCACCCGCTAAGAACAGGTATATTTTTGTTAAATTTTATAATTAAAATACTCAAACCATCTCATTTTGCGTCATTTGCATCAGCTTGCAAGTAATAGGTACATACCATTTTTAATGCTATTACTCCAATTCCAATAAGATTTTGGAGTAGGTAATTTAGACTTATTAAATTCAGAAAGAGTTTTTTAGGTAAATCTTGAATTATGCATTTTATTGGGTATTTTTTTAGTTTTTCTATCTTTTTTAAAAAAATCTTAAATTTTTTTTAATAAAAAAATTGCGATTTTTTTGATTCTGACAAGTTAAACCCAGTCTAAAATCCTATTGGAATAAAATACTAACATTAAAATTCGTAGATACCACTTTTTAGGTAAAAAAATCGAAAAAATCAAATAAATCAAAAAAATCATGATTTTTTTTATTTAAATCATGATTTTTGATTTTTTTTAAAAAATCATGATTTTTGCCAACCCTGCTCTATATACATTACTGGGATGATGGCTATTCCTCATTTATTTTACACTTTGGAAGGACAAAAATGGTAGAAAAAGTTCAATGAAAATAATGTGGGTATTCAATAACCGTCGGAGCATCTTTTTTAAGAATATTAAGTCCATTTGTTTGGAGGATAACATTTTTAAAAAGGTCCAAAACCAGAATATTATGAATGACACTAGTTACAGGTTTTTTTACCTCGGATTATTTTATTTTTGGGGCTATTCTGGAGGATTACTTAGTTATCTTCGTTTAAATTGAATAACTTTCTGTTGGTCGAAGGAACAAAATCGGAAACTTTTTAATCCATGTAAGTATTATAAAAAAATAATGTTGTATTTTTATTAAAATAAACATTAAAACGTAAATTTAACAAAATGCCATTGCGGTATATTGTTTATAATATTAATTTAAAGCTTCCTTATAAAGTTCTAGCATAATTTGTTTTAAAATAGCCTAAACAAGATTTAAAAAAAATATTTTTTTTTCCAAGTACGCCAATGAATTATTTTGATTTGTTACATAACCTTAAAAACTTGGCAGATTTTACACCAAGTTACCAGATTTTTCAAGGGAGATTTTCGGACCATCTATCGAGAGCTCCAAAATGCAATATAGGAAGAGACTTCCGCTATTTCCCTCCTTTGAGCGTCCAAACTCTTTTATAATCCACTATCACTAGTACTATACGCTCTTGGGGTATTCTCAGCGATCCCTAAAAAATTGTCAAAAAAATCCATCTGTTATATTCATCGAGAAAAATGCGAACAAAGTTGCATAAATTTGCCAACAGTCTAGGAAAATACATCTAAACTAGCTGAGTCGAGGCCGGTAGATCCGACTCTTGAGTTCATTTCTTACGTAAAAATTCATTTTTTTGTTAGAATTATAGCGTTTCCTTATGATAGTACAGTAGGTCCAAAACATAAAAACAACCTTTTATGTTTTTAAAGACATTGCATTTAACAAAAAATAGTTTTTGAATAATAAAAATTGTACTGAACTTTTAAACCATAAGACCTTTACATGAACCCTTGTCTTTTAATTATCCATTCTTTAAGTTTGACTTGACTAATCGTCAAATTATAAATCGTCTCATGAAGATGGCCTACTAGGTCCAAAACGTAAGAACAACCTTTTATGTTTTCAAAAACATGTCCAACGTTTACCTTGCATTTAACTTAAGACAGTTTTTTAATAATAAAAATTCTATTGACCTTTCAAACAATATGACCTTGACATGTCCTTGAACTCCTGTCTTTTGGTTATCCATCCTCCAAGTTTGAGACCTTTAACTATTGTGTGTGAGATAATTAAAGTCAAACTATAAATCGTTCCCTGAAGATGGCTTACTAAGTCCGAAACACAAGAACAACCTTTTGTGTTTTCAAAAACATGTCCAACATTTACCTTGCATTTAACTTAACATAGATTTTTAATAATAAAAATCCTATTGACCTTTCAAACAATATGACCTTGACATGACCTTGAACTCCTGTCTTTTGGTTATCCATCCTCCAAGTTTAAGACCTTTAACTATTGTGATGTATGAGATAATTAAAGTCAAACTATAAATCGTTCCCTGAAGATGGCTTACTAAGTCCGAAACACAAGAACAACCTTTTGTGTTTTCAAAAACATGTCCAACATTTACCTGCATTTTTAGTAATAAAAATGCTACTAACCATTGCATTTTTAGTAATAAAAATGCTACTAACCTTTTAAACAATATGACCTTGACATGACCTTGAACTTTTATCTTTTGGTTATCGATCCTCCAAGTTTGAGATCTTTAACTATTGTGGTATTTGAGATAATTGAAGTAAACTATAAATCGTTTCCTGAAGATAGCCTACTAAGTCAGAAACATAAGAACAACCTTTTGTGTTTTCAAA
Organism: Cartodere bifasciata; assembly: GCA_963920755.1. NCBI lineage: Eukaryota > Metazoa > Arthropoda > Insecta > Coleoptera > Latridiidae > Cartodere > Cartodere bifasciata. The sequence continues at coordinate 15,590,846 of OY987193.1, read as the reverse complement.
AACATGTCCAAAATGTACGTTGCATTTAACTTGACATAGTTTCTTAATAATAAGAATGCTATTGACCTTTAAAAAGACATGACATGACCTTGACATGACCTTGAACCTCTGTCTCTTATATATCCATCCTCTAAGTTTGAGACCTCTTACTATTGTAGTATTGGAGCAATGTTAATGCAAACATTGACATTTAAAAACGTCATAGCTTTTTTATCTAGACATAGAATTTTTTTAAAAAAGTTTTAACACAAAGGGTTCTGCAAAAGAATATCCAATAAAAAAAAAATCCAATATTTTGGGCTAGATTTTTTTTTGCATGCAATATCTACTAACCTTGACCAGTGGTCAATATGACCTTGAGGTCATCTTGACCACAAGACTTTGGTATTTACTTATGCCAAGTTTGAACCTTGTATCTAGGACCATAGTTGAGTAAATTACAGTTAAAGAAATTTTTTGCTCCGTACATCCATCCATCCATCCTAACATACACCAAAGTGATATTTTTTAATAACAACCCAGTGAATGGTCCGATCGAGATGATTCTAGTATTAAAAGATCGGTAATTTTTTGTAGCATCTTTTCAACACCCTTAACATTTACGTATCTTGTTTCGTTTAGGCACAGTTGCAAAAAAACATCGATTTTCAGAAATTGCAATTACAATAGTACATTTCCTTTGGAGAAATGAACTGAAATCCCATCTATAAGTCTAAAAATCCAATTTATGAGTCTTGAGCATACACTTTTGCACTAGATTTTATTGACGTTGTTGTCAGCTTCATTTCATACAAATTTTGTAAAATTAAATTGATTATAAAAATGTAATTCGACCATTTAAAAAATAAACAAATGGTGGAATGGTTTAAGATAGACTAAAGCTTTGTATTAAACCATTTGTTTCTTTAATGTGTTGTTATATTCAAGATATAAGCATTTAAAGTTTCGCACTTTGGGGCAACATATCTACGAGGGTATATGAGATAGACTTTTTTTAACAATTTTCTGGAACTCCCTAGACATGCCCCAACAACGTACCATCGCGTTTATGCGCCATTTTTTGGACACCCTGTATTACATATGTACGAGTATACAGGGTGGTCCAAGCAAAAGTTTCCACCCCCATTATTTCCTGAACGAACTTGTTCTGGAGGAACTGCCGCGACACGTAATTTTTTTTTTTGGAGGGGGACATCTAATTAGGGTATTTTTTAATTTTTTTGTTCAACCCTCAAAGCGGGGTGATTACCCCATCAAAAATTTCAAATGACACTACTGGTCAAGTGGAGTCTTATTTGAAAGCTACAATTTTTCTCTTTTCAAAAAAAAAAAAATGTCAAAATGGGGCGAAAATTTTTCAAAATTTTTATTTTTTTGAATTTTAAATTTAATCATATTTTACGCTTCTTAAGAAGAAAATGCTTAGACAGGTCGATTTTCTTTTGAAAAAGAACATACAACAACATATTTCTTAATTTTTTTCTTCAACCCCCCAAGCGGGGTTCAACCCCATTAATAATCTTTAATGGCCAATCTGGGTAAGTGGGGCCTTATTTAGAAGCTACAATTTTTCTCTTTTCAGCAAAGTAAAAAAATTTAAAATCGGACAAATATTTTTCGAAATTTTGTTGTTTTTTTTAATTTTAAATCTAAAAGTTAATTTACACACTTAAAAATTTTGATTTTTTAAAAAATTATTCTTAAAAAAAATTAAAAATGTTATTTCAAGAATAATTTTTTAAAAAATCAAAATTTTTAGGTGTGTATATTTACTTTTAGATTTAAAATTAAAAAAAAACAACAAAATTTAAAGTAAAGAAATTGCATGCAGGTTTTATCCACACTAGCAGTTAAACTCCCATTTTAAATGGGGCCCAAAACTTCAAAATGGGTTTCAAAGGACCGTTTTTATTAACTTTTTTTGTACAAATTTCAAGATGGTAAGACAAATCATTTAGTAAATATTACGTGCTTTTAGTCTACCTGTTTGAAGGGGGACACTTTTTTTAAAAACTGTTTTTACCGAATATCTTGGATTTTTTTCAGCTATTTGCCATATCCAAAAAAGCAAACTATACTATACGCGGACAGCCTGTATGTTGCTGTTCTCTTCAAAATATAAGCTATAAGCATTCGAAGTTAAGCACTTTGGGGCCTCATATCTCCAAGAATATTTGGATACATGAGATTTGGGTCCCTAGGCATGCCAAAAACGAATACGAATAATCTACTTTACCTTCTTCATCGCTACTAGCGCCTGATTTCATGGAATCTTGCTTCTCTGTTGGAGACAAGTTAGAACTCATAGGTCCAACATAAAACGTAGACTTTCCAATTTCTTTTCTGTTTTCTTCAATTACATTACTCATGTTGATTTCCTGTTCCTGCAAGACTTCCCTCAAAGCGTTCTGTAGTTCATTAAAATCACCACCATTAACATCTAATGTGGGAGTTCTGCTTATGCCAGGCTTTTCACCAATAAAATCAAACTCTTCACTCGTAGCTAACGATTCATTCGATTTTACGCTTAAACTATCCTCCATTACTTCAACATGACTAAAAACCTTTTAAAGAAATTATCTTTGTAAATACAGTAATTTATTGATTACTAGTCTACCTACTTACTTTTATTTGGTAACACTAAAATCATCTTTGTGGATAATAATTCTTAGGTATTTGAGTATTGTCAATTTAATGTTTAATAAATTTATAATATCTTTAAGATTAAGTTGTCAAAACTTTGTATTTTGTTTGTTGATTGATTTTGATTACTTGACGTAATTCAAGATACATTCCAATAGCGGAGCAAATAAATAAACTAAAATGTTGGTTAGACAAGATAAGAAGATACAAAATTCAAAAAATAAACAAGTGTGAAAAAGACAAAGCTACTTACTAGCAGAGAGAATTTATGATAAGAGAGACGACATATGAGGGTCCTTTCTACGGAAGCCGGGTCCGGCAATAATGCAGCACACAGATTCTAGGGTTTTCCATTGCTCACGGATCACAGGATCCATTGAATCATGATCCGAACTGGACCAATCATAATGACTCCGTGAAGCCGTGAAGGAGTTTTTATGATTGGTCAAGTTCTGATCATGATTTAATGGATCCTGTGATCCATGAGCAATGGAAAACTCGTACTATCGTGGACATGGAATTTAAAACGATCATTTTTTGAATTGTAAATATGATCAAAATAGTGGCTTAAACATCCGAAGTTTTATGCGAAGTGGACATTAACAAGAAACATTTCTTTGATATGTTTTACAAAGATTAGAGCCGTATTGTTATCCTAAAACAGAATTATTTAAAAAAGAAAATATCTTCTTACTATTTTTCTCGCCGGCAGCACATTTAACATAATTTATTTTAATAAAATACATTTGACGCATTCGTTGTCAAAATAACATTCGAACACTGACATAAAAAAATCCATTCACAATAGAGTAAAATTCAAAAAATCAAAATTTTGGGTAGTTTGGTTTTAAAACAGCAACGAATATTTTAAAAGCACTAAATAATACAATAAGGGCTGGTTGCACTTCAATTGTTAACTGTTTCTTAAAATCTAAGTGACTGTTTTTCATAGAAAGCACGATTTTAAACAATGTCAATGCTACAGTTGTCAAACTCTGTTTATGGTAAAGAGTCACTTAACATTAAGGAACACTTAAGAATGTGTGGTGAATCCGACCATAAATTTGTAACATTTTAAACCAAAAATTATAAAATTTTGATAATTTTAAGGGGCTGGCTTCACGTGTTTTAGGGTATTTTTGATTTTTTTCATCTTTTCTAAAAGCACTAACAAAAAATTTTGAAGCACTAAACATACTTTTAAATTTCCGATCGTTTAAGACAAAATTTATTATTTTTGGTGCCAGGTTCACATTTTTTTATTTATTTTTTTGAGGTTTTATCGGGTTTATATAAAAAACACCAACGAATATTTTGAAAGCACTAAGCAATACGATAAATTTGTAACATTTTGCGCCCAAAATCATAAAATTTGGATAACTTTGAGTGGCTGGCTGCACGTTTTTTTAGGTTTTTTTGATTTGTATTAAAAGCACAAACAAAAATTTTTAAGCACCAAAGTCATTTTTAAAATATTTATCGTTTAAGCCCAAATTATTATTTTTTGATAATTTTAGGGGGCAACTTCGCACTTTATTTTTTAAATTATTTTTGGGGGGTTTATTTTTGAAGCACCGTAAAGTAGAGTGCCTTGATGATTTTGACAGTTATTGTCGCCTTATAGAGTGACGCCATGCATCATTCCTTCTCTGTCATACAGATAACGTCATTAATTGTGATTGTAAGTTGTAATTCTGTGGTAGGGAGGCAAAAGGGGATAAGTATAGAAATGTCATTTGTGCATGTCACTCTAAAAATGGTTTTCTCACAAATATCACAATATTAATGCAGTAATGAGAAGCTACATAAAAAAATAGATTCCACAGTACGTATATGGCTGATCCAATTTGTAAATATCTAAATGTTTCTATTAAAATTCGGTGTCCGAAAAACACATTTTTTTAAATGTCAAATATACTTATCCCCTTCTGCCTCCCAAACTCAGAATTGTTGTCACTTTGGCTATAACGTTGATGACGTTATCTGTATGACAGAGAAAGAATGATGCATGTCGTCACTTTATAAGGCGACAATAATTGTCAAAATCATCAAGGCACTCTACCGTAAAGCACTAACGAAGCACTATTCATTCCCACTGACGCCCCCCAAATTTTCTTACTTTAATGGGTCAGAATCACAGGTCTAAAAAGTAGCAAAAATCCGCAACTTGTGCGCATTGTGCAAGTGCGCCAGTCTTGAAACTACTACCCATCCCAAAATACTCAGTTCAGTCAGTTCTTTTGTTTACTTGTGATGCTTCACACCCACCATTTTTATGAGAGTTTTTATTATAAAAATTAGTTAATAAAGAATTGAAAATCTGAAATTTATTAGTGTAAAAGTGATGGAAGACCCCGGAAGAATGATGGGTCATGGTGGAGGTGGCCTCATGCCGCCCCAACCCTACGGAATGAACCCTCAGGGTGATGGCCAAGCAGGAGACAATGAGCCTAGGAAACAGGACATTGGTGAAATTTTACAACAAATAATGAATATAACAGATCAGAGCTTAGACGAAGCTCAAGCGCGTAAGCACACGTTAAATTGCCATCGGATGAAGCCTGCTTTGTTTTCCGTTTTATGTGAAATTAAAGAGAAAACCGTGCTATCCTTAAGAAATACCCAAGAGGAAGAGCCTCCGGATCCGCAACTCATGAGGCTGGACAATATGTTAATCGCAGAGGGAGTAGCTGGCCCAGAGAAAGGAGGTGGCGCCGGAGCCGCGGCTTCTGGTATATCTTATACATATTGATTTTTTATTAACGAACTTTGTTTTATTTATTTTTTGTATAAGAAATTTGAACATAATATTTTAAATAGGTTCTGCTGCAGCTCAAGCTGGTCAACCGGATAACGCAATCGAGCATTCAGACTACCGAGCTAAATTGGCGCAAATTCGACAAATATACCACCAAGAATTGGAAAAATACGAACAGGCATGCAATGAATTTACCACACACGTAATGAACTTGCTCCGAGAGCAATCACGTACTCGCCCTATTACACCTAAAGAAATCGAGCGAATGGTGCAAATAATTCACAAGAAATTCAGCTCTATACAGATGCAGCTTAAGCAGTCCACTTGTGAGGCAGTAATGATATTAAGATCGCGATTTTTAGATGCCAGAAGAAAGCGAAGAAACTTTAGCAAGCAAGCTTCGGAGATTTTGAATGAGTATTTCTATTCGCACTTATCAAATCCGTACCCAAGTGAAGAGGCGAAAGAGGAATTGGCTCGTAAATGCGGCATCACTGTTAGTCAGGTAAATATCCTTATTACGGCAGAAAAATATACAGATAATATAAATATAATATTTTTGCTCCTACGCGGTCGTACGTTGTTGGGACAAAACCATGAACTCATTTATTTTTTGTTATTTACATTTCAAAAATATTATAGTTAATAGGTAAAACAGATTTTCTATCATTTTTTTGGATTACCTGGGTATTCACCCTTTCCGTTCGTACCGAAGTCGTCGGTCGACGCATCTCAGATACGTCCAAATACGTCAGAAATAAATGAGTCAATGTGACGGCTTCTGAGATGTGTCGACCGGCGACTTCAGTACGAACGGAAAGGGTGAATACTCATACTACGTTTTATTATCATGTTATGTCTTTAATTTTTTTAATCCATGTGTGTACCTAGTGTTAATGAATATGAAAGAGTTCGGTCACTTTCCACAGAAACGGAATATTAATTATTTCTTGAAACTTTTAAACTTTGATAGAAAGTGACGTTCACCAACGTAAGAAATTTTTTGTGGAAAAATATAAATTATCTTAATCCTAATCCCAAGAGAAATTCTTTTTATTTAAATAAATATTACGCAAATACAAATACCTGAATAAATAGTCCGATATCAGAAAATAAAATTGAATTATCGTTACAAGAAAAAGTTCCAATTCCTAACATTAATTCCGAATAAAAAATTATCGTTTAAAAAAAGATTTGTAATTTTAATTTTCTAAATAAAATCCAACAAATTAAAGTAAAATAAAAAACACAATTTCCATATGCGCAGAAGAAGAGTTTTTTTGAAAAATTGGTAAGTGGTAAATGCCGGAACACAAATGAGTCTAACGTTACCGTACTTTTAGAATATTAATAGCATTTTTTTCTTTAATATAATTTTTTTATATTTCGTTCATGCATTATTTTTTTGCGTTACATTAACATTAATCCAATAATTTGGAAGATTTTCTGTGAAATATTTCCGGATCAACTTTTAAACGTTGGCGACAGTAAGTGTTACTGAGGGCCGGTTGTACAAACCAAGTTTAAACTTAGGTTTAGCTAAACTGACATTTTATCACAAACAGACTTTGTTAACTACAACATAGACAGTGTCTAAGATTGTTCTCTCTATAATTATAAATCAGTTTAGCTAAACCGAAGTTTAAACTTGGTTTGTACAACCGGCCCTGAATGGATTAACCTGATTATTTTGGGCCAAAAAAAATATAACGTTGCATTTAATTTTTCAGAAATAAAACGATTTTAATGTACCGGTATTCAATGGCGGACTTTTTACTTCCGGTAACGATTTTTGGTCAAATTTTAGATGACAATGCATCTTAATTATATGTTGTTCAAATTTCATGCAAAAATATTAATCATGAAAAGCGCAATAAACTGGCAAAAATTTCAGAAAAACATTCTTTTTTGCAAAAACTAAAAAAGTTGGAGGTTTCGGACTTTTTACAAAATAATTCTCATTTTTAGGACAATTTCGGCATTTGCTGATCGACTTTGCCCAATGACAGTGGCAACGCGTATTTTGGCTTTGTTGGCTTCAGTGGCTAACACTAAGGGTATGTTCCATTATTCATTTTGGTTAACCAAAATCCCTGTTAGTCGTTTCATTATTCAAAATCAAAACATTTTGAAACTGTCATTAGTCATTTCTGGTTAACCGGGTTGCTAACCAATGACTGGTACAATTCTAATTAAAACAAAATTACTGTCATAAGTGTTAAATAAAGAAATCATTCTATTCCTAATAGGTCAAAATAATGCACCTAGAATTTATGAATGTATTCGTCAAATTACTATTTCGAAAAATAAAAACAACAAAGTTTATTTCCATTCTCCATTCTAGGGGTGAATTGTTGAGAATCGCAAATATTTGCGTATACTTTCCTTTTTAAATATGTCATATTTTTTTATTATAGTTCTGTCAAAATACTGAAAAATGACATATTCGCAAATAAACGTATGCCAAAATATTTGTACATTCTCAAAATTTACCCCCAAAAATTCAGTAAAAGAAGAATTTATGATGGTTTAAAAAAATTAAAAAGGCTGCCGGTCACATTTAGTGGTGAGATACACTTTCGTTTGGAAGCAAACTAAAGCAGGTGGTACCGTGTGCGTTTTCTGATAAAAATTCTCTCCTAGAGCTAAGCTGACACCAGAAGTAGACCATCGTTTTATGCATTGACCAACTGTCCAACTGCACGCTGTATTTTAATTTTAAAGAAAAATGTTGAGGTTAAGGCGGCAATCCAAATGTAGTATATCTATAAGAAAATAGCGGGAAAGGATCAAAACCAAAAAGACCAAATTTTAAATTGTCAACGTTTAGATTTTTATTAAATCTTCTTCCAGTACTCTTTAACAAAATATAAACAAAAATAAGGACACTATTTAAAAAAAAAATAGGGAACATGAACGTAAAAGATTTTGGTCAAATATTGCATTTTAGCTAAAGAGGTACCTGGTTGGAATACGTTATTGCATACTTTAATTTATTTAAGCCAGCCACTATTTTTAAATTAATTTATAAACTTTGGGGTACATAAAAACACCCCCCACTACTTTTTAGAGTACGAGCTGACGTCACAAACTTGATTATGTTGGCACTTTCGTTGTTTTGAAATCTGGTGTCAAACATAATTTGACGTTTTAAGAAAAGTTAATTATAATTTTGCATTTTTTAATATTTTTATTTCTTGTTACCGTTTTTTAGGCATGTGATAAAATTGCCCAGTTGGACAAGTGCAGTGTTTACCAATCGCGAGTAGTAGCGGTGTGATTTATTGTGTAAATTTTTACTTGGCGTTTTTTTTGCACTCAAAAACTAAATCAAAAATTAGGACACTAGTTGAACCCATGCAGAAGGATAATTGTAATCTGTTTATGTTATTTAGTACCTTATTTTCATCATTAATGAGTTTTGGAAAAATATAATTTTAATTCTTCACCACTTCGGCACATAACTTTCTGACGTTTATTATTGCAATAATGATACAAATAATTGTAAGCAGCTTGACGCATCAATTTAAATTTATTTTTGAGGAGGCAAAATAAACTTTTTGCAATGCTTTTTGGAGTATAAGCACATTTTTGACAAAACTTGCAAGTATAATGGTCTTTTTTATTATTTATTAAATTTAAGTCAAAAATGACAACTGATGACAGCTACAAACGTTACCAACAATTTTTTTTTTCTGAAGGGTACGAGCTGACGTCATCACGTACGAAGTGTTTTTGAACTACCAATTTTTAACGATTTTAAATATTTTTTATCTGCACAAATATTAATATCTGGGATCATATTTAAACACAAACAATATTGGTTTTTCATGGAGAATCGATATAAAAAATAAAAAAAAATCATTCATGTTCCCCATTGGCAAGAAAAAATAAAGCAAGGTTGTTTTTATCTGAATGCTACAATTATATTTTTTAAAATAGTGTCCTTATTCTTGTTTATATGTATAAGTGGAAAAAGATTTAGTAAAAATCGAAACGTTGACCATTTAAAAATTGTTCTTTATTGGTTTTGATGCTTTCCCGCTATTTTCTTATTGATTTAAAGAAAAATGTCTGTTGTTAAACCGTCAAGAAACACTAAAGGAACTAAATTTCAATTGGTTATAGTGCGGTATAACACAAAGTGTGGGTGTAGTGATTACAAAATTTCCAAATTTACGAACATAAGGAGTTGATGTTTATAATTTCCTTTAATTATAATAAGCGAGACTTCATAAAGTAGAGCAAAAAACCAGTAGGTACCAAATAATAGGGATGCAGCGGTGCTCCGGCCGACCTTCTGACTTCGGCCGATCCGGTCACTTGGCCGGAGTTACTGCCTCCGGCCCTTTTAAACCGGATTGACCGGAGTCAATTTTTTTTGTCCAAATAAAAGACAAAGAGATTGTGTTTTAATTGCCATAAAAAAAACAAAAGTAAATTAAGTTCAAATTTATTTTTTGCAGTTCGTCAAACAAAAATTGAATTCTGTCACATTTATTAGGGTAGGAGTGCAAACATTATGGAAAACTTGACTCCGGCCGGAGTTACTGCCTCCGGCCGTGATTCTCAATCCGCTGCATCCCATCCAAATAATGTTACAACAATGTTAAGTATATATATTTTTTAATTTTATTGTAATATTTTATTATATTTATTTATCTCTATATTACTTAGGTATCAAACTGGTTTGGAAACAAACGCATTCGTTATAAGAAGAACATAGGCAAGGCTCAAGAAGAGGCCAATTTGTACGCTGCTAAGAAAGCGGCTGGAGCATCACCTTACCACGGAACGATCACACCCATGATATCCCCAACAGATCCACAAGATTCAATTAGCTATTCAATGGAATCTTACCATCCGAGTTCGGCGTATGATGCCAGTAGCCGCGGATACGATCAAATTTACGACCAAAAATTGTCTTCATAAGAATTTGTATTTTATCAAAATTGTATACAATATTATCAAGAAATTTTATAGTTTGTATGAAAATAGATATTTGTTTATTTTTATACAATGTTTTCCTGAAGCAAAATAAGTCTACTATACCTAACACCCGAGGGGTAGAAAACTTCAATTATTTGTACATCAATTACGCGTAATGGCGTAATAATTACTTATCCATTATTACGTAACTATTACTTATCTATTATGTCTATTACGTTGCATTACGTAACCATTACATGGTATTACGTGGTACAGGGTGTCCCACGTAAGATGACCCAACCCCTTATCTCAGGAACTAAAAACGCTAGCAAATTTTTATTTTCGCAGGATTGTTTGTAATGAACCAAATTTTTATTTTTAGTAATGTTCCACTCTACAGGGTGTTCCATTTACTCGGAACACACATCCACTTCCTTATTTTAAATGTAACACCCTATATTTTTTTATATTTTTGAATACTTCCAAAAATAAGGATTATTTTTTCAAAAGTTCGAAATCTCCAACTTTTTTAGTTTTTGCAAAAAAAAATTTTTTCGAAATTTTTGCCAGTTACAGCAGTTTTTTAAAAAAATCATTGCGCTTTTCATTACTGATATTTTTGCATAAAATTTAAACAACGTATAACTAAGATGCTTAAAAATCATTTTCATTTAATATTTGATAAAAAATCGTAACCGGAAGTGAAAAATCGCCGCCATTGAATATCAATACATTAAAACCGTTTTATTTCTGAAAAATTAAATGCAAAGCTATATTTTTTTTCGCCCATTAAATTTATTTTTTAATATCCTTTCATTTGATACCCCACTTCCCTATACCTATCTTCAACCCTTTTGGAGATATTCAATAAGGGTAGTTTTACGAATTGTTTTTACCCCAATTACAAAAAATATATCACTTACATGTCCCCTTTGGAAAGATAATTGATTTGTCTAAGCCTTTTTTAAATTAAATTTTAATAAAACATAATTGGGGTAAAAACGGTTCCTAAACACACCCTTACTGAGTATCTCCAAAAGGGATGGAGATAGGTATAGGGAAGTGGGGTATCAAATGAAAGGAAATAAAAAAGTAAATTTAATGGGCCGGAAAAAAATATAGCTTTGTATTTAATTTTTTAGAAATAAATCGGTTTTAATGTATCGATATTCAATGGCGGATTTTTCACTTCCGGTTACGATTTTTGGTCAAATTTTAGATGAAAATGTTTTTAAAGCATCTTAATTATATGTTGTTTAAATTTTATGCAAAAATATCAGCCATGAAAAGCGCAATGATTTTTTTAAAAAGCTGCTGCAACTGGCAAAAATTTTAGAAACATTTTTTTTTTGCAAAAACTAAAAAAGTTGGAGATTTCGGACTTTTAACAAAATAATCCTTATTTTTGGGAGTATTTAAAAATATAAAAAAATATAGGGTGTTCCATTTAAAATAAGGAAGTGGATGTGTGTTCCGAGTAAATGGAACACCCTGTAGAGTGGAACATTACTAAAAATAAAAATTTGGTTCATTACAAACAATCCTGCGAAAATAAAAATTTGCTAGCGTTTTTAGTTCCTGAGATAAGGGGTTGGGTCATCTTACGTGGGACACCCTGTACGTTATTACCATTACGTTATATTACGAAATCATTACGAACTTACTATTACGTAACACTACAAAATTATTACGTAGTATTTCGTAATGATGACCTCTATTACGTAATGCATTACGTCATAATTACTCATGATTTGTACATCCATTACGTGATACGACCTTTTTACCCCTGGCTGACACCTTTTTCAAAAGTGCAACGTTTTGTTAATAGTTCACTTGCCGCCCTATTGTTCGTTTGCATGTTGAAGGGCGTGGCACAATAAACCGAATCTAAAGAGCATTTTTATTATTTTACAGAAACTTGATGTGCAAACCAATTCTTAAACTAAAACGCGGTGGCCCCTTTTAAAGTTAATATTTTGGTGACATTTTAATTAACACATTCAATGTCCAACCCTGGACATACTGTACATTTCGTTTCCAGAAACTCTTCTATGGTGTAATAATAATTTAAACTTTAGAATTTTTTTCACCGCTTTTCTTAATTTTGTTACATTAGAAATTTTCTTTAAAGATTCTGTTAGGTAATTGTAGAGCTTTACCCCTAGATGTGTTTTTTTTATGCACGGACTCTTTGCATTAAAAAAATCTTTTTGGTAAAATACTCTGTGGTGTAGTTAAACAAATATTTGCGTACAAATTTCTACATGAGTAGAGATTATTTAAAGTAAATAAATTATAAAACTGTTAAGAACAAAAAAATAATAAGCCATTTTTGTTTTCACTATTTCACTACAAATCACCAACATTCAAAAATTGGTTCAAAGTGTCAGTTCAACAACATTCTTTAAATGCGTTAATTTAATTTGCCTGCCACAAATCCTTTTCAAAATATTTTTGATTAGGGCGTCTTGTCCCACTCTGCTTAGAAGTCTGCATTTACGAAACGGTGCACTTAAAAAAGGTATCGGATTTAATCGATTTATTTAGCTCAGGGAAATATGTGATTAATTCACTGTACCGCGACAACGGAACAATGCATAGTACTGCATGTATAGCAGTACTATTGAGTAGGTTTTATTATTTACAAATTACCAATTATTGCATTGTTAGTATTATGAAGATAAATTCGTAACCCTAAACTTTGGCATTTAGTTTACGAAGTGGCTATTCTTCCGCCGGCGGAACTATGCATATAAATGCTTTTATTCTACAATTCCGCCGCTTTAACCTTTAAATTTGGTATGTCCGGCGGACTTTTACCTATTTAAATCGAAAGTTTCGCCGCCCGGCGGTATCCTACTTTAAAATTAATGGATTCCGACGCTGCTCGATGCAAATCAACATTATAACATCCCTTTACTACAGTTGACAAGTTTGGAAAATTTAACTTTGATTTGATAGGAACTATTTGGTAGCGATTAGTGAAGAATATAGAAAATTGAAAATGAAATTGGGTGACACGTTTAACTCTTACGAGGAAGTCGTAGAGGCCCTTGAAAAGTATTCTTCTGAAGAGTATGTTTCATTTTTAGTACAGTCAATCCGTATGTGGACATCGACAAAATTCCTGGTAGGGCCGCCTTTTTTATATGATGTAACTGGATGTTCAAAGAGTAAAACCCCAAATTGGCGTATATCTACCTATTGCAGAAACGGAGTTATGGCCCCCCAAAGGGCCCCCTTTAATTCATTACGGTGGAACTGCACCAAATTTTGCAAATAGATGTCAAATGAAATTTTAAAATGATTTTTATAAAAAAAAAATCTCCAAAAAAATTCGTTCAGCCCCTAAATAGCCCTCAAAGAGTAATAACCAATCACGTTGGATTTACACCAAATTTTGCAGATAAATGTAAAATGAGATGCTAAAAAATATTTATGAATACCTTTTTTAGAAAAAAAAATTATATGCCCCCCTTAAAGGCCCCCTTCGTTTATGGGGCGAAAGAATTATTTTTTAAAAAAAATTCATAAGGAAATATTTTTTAGCATCTCATTTTACATCTATCTGCAAAATTTGGTGTAAATCCAACGTGATTGGTAATTACTCTTTGGGGGCTATTTAGGGGGTGAAGGAATTTTTTCAGAGATTTTTTTTTATAAAAATGTTTTTAAAATTTCATTTGACATCTATTTGCAAAATTTGGTGCAGTTCCACCATGATGAATTAAAGGGGGCCCTTTGGGGGGCCATAACTCCGTCTCTGCAATAGGTAGATATACGCCAATTTGGGGTTTTACTCTTTGGACATCCAGTTATATCATATAAAAAAGGCGGCCCTACCAGGAATTTTGTCGATGTACCCCCCTTATTTAGGACAGATTGATTGTAGTATTTATAAAAGGGAGCCTAGAACAATTCTTTCAGCCAAAAAGAAAACTGATCGATTTATACTAGTAAACGAAACGAAAAATTTTTTTGTTTTATTTAATTACCTATATTTTTCAAAATAAAAATTATTTTTTTTCTTGTCCCTTGCAACTGAAATTAATAATTCGGTAATTAAATGACTAAACTTGTAAACGTAGCCCTTCATTTTTCTAATCTATGGTTTTATATCCAATTTGTTTATATTTTCATTTTAGCAGCAAAACTTAACCATAACCAATTAACCCAAAAAATATACAAATTAATTTAATATAACCTAACTTAACTTAACCCATCAGGTTATAACAATAAATAAACAAGACTCGATCGCAGGCATCCGGCATGTAGTCCGAGAAAATCTTACAAAAAATCTCTATTTTTCAGAAATTTTTTGGACAGCACAATTTTTGTGAAAAAGTGTAGTATTTAATACCTAGAATCATAATTACCATGTGCGCACACATGCGCATATTAGCATTTTGTGCTAGAGCCCCCCAAAGAGCCCCCTTTAATTCGTAATACTACATCATGGTGGATCTGCACCAAATTTTGCAAATAGACACCAAATAAGATTCTAAAGTGATATTAATAAAAAAAATTATTCCAAAAAATTCCTTCACCCCCTAAATGGCCCCAAAATGAGTAATATTTACCACGTTCAATTTACACCAAATTTTACAAACAGATGCAAAATTAGGTTCTAAAAACCCTTTTTGAAAAATATTTAAAAAAAAAAAAAAATTGCCCCTTCTGGAGGCTATTTCTCATGGGGGGCGAAGAAAATTTTTTAAAGACTTTTTTTTTAGAATGTTCTTTAGAACCTTATTATGAACCTATTTTCAAAATTTGGTGTAAATCCAACGTGATAAATATTACTCATTTTGGGGCCATTTGGGGGTGAAGAAATTTTTTTGCGAAAAAAATGTTTACAAAAATCATTTTAGAACCTTGTTTAGTGTCTATTTTAAAAATTTGGTCTAAATCCCCCATTATCTAGTATTACCAATTAAAGGGGGCTCTTTCGGGGGCTCTAGCACAAAATGCTAATGCGCGCATGAGTGCGCACATGGTATATATGCTTCTAGATATCAAATACCACAATTTCCCATAAAAATTGTGCTGCCCGGAAAATTTCTTGACCTATTGTAAGATTTTCTCGAACTAATGGTAGAGACCTACGTATACCATTACATAACTGCGCGTTATGGTGACGTACTATTAAACTAAGTATATTAATGTTTACTTCACAAGGGCTACATTTACCGTCTGGTAATAAAATGTTACAATTTTTTAAATTTCGAATAATAATTTTAAATAAATTTTTAAAATAAAATTAATGTGAAAATAAGGAGATTTGCATAATATAACTTGTCAGATACACCACCTCAGATCGCAGAATAAGACAGGAACGGCGGAATCCACAAATTTTAAAGTAGGATTCCGCCGGGCGGCGGAAATAGGTAACGCCGAACATACCAAATTTGAAGGTTAAAGCGGCGGAACTTGTAGAATAAAGGCATAAGTACCGCCTGGCGGCGAAACCCTTTATTTATATGCATTGTTCCGCCGGCGGAAGAATAGCCACTTCGTTTAGTTTATACTACAACTGTTGCTTCAATAGTTAAATAGTACTGCCGATAGTAGTCTCATACATGTTTTTAGCCTAGTTTATCCGTCAATTTTGGAAATGTAATGAAATTGATAACTATTTTTACCTCAACTTTTATTAAAAATTGTCATTTTAATACAGACGTTGAAAAAGTATTGTGTACCATACGTTTGAAAAACACTTCGCACGCTCGAATTTCTTTGTGGAATTCGCCTTCGGTTCAATGCCAAAGAACGCATTCTCGTGTGCAAAGTTTGCTTTTCAAATCTTGTTGTGCAAAATACTATTACTCAATTACTTCATATGCCCTTTCGTATCCAGCTTGACTGTCGTTGATATAAGAAAATCAAACTAAGGTTTCGTCATTTGACTCGACCATCAAGCTGGATATGAACGGGAAAGGAGTATTTTTTATATTATTTACAATAACGAATTGTCTGTTCTATTTGACAACAAGCACTAGTTTATGCAGATTAATCACTGAATATACTGGGAACTGAATTCTAGACTATTACATAAGCAATGTATCGTAATGTTTTTAATTTTACTAGAACAAATAAATTATTATCCATCTGCCTGTTTTATTTTTATGCTTATTTATGAAATGAAAAGATTGAATAACTTGTTTTCTTTGATTACAACTCGTAAAAACTCTTCTTGGATAAGGAAAAAAGTAAAAATTACCCACACCCTCAACTCAAATGTAAACCGTTTCGAATATAGTCCTTGGATGGGGGTATACATACATTTAATTTCATAATGATATGAGACAAAACTAATTTGCTGATTGCAACATTTATTATGCCAGTTAAATTTACTCTGCTGTTTAACCAGTAAGCATTTTTATACAGGCGATTAATAAACGATTTTAAAGTTAACTAGAATTGGCAGAAGTCGAAATGCGTAGAAGTTACTCTTTGCAGATCAGTAGCTCGAGTCGAGTCAGAATCGTAGTCAGTTCCAGGCCTAGTTATCTAGAATGGTAACCCAAAATAACAGTTGTAAGAATCATTTTCTATTACAACGAATTGTGTAAAAAGTCGTTTTCTGTCACTTCTTTTTACCAAAATGATGTACGGACCATAGCCTCAGTTCTCATAACTGTTAACAAATGCCCCTAATTGGCAAGAGTTATTCATTGAATAACAAGAGTGAATAAAATCAGTGAGTGGGTTAGATCCTTTTATTTGCAAAGGCTGATTATTTGAGGTTTCTTTTCTTATAAAACAAACATTTTATAGGATACTCTTCGCAGTAATAATAAATGCGCATTAAGGCTATTCACCTTTCCCGCCATTGGTCACTTTTGCGATCGTTAGACTTGAGAAACGGCAGATATGCGTCAGATTGACTCGAGCCATTGTGATGCTGGTGGTTATTTAGTTTCCCAAGTATAACGACCGCAAAGGTGGCCAACGGCGGAAAATGTTTATAGATTCAAATTCATAAATAGGATGTTCTGTGCACTCAAAAGTTCGTAAAAGTCTCCCTGAATGTCAGATATTTTCGAAATTTTAACAAAGTATGTAAAAATACGTAGTACTACATCAATAACTATGAAAAATATTTAGGATAATGTTTGTGATACGTAGAAGTGGTACTGAATGCAATAAATAATAAAAATATGGTAAAATGGTACTTCTGGAGATTTTCTTTCTACATCTTTGAATAAGCACATCAAAAAATGTCACAGTACCCATCTCGTGTTTAACTTTTCTTTTTAAATCTTGTATTATTGCCATATTTTACAAATACTGACTGTATTAATTACCAGTGTCTCAGAATATTGTGAAATCAACATTGAGATCATTGAGAAGTAGGGATAAGTATTTTTTATAAACTTGTTTTTAAATAATTTATGAGATACTCTTCGCAGGAATAAGCAAACAAATAGTTTTTTATTCTGATTAATATTACAAAATTCTGCGAAAGATGCAAACTACCTATTAACCTAAGAACAACTGAAAATAATTTTGTTATGTGAATGTCAATTCTGACAATTATGATTTAAAAGTTTAACGCAGCTCTCTTTTGTTTGTCAAACCCATCTAGACCAACTGAGTTTATCCGATTTTTTATTACTAAAATCTAGGATTTTAATTTTTTGAATAGAAAACTAATACTTTTTTATTAAGAAAATAATAAACATTTATTGTGTAAAACAAATGTTTTTATAAATTCAATAATAACAACCAAGATATAATTAGTTTTAAAGTTGAGGAGCGCCGCCGGTACCGCCGGTAATTATCCGATCTTTTTTTAAAAACAATAGGGTTCTTCCAAAACTTACCAAAAATTCCTGAAAATGATCGATTATCCCTCAAGGATTGACCGCGTTCGAATTTCCAGCGGCTTTTTGATTTTTGCTTGGTTAATTGGAATTATTCATTTTTGCTACAATCAAAAATGACAGTTAATTGACAAGCGCTTATTATTACTAACCATAACCTAAAGCGATAGCTAAACTTTATATTTCAAAGAAACTAAGTTTACCACTAAATTCTCAGTGTTTGTTAATTAAAAAATAATAAAGATTAAAATTATGTTGCAGATCTGTAATTGGTTCGGAAATAAAAGAATTCGTTACAAAAAGAACATAGGTAAAGCACAAGAAGAGGCAAATTTGTACGCAGCTAAAAAAGCAGCTGGGGCGTCACCCTACAGCGGCACGCCCACTCCACAGGATTCAATGGGCTACTATGATCAAAATTCCGTATACGACGGATATTCTCCCTAAATGTGCAATTATTTATCTTAGACTTAAGATATCATAATTATTTAATTACATTTGTATACTTTAAAAGTAAACATATCTCGCTGATTATTTGCATTAGAAGATTAAGAAACAAAAAGAAATATGCCTTTTCATGTTTTTACTGGTTCTTTAGGAAACTTTTAATTCCGAATCCAATACAACAGAAATAAATACCATTTGGTCTCTACATATTATTATGTACTTATTTTTCTCTTTTCTAATATAAATAAAAAGCGAGATACGTCACGCGAGATGTAAAGTCTCATAAAGCATTTTTTTTTAATTATGACTGAAAAGTGTGTGTATGATGTGTTTAATTTTTCAAATCGATGAAATGCCTACGATTTTTTTACTTTTCGAATATTTTGATAATGTGCAAGACTTATATTTCTTATTGCTATATGTATGTAAGACCTTTTTTAGTATTTTTAATTTAGGCTTTAAAGTGGGTACTTCATTATTTTTAGACTCAAGGGAAAATCATAAAGTTATATGTACCGTCAACTAAATTACTCTATTGTAAAAACAACCATTCACATTTTCTAGTAATACTTATGTGGTATTTTTCAACTTATTTCATAACTAAGACTTGGTTCTTCTTTTTGACATACAGTGTGCCAAATTGCACGTAAAAAAATTAAAAATTCAATATCTTTTAGATGGTAATTTTCCCTTAGGTTATAAGCATAACAATAATTTAGCAAAAATGTGTGTCGGGTACTATTAGATGTGTGTAAGTTTCAATAAATAAAGAAAAGTCGCTAAACTCTACATGTATCTTTGTCTTTTAACATATTATTATTCATTCATAAGAGAAGCACGGAATGCAAATTTTAAAATAATTTTAGGTGTCTAACTGGTTCGGTAACAAAAGAATTCGTTACAAGAAAAACACAGGACGAGCTCAAGAAGAGGCAAATTTGTATGCAGCTAAAAAGGCAGCGAAGGCTTCGCCCTATAGCGGCGGCACGCCCACCCCTATGATGTCCCCCGCTCCTCCTCAAGATCCAATGTCATACTCGATGAATTCTTATGACCAAAACTCTGTATACGATGGATATTCTCCTTAAACATGTTTAATTGTTTCTGTCTAGTGAGCTTGGCGTCTTGATATACGTATTTATAAAATTAAGTGCAAAAAATATACTAGCAAATTAAGTAAAAATCTTGCCTTTGTATTGTTGTTTGTTTTTGCGATTAAGAAGTATATTTGTAATTTAGGTAAATTCTATCCATTTTCTAAAAGTTAAAACTGAATTGGTAATTTTTTGTCACTTAGTTGGTAAAAGAATCCTAAATACACAACAGATCTGTGGTAGGGAGGCAAAAGGGGATAAGTATAGAAATGTCACTCTAAAAATGGTTTTCTCACAAATATTAAACAATATTAATGCAGTAATGAGAAGCTACATAAAAAAATAGATTCTACAGTACGTATATGGCTGATCCAATTTGTAAATATCTAAATGTTTCTATTAAAATTCGGTGTCCGAAAAACACATTTTTTTAAATGTCAAATATACTTATCCCGTTCTGCTCTCCCCAACACAGAGATATGTTATGACGTTTTCGATTGGGCGCACTTGTATTGTGCTGCTATCCAAAATTTTTTAAAGTTTCCTTTTTAAACAAACCTTCTACTCAAGGTTTCTATATGTATAGATTATGCCGTTCTCCTTTTAAAAATGTTCCCAATTGGATTTAACCCCTCATAGAGTAATGTGACGACACGCACTCGCAGCATATCATCTAAACGATCTATGTAGTCCTTTATGCGTAACATACATGCGCTTGTGTTTCGGCAATAGTGATAAAATTCAAACAAATTATTATTATAATATATTTGACTTTTATGGATCATCCGTTTATAAAAAAAATATATTTTAATATTGTTAGCAATTTTAATAATATCTCATCTATTTGTTGTTTTCAGTTTCTTTCTGCGAGGACTTTTGTTAGAAATTAAATTAAAAAATTATTTACCTACTCAAAAAATAATAAAAGTTTCCTAGTTTTTTGACAATTCTTAAAAACCGTTTTTGACATAGCGTCAAAAACAAAGTCCTATGCTAAAAAAATATACGCCGTGTGACGTCACGCTCCAAAGCCTTCACCCATTAGCCCCCACCTTCTCGTTTATTGATTGGCAGCATTGCTATGAGGTACGGCGTAACCTATTCATATAGAAACCTTGGCCCGGACTCTGTGCAAGAAATAGGCATTTGTGATGAATGGGGCAATGGGAACCCCCCTCTCTTTTTTCAAAATTCCTGCACCAGATGAATCACGATTGCGTTAGAGATTCCTATTTCTAATACAGGGCCCGGGCCCTGGCCTCCAACTAAGAATACTAGTTACTGGTCTTGCGACGTAACATCACTCCAGTTATACCAGTGTAATAAAATACACCTTTTAAGTGGTTCCAGTAGAGCCGATAACTGCACCAGTTCTCCCATTCAAAAACCATTAAAAAAAGTTTCATAAAATACCTAATTATTAAATTTTAATAAATAAAGAAAAGTGCCAAAACCTATACCATCAGAAAACCAACTAAGTGTATCCGTGCAATGCAATATGTTAAAAAAAATTAACAGGAAATTTCTGTCAGGAAAACACATGCATGCTAACAGTTAGATTTATATTTTACCAATAAATACTTATGTGTTACAAAAATACATTAATATTTACGACAAAAATGGGCATTTTTCATTGATACACTTCGAATTTGTAAGTACGAATTTTGACATCTAAACGTCAAGTAAATTACATTTATACACTGATCCCGTTGACATGTTCGTTCGTGGACGTAATGGTTGAGAAACGTCAGATTGAGTATTGACTTGAGTCGTTGATGTTTGGGGTCACCCTATTCCCAAGAATAACGACCGCGGACGTACATGTCAACGGGATCGGTGTATACTAGAAAAAGCTTTGATTCTTGATAAAAATGGAACTTCTTATAGCGTTTATTTTCTTTCAGTTATCTCCTGATATCTGAGCTCGCATTGGTGTTATCGCAGTGATAACACCACGTTGGTATGACTACGTGGTGTTATCACTTAGGCATGACAAAAGCGTTCATTTTTTGAAAACACCTTGCCATGTCTTCCAATACAGGACTACCTCTGGTATTTCTTATCCCAAATAATTATGTGTTAAATCTCCTACATCAACCTAAATTCTGGATCAAAGTTGGTAGATAGATAGGTTGTGCCGATCTACTATTGGGAGCTCGCCCAATGAGATTTACCCCCTTAAATTAAAATGTGACGTCACGATGTTAACTATTTAAAAATATATGTGAATTTTCTATGTACATCCTTTATGTAGTTATGTCATGTTAATAAGTCAAAAATTCATTTTTTAATTTTGCATTTTTACTTCGATTTTTACTAAAGCTATTATTAAAACAATCATATATGTTTATTGTTAAATGGAGATAAATATTTAATGGACCGTATTCGTACAGAAATGGGTTGGGGTACAAAAATTGGTTGGGGTTACCTGGGATATATCAATCAATTTTCCAATATTCACAAGAAATCCAAAAATTGTTGCAAAAAAATTATGACAAGACATGTTTTTTTTTTTAAATATTTTGACATCATTAAAAACTGTCGAGAAAGCAACGAAGATGTATTATCTTATGATCTAAAACTAGTTAACACGTGACATCTCACTTACAAACCTCCCCTACCTTTCCTTTCTTTTACGCCGTTGCTATAGGAAACGGCATAACCTATACATCTAGAAACCTTGATTCTGGATAATGTTTTTGGGGATATGTAACTTTATAAGTTTTATGTGTTGAGTGTGATCCGTGACCTAGTAGACTTGATGTTACGAGTTGACATGTGAAATTAATATTTCACCTCGGAATTTTAGACAACTGACTGAATTTTTGCATACACGTTTGTTTTGCCATTCTAAAACTTGCCTTAAAAGTCCCCATTTATCTAGTGTAAGCGTCACTAAATATTTGGGTCGGTCACAAAAAATCGTTTTTTGTTATGATTCTGATGCTGTTTTGACCCGATTCAAAAATGTAGAGTGAACAATTTCCAACACATTTGATTTCGGGTAAAAAAAATTTAAGCAACCCTTATTGAGATAGGGGGTATAGACTGGTGCAACTACCGCATACAGGGTGTTACCAAATAAGTAGGAAAAAATTCAGGGGGTAATTCCTGAACCCATTTTAAGAAAAAAAGTTCCTATAAACATATGCCCGATTTTGACTTTTTTTTTCTTACAGCCCCCTAAGGGCCCCCACTATTAACCCGTTTTTTTTAAATTTTACAAAGGGGAAAATATTTCTAGTAATTAGATAAATCAAATAGGTCCTATAAATTTTTTTGAAAAAATTATTATTTTCGAAACTATAGCGAAAAAACTGATTTTTTGGGGGAGCTGTATCTCAAAAACGAAGGATTTTCGGACACATGTTCATATGAACTTTTTTTCTTAAAATGGGTTCAGGAATTACCCCCTGAATTTTTTCCTACTTATTTGGTAACACCCTGTATTTGATATAGTCCTAAAATGATGGAAATCGATAATTTAGAATTTTTTGTTTAATATTTTTATTTTTAAAGTCATTTAACGATTTAAGAAGAAAAAATACTTGTGTTATCCCCTAGGGGCTAAGAGTTACCCCTTTTTTTTCTAAAAATAATGCATTTTTTAGAAGCCGATTCAAGTTACATTATTTGACGAGGTATTATTTCCAACTAAATGACTATATACCGTGTGTCCCGCAAACAGCGCACGAGCTTATTACTTTATACGTATACTTTCTACGTATACTTTCTACAGAATTGAAAGTGAAACTTTGGGAGTTATCTAAGGAGACTTTTAGCATTATTTTACATGCATAAACACACAGTTTATACAGATTTAAAATTTTTGGAGTTGTCTAAGGA
The DNA here is from genome assembly GCA_963920755.1 of Cartodere bifasciata. Classification (NCBI taxonomy): domain Eukaryota; kingdom Metazoa; phylum Arthropoda; class Insecta; order Coleoptera; family Latridiidae; genus Cartodere; species Cartodere bifasciata. Next base: position 15,567,303 of record OY987193.1, on the reverse strand, counting down.
GACTTTTAGCCTTCTTTTACATATATTTACAAAAATGTATGACTTTCGGTTTAAGCGGAAATGACATTAATTTCAAATCTGTAGAAATTATACGTAGAACGTTATGAGCTTGTGCGCTTTTTGCGGGACACACTGTATAAACTTATTTTTAGCACAACCCCATTTAACCAATATTTTATTCTTAAAAAATTATTTAAAAAAAATTGCATTACATATGTTCTATAAATTATTATGCCTTAACCCCCACCCCAACAACAATAATTACATTTTATGTCTTATTAATCACAAAGGAAACTTTTTCTGCCCCTAATTTTGTTAAAAAATATACTTTAGATATATTTATAGCCATAATGAAGGAATTATGTAGATAATACAATTTTTTTTTAATAATTCTTTCTGAATAAAATATTGTTTAAATGGGGTTTATTTTTGCTAAAAATGAGTTTATAAATAGTAATTTAGTTAGAAATATGACCTCGTTTAGCTTAAAGCGGCCTCTAAAAAAAATGCATTATTTTTAGAAACAAAGTTGTAGGCCCAATGGAATAATGCAAGTAATATTTTTTTCTTAAATCGCTTAAAAGCGTAACAAAAAAGTTATGGCTCTATGACGATTTTTTGTGTTCTTTGACCCCAAATATCTTGTGAAGCTCACACTAGATTCATGGGGACTTTTGAGACAAGTTTAAGAATGGTAATACGAAGGTGCATTAGAATTTAGTATTAAATACTTCTGTATCTGAGTTTATCTTAGTTAGTTATATTTAAGGTAGAATTAGGTTGAATTACTGAAAAAATCTTTTACTTACGCCACTGATTTTTATTCGATCTAACCTGCATGCATTTAAATGCTCGAGTGGCATAAATCGCGGTACAAATTTTCAAAATCACCATGCTTTTTTATTGACATAGCCTGACAAGTGCCTTGCTCCAAAGACCTATCAATATTTGTATTTTTGTCTTATCATTATTGCTTAGTCTAACATCTTTGCATAATTTTGAAGAAAGCGTTGTTTAAATAGTATTTAGTCAGATAAAATCTTACATTTGGTCAAGAAATTTTTTGGGCAGATCAATTTTTGTGGGAAAATGTAATATTTGATACCATAATTACTGATAAACAAGGTTTTTTAATAAGATTTTCTCGAACTAATTGTTAAAAGTCAAAATTGGGGCTAAACCAAATATGTTTTAAATTTTAAAAGAATATCAAGGAAGTAGAAAGAGAGCTTGAGGCCAAAAAAGTAAAAGGTTTCGAATTGAAAAAAGCGCATGATCACTCGACCTATCTACCATACCAGATGACTCGAATAGTTGTATTGTTAAAAGTTTAAAGTTGCTACTGAGTTTAAAATTTCCGCCGATTTATGTACATGCGCATGAGCAACACCCTCAGTCTAATATATTATTTTGCATGCAGATTATAAATTTCACTATTAGTACAGTCAATCCGTATGTGGACATCGACAAAATTCCTGGTAGGGCCGCCTTTTTTATATGATGTAACTGGATGCCCAAAGAGTAAAACCCCAAATTGGCGTATATCTACCTATTGCAGAAACGAAGTTATGGCCCCCCAAAGTGCCAAATAATGTTTTAAAAAGATTTTTATAAAATAAAAATCTCTAACAAAATTCCTTCACCCCCTAAATAGCCCCCAAAAAGTAATAACCAATCACGTTGGATTAACACCAAATTTTGCAGATAGATGTAAAATGAGATGTTAAAAAATATTTATTAATGACTTTTTTTTAAAAAAAATTCTATGCTCCCCTTCGTTTATGGGTTATGGGCGAAGGAATTATTTTTTGAAAAAAAGTTATAAGGAAATATTTTTAAGCATCTTATTTTGCATCGATCTGCAAAATTTGGTGTAAATCCAACGTGATTGGTTATTACTCTTTGGGGGCTATTTAGGGGGTGAAGGAATTTTTTTAGAGATTTTTTTTTATAATTTTTTTTTTAAAACCTTATGTGACATCTATTTGCAAAATTTGGTGCAGTTCCACCGTGATGAATTAAAGGGGGCCCTTTGGGGGGCCATAACTTGGTTTCTGCAACAGGTAGATATACGCCCATTTGGGGTTTTACTCTTTGGACATCCAGTTACATCATATAAAAAAGGCGGCCCTACCAGGAATTTTGTCGATGTACCCCAATTATTTAGGACAGATTGACAGTAGTATATTTCACTTGGTGGGCTCGCCCGTCTGCTATCCTTTTATTCGGGGGCACGCTATTGTCTTTTTTGTTAATAGAGCTGAACCATAGAAAATAGAAATGGGTTAAATCAGTCAGTGAAAAGGTTAAATCATTGAGCGGGTTAGGTTATTTTATAATGCCGACATTTAATAGTATACTCCTCGCAGTAATACAACAATCCTAATATTTAATTAAAAAAACAATTATTTTTTTAAATTAAACATTAAGAAAAAATCCGCGAAGAGGCCAAACTATTAATTCTCTTATTGAATTTGTTTTTTATTAACCATAACAACTCTAAGGGCCGGTTGTACAAACCAAGTTTAAACTTCGGTTTAGCTAAACTGACATTTTATCACAAACAGACTTTGTCAACTAATTTGGTTTTAGAAAAATGCTGTTGTGTTTAAATGTTTTTACAAAGCCACCTTCGCAGGGACTTACCAGCGTTCTTCGGGGCCCGCCCGCGAGATTATTTGGGCGCCCATTTTTGAAAAAGAAAAAGTTTTAAATTTAACACTGTTTTAAAAATAATTTAAGAAAAAATAAGCGAAAAAATCCGTACAAATAATAAAAAAAAAAATATTTTGTGTCATTTGGGGGCCCCAGTCGTTCGGGGGCCCGCCCGCACCGCGGGCCCTGCGGGTAGGGCTGGTACTGCCCTGCCACCTTGACGTCCTAATAAAAAAACAAAAAATACTTTTTGGTACAGAATAAAATTATCTTTCAGTTTATTTTGAAAATATTTTTCGTAAATTTAAAAATAACGAAAATATGGCTGTTTTTTTAATTGGGGGGCTTCCGGGCTTAATGGGGCTCAAATCAAAAAAAGGTTAATATACTTTTTGTAAAGAATTAAAAGGGCTTTAATATTACTAGAAACAAATTTTCCTAATTTTATAATAACTGATATCTGATTTTTTTTGTTTGGGGTGCTCCGGAGCCCCCCTAATTATTATTCGATTTCTTCCAAAAACAATAGCGACCTAGTTTTTGATAAGAACGATTTTTCCTGAAAATTTTAAGTTGATAAGACTTTTGGTTCTTAAGTTAGAGTGTCTACAAAAAACGTGACAAACGGACGGATTTTTTGAAAGTTTTTCAAAATTCGATGAAACGCACGAATCTGCAAGAATATTTGCTCTACGACGATTTTTGACGATTTTAGAATTTTTAAAACAAACACAATATAATATTTAAAAAAAAAAATATTTTGTAAATGGGTCAAAATGGACCCTTTTTTATCTTGGCTGCGCGCTTATCATATTAATCCGTTTTATTTTTTTTTCGATTAAGATTAACCGTCATAAAGTATTGGATACGTAAAAATGAAATAAATATAATAATAAATTTTATTATTTTTTTTACTAATGCCTAGAAAACGAAAACGCGTTGAATCCCATCCCCGGCATCAGGTAGAAAAAATACTAGGTATTATACACTTTAAAAGTAAATGTCTTTTACGGATCTATTACTTATTCACTTTTATTGTTGACTCAAGCGATACCGTTAGCGAGTAGCCAAACTAATTTCTGTGACGTCACAAAACTGGATCTTCTAGAAAATAAGTCCTCCAGGATTCAAAAAAATAAACATGAGAGTGCGCCGGCCTGATAAAATGAAGTATGCCTTGCTACGAATTAAGTTTTGTCTACCAAAAAATGTGACATTTCTCTTGTTGGAATTGTCAATTAGACTTGCTTTTTTATTCGATCTGATTTACGTCAGATATTTCTGTCAATTGTTTTTGGTAAAATTTATTTTGTTACAAATACATTCAACAAACAAATTTTACCAAAAACAATTGACAGAAATATCTGACTTAAATCAGATCGAATAAAAACCACGTCTATTAAGGTCACTTGAATATACTCAGGTATGGCCAACTTTGACACTTATGACAATGAAAAAGCATTGTCTTTTTAATCTAGTAAGTCATGCAATTTGATCTAACTGTCATAAGTGTCAAAGTTGGTCATACCTGAGTATATTCAAGCGACCTTAACGTCTATTGGTGACGATGACGGTTGTATCGGTCTGAATATGCAGTAAAATAAAATGTAACAACAAATTAAATATTTGGCTTTGCATTTGAAATCTCTTTCTTTTTAATGTTATAAATTTATAAAAATAACTTGAATTTCCTTTTGATGATGGTGCTTTTTGTAATATCTTACAAAATGTAATATGTCATCTTCTTTTGAAAAAAAATTAGGCACTTTTTTTTGGTGACGTAATATAATATTATTGCATACAAGTAAAATATTTCTAGGTCTCAAGTTGGTTCGGTAACAAAAGAATTCGCTACAAGAGAAACACCGGTCGGTCACAAGAAGAAGCCAACATGTTTGCTGCTAAAAAAGCAGCAAAGACACCGATGTTTAATGGCGCGCCTCCCGTTCCTGTGAAATCACCCACCCCATTGGAAGATCCCATGCAATATCCTATTGGTTCTTATGATCAAAACGTTGTTTACGAGAATTATTCTTCGCCCTCATAATTTGTTTCACAATGTTTTTACTTACTCTTACTTGTATATGAAATGTTCATACTTGTTACTTAGGCGTTATATTAGTGCTTTGCTTTGTTAATTTTGCCATGACAGACAAAGCCACTTTTACGCCGAGTGGTTGAGGATATTTTTTCTTTAAACATTTAAACTTATTCATTTTAAACAAATTAAAAAATAAGTTCAAGAATTTATGTTTATAACGTCAACAAAAGTTACAAATCCATAACACTAAGGGTGCGTATTATTTAAATCTTCAAAAAAAAAAAGGAGGATTCTGCCGGAAATTGACATCTATCACATTCTCTGCCACCAGAAAAGAAGTCTTTCGGAAGATTCTGCTGCTGCCTAAAACGACAATGAATCTCTTATCTGCCGGCAGAATCTTCCTTTGGTAAATAATTCGCACCCTAATATTACCTATGCTTGTGAGTCATAAGAACAGAGTTGTAGACGTCAGTTTGAGTACTTAAATGACACGTTTTAGAATAGTCCGTTTTAATTTTATTAAAGTCTTTTTCAAATTTAATGCCGAAACTAAAGGTAGATTTAGCGTCGTCAAGTTGTCCAAAACTAGGATTTTTTTTATTTTTACCTGTCGGTGATTACGGAATATCGCTTCGTACGTATAATGTTAGGTCTTCTTATGTAGGTTTCGTACGAAATCTAAACTATCGTAAATAATATATTTTTATACATTTTTACATCAATGGTACCTAAAAAAGTCGCTTATTCTTATTTAAATAATGTTTTAAAAAGGTCAATGTTAGAAACATAGAATAAGAAAAAAATTACCATTTTCATTGGTCCGTAATTCTGGTTGCCTAAAAAAATTTCACAGATTTTAATGCATTTCTGTGAACTGATGACGTAGACTTAACCGAGTCTATTGCTTCTTTTGGGTTATTACTTTTCCTAAATTATTACAACATATTAAGTTTTAATCTGTTTATCTTTCATTTTGGAAAAAGTTTGACGTAAATAAAAAATTGAAACCCAATTATTTACGATCACTTAAATTTTGGTAGCAAAATATTTTAATTTAAAATGACGTTATTTCGGGTGGTATTTATTCTGACTTTCAGGTTGTGTCCTTTACAACTTTGGTTTTTTTTTTGGCAACTTTGCAACAGAAAATTACTAATTTAGTTCAGGTGTTAGATTTGGGAAGTACTTTAGTACTTATTTTTACTTATCATTTTGGTAGTTAAATTTACATTTAATATTGTAGGTAAGTAAGTAAGTAAATAGTTTATTAACAATATAAAGAAACTTGATACCTTCCTTATTCAACTTAAAGGTATGAAACCCTACATTTTATAACAAAAAATCATTAAACATAAGCTAGCATAATATGAAATACTACATGACATTTGGATCAGAATAAACAGTTATGGTACACGTCTTGTTAAAGCTGCGACTAGTACCATAATTATTGCTATTGTGGTCTTTATGTAATACTACTTCTTTTCGACGTTTTAAGAAAAAGTACATACAAGGTTCTTGATAATTAAGACAATATATCTGAGGGTAATTCTGCTGGGTAAATTATTTATTAATAATTAAATAACATGACAACAATTATTATTATTTAACATTAAATTTAATCATTAAGAAACAAATAATGTATAAAAAACAAAGTTATTTTTTGTTTTGTTATTTATCTAAATAATTTAGTCACTGAAATTTTTCTTAACAAAAAATCATTTTAACTAATTAAACAGTTCTCAACTTCTAACTGCATGCTATTTATGTCTATCTACCAATCATGCAATAAACAAAAGGGTTAACCAATTTTGTTTTTATTTGCCTTTTTTAATATACATATTATGAAACCCGAAATTGGGCTTTTTAAGGTTGCTGAATTGCTTTATTGTTAACCCAAAATTTTATTCTATTATGTTAGTTTTCCTGATGCAAAAAAATTAATTCTTCCCTTGCAAGGTACTTTTTATTTACAAATTTTACTATAATAAACTATCGTGGGACATTTTTTGTAGAGGCATTAATTAGAAGAATTGAAGAACAATATTAACAGTTTCAATTTTCTCAAAAACGCCTATTCATTCAGTATTAAGTGTAAATTTTACATATGTCTTTCTTCAATATGTCTGACTTAAATTTACTTTTTACTTCAAAATGTCAATGTTGCCAATCCAATAAAAATTTTAATTCAAATTAAAAGTGTTTATTAATATTTTTTTGTGCTGTTTAAATAAAAGTCCATCCTTTCAATTAAACGTTTATTTAACTGCTTTTTTCTTTCAAAGTCATAACATACTCTAAATATTATTAACAATTAAAACTAACAATATATACACCGTATTCTCCCCCACCCGTAATGATGTGCCTTATTGGCCAACAAAAAGATGTTCTAATGCATAGAACTTGGGGTAGGAAAAGTCTGGAGTATTTACTTATACATTCATATTTTATAAAGTATACCTAAAACTAAACTACAAGGAATATTTGGAATGTTGCATTAGGTATTGCAAATATTCAGGAAGTTTGTCACTCTAGCAAAGGTGCATTGAACTGCTTACTAAACAATTCATTGATTCTAATTTGAACAAATAATTAAACATATTTTATTCACAATCATTATGTAAAATCATCATTTCATATGTATACAAACTAAAAATGGGAAATACGTCATTATTTTAAACAAGCGCGTAATGGAACAGCTGGACGTTAGTAATGACCCACATTACACTCGTGCTTCGGGTACAGGGAAACACCGATAGATGACGCGCTCGCTAAACTGTCTAGAAATTTGCAATTAAACAGTTTATTTGCACGTCTGACTCTTACTTAAATTAGTTACTTTTAACTCTGGAGCAGTGTTTTCAAATTCAGTGTCAGAACTATCGGACATTTTGAATTTAATAAAACTTGAAAAATGTAAATGTCAAACATTTAACGAACACATTCTTTTGCTTTCACCGCCTACTTAGTTACCAATATGTTCACGTTTTGTTTTAAATCTCAATATTAAGCTATTTATTATTATTTTATCTAAATAATTTAAATGTTTTCAGACATGATTGTGAATAAAATAGTATACGTACCTAAGGAAAACAGCTTTATTCCAGCCTCGGTCCCATTGCCGTCCTCGAGCTTCCCTCTCGGTCGGTCAAACAGTCCTCGGCTGTAATGAAACACTTTTTCTTACAGTACGTAATCTACTATTATAATACTTACAATGACTAATAATCCATCACAGTAGAGATAGATACTCTTCATTATCCAACTCCAGCTTACACAATTTGGATACTGGTCTTCGATAAATTGAAGTCTTTGTTTTCACATCCACTACACGTACTCTTCCATCTGGACCTGGGTACATAGCAATTATTTTTCCAAATTTCCAGTTGTGACGTGGGGCGTTGTCCGTTCACCAATACAACCACGTTACCAATTTTTAGTTGTTCATTATCTTTCGTCCACTTCTGTCCTTTTCTTAAGATCGGTAAGTATTCTTTGACTCAGCGAACCCAAATCTCGTTAGCTAAGATTTGCAATCCCTTCCATGTCTGCCGTAGACACTTTTCATAATTTAAAGCTAGTAAAGTTTCTTGAAAAGTGGTTCCTTTTAAAAAGTGATTCGGGGTCAGAGCTTCTACATCATCCGGGTCTGTTGAAACTTTTGTAAGTGGTCTTGAGTTTATAATATCTTCTGCTTCGACAAAAATAGGAAGAAGAACTTCATCTTTTAGTGACGTGACTGGCTGTACAAAACTTTTTCAATGACTTTTTTAACGCTTCCAATTAACCGTTCCCAAACTCCACCTGTATGCGGCGCTTCTGGAGGATTGAAACGAAATTCAATATTTTTGGCGCTTAGCGAACTAACAATTTTCTTTTTATTAGTTCCAAATTCTTTCGCAGTAGCCTTGAAGTTTGTTCCATTATCACAAAAGATTGCACTTGATTCGGTGTTCAGGGAATGTGTAACTTCCAAGTGAATTGCTCTTACCGCCAAGCAGGTAAATAATACTCCTCATCATTTTTCCGTTTTTTTTTCCAACTGTTAGTTTGTTACTAGTAAGGGGCCGAAATAATCCATACCAGTGTCCAGTATTAACAAACGGTCGTATATGTTTTGTAATTCGAGACCAAGGAAGCTGCCCCATTATCGGAACTTTTGGGGTAGATTTGGTCTATGCAGTGACCACCCCAGTTTACACTTTGTCACAATGGGCAGGTCTTCCGGTCCACTTCGAACTTCTTGTGGAAAGATCAGATGAATGTTGTCTTGTCCTATTAGCAGTAATGGTCTTTTTTCACTGGTTTGATAAATTGGAGCATTGCGAAGATGAGGATAGTCTTTAAATTTAGATATATATATATATATTCGTATGATTATTAATAAACATTACAAGTCATAGAAGGTAAATTTAGATAAATTCACGTTTTGAGAAGGTAGGCACTGCTTAAATAACTATTTTTTTTTTCAATTGAAATCAGTGGATGATACTTTTATTTTAATGTATTTGGAGTAAAGAAATATACCGAGATTGGGGAAGTAGGATTGTATGTAAGAATGTGTGTTCTTTTGAACTATTTACCTCTTGATAAAATATGTGTGATAAATGGCTAACGATTTAAGAATCCTCCCCCGATAATTCCCAATTGGTAAAGTTTAATGATTATTTTGTGGATAGGTGGTTAGAAAATGTATGTTTGGAACTAATTGAAAAAAATATATTTAGATTAACGATAGCATGGACAAAATGCAAAATTTTTTTTTAGTCTAAAATTTAATATATGTTATACTAAAATAATTAAAATACTGTCAATTTTTTTTTATCATTTCTTAGATTCTGTTCTAATTTTATATTTTGGGCTTGAACTTTTAGAGATGTAAGTTCTGTTTCCTTAGAGCCTAATTTGCCTTTCAAGCTTTTATGCATTTGTGAATTAACGTCCTTATGTCTGCTCAACGATTCCTTTATTACAAACAATTCCCTTTCAACTTTTCTTATATCCTCATCAATTTTCATACTAACAACATTTAAATTTCGACATGATTCCCTTTTAATTTTTAGTCGGTGTTGAGATTTTGTTAATTTTGTGTTTGTTCTTTTTGTATCAGGGCCTTGGTTGTCCAATAAGGAATTGTTCATAAAATTAAAGACGTCAGTTTTGCTTTTCTCTCGTTCATATGATTTTTTTCTTTGAAGTTCCTGCTTTTTTTTCAGGTGCTTCATTCTTCTCTCGACGCTAAATAAATTCTTGTCACCACCGGCAATTTCGCGAAGTTGCATGCAATGATCTGAAAATAAAAAAAGTTAATGTGTTATAATCCCCCGCCTAATGTTTATTTTAAAAAATTGGCAACAATTCGAGTTCGATCTTTTTTTATTTTACGCACGCTTGGAACAAGATTTTCAAACGTGCACAACTGTCCTACAACTCGAACCATTTACTACTTTACAGGGTGTTTTTTTTTTACTAGCGTTTTATTCAGTTATTCAGCCAACCGATTTTTACGAAAATTTGTGGAATGACCTTTTAAGACTTTAAGCCCCGTTTTTTTCAGTAATTTTTGTAAATATCAGTTTGCTCATAACTGAGTAAAATGCTAGTCAAATACACCCTATGCCTATATCACACCAAATAACGGCATGATAAACTAGAAATGTATTTCACTAGTTAAATACTACTAGCGAAATGGTTTTTTTTGTAACAAAATTTCGAAATTTTCATCCAAACTTGCAATGGTAATTCATTTCAACAGGGGCCCTAACGCTTTTACCCTTTATTGATTGTGCAAAATTCGTTATTGTTCGACCAACTAGTTTGTTAGTCTACTCCCTTTCTTAAAAGGTATATATCCTTTTCTAATAATTTTTTTACCCTCTAGTTTATTTGCCATTTAAAAAAAGCAAACTAAACGCGGTTACCCCGTTTTCAAATTGTCAGATAACCATTCTTACCTAGAGATTTACCAGATGGTAGTATTACTGCCGTTACAGGATTTAAAATTCCATCCGATCTTTTGCCCAAACCAGTACCAATAACATAACCCATTTTTTGCATTAGTTTGGAACCTATACCCTAGAAAAATTAATCGATATTAATATTTCCGTTGTGTTCAAAACAATATTTTACCTTTGTATGTTTTTCCCATTGTCCCAAAACTTGATCAGAAACATTATTTAGCAAACTCATATTTATCACATTTTCATTATCAATTTCATTTTCAGAATCTGAATAATCGGAGCTACTTTCATTTTGCCCGTTGCCAAATAATGGAAAGACATTTTCTAATTGTAATTCAATCTCCTGTCGGTCCGACTCAAATTTAACTAAACATTTATCCTCATGCAGTGCCTTTATTATTGCGCAATGCCACAAATTACTCTTTTTTTTTGCTAAAACTCTGCTTCCTATTGTAAGTAATTCAAAATCTGGTTCCACATACTCCTGTAAACTTGAAAGGGACACCATTTCTCCGTGAGAAAATCTACATTTTTCATCGCTGAATTTACAATCTGAATCATTAAATAGAAAAGGACATGGTAGCATTTCTTGGTGAGTAGGATTAGTAAAGAGTATTTTTGCCTAAAAACTGATTTAATCAAAAAATAAAACAATATTAATTAACTGTTTGTTGCTTTACTTGATTTCCGGTATGATCAGAGATGACCGAACTAATTAAAGCATTGTGATACACCACGTCACCCCATTGATGCCTATGAGGAGCTCTGCATTTCTTTCCCTCGCCAAAACTTTCCTGCAAACTTATATGTGAATTGTTTTGGATCACGTCGCTTATTTCATTTAATGAAGGTGAACTTTCTGACTTCTTTAGAAGGACGCCTTTGGTGTCCATTTCAGCCTGAGGGTACATAGATTATTAATTTAGTAATTAGTTTTTTGGCATCAGTAATTTGAGTAGTACCATAAACAAAGCATATTCATCGGTTAAAGAATTTTTATTTGTATTGTTATTAGAATGTGAGTCTGCATTGTCTGAGAGGTCCAACAATTCTTTAATTGATTTCTTTAGGGAAATTAGTTCCTCCCTTGTTTCCCCTGTGCTTAGAGAAATTGCAAGTTCCACTTGTTTAAGCTGAAAGAATAGTTATGTTGTGTATTCATTTTTATTTGTTTCCATAATAGCCCAATCATTCTATTTAAATTTGTAGGTTCCTTAGAAAAAAATCCCAACCAAGATCTGCTTATGCAGGATTGTAGGCACTATCCCCAGGAATATAAAAGTGAAAAATTCCCACAAAATTTTCGTGACGTTTAGCCCCCATCTTGCATAGAAGTGAGGAGTTAGTTTTTTGTTAATACCTAAACTATTCGGCACTTTTGAAAAAAGTTTAAAAAATTTTTAGGAACACTATTTTAATAAGAATACATAGAGTCCTGAAGCATAGATTGCAGCGTTCTCTTTAGGACCAAATTAGCACATTTTCAAAGTGCTATAAAATCGTTCACATGGGTGATTATTATACTCTTCACAAGAGTATATTGCAATCGATCAGAAAATCCTAAAATCGTCAATTTTCGTCGTAGAGCAAAAATTTTTGCAGATTCGTGCGTTTCATGACTTTTTAAGATTTTCATTTTTTGTCCGTCCGTCGGTCGGTCGGTCTGTGGGATGTCACGTTTCTTGTAAACACGCTATCTTAAGAACCAAACTTCCAATCCTATTCAAATTTTAAGGAAAAATCGATCCCTATAAGAGGAAGAACCCTATTGTTTTTGACAAAAATCTGAGTACTATAAAGCCCCCTTTTCGGCCCCCCAAGTGAAAAAAAAATCGTAACTCAATTATTATTAAATTTACAAAAAAAATTATTTGACATAAAACATAGGAAATTTAATTCTCTATAAAAAAGTATTCGTTGGTTTTTTTGTCAGACCCCCCCGTTACCCCCCACCACAAAAAAACCTCCTATCTCCGTTATTATTCAATTAACAAAAAAAATCTTTTTTACAAAATTAATGAAAATTTAATTTTCTATTAAAAATGTTGGTTCATTCTTTGTAAAGTTAGCCAGTAAGGTTAAAAAAACAAAAAAACAATTTTTTCAATAGCAAAAAACTTCTAAGTCCAAATCACGTTACGTGTCGGTCAAGAAGGCCATGCCAAAAATATTTTAAACAAAGAAACAAAACCACTTGTCGGAACAAATAACGTCAAATATTTTAAATGTCAGAACTGACGTTTATCCTCTTCGTTAACTAAATTCTTCGTGTTTTCTGTTAATAGTTTGCACTCTTCGCAGATTTTCTTTACATAATTTTTTTTTATATTAGACTATTAATTATCCTATAATAGTTTTCTTGCGAAGAGTATACCATAGAATGTGTAGCAATTATATAAAAAATAGACTAAGCTTTGATATACAAAATTACACTTCTACCGATTCCGAATTCTACCCGAGCTACTTATCTGTGAAGAGTAATTTCTACGCGTTTCGACTTCTACCCATTTCTAGTTTTTTTTTTTTAAATATTGTATTTTTATTAAAATAATGTTCCTAAAAATTTGTAAAACTTTTTTCAAAAGTGCCAAATAGTTTATGTATTAACAAAAAACTAAGTCCTCACTTCTATGCAAGATGGGGACTAAACGTCACGGAAATTTTGTGTGAATTTTTCACTTTTATGTTCCTGGGGGTAGTGGCTACAAACCTACATAAGCAGATCTTGATTGGGTTTTTTATCTGGGGGCATTATTAGAATGATTGTGCTATAAAGTAGGTAAGAAATCTAAGATTTAGCCTCATTAGTTTCATCTCTTGCTAGTCACCTTTAAACTTGATTTGATCCCTTCACGATAGCTTAAATTAATTTTCGAGGTAACAGGTAACTCGACTCCGTTTTTCATGTTGGTCCAACGAATTTTCCATTTTACTTTGTCGGTCTACCTCTGCGTGTTGATTTTTTCTAACCCTTAATTCAGAAAGCGAAATTTTCAATTCAGAAGATGTAAACTTCATTTCAAAAAAATGTTAAATTGTTTTTTTTTTTTTCGAATTGATGTTTACATCTTATGAATTAAAATTTACCTCGAAATTTACGGTTTCTGAAACGAACTTTACTCTTTTCGAAGTAAAATTTACGCTTTCTGCATAGTGGGTTCAAAAGTTGTAGTATCTATGTTTTGTAATCGGTGGTAAATATTACAATACCAAATACATAGATTTTTGGACACAATCATACAAAACCCAAATGGTCCAAATTATTAGGTAAGTGTCTTACCTGTTCTATATATTCTGCCATTCCACTATTTTATATGGTCACCACATTTTAAATTGTAAAATTAATAGATGAAATATATTTGGGAAAAAAGAAAACCATGCAAGAAAATACACATTTCATTTCCAATATTGCCTTTAGTCCCCTCTCTCTCTCAGACAGAACACAGAATTGACAGAAATGTTAATGTTTAAGTACCTTCGAAGTTTCTTTTCCGTATCTCTCTGTTAGAATGTGACTATGTCTTTAATTTATACAGAATGTCCCTGTTAGTAGAACTAGAGTGCCTCGATGTCATTTTGACAGTTATTGTCGCCTTATAGAGTGACGACATGCATCATTCTTTCTCTGTCATACAGATAACGTCATAAATTGTATTTGTAAGTTGTAATTGTTGTCATCTTTGCTAATATGTGAATGACGTTATCTGTATGACAGAGAGGGAATGATGCATGTCGTCACTCTATAAGGCGACAATAACTGTCAAAATGACATCGAGGAACTCTAAGTAGAACGACAAACTAAAATTGCGATTTTCTTAAATCCGTGAGACCGGCCCATTAAAGTTAAAATTTTTGGGGGGCGTCAGTGGAAATGAATAGTGCTTTAAAGTGCTTTAAAAAATTTCGTTGGTGCTTTAAAAATAAACCCCCCAAAAATAATTCAAAAAATAAAGTGGGAAGCTGGTCTCCAAAAATTATCAAAAAATAATAAATTTGGGCTTAAACGATCGACAATTTAAAAAGTACTTTAGTGCTTCAAACATTTTTGTTTGTGCTTTTCATATAAATGAAAAAAAATCAAAAAAACACAAAAAAACGTGAAGCCAACCCCTCAAAGTTATCAAAATTTTATGATTTTGGGCGCAAAATGTAACAAATTTATCGTATTGTTTAGTGCTTTCAAAATATTCGTTGGTGCTTTTAATATAAACCCTCAAAAAAATAAATAAAAAAAGTGTGAACCTGGCCCCCAAAAATAATAAATTTGGTCTTAAACGATCGGAAATTTAAAAATATGTTTAGTGCTTTAAAAATTTTTGTTAGTGCTCTTAGAAAAAATGAAAAAAATCTAAAATACCCGAAAAAACGTGAAGCCAGGCCCTCAAAATTATCCAAATTTTATAATTTTGGGCGCAAAATGTTACAAATTTATTGTTTTATTTAGTGCTTTAAAAATAAACTTCCCAAAAATAAAAATAGATGAAGTGTGAAGCAGGCTCCCAAAAATTGACCAAAAATAATTTATTTGAGCTTAAATGATCGGAAATTTTAAAATAACTTTAGTATTTTAAAAATTGCTGATGCTCTTAAGTATCAATAAAATTAAAAAAAAAACCAAAAATTGTCCGACATTTTCAATTTTAAGCGCAAATTTTATTTAACTTTAAGTGCTTCAAAATATTTTCTATATTTATTTATTAGTAGGTATAATTATTCAATTTAATAAAATTATCCTGTACATTTTTAGATTAAGTCATACAAAAATGCCCTTTATTTTTTTGGATTTAAGAATTTTAAACGGTTTAAAAAAAGCTATAGGTATATCGCAAAGAATTAAAAAATAAATTCCAAATAAAGCTTGCTGATTTTTTCAACGTTTTAATACCCTGTTGGTTAGTTAAATATAAACAATTATTAAAAGTTAAAATATTTTATTTCAACATTGTAATAAACAATAAAAAAAAATGTAAAAACTAAGTAGGTATACAAAATATGTACGTAAAAAAAATAAGGTAAACAAATAACAACAAACTTTGGGGCATCTTAAAGGAAATAGAAACAAAAAAAAAATTATCTTTTTTGTGATGCGTGGAAATTTTTTGTTTTATAAACACAATAAGTACCAAACATAATTTAGTTAAAAGATGATGGCAATTATTGGCAATTTAAAAGAACTCAGGTACAATGGTATTCTTACAATATTTTACAATGCATAAAAATACAGAGTAATCATTTTTACGGTTGCCTTTGCATTTATTTTTTACACATTAGAAATGTTTTTTTTTTATTTTTGGGAGGTCCGTTTTTAAAGCACCAACAAATATTTTAAAAGCACTAAATAATACAATAAATTTGTAACATTTTGCGCCCAAAATTATAAAATTTGGATAATTTTGAGGGGCTGACTTCACGTTTTTTCGGGTATTTTAGATTTTTTTCATTTTTTCTAAGAGCACTAACTAAATTTTTTGAAGCACTAAACATATTTTTAAATTTCCGATCGTTTAAGACCAAGTTTATTATTTTTGGGTTATTTTTGGGGGCCAGGTTCACACTTTTTTATTTATTTTTTGAGGGTTTATATTAAAAGCACCAACGAATATTTTGAAAGCACTAAACAATACGATAAATTTGTAACATTTTGCGCCCAAAATCATAAAATTTGGATAACTTTGAGGGGCTGGCTTCACGTTTTTTTGTGTTTTTTTAATATTTTTCATTTGTATAAAAAGCACAAACAAAAATTTTTAAAGCCCTAAAGTACTCTTTAAATTGTCGATCGTTTAACGGGACATTGCGCAAGCATAGAATCAGAAAAATATTGGTCTGTTTCTGTGAATATGTAGTGTTGGTTGCCTAAATTTCAGGCAAAACAACACTTTCTATTCGACGCAAATAAAGAAAACGAAACACATCTTTAATCAAAAAGGTCATTAACTAGCAAGAAAAGAGATTAAAGAACATCATATCAATTTTTCAAATACATTATAATGCATTATCATATAAAATTTTAGCAAGCAAAAAGCACTATTTTTTTGCATATTAAAGTTACTTTTCATTGCTTATATTTAGCAATTTAGAAATAAACTTACGTGAGCATATTTTAGTATATTGTTGTCCATTTAATTTAGAATAGTTATTGACTTTCAGAATTACATTTCTTCTTGAACTTTATTCAATTTGCGGCGAACCGTTTTTCGTGACACAAAATGAAAGAAAATTAAATAAAAAACCAAATTTGACAATTAAAAAAGGTATTCTGCATTACCCACATTTTTGAAAAACTGAATGTTTGGAAATGTCAGTGAATGTTGTCAACAACAAAATGGTGTTTTAAAAAATTTTCAAATTGTTTGCTGTTACTGTTAGCTGACTAATTAAAAAAGTGTCGAGTGACGAGAGCTTGTGTATTGATTATACCTCGGATTATACCTTGTATACATAAGTAAGTATAAAGTTTGCACAAAAACCTTACGTTATCTACATAATTTAAAAATTATGTTGCAGTAAGATTTCAAAATGGGGTAAAGATATCCTACTTATCATCATTCCATTTCCAATAATAGGAGTAGGAAAAGTGTGATTCAAAAACTTACTTGAAAGAACCGGCCACAAAGTAATTCTAATTACCTAAGTAGTAAGTACAATACCTACCCAACAAAAAAAGTATTCTTTTCGTTTGTAATCCATATCAAAACAGTTACCCAAGTGGCCTATGCCTTGATTTTGAACCTTTTTATTTTAAAAAAATTCACAAATAAGATCAAAAAAAGTCTTTAGCGACAGCGTAAATAATGAGAGACTTATCGTAGTAATGCAACAATGGGGAATATGGAGTAGGTAAATAATAACTACTTTTTGTAGGTAGAATGTCGTCAAGCGGTCGTGGTGTAGTTGGAAAACGCAGGCTGCTGCTAATCCAAAGGTCGCTGGTTCATGTCTTGCGGTCGGAAAACCTTTTTTATTTTTTTAGAAACAAATCGTTACGTTTAATTGGTCTGCCCTTTTATACCCTTACACGTTGAATGATTTTATCCCTTATTTTGGTAGCAGCAAGGTTTCACATGGTATTACTTAAGGTTTAACGGTTACCCCTTTGTTGTTTCATTACTACGATAAGTCTCTCGTGAGACAGATTACTTCTAAATAACTATAATAATAATTTCTAATTTCTAGTATGTCTCTGGTCTCAAGAAATGTCTCGAGGAATGCTTTTTTACATTTTCAAAAATTTCAGAAATAAACTAACGAGGAAATTTTAATATAATTAATTGAATCTTTGAATTGGAGATCATCCCTTAAGACTAATTTTTATTACACAATTTTTTTTGTTCTAAAAAGATTTTGAATTTGATAGATCGACCGACTATGTAGGATAATTGCAATATGTTGTTTTGTCTCATGGAAAGAATGGCATTTTGGAATGATTCTGACGCCAAATAAAATGCGGCGTATGCTACATTATTTTTTTAGAATCTAGTAATGATTATATATTAGTCTTGTCCGATGGATACTTATTCTGAGGTCTTGTCCTAAAGTATTAAATCTGTTTTTACATGTTATCTTTTCAATAGATTTGTTAACATTAAATTTAATTAATTATATTAATAATAAAAATAAATACTTACATTTAATAATGTGTTTGCTTTTTTACTCAATTTTTTATCTTTGCAATCTAAGCATATCTGCAATTTTATCTAAAATCCAGCACCTTGTAAAAATTTAAGCCATTCGTAGCTTAAAAAACATCGTTAGAATAACTTTTGTGGTAGACCCTGTATTTGACCTACATAATTTAACATTTTTCTGTCAGAGACATAACCCCAAAACAAAAAACTTCAATTTTTTAGTCAAATGTGCTGCCATCTTGTAAGAATAATCTAAGGTATTTTTTTTTAGTTCAATGAATAATCAATAGACGGCGATTTTCGTTCTGCGGGCCTTTAAGCCCAAATTTATTATTTTTTAATAATTTTGGGGGCCAGCTTCCCACTTTATTTTTTGAATTATTTTTGGGGGGTTTATTTTTAAAGCACCAACGAAAGTTTTTAAAGCACTTTAAAGCACTAACGAAGCACTATTCATTCCCACCGACGCCCCCCAAAATTTTTCACTTTAATGGGCCGGTCTCACGGATCTCATGTTTTGGCGTTCATAATGGTTAAGCGTGGTTAAGGAACGCAAAAATTAGCTTTCTGTCAACAGAACGAGTTAACCTAACAAAATTTAAATTAAGATAATTTTTCAAATTTTTGTAATCATTTTCATTATACACCTAAAACAAAAGTAAATTTATGTGAAATTATGAATGAAGATAATGTTACACAGCTATTACCTAGCGTCCTAGCAGAAGTTATAAACACCAATCCTAGGGATGATAATATTTCTACGGTACGTTTTTACTATTGCCATGCTTAAAATTGCCATTATTAAATTAAATTTGTATTGTAGTTGTACAAATGTTTAAGTAGCGGTGACCCAGATGCGAGAAAATCATATATTTATTTTTTTACTAAGTACAATCTTAACAAACCTGTGAAGAAAATGCTGTTACAAGGGTTTGAAAAAGATTCAAATGGACAAAATCTTATGGTTGAAATGATACGTAAAGAATTGGAGATTTTACCAAAAAATGAACGGCTGCGACCGAAGGATTTATTAAGTCTTTCGCATTTGTTGCACTTCTTCGGGATTTTTTTTGAGAAATACGATAAATTTCTTATCCTAGACAATATTTTTCCTCTGTACGAAGGAATGATAGCCACTTTTGTGCAAGATTTTAAGTAAGTTGTTAGTAAATTAACAAGAAATGGGTAAATCAGTAAAAGAAGCATGGTTGTACACGAATACAAGTATTCGTATTCAAATACTTAAACAGTATTCGTATTCGAATACATTTTACTCAAAATAAGTATTTATAATTTTATTCGTAAAAATGCATAATGCAAGTATTTGTATTCAATTCACGAATACATTTTTATAGCCGAACACAAACGAGTAAGTTCGTTTTGCAATAATTTTAAATTTTGCGCCAAACATGGTATAGGAATTGAATTCGCAATATTGTATTCGTAGTTTTACGAAATACAAGTTGTTTTAGATGTATGTATATTTGTATTAGTGCTTAACATGACTAACTATTCGTATTCGAATACAAAAAAAGTATCCGTGTACAACCCTGGTCAGAAAATACTCATTGCCGCTTATTGCAGAAGTTGACTTTTTTGTCCTTTTTTTTTATAAAATCCAACATTTTATAAAATGCTCTTTGCAGTTAATGCCAAAAATAAAAATAATTTTTTTTTGCAGCACGAATTTTTGCCTAACTTATGGTGTACAAAATGTAGAACTTATGGAAATAATGAATAACGTTTTAAAACAAATTTTATTATATTTTGGACATATTTCCTACAAACAATGTGCACCCTATTGCCTAAATCTTCTTCAATTCAGTTACGATATTCTTAAAATTGGGCAAATTGGCTTTGATTTTGAAAAAAAGTGTTCACTTATTTTTATTCGTTGTTTAAATCTGTTGTTGTCTAAAGAAGTAAGTAAAAAATTTTGTTATGACTACAAAAATAAGTTACTTATGTTAAAGGTTAAGTTTTGAGGTAGGATGCATCTACCTAAAATATTTTCAACTTAGTGCCACTTTCGGTTAAACCGGAAACTACTGTCAACTTTGTTATTTTAACCACCTATTTTTTTTTCGATCATTATTTCTTTCCACATTTTAAGAAAACTTCTCAAAAAAAATTTATCAGTTTTTTTGTAACCAAGGTTTAACAGATTACCGAGGTTGCGA
The DNA here is from genome assembly GCA_963920755.1 of Cartodere bifasciata. Classification (NCBI taxonomy): domain Eukaryota; kingdom Metazoa; phylum Arthropoda; class Insecta; order Coleoptera; family Latridiidae; genus Cartodere; species Cartodere bifasciata. Next base: position 15,546,839 of record OY987193.1, on the reverse strand, counting down.
GCCTTTTGACTAGTACTTGGGTAATCCCCAATTACTAACCTAGCCAGACGTTGCCTGACTTCAGTAATCGTGTAAACACTTTCTAAGCGGCCTGCATGGTGATTACGGAATATCGCTTCGTACGAAACCTAATGGTCTTCTTATGTAGGTTTCGTACGATGCGATATTCCGTAATCACCACGCTGGCCGCTCGCTAATATTACTTCATTTTATAATAATAATAATAGCATTTATTGACACACAAGAAACAATACAGTAGTAAGAATAAAATGATACATATATAAATATACATACAAAAATAGAGAAAAAATACAAAACAGTGTGTGCCAAAGGACCAATTTAAAGCACTGGCGACTAACGACACTAGTGCCTCAATCCTCCATTGGCCCAAGAGAAAATGATAACTTAACATGAGTGGAACGAAACAATAAAGAGTTAACGAGATTATTACCTTGAGAGAAAAGAGACAAGAGTTTTAACATGGATTAGATAAGAAGGTGAAAAATGCTGTTTAATTAAACTTAAATTCAGAGTGTTGCTTTGCCTTTATTCATAGTTAAATTATTTTTTTTTTTTATATATATTTTTTTTTATAATTATTTATCATTTTGTTGCTGTAATAGAAATTTTTTTATATGAATTTTTATTGTTGTTAGGGAATGTTTTTTAACAGAATCAGGCAGTGAATTATATATTTTGCCAACTTCGTAGCTAAACGACCTTTTGAAAAATTCAGAGTGATGCGCAGGCGTGTCTATGAGACCCCGATGTCATCGGGGTCTAATTAAAGATACATTAAAATAAACGTTTAATTAATAAATGTATCTTTAATTGCAGTGAAAAAAGATGAAAACAAATGTTGATCACAAGATTTTAGCTTACAATATCTGTTCGTGTTAAAAAGAACACGTAAAAAGTCGTCCTTACTAAAGAAAAGTAAGCATAACTTAGGCGTAACTATCTGTTTTTTATATTTTGCAGATTTTGGAACTAATATTAAGTGGTAGAATGTTTCTGTGCTATTTTTGGAAAGGTATTTAGTTGCTTCTTTAAATACTTTTAAGAGAATTTAGTATTTTTCTCTCTAAACAGCCTTTTTTTCGCCCCAAAATTGGAAGACGTCAGCTTTGACAATTAATTTCAATTGCAAATTTTGTGAGCCCCACTGGGCCAATTTGGACGATAAAAATATCATTTAAAAGATAAAACTAGTCCTAACAATCCCTATTTACACAGAGTTCACCTTATGCCTGTATTTGCCCAAAATTAAATATGAAAATGTCACTAAAATATCATCTTTAAAAGGGGCTATCGCAGTTAGGCCCATGATTTGGCTTGGCACACCAAGTTTTTTCGGTAGTAAAAAAAAAGCTCTTTCGATTAAATTTGGTGTACCAGTGGGTCCAAAAAAAGTCGAACTCCTTCTATACGGCTATAATAAGTAGGTAGCACAAAAAAATAATTTACAAAAATTGATCAAGTATTTTAGGCGCTAGTGCCCGTCCCGCTACTCGGTGGACATCCTGTATATAAATATATAATAATAATAAAAATCCTATTGACCTTTAAAAAGATATGACCTTGAACCACTGTCTTTTGTGTATCCATCCTCCAAGTTTTAGATCTTTAACTATTGTAATATTGGAGCTATGATCATGCAAACATTACCATTTAAAAACGTTATAGCTTTTTTCCTAGATAATGAACCTTGACCAGTGGTCAGTTTGACCTTAAGGTCACCTTGACCACAAGACTTTGGTATTTACTTATGCCAAGTTTGAACCTTCTATCTAGTACCATAGTCGAGTAAATTACGGTTAAAGAAATTTTTCTAACATACACCAAAATGATATTTTTTAATATTAACCTACAGGATGATCCGATCGATATTATTCTAGTATCAAAAGATCGGCAATTTTTTGTAGCATCTTTCCAACACATAAGCATTCCGGTAACTTTTTTTGTTTAGGAGCAGTTACAAAAAACATAGATTTTCAGAAATTGCACTAACAATAGCACATTTCCTTCAGAGAAATAAACTAAAATTATCTTTAATTTATTTGATCGTCAATAAAATTATCCCTAGTGCAACCTAATTACAAGGAAAATTATATTAAGCATATGATTTGCTAAATTTAAACGAAATTAAATTATATGATAATAAATTTAACTACTATATTTTTAGGAAACTGGTAATTTTCCCATTATTTCATTGCTTAGAAATCGAGAAGAAAATATCCTTGTTTCACACAAAGACTTTGAATTGAAAAATATTCTTCACTTAGATGGTGTTTCGGTCGTTGTCTACTCTGCTATTTTTCAAGTTTATACCACAAATGTACTTCTGGAGCATGAAATTGAGGAGAGAACTGTTTTTGAGTTCCTGTTTGGAGAACTTACCACATATGCGAAAAAGTAAGTTTATTTCAATATTATAGACATTAAACGATAAGTTATTAAATGTCAACCTCCTCTTAACTTTTTTTAACGGGTTAATATTATAGAAATAGCTCATTTTCAAAGTGCTATAGAATCGTTAAAATTGGTGATACAATATTTTTTTAAAAACGATTGTATGTTCCTAAAAATGTCAAAATATATAGGATGTCCCATACAAAATTTAAGGTCATTTCTGCTTAAATCGGAAGTCATACATTTTTGTTAATGCATGTAAAAGGAGGCTAAATGTCTTCTTAGACAACTCCCAAAAGTTTAGTCCCTTACAAAGTATACGTAGAAAGTTATGAGCTCGTGCGCTTTTTCCGGGACACACGGTATGTGCAAAAATTTTCTTGCCAATTTTTTTTTTAAATAGTGTCCTTATTCTTGTTTAAATTTTGTTGGAAAAAGATTTATTAAAAATCGAAACGTCGAAATTGGTTTTGATCCTTTCCCGCTATTCTATTAATAGACTACATTTGGATTGCCACCTTTCACTCAACATATATTTTTGTATTAAAAAAAAAAGTATACTGACCTTTAAGTTACTGAAATATTATGTGCAGTGAATGTAAGGCCGTCACATGCGCGGGGAGGAGCGAAATTTTTTATTTTAATTTTCGTTTAACTAAAAAACTGGACTTTTTAAAAGAAACCATAGTTGGTTATGGTCCAAAATAATTATGTTACATAGATCATAGAATAAGCAAAAACTATTAATTAAAAATCAAGTCCTTCAGCCTATTTTGTTTGTTATTTCAACTTTTTTTGTTTTAGTGCACACAGTAATGCAAACCTACTGACTGAATTAACCAGGTCGATCTCGCTAACAACAAATGAGTTTTATTCCGTACCAGTGTCAGTTTTAGAAAACTTGTTTCCTCAGTGCTTATTTTTGGTTTTTAACTATTCGGAATATTTTATAGATTCCGTTCAGAAAAGTATAAGGTCGATTGTTAATAATTTGGTTAACGTTTCTGTTCAACATTTTTCAGAAGGTAAAGTTCTTTAATGTTATTTTCTTTCCTTTGATTTATTAACCCCAGTAAAATTTCTCTGTGTCGGTGATCTCACTGCGTTAGGTAGTACAGAGTGTGATCTACTACCACTTCCATTTAAAAATACAAAATTAATGTAATTTCCGCTTAAACCGGAAGTCATATATTTTTGTAAATGCATGTAAAAGAAGGCTTAAAGTCTCCTTAGACAATTTCTAAAATTTCAGCTCTGTAGAAAATATACCTAGAATGTTATGGGTCGTGCGCTTTTTGCGGGACACACGGTATATAAGAAAATTAGAAATATTAATGTTGTCCACCTTTTTAAAAATTTAAAAAAAAAATTTATTCACAGAAAGAAAAAAGTATTTAAGCCTTCACTTCTAGGCCACTTTAAAAGAGCTACATTTTTAAACTTTATAAAAATGGCTTTGGTTCTAATCTTGGACCTCTAGTTTTGGCACAATCTTCGTTTAAACACGAACTGTCAAACTATAGTTCCTAGGTCAGGGACGTCGGTAGGCCATTTTTGGGTAGGCGTAAGCCTACCCTACGATCACCCGAGCCTACCCTACGCCAACCCAATGTTGGCGTGTTGTTTTATGCCAAAAACAATTTTGTCTGCGGCGCGATGTGCGGGTGGCTGCCGCCCCCCGGACCCCCTGCAGCAACTCCCCAGATCATTGAAGGCCGGGCCTGCCCGATCCTTTATTCCTAACGACGTCTCTGTCCTAGGTTATTGAATTGTACCGGAGACCCAACTCATCGATGTACCCAAGTCGTCGATAACCCAACTCGTCAACGACTTAACTAACCGGCACCCCGTATCAAGCTCGTCAATGACCCAACTCGTCGACGAACCAACTCATCGCCACTCAACTCATCGACAGCCAACTTATCAATTGAGTCTTACCGTCGGAAGACTTTTTTTTTAACACTATTCCGCACGTTTAATAAGTCTTTTGGTTATGCCCTGAACCTTTGAATGATTTTCTCCCTTATTGTTGTTGAGAAGGCGGGCTGGGCTGTTATTAAAATTAATGGAAACAATGGTTTCTTCGTTCTTTTATGAGCTGGTTGGTAAAAGCGGTGCGATTATGGTTTAAAAATTTTCATAAAAACGTATAAACAAGGTTTAAAGATTCAACTTCACTCGTCCATGACCTTTGACAATTCAATCTATAGACCGATAACCTGCTTTAAATGCCTTTATAGAAAGTGAAGTCATAGTAAATTATTTATGTTTAGGTGTAATTCATACATAACCCAACTTTTAGAGAGAACGACTATGTTTTGTTGTCGGGTTGTATATATTGCAGAAAAGTTAGATCAGCGGTTCCCAAACATAAAAAAATGTAATACGTAAAGCTATGCACCATAATGACTTTTTTTATTACAATTAAACAGGTTCTGTTTAATTATTTATAATTTTACTAATGTTTGGAACAATGTATCAGCTAAAATCTATGCATAAAGCATGCTTGTAAAGTGTTTGTGATACATGTGCCACAGTTTGATGGTCTCTGAATCAGTTGTTGTTAACAGATGAAAACAGAAACACTACCATACCATAAAAAGATGACTGTCACTTCATAAAATTTTGTTTTGTTATTAGTCTATACTTGAATTGTCAAAAAACAGAACCTGTTTAATTGTAATAAAAATGCCATTCTGGTGCATAGCTTTAAGTATTACATTTTTTTATGTTTGGGAACCGCTGATTTAACTTTTCTGCAATATATACAACCCGGCAACAAAACATAGTCGTTCTCTCTCTAAAAGTTGGGTTATGTATGAATTACACCTAAACATAAATAATTTACTATGACTTCACTTTCTATAAAGGCATTTAAAGCAGGTTATCGGTCTATAGATTGAATTGTCAAAGGTCATGGACGAGTTAAGTCGTCGATGAGTTGGTTACGTCGGTGAGATGGGTGTCGGTGAGTTGGGTCGTCGGCGAGTTGGGTTGTCGATGAGTTGGGTGTCGGCGAGTTGGGTGGACGACTCGCCGATGAGCTGGGTGTCGATTATTATACAGTGCGAGGCAAAAGTCCGCCCCCCCCACCTTAACTTTTGAACGGTTTGAGATATTGATTTAAAAAAAATTCTTGACAAATTAGCACTAAAAAAACTACCTTTTGACGAAATTGGTTTTTCAAAAAATAATAACCACCCACATAGGGGGACTATCTACTTAATTTTTTTAAATGTAAAGAGGGGTCAAGTGACCCCTCATTTGAAAGCTATTTTTATTTCCAAAACAATGACGTTTACGAATTTTAAATTGATTCAGTAGTTCCATTGTACTGTGCGTTTTAAAATAAAGCACAAAAATCCTGATTTACGTAATAAATGGAACAATAAAAGACTTAAGTGACTCCAAAGTAAGTAGGGGTGAATGTTTTCTTTTTATTTAAAAATATTAATAATTTTTTTTTTGTTAGTATGTTTTATAACAAATGTTTCAAATAAACCTACCAAAATTATTTTTTTTTCAAAAAAACGAAATAAAATAGGCTTAAAAAATATAATTAATAAAAAAAAATTATTTAGAAGCATAAGGTTTTGTTTTTTTGTATTCCATGTTGGGACACAGGGTATAACACGTTTTAACAAAAAAATATTACATATTTTTTTTAATTAAAGAAAAACATGCACCCTTACCTAATTTCAAAAAGTTTTACTTTTTCACTGTTGCATTTATTAAGGAAATCGTTCTTTTTATTGAGAAGCTCCTAGCCAAAAAAATAATAAATATATTTTAAATTGGTAAGCACCATTGTGTTAGCAATAAAAAACCCTTTCAAATGAGGGGTCACTTGACCCCTCTTTATATTAAAAATAACTAAGTTCATAGTCCCCCCATCTGGGGGTTATTATTTTTTAATAATTCAAATTTGTCAAAAGGTAGTTTTTTTTGTGTAAATTAACCTAAAAAATTTTGGAAATCAATATCTCGAACCGTTCAAAAGTTAAGGCCAGGGGGGGGGGACTTTTGCCTCTCACTGTATATACACACATCAAAATAATCTAAGGGACAACATGTTTTTCTTAAATTTTTGGTTGGTGTTTTAAAGTTTAGTTGTTTTTACCATTGCAGTTTTTTCTTACAATGCCTCTGAATAATTACCAACCATTTTCAGCGAAAAAATTAAATTAGTAGAGAAAAAATAAACAGGAAGAACATCGTTTGAAATTAAGCTAATTTTAAAAAAAATTTAAACAACAGTTGTGAACCAGCAAAAAAGAAATGTGATCTTTCAGTAGTTAGTATGCCCCCTTCTGCTGGTAATAACGGCTTAACATCTTCTTCGCATGCTTTGAATACGATTGTCAATCATTTCTTAGTCTAATTTGCTCCACTGCTCTAAACCGCACTAAGAAAGCTTCTCTCTTACCCCAAATGGTTTAAATTGTTAAGTAAGCCTTCCTTTAAGCATGCTCTATCGGATTTAAATCTGAAGGTTGAGCTGGCCAATTCATAACTGCAATATTTTCTGTAAGCTTGATAATCGCGAACTGGCATGGCAGGATTGGGACGGTCGTTATCTTGTGTTTGAATAAAATCATGTCCAATGTTATGTATATATGGAACAAGGACAGGGTCGTAAATGTTGTTGCTGTATCCGTTTGCATTAGAAAAGTCGTCCACAAAAACGCGCTCAGTTCTTCCGCCATAAAAAAATCCACCCAAAACCATGATTGTTCTATCGGTAACTATGGACTTCCTGTGCAGTTTCCAAACGACCTTCATTTCCATACCGTCTCCAAACACAAGTTTGTCTTGAGTTTGATAGTAACCCAAACCCTGATTCGTCTGTGATTAACACAACCCAATTATGGTTTTGAATAAAAAATTTCTTGGCGGAAGAACTGAGCGCGTTTTGTTGGATAGCTTTCCTAATGCGAACGTATACATTAAAAACATTTAAGACCCTTTCCTTGTTCCATATACCCATAACCTTGGACAAGATTTTATTCTAACACGTGATAACGCCCGTCCCAATCCCGCCATGTCGGTTCGCGATTACCGAGCTTAAGAGAATATTGCAGTTATGAATTGGCCAGCTCAGTCTCCAAATTTAAATCCGATAGAGCATGCCTAAAGAAAGGCTTACTTAACAATTTAAACCATTTGGGGTAAGAGAGAACCTTTCTTAGTGCGTTTTAGAGCAGTGGAGCAAATTGGAGTAGAAATGATTGACAACCGTATTTGAAGCATGCTTAGAAGATGTTAAGCCGTTATTACCAGCAGAAGGGGGCATACTAACTTCTGAAAGATCACATTATTTTTTTGCTTGTTCACAACTGTTGTTTTAATTTTTTTTAAAATTAGCTAAATTTCAAGCGATGTTATCCATGCCTATTTTTTTCTATTAATTTAATTTTTTCGCTAAAAATGGTTGGTAATTATTCAAAGGCATTGCAAGAAAATGCTGCAATGGTAAAAACAACTAAACTTTAAATCACCAACGAAAAATTTAAGAAAAAGATGTTGTCCCTTAGATTATTTTGATGTGTGTATATCTATTATACTCTTCGCAAAAGAGTACATTGCGATTACTCGGACCTTCTCTAAAATCGTTAATATTCATCCTAGCGCAAAAATTTGTGACCACCATAACTCAAGAACGGTTTATCGGATCGACTTGAGATTTAACACAAAAATCAATCCCATTTAGAGGAAGAGCCCTATTGTTTTTGGAAAAAATCAAGTAATAAATAGAGGGTTAAAAACATCCCCAAAGTAGAAAAAATTTATATTTTCGTTAATATCAACTTTACGAAAAAAAATATTCTTAATAAAATTAAAGATTGTATTTTTCCCTATAAAAAAGCATCTGGTAATTTTTGTATCCCCACCCCTTTACAAAAAAATAAGTTTTACGTTTTTTTCAATAAAATAAAAAATGTACCTTTTTAATTAACTACTGCGAAGAGTATCATATAGAATGTGTAACAATTATATAACCAAAAAAAAGGTCATAAAAAAGTGTAACTTTTTAAATTATCTATAGTACAATTTCAAATCATACAAAAGTCTTCTCCTTCTCGTTTTCGTGTAAACAACTTTGGATGAAACGTCACTAACGCGCGTTAAACGTTTCAGCGTGACGATAATACAATCTTTTAGTTTTTTTTAATTATGGAGCTTAATAATGGGTTTATCAAAAAAATAAAAAACCATAAGAACCCTGTATTAAGCATGAATATCGTTTATAGGAAGCAATTTTTTGATAACTGTAGCCGTTGCGCCGATTCGGCGTGATACATTTATTTAAATAATATTAAGAATTCAACATTCGTGGTAAATTGACTTTAAAGTTGATCTTTTTCCATAAGAGCCCATGTTAAAATAAATTTTCTTTATTTTTTCTATATTCAGGGTGTCCCAGAATTGGCGCACCACCTGTATGGTACGCTGTTAGGGCATGCCTGGGGATTCCAGGAAAATTGTTAAAAAAAATCCATCTGTTATATTCATTGAGGAAAATGCGAACAAAGTTGCTTAAATTCGGCAACACAGTCTAGGATAATACTACATAGTCTAGAAAAATAAATCTAAAAATCCCATCCACGAGTCTTGATTATACACTTTTGCACTAGGTTTTTATTGACATTGTTCTCAGCTTATTTCAAGAAAATTTTGTAAAATTAAATTGATTATAAAAATGTTATTTGACCATTTTAAAGAAGAAAAATTGGTGAAATGGTTTAAGATAGACTGCAGCTTTGTATTAAACCATATTTTTCGTTAATACGTGCTGTTGTTTTTAAGGTATATGCGTTTAAAGTTTTGCACTTTAGGGCCTCATATCTTCGAAGGTGTATGAGATGGATTTTTTTTGACATTTTTCTGGGGATCCCTGGGCATGCCCCAACAACGTACCATACAGGTGGTGCGCCAATTCTGGGACACCCTGTATAATATAAAAAGGATATCATATTAAATTTTTTTTTGTTAAATTTCTACAAATCATAAAATTTGTTAGGTGCGAAAAACAAAAAAGTGCCATTTTTTGATAAAAAGCCCCCTACAGCCCCCCTGTACAGGAATTTTTTAGGCCAACCAAGTGGGATGGTTTTTTTTATTGGTCTGAAACAACTTAAAACAGGTTTCATCCTTTAACAAAGTTGTTTACACGAACTGAACGATAGACCCGAAAAGAAACCGTACTACTATCCCACTCACTGATCTAACCCATCGACAAGGTGGCTTTAGATGTTCTGGGTACAACCCACATTAATACAAATAACAACAACAAGAACAAATCTTTAAATGTGATTTTTATTTCAATTTTTCTAAGAATTTGATACTTTTTTGGACTTTGATCAAAATGTAGATATTTTGCAGTTTATTTTAAATCACTGGTTAATTTTATTACTTATTTTTTAGGAGAAAAAAAATTTGTTTACTCCCTGTTAAAACATTTAAAAATTGGCGGGAGAAAAGTGGACTTTCAAATTATTGCTGGGTTATGCCCGCACGTTGGGTGTACCTTTTTGCTGAAAAACATTCCTGATTTAAGGGGGAACATTGTTAGGTTGCTTGACTCTTCTACAGAAGGAGAACATGTAAGTATTTTTTAAAAAGTAGCATTGTTTAAAATAATCTAATGGTCATTTTGTATGGCCAATAGGAATTTCTCAGTTGTTTGAGTTGTTTACACTAAATATTAAAATATTTTGCAAAATGCATTTAAAATAGACAAAACAAAATAGAAATTATCTAATCAGGGTGCTTTTGGTAAAGTATTGATATCATATCAATATTGATAATTTGATAGATACCTAGATAACATTGACAAATGTGCGAGGAGTTAATTTGTAGAAAAAAAAGAAAACAATCTATTTCCGTGACACATATTTTCACCTATTTCGCTATATTTACGGGTATTTCCGAATTGACGAATTATTTCCGTTATTTCCAATCTATTTTTGGATATTTCCGGTATCTAAATGTTTCACTGGTTTTTTAAATACTTTGAAATTATTTTTACATATAAAATATTTAAATTAATAGAGGCTCATGTTTTATTTAAGGCTGTTCTTCGATTCCACGATGACGTAATGTAAAAAAATTTAGTTTTTATGTAATTAGAAATATATGGGATCATTTTAATACAAATAAAGCTATCATTGATCCTCTTAGCTTTTATCGTAACATTATGCAAAAGCATAAAAAATAGTATTTATAAGATTATATCTTGATTTTAGGCTTTTAGAGTTTACGAGTGCCTCATGCGCCATCATTACAAAGAAATAAAGAAAGACGAATGGATTGATTTTTGGGTTCAGCCAAATATTTATTTAATGAAGAATTCTAATCGACCGGACATTCACACTTACCGAAGAATCGTTTGTGCGGCCTGTCAAATAAATCAATGCGTTTTACAATTATTGTTAAGTATACAAAGGAGTCTATTCTGGATCAAATCTGTTGAACTAAAACGGCTGTTAAATATCTAATTTATGTTTAAAATAGCAAATATCTTACGGCTCTTGGTTATGCAGGGTGTCCCCCATGCTGTTGGAGCATGTCTAGGGATTCTTGGAAAATTGTTAAAAAAAATTCATCTCTTTTTATCTCTGAGCAAAATAGGTTAAAGTTCGATAAATTTGGCAACTTTTTTTAAGAAAAGGGCGCTTTAAACCTCATCTATGATTCTTTATACCTTTTTGCATCTTATTTTAGTGACATTGTTGTCAGCTTCATTTCATGATAATTTTGTGAAATTAAATTGTTTATATAAATGTTATTTGACCATTTTAATATAAACAAGAGCGGGTTAGATCAATGAATCGGTTAGATCAGTGAGTTGGACTACGCATATAGGTCATTTTTTATGACTAATCTTTTTATTGCTATATAATTGCTACACGTTCTATATGATACTCTTCGCTGTAGATAATAAAAAAGGTGATTTTTTTTTATTAAAAAAACGTAAAACTTATATTTTTTTTTTGTCAACGGGTGGGGATATAAAAAAATTACATGATGCTTTTTTTATAGGGAAAAATACAATCTTTAATTTTATTAAGAGTATTTTTTGTATTTACCCGAAATATGAATTTTTATCAACTTTGGGGGTAGTCTATTTATTATTTGATTTTTTTCAAATAGGGTTCTTCCCCTAAACGAAATTGATTATTGTTTCAAATATCAAGTCAATTTAATAAACCGTTTTTTAGTTATCGTGATAGATAGACGGACAAAAGGTCTTAAAAAGTCATGAAACGAACGCAAAATTTTCTACTATAGGATGAATATTAACAATTTTAGAGAAGGTCCGAGCAATCGCAATATACTCTTCGACTTTGTCTGCGAAGAGTATAACAAATAGTAAAATAGTTTAAGAGACTGTACCTTTGTATTAAGGCATATTTTGCGTTCATATGCGACGCGACATTGATTTAGAGGTTCATGCGTTTAATGTTTTCCACTTTGGGACCTCATATCTCCGATATGAAATTATTTTGACAATTCTTTAGGAATCCCTAGACATGACTCAACAACGTACCATACAGGTGGTGCGCCAAATCTGGAACATCCTATATTAAAGGTAATCAGAAGACATTATATGCATTTATTTTATTAGAATACCCGATCCTGATTCAGGACAAACAGAATGGGGTCAATGGGGAATTATCTTACAATTTATGAAATACATAAGAACAAGTAGTGACTTGAATGAACGTACCATTGATGATTCCAAAAAATGGAAAGGATTAATCGAATTTGAAAAATTGAAGTTGCTTATGATAAGCCAAGATGAAGCGGTAAGAATTTTGAGTCATAATTGTGAATACGTAGATATTTTATTCTTCCGCCATTAAAATTTTACTTATCGCACTACTTTTTCAGATCTAAAACAAATGTTTAGTGATATCTTATGTTTGTAAGTAATAAGGTTTTTACTTAGGTACGGGGTGAAATAAGCATAGCTCGATGACATTTGTTTTAAGTTTAAAAAAAATTATCTTTTTAAAAATGAGCTCTAATGAAATTTACAGATGGTCTAAAAAACCATTTTATTATTAAAACATACTTTTAGATGTAAAAAAATAAAATTCATTTTATGTTGTAATATTTAAATCATTCAATATTAAAGAAAATGATTTGTAGGTTACTTTTTTAAACGATATTGCATCATGTCGTAAGCTTGCAAATTATTGTGACGTTTTTTGACAGCGCTTGGATAAGTTAGTTCTAATTTGTGTTAAGTATTTTTAAACAAAAGCTTTATGTAACCAAGTAAACTTGCTTTGCAGTACAATAAATATAATTTCTAATTTAATTAACTATTAAATAATTAATAAAATTTAAAATATACTTGCAAGAGCATTCGAGCTTTTAATAAATATTTTCACACACCATACAAAACCTTAAAAAAAAGTAGAAAGAAGGGCGCATTGAGCCTCCCAGACTAGAGGTGTAACTATTCTTAATCGCCAGGGAAGACTGCCATTTGCAGTTCATAATTATAGAAGCTACGTTAAATATTGTCAGAATTTTTTACCATAACTCTAGGAAGCGCCTAGGCTAGATAGCAGAAATGCTGCTATCTCGTACTTAAATGTACTTTCGCAAAAACTAAAAAAAATGTTATTCGGAACAATATTCAAACAAAAATTATGGATTTTTCAATTATGTTTACCTTCTTTACACTTTAATAAAACATGAAAACAAGATATTTAAGTTTAGGGTGTATGCAAAGAGCCATGGACTGAATTAAATTTGATAAATGACATTAATTTCTATCTAAAACTAGATGTGTGCAATAATGTGATGGACAACAATCAAAGGGTCATCTTGTGCTATAATGTTAGTTTTATATTAGAATAACAGGGTAGCTATTCGTCAAATTCACTTCATGTTCCCCGGTGTTAGATTGTGACGATTTCCATTTATAGAGAGCTGAGGATATATTCACAATCGAACACCGAGGAACGTGAAGTAAATTTTGAGAATTGCTACCCAGGACATCTAAGGAAGAGAAATAAAGCAAATTTATGTTTTTAGCTTGATTTATAGATGAATTAACTTAAATTCACTTATTATTATCACACACTTAACCGCTAAAGGTCGCTTTCTCCAAAAAGTACCCTTACGAAATGCTACCGTTACGTGCATTAAGTTGCAAAATGCTCCGTGCACAAAAATTTTGCTTTCATATTTTATTTGCTATAATAAGTTTTGGTTTGGGATTTACACTGATGATTTTTACCTTAACGGTATTATTGTAGAATTATAATTTATACAGATTTGGAATTATAAGTTAGTAAAATATTCGCTCTCTTTTAACTTTTTAGATCCAAAATTTTGCAAGTGCATTTTCCTCTAGCTTCGCAATTTCCCATTGTTTACAAATTGCAGCTTCTTATGATCAATTAACAGTTTTTTTTCTTTTTTTAATTTTAATGCATAAGCACAGAGCATTGCGTATTTCAACTCAATGCAAAAACAAAACCTTATCTTAACTTATTTTTTTTTCTAGAAGTTCCTTAGCATGGAAGTAATTAAAGTAATTTCTGTTTTAGGTAAGAGTGGCAACCCTTTCAGTTATAGTCGACAGTCAAAAATCAACAGAACTTTTTACAGAATGGGAATTTGAATTTCTTATTGATTTCTTCCAATTTAACTGCACTTCTCAAATTCCCTACATTAGAAAACAAGTGACGCACTGTTTTAAAACAGCATTAACAAGATACTTTGCCAGCTATGAAGTTATTAAACGCAATATGAATAATCTTGCTAATAAAGCAAAAATAAAAAACGATTCGAAAGTGATAAACTTCCTGGAAAGTTTCGGAAAATTTAATGCGGTTTATAAAAGATTTTTAAAAAAATTTACTTTGATGAGCATATCATACTTGGCTCCCGATGGAAATTTCTCAAGGAGGTCGTCCGTTCTTGAGCTTTTAATATTTATGGAATCTCGCCCGGGATTGGATAAAAAATGGTGGAGAAAAAACTGGACTGACACTGATATTCAGAATTTGATGGCCATTTTGTACGATAGTTATGAGTCTAACAAAAAGATGGCTGCTGATTTGTTGCGCACTTTTGACGTTGAGTCTATTGGTTTCAAGGTACGTCTATTTAAATTGTATAGATTAGTGACATTTACCTCATTTTAAAGAAAATCCCAGCCATCAAAAAACAGGTAATGGGACGATAGATGAGTCACAACATCACAAAAAAAAAAAACTGTAACTAGTGTCACGGACGTTACGATATAATTAGTTTTTTGCTTATTCTATGACCAATGTGAAAAAAATCTAGGATGTGACTTATTGAAAACGTCAAAAAATTACCAATTTTTTTGAGTCATAGCCAACTATGATTTCCATTTAAAAAAACACAAGTTTGCCTCGTCGCGAAAAATTGGCTGGATGATAAAAAAATATTTTTTTGCATATTTGAATGCTCGTTCAAATACTGATAATACATTTATTTACCTATCTTATAATAATACTTATAAAGAAAATACGGCTACCCATCAAAATCTGCGAAAAGTCAAAAATGACTTATACCTCAAAAACAAAAAAAAATATCGAAATGCTGTTTTTAAAAAAAAGAACCCAGTGTCACCCACTCCTTTTTCTTTTATCTTTACAGAAAATTGGTGTAACCCGCCAATACCATCCAAAACATAACTCCCTGTATTTTATAAAACTATAAAACAATGAAGTTTTGTCAGTTAGCATTTTGAACGACGGGGTGATATGACATATATCAATTAAACAAACAATTAAACAATTAAACAAATTTATTAATACCTTCCAAAAAATACATTGAGGGTGTACACGTCATAAGGAGGTGAAAATACTTAATTAAATTCAACTTAAAATTAATTTAATTAATGAAGTTAACTGTGATTAAAAATGCAAAATTGAACTTTAAGAATTATATAGATAATTTAATTCATGAAGTTTATTGTGTTTAATAAGGCAAAATTGAAATTTAAAAATTCTGAGAAGGTATAAAAGTGGTTTTCAATAAGAAAAAGCTTAATTGTTTTTTTAAAAATGTTTACAGGTAATGATTTAATAGAATTAGGAAGGACATTAAAAAAAGTAGGTCCCCAATAATTAATTGCATTGCGACTTCGACAAAGTCGATGAAATTCAACATGCAAATTGTCTCTGGTTCTTGTATTTAAGCCATGAAGTTGTCCACGACTGGTATATTCTTCGGGGTTTTCTTTCACATACATTAAACATGAATAAATATATACTGATGGAAGTGTTAAAATCTTTAATGTTTTATAAGAATTCCTACAGTCCTGCCTGAATTTTAACTTATTTATAATTCTTACAGCCTTTCTTTGTATCCTAAAAGCTCTGGCAGCAGAAGCTGCATGACCCCAGGCCAAAATTGCATAACATAACTTCGATTGAATGAGAGCATGAAAAGTAGTTAGCAACACTGACTTCGAAACAATATTATTGAGGTTTCTAAGGACATAGAGACCTTTGGAGGCTTCCGTTGCAATGGATTGAGCGTGAGAATCCCAAACCATGGCCTTGTCGAGCGTAACTCCTAAAAACTTAGTATGAGAGGTTTCAACCATATGCATGTCTCGCAACGAGAAATACATAGTTTTAGTTTTTGATGTATTTAATTTTAAACTATTAGCAACAAACCAGCTATCAAGCATCAAACGCGAGGCCTCCATTGACCTTTCAAGGACACAAAGATTGTTATGTGAATTTATTACTGTTGTATCATCCGCGAACAAAACGAACTCGGAGTTTGACAGACAGGACGGCAAATCGTTAACATAAATCAAAAAAAGAATTGGCCCCAGGACAGAGCCTTGGGGCACTCCAATGTTTACTGTCAAAAAATCAGAAAATTTGTCATTAATGAAGACAGTTTGTTGCCTGTCACTCATGTAAGATTGCAAAAGGTTGCAAGCTCCATCAGTGAAATTATATTTTTTAAGTTTTTTTTATAAGAATATCAGTAGATGCGCAATCAAAAGCTTTTGATATATCACAAAAAAGAATTCCCGAAAAGTCCCGTCTTTCAAAAGCATCACAAAGAAGTTGCAGTAAACGATTAATGGCCATAGAGGTCGATTTACCCTTTCTGAACCCAAATTGTGCCGTATTGAACAGGTTGTAGCTATCAAAGAAGTCTAAAAGTTGAAGTTTTAAAGCTTTTTCGAATAACTTGCTAAAAATAGGCGTGAGGGAGATTGGGCGAAAATTATTTAAGTCATTAACTGATCCTTTTTTGTGAAGAGGCAAAACACGTACTTTTTTTAAGCACATAGGATAATAGTCAGCCTTTATGCACAGGTTGTACAAATTTGTAACAGGATATACTAAAAGGTTAGCTAAAGTTTTTATAATTTTATAGTTTAAGTCATAGATGTCAAAACTATTCGACTTACCTAACGTTTTAAAAAGATCTCTAACTAAATTGTAGCTCAAAGTTTCAAACTTAAAGGGAGGACAGTTTACTTGTAGTTTATTTAAAAAATGATCAGCATTTAGGTCAGTGCTACCAAGCGAGTTTATAACATCGTATGGAATTTTCGTGAAAAATGAGTTAAAAGTATCCGCTGTGATGTTAATTTGTTCAGTACAGCACACTTTGGGACGATTTGCGTTAACAATTTTCCAAGTTGCGTAGGCCGTGTTTTTATGATTATCAATGAAGTTGTTATTGTAAGTTTTTTTTGCATCATCCAAAGCTTTTCTATACCTTCTTTTAAATTTACCAATGTCTGATTTTAAATTTTGACTAGGATGTAGAGAATACGCCTCACTCATAAGTTCTAAAGTATCTCTCATGCTTTTTAACTCCCTTGTAAACCATTTGCCTTGCTGTAGTAGGGTGCTAGAGCCTTTAACCCTTTTTTGAGGCAAGAACCTGTTAACTGCATCCGAGAGTATATCCAAAAAGGTTTTAAACTTTTCTTCAATATGTATCTGTGGATCTACAATAAAAGACCAATCTATATTTTCGATATAGCTATATAGACTAAATAAGCCAAAAGCAGTATCCCAGAATACTCCAACCAAATTTTTGTACGAATATGGCCCATTTTCGGGTGAGCAAACAAAAACGGTGGCAACTTGTGTTATTAACAATATTTTGACAATGACCATGGCCTACACAATTTCCCCCTTATTTACTTGCTCACACCACACCACAATATTTAAATAATAGTTTTTAAAATTTTATTATTTATTGAATTTTGCAGGATAAGGTGACTTCACATACATTTCTGAATAAAGCGTTGGAGCTAGCATGTAACATAGTTCCATGCAAAACTATATCTGCTGCTTACTTGGTACAAATTTGCACATATGCACCCAATAAGTATTACACGGATTGCGAAACAAAGTGTGAAGATTCAATTTGCAATATTCTTGCCTTTTTTACCTTTAATTTGACGAAAAAAATTGAATTACTACTAAAGACTGACATTAATGAAGCTGTTAAGAATGCTCCATTGTATGGCCTGCTATCGTGCATAAGACATATTCTGCTATTAAGAGACAAATCGTAAGTAATGTTACATACCCATTGGGAAAGAGGTTCTTTATTGAAAATGGCTATGTTGACCGATAAACTTTCTCAAGGTTACGGGACGGGATGTCCCACATAATAGACTCGCCACCTTATATCAGGAACTAAAAACATTAGTAAACTTTGTTTGGCAGTAGTGACAAATGAAATTTTTATTTTTTGTAATTTTTTACTAAACATGGTGTTCCATTTCCATTAATTTAATTTATTTGCGTCTATTGGTTTCAAGGTACGTCTATTTAAATTGTATGGATTAGTGACATTTACAGCATTTTAAAAAAAATCCCAGCCATAAGCAAAACACAAGTGATGGGAATAATCGATTTTTTTGAGAATTGATTATTTTGCCTCTATGAAATTTAACTTATAAAAAAAAAGTTTTGAGAAACATCTTGAAACTCTCAATGCCAATATTTTCTTTTTTTTATGTCAAATTTCATAGAGCGGAAAGAATCGATTATTCCCATGATTACTATAAATAGAATTCGTTGTTAAATCGTTCATTTTCTTTTTTTAAAGATATTGGCATAAAGACGTTCATTTTCTTTTTTTAAAGATATTGGCATAAAGACTACTCAAAGCTGTTCAACACTATCTTGGACATTTGCAAGGGCATCGAGAGGGTAATCATGCCCACTGTTACAAACGCATCCCCAGAGGGATATTTACCTGAAAACTTGGATGATCTTTGCGTAACTGATGCAACAGCTAAGTCACAATTGATTCTAGTCTATGCTTGGCGTACAATGAAGGAAATGACCTTGTTGCTAGCTGAGGTTGTTGTTCAGACTACAGAGGATGAAAGACTTCGAGAAGTGAAAGAAGAAAAGTTAATTGAAATAGGGGAGTTGTTTATGACAATCTTTCAGGAAGCTAAACACAGGGGTGTTTTTGAACAAGCGTACAATGGCTTTAGTATGATTTGTCATGCCTTTTGGAGGTAAGTTATGTTTTTTTGTTTATAAAATAGCAAATTAATTTTCTGACGGTATTTTTAAGAAAAAATATATTCTGTAAGTTTTGCATTAAAAAAAATTGATAAATGGAAATATAATCTAAAGGAACTTTGTAAGATGTAAAATTTTTACCTTTAAGAAAGAAGTTTATTTATTTATTTGTTAACTATAACCTATATATATTTTATCCTGCAATTGTTTATGTACTTAGTTCAAGGGGCGTATGCCCCGTCAATAAATATTTGTATTTTATTTATTTAAAAAAAAGAAAAAAGTATTGCGTGTGTCTAGTAATTGAACTCGAGTGTAGTTAAAAAAAAATTTAAAGACGCAAAAAAAATTTATCAAATGGAAATAAAAGCGATTTTTCTTAAAACGTAAAAAAACATCACTTTAGTGACGTATATGGCGAACCTTAAGTAGCACCTTTCTGAACTGTATGATAGAGTTTCTATTTTTACTGCCGGCGAGTCTAGGGAATGCAAATTTCGGGATCGGGATTCAATTCTGGGGTTTCGGGATTCATTTTCTGAATCCCGGGATCCCGGGACTGAATCCCGATCCCGAAAAATATTTTTTACCCTTATTTTAGAGAAAAAACAGCAATTAAAATGGCATGAAAAGCTAATAAATCAAATATTAAGTGTCGAAAGCACTCTAGCAAAAAAATAAATGACGAATAAATAGAAATAATTAAATTTTAAATTTTTCCTATAATTTAAAAAAATTAAAAGATCCGTTTATTGTTTGATTTTTTAGTTTAAAGAAAAAGAGAAGTCACTAAATACCGTTTTCTGCATTGTAATGTTTTTTTCAAAAATGTAAAATTAATTTAAAGAAAAAATATTTTTTCGGGATTATTTCGGGACTGAAAACCAAGTCAATTCCGGGATTTCGGAATCCCGGGATCCCGGGATTGCATTTCCTACCGGCGACAGTAAAAGTAACCTTTACTGACGCTACCAATTTTGTTTTCTTAAAACGTCAAATAAACATCATTTTAATGACGTTTATTTTAAAATAAATAAAAGTCAACTAAAATAAGTAAATTAAATTTATTATAAAACCATTGTATTTAGAAGTTTTAAGAAAAACTATCATTTACTACACAGACTTAAAGTGGCTTTGTGTGTCCTAGAATTGGCTATCTCGCTTCGCTCACCGGACAATCTATCTGCCTTGTCACAAAGCATCACTTTAACTCTTAGTACTAAAATCTACTATTATTTTGTTAAAAGCCCAAAATCCCCAACTTTTTAAGTTTTTTCAAAAAAAAAAAATTCTAAAATTTTTGTCAGTTGCAGCTGTTTTTAAAATAAATAATGCGCTTTTCATGGCAGATATTTTTGCATGAAATATAAACAACGTATAATTAAGATGCTTAAAAAAGATTTTTATCTAAAATTTGAACAAAAATCGTAACTGAAAGTAAAATAACTTTTTTTTAAATATTTTCAGATCAGATAATAGCAAATTAAAGAACATGCCAAAAATATGGTTACAGTATGGCTTAGATATTTGTGCTGGCAGTGCCGATGTACAACTTTCCTCAACCAGGCGCAGTGCAGGACTTCCTTTTATGATTTTGGTAAATTTGCAATTTTTTTATAATTATTAAGGTAATCAAAAAATATTTTAGGCATTAGTAGCAACACTGTCTACCCACGACAAAATGTTCTTCCATACTACCATGCAAACTTTAACCAGATTTGCATCTGAAGAAGAACCAGAAATGGCTAGAACACATTGCATGAACACTTTAAGGGCCCTATTTAGAAGCACCAAATTAAGCGAGTTTGTCACTAGTTATGTGGCACGTTCTACTATTCTGGCAATAAAGGGTTTTGCTGCAGACCTTTGGAATGTAAGCACCAGAAATTTATTTAGTAGTTAGTTAGTAAATTTTATATATGGAACTAACTGTAGATTTTTGATTAGTTGCGGAGGCAATACAACTTTTTTTTTACTACTGTAAAGAAATGCTGATCGCATACACTAAAAATCTTTCTTTTATAAAATTTAACATTTCATAGAGAATAGGCACTAATAACATTATCTCATATTAACCGTTTTCTTACAAAAAATTATTTAATTTTTTTTTTAATTTGACTGATTTTACCGTAAATATACAGTGCGAGGCAAAAGTCCGCCCCCCCCCCCCACCTTAACTTTTGAACGGTTTGAGATATTAATTTAAAAAAAAAATCTTGACAAATTTGCACTAAAAAAACTAATTTTTGACGAAATTGGTTTTTTAAAAAATAATAACCCCCACATAGGGGGACTATCAACTTAATTTTTTTAAATGTAAAGAGGGGTCAAGTGACCCCTCATTTGAAAGCTATTTTTATTTCCAAGACAATGACGTTTACGAATTTAAGATTGATTTAGTAGTTCTTATGTACTGTTCGTTTTAAAATAAGGCACAAAAATCCTGTTTTACGTAATAAATGCAACAATAAAAGACTTAAGTGACTCCAAAGTAAGTAGGGGTGTATGTTTTCTTTTTATAACAAATGTTTTAAAATAACCTACTAGAATTATTTTTTTTTCAAAAAACGAAGTGTAATAGGCTTAAAAAAATATAATTAATTAAAAAAAAGGTTTTTTTTTTTTGTATTTTATGCTGGGACACAGGGTATAACATATTTTAACAAAAAAATATTACATATTTTTTTTAATTAAAGAAAAACATGCACTCTTACCTAATTTTAAATAATTTTATTTTTTCACTGTTGCATTTATTAAGAAAATCGATCTTTTTATTGAGAAGCCCCTAGCAAAAAAAATAATAAATATATCTTAAATTGGTAAACACCATTGTGTTTAAAATTAAAATACCTTTCAAATGAGGGGTCACTTGACCCATCTTTACATTAAAAAAAATAAGTTCATAGTCCCCCCATCTGGGGGTTATTATTTTTTATTAATCCAAATTTGTCAAAAGGTAGTTTTTTTTTGTGTAAATTAATTTAAAATTTTTTGGGAATCAATATCTTGAACCGTTCAAAAGTTAAGGCCAGGGGGGGGCTTTTGCCTCTCACTGTATGAATATTATTATTAGAATTCGTTATTTAAAAAACTAATTTTTTTATATGTTAAAAACACGTATGCCCCTTTTCCTATTTGCCACAGACTTGGTATTGGCGACTTTCATTTAACTTTTCACTTTATGAAAAATGTTTTTTAGGTTCGAAATTCTGCCACCCTTTTGTATGCCTCATTAATTACAAGGATTTTTGGTGTTCAACGAACAACGGACTCCGAGGATGTTTGTGCGAAGAATAAAATGACATCCCGTGTTTTTGAAACAAGATATCCCGATTTATATGATTTTCTCATACAAACTCTAAAAATGGAATGTTCAAACCAAAACAGCTTATTACTACATCCGGTTTTAATAATTTTTTCAAGATTGTACCCTTCTTCCATTAATGATTTGCCTGGAGAGGGAAATGAGGTAACAATAAATGATTATATTTTAAAATCCTCCAAAGTACTTTCCATTACTGTTTAATGTGTAATTAAATTTCTATTAATAAGATCTTATTACACACACACACATGCGTGAAAACTCATGCAAAAATATCAAATTTTGAGACGGCGACGCATCTACATGGTCGTGCATCTGTAACCGCGCTTATCAGATGTATTATTATGATTATAAATATAAATTTTTACAAGTTGGATAATTCGGCAAAAATAATGGTCTAAATACCCAAATACAAAGATAACGATTTTAATATATCCAAATAAATACCTTTGATATACAGGGTGTCTGCGATCAATGTGCTTTTTTTTTAATGGAAGATAGTTGGGAAAAATCCAAGAAATTTGGTAAAAATAGTTTTTTGAAAAAGTGCCCCCCTTCGGAAATAACGGCCTTCAAACAGGTAGACTTAAAACCCTTAATCGTAAATATTTACCAAACGATTTCACCACCCATCATGAAAGTTGTATGTACTATCAATAAAGGTAATAAAAAGGGTCATTTTAAACCCACTTTGAAATTTGGCGCCCCCTTTAAAATGGGTTAAACACTAGTAGTGTTGATAAAAACTGCATGTAATTTCTTAACCTTTGAGAATTTTGTAATTTTCTGTATTTTTTTAAATACCCCAATTTAAGTAACAACTTTTTTACCACTTGAAATTTCTAAAAAAGTGTACCTTTTACGAATAAACAACCAAAAATACCTTTGATGTACCCCATATTTTTGCATAAGACTAGACTTTCTTTTGAAATTTGTATGTCGCTTACCACTGTCACTACATTGAAGTAAGTTTTTTGTCAAATCAACGCAAAATATGGGGTACATCAAAGGTGTTTTTGGTAGTTTATTCAGAAACGGTACAGTTTCTCAGAAATTTTAAATGGAAAAAATGTTTTTACTTAAATTGGGGTATTTAAAAAAATACAGAAAATTACAAAATTCTCAAAGGTAAAGAAATTACATGCAGTTTTTATCAACACTACTAGTGTTTAACCCATTTTAAAATGGGTTTAAAATGACCCTTTTTATTACCTTTATTGATAGTACAACTTTCATGATGGTTAGCGAAATCGTTTGGTAAATATTTACGATTAAGGGTTTTTAGTCTACATGTTTGAAGGCCGTTATTTCCGAATGGGGGCACTTTTTCAAAAAACTGTTTTTACCAAATGTCTTGGATTTTTCCGATTAAAAAGTACAAAAAAGTACATTGATCGCGGACAGCCTGTATACAGGGTGTTACCAAATAACTAGAAAAAAATTCAGGGGGTAATTCCTGAACCTATTTTAAGTAAAAAAGTTCATATAAACATGCGTCCGAAAATCCGTTTCTGAGATGCAGGGTGCCAAAGTTTCTAAAAAAAAACTTTTTTTTAAGATTACCAAGAAACTAAACCAGATATTTATTTGACACTTAGCACGGATAATTTTCTTGCCCTAAGGCATAAAGTGCGGAAGAAAAAAAATAAAAATTATAATTGGAAGGGGCACATTTGGGGGTACCACGGGGGTTGTTCACCCCCAACTTTTTTGTGTGTTACTTTTTTGGTATTTTTAAAAAATAATTAGAAGCCCTAAAATATGATCTTTCAAATTAATGTACTGTTCTTTTTTCATAAAACTAACAGTTTTCGAGAAAAAAATTCATTGCCCAAAGGCAACAAAATTTCTTTTTTAAGTTTCGCTTTATTTTAATGAAAATAAAACATAGTTAACAATGAAGGGTTAATTTATTTCTTTTTTACAGATTTGGTTTAGTTTCTTAATCTTAAGATTAAAATTTTTTTTGAGAAACTTCGACACCCTGTATCTCAGAAACGAAGGATTTTCGGACACATGTTTATATGAACTTTTCTTCTTTTTCCTAGCTATTTGGTAACACCCTGTATATCATCGTGCCAACTCTGGGTGAAATATTACTTTGACGCGACCACCTGGAAACTTTTAAAAAGAACACCCGGTATCACTTGCAATCCCTTAGTAACCTTACCTTATATTTTATCAACGAAATGATTTCCCTGTTAACAAGTTTGAAATATCGCCCGTCACTTTTTATATACTTTTCCTTACTAGAAAGTTAAACAATTTTTTGGAATCTATTTTTATTTATTAACGCGCATCTTAAGGCTATTCACCTACCCCGCCGTTGCTCACCCTCGTGATCGTTATACTTGGGAAACGTCAGATATGCATCAAATTAACTCAAAACATTGTGATGGTGGTCATTTAGTTTCCCAAGTATAATTCATTAATTCATATAATGGAAGATCTGTGCACTCAAAAGTTCGTAAGAAGTGGCACTGAGGGCAAGACATAATAAAAATATGGTTAAATAGCATTTTTAGTGACCTTCTTTCCTTATGGAAATTTTTGAACGCGCACCCCGTTAATTTGTAACAATAGATTACGAAGGATCAACGCAGAAATAGCTGCTGTGTATTTTTTGCAAGAATTTTTATGTTTATTTACTAACTACCTTGGCCTACTAACCAACACGAATTATTTATTATTTTACATTGGATTTCAGATGAGCAAATATTTACAATACATGACCAAATGTGTTGATCATTCAGTATTTAAAACGAGAGAATTAGCGGCCAAATCAGTTCCAGCCTTTGTTTCTAAGGAATATCAAGAATTGACATTGGAATCTCTTTTGACAGATGCAATATTTAGCGAAAAGCCTGAACATGGTGGTCCTCTAAAGAATAATACAAGTCATGGATTGCTACTTGTGGTAAGACAATATTTATTATAGGTCTATAAGTTGTTAAAATTATTAATTTTAAAATATTTAAGGCGTTGCATATGATAAGAAGTTTCAAGAGCGTACCGGTGCCAATCAATGATTTTTTAGAACACAGCGTTAATGTTTTTAGAAATATTGGCAACAAATTTAGTCCAATGGTAGCGGCTTTGGTAATGGAAATTGCGGTTATACTTTTGGAAGAGTAAGTAAAATGATCACTGCATTCTGTTAAAAATTACTGATCAAGTCCCATTATCGTATTTTAATTTATAGATCTTTTGTTTAATATAAGAAACTTGCTTAAAATGGCGTAAAACCCATTTTTTTTAATTTCTGTTTTAATCTTGTTATTCTAGACCCGCGTATTATTGGGCATAAAATACTTTAAAATGAAAAATAATGTTACAAATAATTTATCTCCCCTTCAGCGACATTATCAGGAAGACGTCTTTCTTAATTAATCTTTCTTATTACCGATTTACCTAATGCAGCTTTATTTTATGTTTTAGTGTAACCAACAAGGCTGATCCAGCTATTCTAGAAAAAATGTTGGAGGAGCTTTCCAATGTCAAGAAGTCCCGTTTGAATCTTATTACTGCCAATACAAATTTTAAAGAAACACTAATTAATCTTAAACTTATTATATACTTAGAGAGATTTGAATATCACAAAGCTCAAAACTACGACGTGTTAAAACGAGATTTGATGCACATCCTTGTTAGAAGTAAAGATCAAAACCTCAAGACGCATTGCCTGTATTTTTTATTATGCTTAAACAAATCACTAAACGAAATAGAAAATGATGACAATCCGCTGTTTGTGACGGAGGAAATCACATTTCCACAATCAATAAAAGAACTAGTGGACGCCATCCTACCAACATCAACCCATAAGTTTTTAACTTTTATGCATAAATATATCGTATGTTTTCTTCTTGAAGAACTTAAAACTTTGGAATTCAAAAACAGGGATCATTTAGTTCTAACGCTTATGCTAGTTCAGTACTACCCGTGTGTGATATGGAAACTAAACAATGGAGACAAGACGAAAACTCTTGACATTTTCTTAACTATCTGTGATACTTGTGATAACGAAGAAATTTGTAGTGCAATACTAAACTGCATGGGAATTCTTTTTAAAAAAATAGACATTACTACATTAAATGCTTCTTATCATAAAAAGTTAATAGATATTCTTCTTGCGAATTCGGTTGAACAGGCTGCTGACTGTGTAAGACTTAGTGTCGCAAAATTAGTAGTTGATATAAAAGAACTGTTTTACGTTAAAAAACCTTTATTGAAATATGGTAAGTTTTTAAATCTGTTATTTTTGCATGCGATATAGGGACTTTTTTATTTTAATCCTGTAAAAGGTTTAATCGTAATTTTTGAGCGCTAAATTTTTGCATACACTTTTGTTTTGACCTTCTAAAACGAAGCGCGCATTTATAGGGGAGTATCGGTAAGGGTGTTGCCTCCTACTTTTCTCAGTTATTATTAATCCAGTAGTATACAGATGTTTAAAAAAACATTTCATTTTAAATGGAACACCTTATATATTTTTAAAAACTTTTTACCCTAAATTCAAAAATATAAATATATAAGATGTTAACGTTAAAATTACACAAGGCGGAATAATTAGATGTTCAAATTTATATTTTTTAGTCATTATATCCAAGTTTTGGCTAAATAATTTTGGTAAAAAGTTACTTTTACTGCCGACGGCTCTAGAAACTAGATAAAGTACAAAAAAGTGCTTGTTTATGCTAGTTTTAAACGTCACTAAAAGAGTTGTAAATTTTTGAAATAGATTAATAATACTGAGATAAGTGGGGGGGAATTCATAGAGACTCACCCTGTACTAAGCCTTGGATTAACTTTTCTGACTTTTTAAAAATTTGGAAGAAGCATATTACAGTACATTCTTTTATACAAGTGAGTAATTGACAAGCTAATGTCACATTACTTCGACTTCGAATTTATTTTGCCCACCGCTAGAAATTCGGCTGTTACGAAGCACTTTCTCTTCGGATATGTAATGTACTATTACGGCACGCAATTTTTAAAATAATAATTTAATGCAGCTCTCGTGCGGAAAAGTATCACTCTCTCGATCACTCCGCACTTGTTAGGCAAAATACTATTTCCTAACAAGTTCGGAAAAGACACTTTATGCACGTGTTAGGTACACTATTTTTTTACGAACAATAAATTAAAAAAAATTAAAAAAAAAATTCTTTAAGTTGCATGCAAATTGCAGTTGCAAATTACTTTCCGCACTAAAATGCGTGCATAAAAGTGGACTTTTACGCACGTTGTAGAAAAATAGTATATTAAAACATAGAGTATTATAAGGAACGTTTTTTAGCACGCGTCCAGATTTGGAAAAAGAGCCGCGCAGCGGCGAGTTTTCCAATGGACAAGTGATAAAAAACGCCTTATAAAACGAGTTTTTTATACGATTTTTTATATTTGCATCATTTAATTCATTAAAAAGCATTTTTAATTGAAATTAAAAACTTAAGATGAAATTTTGTTTTTATGACCAACCTTATAGCATAACATTGACATTTCGAAGTAAAAAGTAAATTAAAGTTAGACATATTGAATAATGACATTTGTAAACTTTACTCATTTAATACTGAATAAATAGGCGTTTTTCAGAAAATGTAACCATTGATATCGTTTCTCCAATTCTTCTGGTTATTCCCACTACAAAAAAACTATGTCCTCCGATTGATTATAATAGTAAAATTTGTAAATAAAAAGTAGCTTGCAAGAAAAGAATTCAACTTTTTGCATCAGGAAAACCAACCAATAAAATAAAATTTTGGGTTTAATAATGAAGCAATTCAGAAACTTAAAAAAACCAAATTTCGGGTTTCATAATGTGCATATTATAAAACGCAAATATAAAAATATATTTTTTAGCTATTTTGGAAAAATATTTAAACCTTGTTATGATTTTATTGGAAGATGACGACCTGTTTACTAGGGATGCTATAAGTCTGATAGTTGAAGAAACTTATGGTGCCAGGTACTTTTTTTATTTTAACTAAAATACACAAAAAATTAAACAACATTAAGTTCTTTAAAATTAACTAACTTTAGTGTGTCTACAACAATTTCGTTGCAATAGACATGTGACGTTTAACGATTTTCGGGAAAGATTTTTATTTAAAAACCAGTTGTGGAATTTTGAGCAAAGTAAAGCCAAACAATAATTAAAGTCGTTGAACTTAAACTAAATGGCAAGCAAGGCTCACACGATCAACTGAAGTTAATCGACGAAGGTTACCCCGTCTGGACACGGCTTTAGTTTTAGTTGAGCGACTTTAATTTTTGTTTCACAAAATTGATGTTAAGTTCATATTTTTTGGTTAAATAATTAGAAGAAATGCTCCTCGTAATACCGCTCGACGGATTAGTAAGAGCATATTAGCTCAAGTTGCTAACACTCAGAATTTCACTACAGGTCTAAATCTCTGCTTCTTTTTTAATGTTTATTATAAGTTTATAACATACTTTTGCTTTTACTTTTTCAGGAACAAAATAAAAGTAATTTCAGAAAAAGCTAGAACTCTTTTTTTGGACCAAATCCCGCAGATGTTATCGCAAGATCAAGCAATATCCTTTTTATTTTCATGGGCTAACAGACATTTCCCTGATACCTCAAAGGAGCTCTCCGAGGTATAAAGCTGTTTTATAAAAAGAAATATTACACGTCTGCGAGAATAGTGTCACGAAGAAGTCAGTAAGGTTTATACTATACGGTTCTTTATACTATTGTCGCAGACGTGCGATGTATCAAAGTAAGCGCCATTAAATGAAAATAATTTGTAGTAATTTAAAAAAACATCATACAAAAAGTCTGTACTTTTATTTATTTAAATAAATGGTGCATTCATAAAGTCTTCATTTAAAAAATTAAACTCGTCAACAAATACGGTCACTTACTGGGGCATTTGCAAATCGGGGTTACCAGTAGCTGACCGGCATTTCGATAAAAATGAATTAAAAAGATATTTTAGGTATATCATAAGAAAAAAATATACCTGATACAAAATTATTTATCATAATTATATATCATAAGAAAAAAATATACCTGATACAAAATTATTTAAATAAATGACAACTAAGGTTCAACGATCTTATTTGTCACCTTATTCAGGCATTCTAGAATATTTCATTTATGTAAATGATTGTCAAACCGTAATTCTGTGGTTTGACTGTAAGAGAGCACTATTTTTAACGTACGTATTATGGTTTTATTTAAATTTCTTTGTGTCGAAAATCTAACTTTATAAATCATTATGTTTTTGTTTTTTGAAGTCAGATGTTTGACACAAAGAAATAATCGATTTAAATGAAACCATAATACGTTTGTTGCCCTATTTTTGTAGTTTTTATTCCGTTGAGCTATTTACGAGAAATCAGCTTAACGGAAATTACTTATTCTTAAAAGCTCGTAAGCACAGATCTTTAAATCAGTGAATTTGACTATGTAGCCTTAAGAAACTAAACACTTACCCTACCCACCTGTTTTGTTTAACTAACGTTATATTTAAAATTATTCAAAAATTGTAACCATTTTTTATTTGCAGATTTTTGAAAGAACAAGTTTAAATCAATTTGCAGAAAATATTCCAATAGTAGAACATGCTACAAAAGTCATAAATAATATTCTTTGGAGCTTAAAAGAAGGGCTCAGTTATGATGATAAGTCAATATTTCTCGAAGAAAAGTGCCTTATGGTGACCACTATTCTAATAAATTCGTTGAAGAAATACCCCCATTTTGCCATAAGTTGCGACACCAGAAAATGTGCTTTGTTTGTCCTTGGTAAAATCAGCAATTTCCTAGAAACTGTAGAAATCGGTGAAGATTTTTATTTTGTATTTTCAACCTACTTTGAAAAAATAATAAAAGGACTCTGGAAAGTTCTTCCGCAAAAAGATTGTTGTACCTTAGTAACAGTTTTGCGTAAGATATATGACAAAGCTTTAAATCCTCCTGAAAAAAATACCTTTTAAACTACTTAGGAAGCTTTACCTTTTAAGTGATAGGCAAACTCCTTTTTAAATAATTCATCAGTTTTTATTAATCTATCGTAAGTCGATAAAAAAACTTAATAAACCTAACGCGTCTTAAAAAAACGAATTGAAATAATATAGTAAGTAATGCAAATATTTATTTTGTCTAGAAATATCTTTTTCATATTTAATATCCTTTATTTAACCATCATTGTTTAACTAAATTTGACGCCCATTAATATTTCATAGAGAAATTAACTTTTGTTAGTCTAGATTTAAGTTTTGTTTTGTAAATAACTAGTTGTAAGTTTAAAAGCGTTAGATTTCTACTAAAGTAATAAAACAATTCGCTCGAAAGAGTGTAAGGCTACTTTATTGTCGGTACCTATGAATTGTATTTGTTTGTGGATATCTAACGCTTAAAAATTATTGTGACTGTTATTTCCTATTGACAATCTCTTATTTTATAGCGTTTATTTTAAAAAAGTTTTCGTTTTGTTTCGTTTTTTAAATAAATAATTGCAAAAATTATGTCTTGGTAGTATTATTGAGTAATGTCAGCCTTGCACGCAGCTTCTTTTCTGCTAGTGGTTAATAATTTACATGTAATTATTGTAATTTTAAACCAATATCGCCGAAGAAGTCGAGTGTAAGCCTAGTAGGTGAAGGTATCTACACGGGGTGTAACTTTTTTAATAGGAACATTCCATGTAAAATCACCAAATCATAGTGGGCATTATTTGATTGGTTTCATATTTGGTAGTTACAGTAACCTTAGGATAAAAGAAAATATTTTGTAAATCTCTATAATATTCCACGTCTCATAGAACATAAACGTTTATGTTCTATGATCCAGCACAGAATGATTATTTTTTATTTCTATGTCCCAATTTTGACATTTTAACAATCCTTATCGTTTTAAACAAAAATTAAGCATTTTGTGCTACACCATAAACATAAAAAAGATTAAAATATTTTTATAAAAATTATTTAATATTTCGAAAACGGTTGAAAATAGGTATAGGTATTAGGGAACCCTAATACCAATCAAAAGGGGTTCAAAAATTACATTAATTAAGTTCAAGATACAATAGGTTACATTTAACAACAAAAGGAAAATCCGAGGGAAAATCACTTTGAATATAATCAAATTGAATCTCAAATATTTTACTTTCGGTTATATTCTTTTGAAAAACACCGAGCCTTTTTTTTAAGAAGTGGTAAAAATGTTATTCCAAAATATTTTTTCGTTTTCTAGAGATAATTATTTTTCAAAGTGAATTGCATTCAATAGAAAAAAATTTAAATAATTTTTTGTAAAAAAAGGCAGAAGGACTTTTGGATGTTTTGCCATAATCTGCCTAAGCAGAAGTGACTCACACATAGTATCTTAGTTCCTTAAGGTTATGCCTTGACTATTCCTAATATGTGATTCTGATTACTTGATTTTGACAGATATTGACGCTTTATGGAGTGACGCCATGCATCTGCCAACTATCATCTCTGTTATACAGATTCTGTCAACCATTATTATAATTGTTGTCACGTTGATGACAGAAATGAAATGATGTTCCAAGTTTGAATCATTACAGGCGTTTATTTGGTACCTCAAATTAAATTTGGGATAAAATCAAAATAAAATCTAAAATTAAACGTGTCTTTCAATTAAATTTCAATAAAAAAGAGAAAATTATTTTACGAGTAAGCTACATTAGACAAGTTTATTTTCCTAATCCCAAACTAAAAAAGAAATTTGGTTGCTATCGGTATAAATCAACGGCCACTTAATCAAAAAAGAGCTACTGCAGGTTTTATGAAGGAAGGTGGATTTTTATCAGTATAATACGAAGCAAATGACACCTCAGATTGCAGTATGTGGTTAAGTATGAGTAGCCTTGGCTAAACTTCGCCACCTCCAGAATTTTCAATAATATTTCATGGTGGCCACTCAAAGTTTATTATTGAATTCCATAGATGTATTATTAAAAAAAGATGTAATTTGACGCTTTGCGCAGGCTATCGAGTTGTTTAAATTTGAAGCCCTTCATTTTATACTACATATCTGGTGTTTTTACATTTCTTAGGTTGGAGATTGCCACCACTGCTTGTCATGACATGACATTGTCAGCCGTTTGATATAGAAATCGGGGGTTTACATTTTATCAAAAATTGTGCGTTTTCGTGTTGTTTTGATTTAATAAGCCCAAAACACAAACTAGGATACGAGTTGCTACGTAAAAAGTTGGAAAATTAGCAAAAAACGGCTCTTGAAGGTATTTACGTTTTAAAATTTTTTTCGCATTAGCAACTTGTTGGGTATCTTAAGAGTATAAAAATAGCCAAGACATGTCGATTTTGCGTTTTAGACAGTCTGTGGCCTCCGATAAAACGTTTTATTTATATTTAATTAATATGAGGCAATAATTTAAAATTCGCGGGCCTTAGAATAGTATAAAATGGCGACCATCAAAATTTTTCAAAGCTGATCAACTGATGTTTTATCTATGGTTATTCTAGATCTATGTTGAATTCCATGACTTTCCCTGACTTTTTTTCTTTACTTTTCCCTGACTTTTTTAAGATTTACAAATTTTTCTAGGTTATTTTTTTTTGTAAAATAATTTTGCAGAAAAGAATAAGTTAAAATTTTTCCCTGACTAAACATATATTTTCCCTGACATTTTCTTAAAATTTGATTAATTCCCTGACTTTATTAGGCACTTTTACGATTCCCTGACTTTCCAGGTAGAGTGGCCACCCTGTATTTTCAATTTTTGTATTTGTTTATTTGGAGAATAAAGTCGATATTTATTTATTTATATGAGAGGAGTTAAATAATCTTGTTAAAATTATACTACTTATAAAACACAGTTTCAGTAAAACCACCAATTCGTTACTTGTATTTATTGTAATAATATACAAGATACATCAGTAATGTAAAAAAAAAATGTAGTTTTTCCTAAGATCTTGGTCGTTCTTTTTTCTCTTTGTACAATGCTAATAGTGATACATTAGCAACTTTGACAACCTGCAACAAAAACAAAATGTAGGTAACGCAAAAAGCACACTATCTTAACTTTCTAAAGGGCCGGTTGTACAAACCAAGTTTAAACTTCGGTTTAGCTAAACTGACTTATAACCATAGAAAGAACAATTTTAGATACTATCCATGTTGTAGTTGACAAAGTCTGTTTGTGATAAAATGTCAGTTTAGCTAAACCGAAGTTTAAACTTGGTTTGTACAACCGGCCCTAAGTATGTTTTGGGGTTGTATTTTTTGCCTTTTATTAAAGACATTAAACAAAATTTTAAATTTAAGACCGGTTTAAACGAAAATTTATCTTTTATTATTTAATGGCCTATAAACCCGGATTCCGTTCATAACATGTATTTCTCTTTTTCTTTCATTAAAAAAATTGTTGAACAATCCCAATTATAACGACCGCAAACTATTGGAATCTTGGTTATCATTCAAATGTAAAAATCTTTTTACGATTTTATAAATTTAACATAACCTCCAATTGGAATTAATAGGTAAGATGCTTTAAACACACGAAAACGTTTGGGAAAATCTTAGTTTCATTTAAACTTGCAAAAGAAATTCCTCTTCAGTTCAAGTTTCATAGTGCTGGGCCACACCTAGCGTTTTTGCGGGATGCGGTTGAACGGGAACGTTTTTTTTTTTAAACATAGGTTTGAATAGTGAACCATAATCGCATAAGTGTGGGCTGTCTTATTTAAAACAATGAGTTCTTAAAACGCATGCCGCAGAAGCGCTCCCGCGAAAACAACGTGTGTGGCCCGCCACATAGTACTCTATCGTGCTCTTTTCAAATATAAGGTTGGTTAAATGTGGCCAAAGTAGCATATTTTAATCTCTCTTATTCTCCCGTAAACAGAACTTGATTATCTTCAATTCTCCATAACTATTTGTGTGACATCGGCATTATTTTTATCTCTACCTGGGCAAAAGTGACAAAATGATTGATTGTTTTTTATTGTCAAGTCAAACATCCTGTCAAAAAATTGTAAATTTATATCTAAGATTTAGTTTAATGGTGGGGTTTTATTTCCTAATTTAAACTCTTCGCCAGAATCTATTAGGACAAGACATACGTCTTAATTATGATTTTTTAGCTCAGCCATTGGACTATATTAATTTGTCATTTTTGCCCAGGTGAATTAATAAAATACAATTTTACTTCAGCAAATAAGTTTTGTCCCACACCATTTTGACGACGATTTTGGTGGCGAATTAAACTGGTATTTTAAAATCTCCTTTGGAAATTCGCAATTATAAAGAGTTTTAAATGTTTGTTAACGGTTAAACGGTGCATTATTATTTTTACCCATGTTTACCTCGACCCTTGGTTGCTTAGGTGTGCTTACTTTTATAGAATGCACACCTTTAGTAATTAAATTTAAGGTATGTTTACCACCTAATTAGTACCTAGACCCAATAGCAAATTAGTTTTTAGGTTGTAGTCCGAGAAAGAAGGAAATATATTTCGAAACGTCACCTTAATTCAACCCTAATCTTTTGTTGTTGGCCCTATTACCCGATACATCACCATTATTACAATATTATTATTTTTGTATCAGTTTTTGAAAAACGAAAACTAAATTTTTGATGTGATATCTGTTTTGTTTGAAAAGTGACAATTTAACCAGATTTCCTAGCCGTCTTAGGTTTAAAGGTCTATCGTCCTTACGTTTGTTTCCCGATGCGTTAGTTATAGTCTTGTGAGCTTTTTTGAAAATGAACGGTATAAATTAGGTATTAAAAAAAAGTAAAACATACCTTGAATCTAACTCCGGGAATATCTCCAACAGCGTGTCCCTTACGTCCAAAACCGGCAACCAAAACTTCGTCATTTTCTTCAATATGATTAAGACAACCATCACGAGGTACAAAAGCTGTAATCTTTTTTCCATTTTTAATAAGCTGTACACGAACGCATTTCCTAATGGCGGAGTTAGGTTGTTTGGCTTCAACACCACTAAAAAAAAACCATTATTTAATATTTTATTTATTTTGTATTCGCCTCAGAAATCATCAAATAAAATATTCATCATCTATTGGATATGGCCAAAAATTTATGTGGGCCTAACCTGTAACTTTTTAGGAGTGTTGTTGAATCGCTGTTATAAAATTGGCGCAACACAGCTAGGGCTTGATTTCACAAAAAAGGAGTACACTGTCAAAATTTATTTAAGAAAGTTTGGCATTAATTATTATGATTCATTTCATTTCTTAAAAAATTCACTCGCAGTCTTAGTTCCTGAAATAAGAGGTTGTGTCATCCGATGTGGGACACTCTGTACCTCTTTTTTGTGAAATTAAGTCTACGCTTCTGGAGCATGCCTAGGCTTCCCCAGAAAATTAAAAAAAAATCATTAAGGGCCGGTTGCACTACAATTGTTAACTGTTCCTTAAAATCTAAGTGACTGTTTTCATAGAAAGCACAATTTTAAACAATGTCAATGCTACAGTTGTCAAACTCTGTTTATGGTAAAGAGTCACTTAACATTAAGGAATACTTAAGAATGTGTGGTGTATCCGGGCATAAATCTCATATACCCTTTTCACTTAAATTGTGGTATCTATGCCCGGATTCACCACACATTCTTAAGTGTTCCTTAATGTTAAGTGACCGTTTACCATAAACAGAGTTTGACAACTGTAGTATTGACATTGTTTAAAATTATGCTTTCTATGAAAAACAGTCACTTAGATTTTAAGGAACAGTTAACAATTGCAGTGCAACCGGCCCTTAGAAAATTAAACAAAATTACAAAACTTTTTGAGATAAGTCCAAGGGAGCCAGTTTTTTTAAAAATTGTTGTTACTAAATTTGGTTTGGTTTCTTCCGAACTATTCCACATTTTAATTCGGAATTTGGCTAAAGGACTTCGGTCGATGGCCCTATTGTTAATTTTATTTTTCAATAAAATAACATTTATTATTATTCGGAATAGCACATTGATCGCGGACACTGTATACTTTCTATTAAACAATAAAGTCAATAATGATCAGATAGTATAATAAATTATATAACGTTGTAATAATTTCCCACAATACACAGAATTTTTCTGTGATTAGAATGTTAAAATTCACTATTCACAAACAAAAATCCTGCGCATTGAAAAAAAAAACCTTTACTTAGTACTAAATCTACTATTTATTGACAAGCGCTGAATGAAAGAGCGAAAAGTGCTCACTAATTAAACTAACCCATTGTTAAGAGTTTAAAGATAACTGTTTTTCAAACTATTTTTTTACACAAAAAAGATAAGATTTATATTATATTAAAGTAATCGATTTATTATAGTATATATATATTCGTATGATTATTAATAAACATTACAAGTCATAGTAGGTATAAGGGTTGGTATGTGACAAATATGAACATTCAAGAATATAATAAAGTTGTAAATAATATATTATATTATATTCTTGATTTATTATAGTAAAAGGTAAAGATAAACAATCCGAAATATTCTCGGCAATATAAAAACAGATCTGACAAATTTTGGCGTCAAATGGACAGACATTTGAAGTATTTTTAAGTAATTGGATATTTGATGATTTCTGTGGCGAATGTTTAATATAAAACAAAGATTCTATCTTCTGCTGAAGATGACAGCTTAGCTGTCGAAATACGTATTCAGATTTTTCTAAATAAAGTGTGGTTTGGAGAGAATCTTTGTTTTATATTATTTAGTAAATAAAATTTTAGTGCCTAAAAGTAGAGTGCCTGGAAGAATTGACAGTTATTGTCGCCTTATAGAGTGGCGACATGCATCATTTCTTCTCTGTCATACAGATTATGTCATCAACGTTATAGCCAAAGTGACAACAATTACAACTTACCATCACAATTGATGACATAATCTGTATGACAGAGAAGAAATGATGCATGGCACTCTATAAGACGACAATAACTGTCACTTCTTCCAGACACTCTACCTAAAAGGACATGGCCGGCAACATTTTTTTATTTCTTTTAGATTAAAATTGTAGGTGATCTGTACACCTAATAGGCTATTTTCATTAAATTGGTGAGTCTAGAAGATTTGAAGGATATTAATGCAGGAACGTCGTTAGGAATAAAGGATCAGGTAGGCCCGGCCTTTAATGATCTGGGGAGTCGCTGCAGGGAGCCCGGGGGGCGGTAGCTACCCGCATATCGGGTCTACCCAAAAATGGCCATGCAATCGCTCTCATACAAATACTGACATCAAGAAATACCCTTAACAATGTTCTAATTTTAATATTGTGGCAGATACTTACACTTTTTCCAGAACAATTCCTTTAGCATGTGAAGCTCCCCCGAATGGATTAGCCTTCCATCTGGTTCCTAAATGAGCTTTTTTGTAATCTTTATCAGCCCATCGTTGTTCTCTGCGATGGTTAACGTGTTTCCTAGCTGTACGAAGACCCCGGGGTTTACCTAAAAAAAAAACCATTAAACACAATCCAACTAAAAGTGCACCAAACGCAAAAATCTCATATTTCCACTAAGCACATTTAATTTTTCAACAAAATAAAAACACTACACTTGTTTTTTTTAGTACATTTTGTAAGGATTCCTTAGATTAACATTTTCTAATAATTTCCAATTCAACGCAAACTAACCTAACTTTACGTGTTTTTTTTTTATATTGTTTACATAGTGACACTTTAAACTCTGTAGCTATTTAGTAATATTTTCCAAATTATGGTATCTTTAATATTTAACATTAATGTTATATATAACATTTAAAACAAAATAAATAAATTTACCCATGCTTTTAGTGTTGACGGGATGAAGATTCCTAAATAAAGAACTCACGTCTTACGTCATTTGCTTTGACATTTGGCAGAATTACCACAACCAAAGCTAACTAGGGGCATGTTCCAATAGCATTCTATTTTGGTTAGTAACTTTGTCTTTCTTGCACTCGTTACATTTTGTATCTATTTACCTTTTCTAACCAGGATTTTATTTGCTCTGCTAATGGAATGCTACCTAAGGCTGTGGTCCGAGTCACCACAATTTTAACTCAGAGGCATTTTTTAGCGATTCTTTATAGAAAAAATTTCGCGAATAGAGGTGCAGAAGAAGTAATCCGTGAGATGTTTTACACTTGGTTGGTGATAAACGAGCATCACTTCGTACGACATAAGATTTTAACAGTGGGGAATTAGAAAGCGATGCTCGTTTATCACCACCCTGGCACAAAGAGGATTCAAGATAAGAGAGACGACATATGAAGCAGAGAGGATTCAAGATAAGAGAGACGACATATGAGGGTCCTTTTCTATTGTTTTTCCCGTATCAACAGTATGCTCCACCAAACGTATTTATAAGCAGGGTTGGCAATTATCAGTAGTAATAGCCAGTGTGCTCTATGAATTATCGATTATTAAATGAACGAGTGCTTGTTGCATAGCAATGTCCCGCAAAAGTAAGGGTGTTTTCTAACTATTTAGCGAGTGCGAAGCACGAGGTGAATAATTCAAAGAAAACACCCTTACGTTTAAGGGGCATTGCGCATTCAACAAGCACGAGTTCTTTTAATATCGAAAATTTGTTAAGAGCACGAGGGCTATTCGACACGATTATTTCATTTATAAATACTACTTACCCAAAAAAATTATATTAATTTAATTTAAACACTGAATACGACTAACCAAAAGAACAATTTTTGGCAAAATTAACAAAAAATTATAACTTTGACTTCTATCCAGGTAAATTAATTCGCTGTCAGTGCTTGACAACGGGCTATTTCAGTTCAGGTTGTTGCAAACGGGTGATTTCCAGTATAATACGCAGTAAAATGCTTCAAATTTTGGCATGAACCTCTAATTTGTCATATAAATATTTTTGGTGTAGACCACTTATTAATAGTCTTACTGTTTGCAAAATAAAAATATTGACCAAAACATTTTTACTTGCATATTTTTTAGTGCCCTTACTGCATTTCTATATAATCTGTAGAAAGTTCAAACGTCCATGTTTAACTTAAAATTTCTTAATACCACAATTTAGAGGTTTTAAACGTGGTAGATGGGTACAAAAAAAGGTCATGATGAAAAGCAATATCATACACAAAAGGTCAATAGCTTTTTTATTTTTTAAAAATGATTTTGGCTTAAAAGTAAGATAATTTAAGTTATTGTTTAAATAATTATTTACAAATACATTTATTAATGAATAACGATTTGTATTGCGCACTTACGATTATATGAATACACTGCTCACAAAAGTCTAATAAGTAACACCAAAAATTTTGATATTTTATGTCTTATTTTTTTTGGGGTTTTTTTATAAATTTTAAAGCTGTCCCAGTAGATTTTGTCGAAAAGTGTACAGCCCCATAAGTACTTTTTCCAAAATTTTACAAATGAAGAAATATATCTAGTTTTAACTTTTAATGCATATGAAAGCATCAAAAGGTCCTATAACATTTTTTTGGAAAAATTATTCTTTTTGGAAATAAAGCGACAAAGATAATTTCTTAGAGATTATTGAGAGCGCTGTAACTTACTAAGGGGACAAAATCGGACGGATGATTATAAAAACATGTTTTCTTAAAATGGGTCTAGGAATCACCCCCTTAATGTTTTCACGACATTAGAAAACATCCTGTATAAAGACCGCGAACGTGCATCTCAACGGAATGGGTGTATGGGTTATTTCTGTTAATTATTTATATTAAAAAGTTAATGTTGGAATTGATTCATAGATCAGAGAGAATAACAGTAATTTAAAAATAATTTGTGCTTGTCATGCCTTTGTATAGCATTAAAGAAAAAGAATTTTGTTTGAAATTACAATTCATAAATACCGGATATCCCAGAATTGGCGCGCAGAAAATTTAAAAAAAAATCTATAAAAAACGAAACTTTAAACGCACATAGCTTAAAAACAACAGCACATATCAACGAAAAATATGATTTAATACAATACAAAGGCTGCACTCTATCTTAAATCATTTCACCATTTGAGTGTCTTTTAAATGGTCAAATAAAATTTTTATAATCAATTTAATTTTACAAAATTGAAATGAAGCTGACAACAGTGACAACAATGTCAATAAAATCTAATTCAATAGTGTATAATCAATACTCATAAATGGGATTTTTAGATGTATTTTTATAGACTATGTTGCCGAATTTATGCAACTTTGTTCGCATTTTCCACAATGAATATAACAGATGATTTTTTTTAACAAGAATCCCCAGGCATGCCCCAACAGCGTCCATACAGGTAGTGCGCCAATTCTGGGGCACCTGTATAAAATTAAGATATTAAATTTGCCAATTCTTCATTCATTATTTATTAACCATAAAAGAATCCAAAAATAAACCACAAAATTCAAAAATGTTTGCTGTATGTACCTTAGACATTTGTGAGCAGTGCTTTTTAAGTAAAAGAAGAGGGTTTAAATCAATTGGAACTTACTGTTTACTGTGACAAAGCTGTATTATAATATGCGGAGAGAAACCTTGAGAGCCGTTGATTTTTGATTAAAGGGACATAATACCTTGTCCGCCGTTGGTCACCCTCGCGGTCGTTATACTTGGGAAACGTCTGATTGGCCCAAATCATTGTGATGCTGGTGGTCATTAGTTTCCCAAGTATAACGACCGCGATTGTGGCCAACGGCGGGAAAGATCTATAGGTGCATAATTAGATTATTATGAAAAAAATATTACCATCAAAATAGAAATAGAGCTGCGTTTTTAAATAAAAAAAAACTTTTTCCAAATACCAAATATGAAAACATTTTAAAAAAATTCACAAAAAAATAAGATTAAGAGGCATCTCAAGCATATGACAGCAAGACATCTTAAATTTGAAGAATGGATGACCAAGAAGGAGGCATTCCAAAAGCAATTTTATTATTGCTTAAACTTTGTTTATAAAGCCAAAGTAGAAATACTTCAAAAGTTTTTAAATATGTGGATGATTTCTTTTATCGGATCTTGTAGAAAATGTAACATTGAATTAAGTTGATTATTATCATTAGCTATAAACATTATTTAGGTAGTTAAATTGGTTTAGATACCCAGTAAAAGATTATTAATTAAAAAAAAATTTTAAGTAGAAAAAAGTAAAATGCTTGGTCAAGTTTATTTGCGTAACTTCTTATTTCCACTGACAGTTATCCTTTGGGTTAAAGCAGAGTTGACAGTTATTTCAGTTATTAATGCTTATTAAAGAGTAAATTATCTATCAAATTAAGAGTGTGTTTTTATGAATACTGTCTGCACACCTTTACGCAAGCTATCTATTTGATTCAGTAAAAAAAATCCTGTTAATGCCAAATTTATGTTCAGCTTCTTCAGTGTTTCACAAGCTTTGAAACAATTCAAAATTACTTTTATAGGTACATTTTTTTAATGATCTGAGACAAAGCCTATGGTAGTAGTAGTAGTCAGTGGACTTGACTAGAAAATAATTGTACATGAAATGTCCGCAAAATACCTTTCTCAAAGAGAGAAAAAAATTGGACTAGTTTATCAGTTCACGTTTGGACCTACAAAAAAATTAAGACCCTTAGAAGTTTGTCACAAAATCAGCAATTTTTTAAGATAATTTTTTTCTTACTGCTGTATATCTTTCCATGTACAGATCGTAACCTCTTATATCAGCTAACTGTTTTACTTCGAATAAATTTCCTTCAACTGCTAAATTTGTAATTTTAGAGTCAGAGAAAATTTTATAAGGTATGGCTGTTATTTGCAAACAGTTTTCTTCAAGTCGCAATATTTTGAGGCGAGGGCAATTCGCTATTTGTGTAGATAAATCTGTAATTTGATTTTGATTAAGGTTTAATTCTGTTACATTCAGTCCAGACACATCAGATGGTATTATGACAATTTCATTTTTGGAAAGATCTAGGACGTCAAGATACTTTAGCCCATTGAACATTAATGGAAACTCCTTCAGGTGGTTGTTTGTTAAATACACTTGCTTCAGATGAATTAAATTTGAAAGTGTTCGTGGTAAGAAAGAGAGATTGTTGTAACAAACATTAAGGATCTCAAGTTTTGTCAATGCCCCAATGCAGTCAGGTAGTTTTGTAATTTTATTTTTGTTTAAATTAAGATTTCTTAATTGTGCAAATCGGCTAATATCTTCAGGTAATAAAAGAAACTTATTGTCAGAA
Organism: Cartodere bifasciata; assembly: GCA_963920755.1. Lineage (NCBI taxonomy): Eukaryota > Metazoa > Arthropoda > Insecta > Coleoptera > Latridiidae > Cartodere > Cartodere bifasciata. The sequence goes on along the minus strand of OY987193.1, from coordinate 15,504,456 downwards.
AGGTCAAGTGTCCTTAAGGTGCCTTCCACTTGCCGGAATGCCACTGGAAATTCTTGCAATTTTCCTTGGGACACTTTTAAAACTCCTGTTTTTTGAGCAGTTTCGATATGTTGTTTTAAACCAGCGTTGCCCATTTGATCAGTACTTTTCTTCTTATTTTGTGTCAAACTAAAATGAAATATAAAATTAGAAATTAATGTTAGTACACCCTGTTATTAAAAAATACATACCTATTAAAAAATTTGTATTCTTATTATAAACATTAATCTTAAAATTAATTTAGAAATTCTGAATTATATAGAATTGTTGACAGTGTTTACAGACACTCATCTGACACTGATGATTATGACAGGGTTGAGTTCGAAATAATCCAAATAAATTGAGCGGGTTAGTTCTAAGCCAGCTTGACTAGAGAATTACATGCTAAATTATTACGAAAATGGTGTAAAATAGCATGAACCACGCAGTATTGTCTTTGTGTTGTTTTCGAAAAGTTTAATTTCATATTTATAAACTAGAGAAAACATTCACTTGATATTCTACTCCGACATGATTTAGGATTCTACCACGCTTCTATAAAGAATTTAATTAATTATTCTATTTGATTAGCCCAACTCCCGATTAGCCTCCTACTCTGGGATAGAATTTCCGAACCCACTCCAGGACATCATTTCGCATATTAAGGTTAACCTTTTTACCGGTACAAGAGAGAAAAAAAATGCACAAAGTTGACCGATAACCACAGTTAAAAACCAATACATTCGGACTATACCCTAACATTAACCATATGTACATCGGATTATCTCGCAATATTTCGTTCCAGCATGGGTGACTATTCGCCAAATTCAGTTCACGTTTCTTGGTTAGAATGTGAATATATCCTTCTTCTAAAAATGACATCGACACATTCTAACACCGCGCAACGTGAACTGCGGATATAGACCGCTGCACGCCGTGAAGACAATTCTAGGTGATATACATTTTTTATGGATGTGATTTGTGTCGTGTTTGTATGTATTGCGCAAAAAACATTTTCTTCGAATTGCTATTTTTTCCAAGTCGACTAAGAAATTCTAACCAAATAAAAGGTACGTTTAATTAAAATAGTAAGACTAAATTCATGGAAAAAATAAAAACGTCCATAAAATGTTGTCTCAATGTTGACCCAGATGCTTTGTTTTTGTTTACCTATCTTCATACTATCTCTTTCACATTGGGAGCGGAGTGGAGTTATAAGATCATGGGCAACATGGCTTTTAATAGTTTTAATATCATTATTATCGCCTATCAGCGGTTTCGTATTTAATTTCCAAACTAAGTAAGCACAATGCCTTTTTTAGAATATAAAAAATTCTAAGGCTAACATTTTGCATTTTGTAAGTCTCAAGGCACCAGACCTCAGTCAACACATTTATAACATAACATATACATACTTTAACTGGTCAAAAATGTTATAAATTTTCAAAAAAGGTCATACTTACAATACGCCATGTATAATAACATAAATAAATCTTTCATTTAACATTAAGTAGACCATTTAATGGACAAATAGGGGAGCAGTTTAAATATTTTCAAAAAATTGACGAACTTTTTTTTTATGACGAAACTATAAAATATATTTGGATAAAATTTGGATATCTGATTGTAGCTATTATAAACCACTTTTATTTCAAATTTCATATAATTTGGATAAGATTTCGTCACAACTCACAATATAGCAATTTTAATTTTTTAGAAAAAACAGGTACCTACCTCTGTTTTAATTTTGGGAGGGAGGGTAAACGAAATGTCACGAAATTTGGCAATAAGGTTCCTTTAACATCGACAATAAAAGGATGTTAATCCCAAATTAAAGCAAATACTTTAAGGGGCTTAAAAAAAATAAAACTCAAAAATCACCCCAAAAAAGGAGTAAAAAACCAATTTTTCGCTTAAAAATGGGGGTTCCCCCCAATATTTTTTGTAGACATTTTAGGATGTTGTTATACTTGCAAATACGAACATTTTGAGACGGGTTTCGCTACTCGGTAACAAAATAAGATTTTTTTACATAATTTGATTCCACTATTTGTATTTAGCCATATTTTTGTGTTGTTTTTAAGTAACATGAGTTTAAAGGTTCGCACTTTGGGGCCTTAAATCTCCGAGTCCTTAGGCATGTCTAGTGATCTGTGCGTACTATAACCGGTAATTAGGTAATCCGATGTATTTGGGTAATATTACCGGTAATATTGGAACTTGATTATTTTTGTTATAGATGAATACATGATGTCCAAAAAATGGCGCATAAACGGGATGGTAAACTCTTGGGGCATTCTGAGGGATCCCTAGAAAATGTCAAAAAAAATCCATCTGTTATATTCATCAAGAAAAATGCGTTGCATAATTTCGGCAACACAGTCTAGGGAAATATCGGGTGAGCAAATAAAAACGGCCCCTAAGTAGGCTATGAACAATGTAAAATCTGTCAATTAACAATATTTTGACAATCCCCATGGCTTACTTATGGGCCGTTTTTATTTGCTCACTCGATACATCTAAAAAGCCCCATCTATGAGTCTTGATCATACACTTTTGCATTAAATTTTATTGACATTGTTGTCAGTTTCATTTCATCTACAAAAATGTGATCGATCATTTAAAAAATAACCAAATGGTGGAATGGTTTAAGATAGACTGCAGCTTTGTATTTTTTCGTTAATATGTGCTGTTATATCCAAGATATAAGTGTTTAAAGATTCGCACTTTGGGGCAACATATCTTCAAGGGTATATGAGATTTTTTTTTTACAATTTTCTGGGGTTCCCTAGGCATGCCCCAACAACCTACCATCGCGTTTATTCGCCATTTTTTGGACATCCTGCATTTTGTTGAAACAGTAATAACATGCGATTCACAAAATTTCACCTCGACTGTTGTCATGAAAAATAAAACTGCTTTTCCGTAGGTCTTGATAGTTACTACTATGCCCTTTTTGATGTGGTCATATTTTTTTGACGTTCAAGCAAACTATCAAAGACCTATGTTTAAAAAGTTTTTGGTTTTCATGGCAACAGTCGAGGTGAAATTTTGTGGGTCGCACGTTATTACCATAATTTGGTAATATTACCCGAGGCATTTAAGGTTAATGTTACCGTTTGGTTAATATTGCCGGTAACATGGGTCCGAAGAGTAATATCTTTTCTTTTAGGAGAAGAAGACATTTTTTTAGGTGTCAAAAAAAGTCCATTTGTTATATTTATCGAGAAAAATGCGAACAAAGTTGCCTACAAGTTTGTAAAAACTCATCTAGATTTTTGAGCATACATTTTTGCATTAGATCATATTGACATTGTTGTCAGCTTTATTTATCACTGTGAATTGTGATTTGTGATGCTGGTGATTACCCTATTCAAAAGTATGATTGCCGATCTGAACGAAATGGGTGTATTGTATACGTCCAAAAATACTTGCTTTTAGATTACAGATTTAAAAAAGTATGAATAATGTTGCAAAAAATCAATGTTAATTTGAAATTGGGAACGTAGTAATAATTCTTCAGTTTTTCAAGGTAAGCGAGAAACGAGGGATAATCAAGTTCTGCTTGCATAGGGTATCTAACCCATCAGGTATCTCTTATAATTAACAAGATGGTGGACCTCAAATTCGCGACATCCTGTATTACCTGTTGCTCCTTCGAAACATGTGTATTTTCTAAGTTGTGACAGGAAATAAAAAATCCTATTAGGCTATTACACTGGCACAATTAGACAATTCAAGAGTTTCTTTGTTCAGTTGAAAATCGAATATAAAGTATTTTAAATAATAAATATATTAAATATTTTACTCTTTAAACCAGCATTTTAGTTAAAAAACATGAATGAGAACGTGATGTGACACTAAAAATAAACGTGTTGCATTTCGAAGGCACAACGACGATAGGTTCATGTAAACTGTTTTTATTAAAATTAATCAAGAAACTGTTCCCTGAATTTTGACCACATGTTTAGTAATCATCCTGTATAAATAATTTGGAATGAATTTAACACATTCTTATTTCACATTTTTATTTCAGAACTTAAAAGTATTGCTCAATTGTATCGAAGTTAAATCTGGGTACATAATGGCTGAGAATAATGACATTGAAATTGAAAACGAAGGGGAGGCAGATGTTGACAAAGTTGTAAATGAACTCTCTGCTGCTAGTTCTAGTGATTCAGGTAATAAACGAAAGCTGAAAAAGGTTCATAGACAAAACAGCAAAGAAAACGTGGTTGTTTCCGGATTTATAAACGGCCCGAGATCTTGGAAGAATAGCCGCCGTTCCAGGAATGGCTTTGGTCGTGGATTGCCTAAAAAGAAGGGTGCTGGGGGAAAAGGAGTATGGGGTTTGCCTGGATCCGAACTTTTGGAAACATATGAGGACGTCAATGATCCAAATTTTGATATTGAAAACTTAAACAACGGTGATATTGAACTTCAAGCCATTGTTCCTGAAGAGACAAATGAGGAAATAAAGAAAACATTGGAACCAATTATTTTGGAATACTTTGAAAATGGCGACACTCATGAAGCAATTATTTCCATTGAGGACTGTATCCCTAAGAACAGAAGGGATGTTCTTGTGGAGCAAGCAATCGAAATTGCAATGGACCATAAACCGTCTCATCGCGAAATGACTTCAGTATTGATTTCCGATTTGTTTGATCATGTCGTGGATGTTCACGACATAACTAAAGCTTTTGAGAATTTACTAGCTAATCTCAATGATTTAATCCTAGACATACCTGACGCTCCGACTGTTCTGGGTAATTTTATTGCTAGAGCAATAGCCGATGATTGTATTCCCCCAAAGTTTATTACTACAACACAAGAAAAAAGCAGCAACGAAATATTTCAAGAAGCATTAATTCGAGCAGATACTCTTCTTTCGATGAAGCACGGTCTGGTTCGTTTGCATAATGTTTGGGGAGTAGGAGGTGCGTTAAGACCAGTTAAGGCTATAACTAGACAAATGTCCCTTTTGCTTCAAGAATATATTTCGTCTAGAGAACTGGAAGAGGCAAGTCGTTGTTTGAGATTGTTGGAAGTGCCCCACTTTCATCATGAGCTGGTATATGAGGCAATTGTTATGGCCCTGGAAGCCAACAACGCTTCAAAGGAAGAAGCACTTTGTAATCTTCTGCAGTCATTTGATCATGCCATATTAGTCACTCCTGATCAAATGGAACGCGGTTTTTTAAGAGTATTCGATGACCTCCCTGATATATCTATGGATGTTCCTTTGGCTTATATTATTTTAGATAGATTCGTTGACCGTTGCCAAAAGGCAGGATTTTTGACAGAAAATGTTATGAAGAATATGCCAAACAGAGGACGCAAGCGCTTTGTTTCTGAAGGAGATCAACAATTTATTAAAAATCATAGAATTTCTTAAGTTTTGGAAAAGTTAAAATTTTTGGAGCTATTTAAAAAAGTTACACTTGCTTCTTAAGGACCTGATATAAAGTAAAAAAACTATAACTTTCAATTTTGCATTTGATAAAATTAAAACCTAGTATACAGCGTCTTGTTTTTTTAAGAAACACCCTATATTTAAAATTCAAAATCTACACTTTCTTCTGAATTTAAGATACATTTTCTGTGGTCATTAAAAACAACAAAACAAATTGCCGCAAAATATATTTAACACTTTAACAAATGTTTGAATTTTAAGCAGGAATGTATCTAAGAGGCACAGTAACTTTTTTCGTGGACTATTTGCAACTAGATTTAAAAATTGTAAAAATGGGTGTTGAAATAAAAAAGTTAATGTTTCTAAAAAACAGTACAAATAGTAAAAATTACAAAAAAAGAAAGCAATCATTTTTAGTTTGCTAGATAATAGACGTGCTTTTTTATTCGACTGATTAACGTCAGATATTTCTGTTCATTGTGTTTGGTCTGTTCCCATTTACCTACAAAATCAACAATCGCCAGAAACAGTTAGTCAAATATCAAATATCTTTTTCTTGGGCATTTGATAAAACTAAATTTAAATATACAGGTTGTGTCAGTTATTAGTAATTAAAAGCAACTTAGTTATTTCAAATAGAACACCCCATTTTTTTTTGAAAATCTATAATAAATTTGTTCAATGATAAAGGCATTGCTACTATTTCTCACCCGCAAAAAGGTTGTCAAACGCAAAAATATACTTTAACTACATATTTAAAGATATTTACCGGTTATGGACATCTTTTTTTGCTTGGCTTTTTTGGAAATTAACGATATTTTTAAGAAGTTAAAGGGATGTTCGAGGACTTGAAATTTTTTTTTGGAAAATTAAGAATATTTTCATTTTCATAAAATCAAACCAAGGGTTCTCCTGCATTGTAAAATTGTTTCCAAAATACTTATGGGATTACATAAAAGCATTTTTTTTATAACAACGAACAACCCCAAACACAAAGAGAAGACTAAAACACTGAAACAAAGAAATTGCATATTTTTCTGAAGTTCTAATGTTTTATCTATCCCAAACGTTAACATTTTCCAACCAAATTTTCTAGATCAAAGCAATGATTCCTTAGCCATGTTGAAAAAAATAATCAAGTTATTTCATTTAGTTCCACCTGCTCTGCGATTATTGGCCACAATAAACATTGAAATTACCACGGTCCGCGCCGGTGCTAAATTTGTATACAACTGCCTCCATAAAAGATAAGTGCATTGTTTTTTTATTAATTCTTAGATTGTTATTTAGCATTTGATGAAACTAAATCGAATATAGGGTGAGTTTTAATATCCTCGATCTTGAAATTACAATTTATTGCATCGCAAAAATGTTCCCAGGACTGGACATACTAGAATAAATGGAAACCAGTTTAATAAGAGCTATTTTAATATTGAGGAATAATCACAAACTTTTGGACACTATTAATTTGATTTTTTCCACGTCTTTTCTCTGCAGTACTACTTACGGTATAGTCCGTAAGTCATTTTGGTAAACCAAGATGACAGTTGTAACAATCATTTTCTATGACACCGATTTGTGTAACAAGTCTTTTTCTGTCCCTTTGGTTTACCAAAATGACTTACGGACTATTCCCTTAGTAGCAATCTATATGTACATATAATAAGTTGTAGCTAGAGAACTGGCAATAAAAAAACACGTCATCGAACATTGTCATGATTCTCTGAACATTACATAATATTTTGTATTTCTTTACCTCATATAATAAAGTGGCATTGCTAACAAGTAGCGTTTTCTTAAAACATCGGAAGTGGGATCATTTTAGTCAAAGTAAATTGATACTTTATGAAGAAATTAGTTTGAATCTTGTGTTATCTTCTTTTTTCTGCGTAATATAAGCGTTTTTGTACAAAGAAAACTATCACCCACATTAAAAAAAAAACACCACCTTTTGTTTGGCCTGCCATTTTGTTCGACTAAATAAAGAAATATCAAATATTAGGGATTTTTAAAAATTATAACAATGTTAATGAAGTGGATAAACATGTTGCAAGCCCCTATACTATTGTTGGCAAGTGCTTCAGGATAAGAAAAACTACATATTACTACATATGCAGTCAGTGCGACGATTAGCTTCATAGTTTAAAAAAACCTATACTTTTCTTTTGTTTGTATTCATATGTTATGTTTTAAATTTCTTTGAACTGTAGAAGATGACTTTAATAGACATATGATATTATATTAAAAATACTTTTTTTTATTTTGTAAATGTTCTAAGAAATAAAATACTATGTCAAGTTATGAGAGTAAATATTTATTTATACGAAGATTATTGTTTGGCGTAATGGGCCACAAGGGCCTTCGCCATTTTTAATAATAAAAAAAAAAGATTATTGTTAGTATTTTGTTTCGTTCTTTGGTATATTAAGTATTATTCAAATATTTACAAATGTATTTACGATTGACTAGTCGTAAGTTATCCAACCAGGTAAGGGCCAAAATTCCGCCGGATAGCAGCAAAAAAATTTCAAAAATAGTAAGCCGGATAATTTTTTTTGGTGCGAAATTCACAATTATGTTCTATTTCCCCTCGCCGGTGGTGGCCGTACGTTGTAGTCGCAGTACGATCTATCAAAGGCTTCCCGTCGTTGTAAGTTCAAATCTTACTGCCACTGATGGAGTGTGGCTAGGCTCTAGAGGTGGTGCCAGGCTGGTTGTGTCCGTGTTTACTTATATGTTATATTCCGTATTGGACTATTACAGTCGTAAAAATGGGAGCACTACTGTGTGCGTCAAACTTTTACTATTTTTCCTCGCAAAATTTAAAATTATATAGGTAGTTTTGGGCTCAAACTTCAAAATGTGTACATTATTTTATTTTGGCGCGAATTCAGAATTTTGCCTTATTTACGCTTTTCTATACATATCGTTTAAAATGTTAACTAGAGAGGGCTAGATTAGTGACTGGGTTAGATCAGTTTATTTGCAGATAGTGGCGTCAAACTAGCATGAAAAACCTTAAAATCTCTAACTTTGGGGAAACTCAATGGATTGACTTCATTTTTTTTGTAAAACGTTTAGAATTAAATATAAATCACTAATAAAAACTAAAATGGCGCCGCTAGCCCTTCCTGAATTTTTTATACCCTTCGCAAACTATATCTCGATTATTATTAAGTCCACAGAAAAAATCATTCTTATAAAAATTAAAGAGAATAAAATTTTGTAATAAAAAAAATATTGCCCGCCCCCCTCCGAGCTCCGCCCCTTATAACCCCCCAAATTTTAAGTAATTTTTTTTATGCTTATTTTTTAAGGAACAAAATCAACATTCATTATTTACCAAATTAAAAAAAAAATTTGATATAAATGTGTAATAATAAGCGAGATATAAATTTTTCCAAGTTGGGGGGGCATAGTGGGGGAGCATTTTTTTTTAATTTAGTAATTAATGAACGCTTTTTCTGTTTCTTAAAAAATAAGCATGAAAAAAAAATATTTAAAATTTGGGGGACTATAAGGGGGCGGAGCTTGGAGGGGGGCGGGCAATATTTTTTTTATTACAAAATTTTATTCTCTTTAATTTTCATAAGAATGATTTTTTCTGTAAATTTAATAATAAGCAAGTTACAGTTTGCGAAGAGTATAAAAAATTCATGAAGGACTAGCGGCGAAATTTTAGTTTTTATTAGTGATTTAAATTTATTTTTGAATGTTTTGCAAAAAAAATTAAGTCAATCCATTGAGTTTCCCCAAAGTTAGAGGTGAAATGCTAGTTTGACGCGACTAAGAGGTTAATTATCTAAGGTTCTCATTTTTATAAAACCAACATTTTATGGGATACTCTTTCCTTTGCAGAAATAATTTTTTTTTAAATGGGTGGAGTCAGGGGCGGATACAGGTTTAAATTTAGGTAGGGGTCCAAGTAACCACCAACATCTCTGCGTGGGGGTCGTTTATATGGAAAAATGTAAGATAGGAAAAATGAATGCTTGCCTTTACTGATCCATGGGGGCATGCGGAGGCCTGGGGGCGGCAGCCCCCTGCCAAGTGCACCGCAGGCGAGAGTTTTTTTGGCATAGTGTAAAACAAATTCAAGTGGCAAGGGCAAGGTATGAACGCCCATGGGGGGGGGGGCTAAAGTATATTCTTAAATATTGTTAGATACGAAATGTTTCATAAATATTTAAACAAGAATTCAAATATGTTTTTTAAGCAGCCCATTTTGCGTTACGAGGAAAACTTTAGTTTTTTTAAATGGTTATTAATTTTTGCGTATTCTTTGACCATGTGAAAAAAATATATGACATGTGACATATCATTAGAAATTTCAAAAAATACACCTACAAGTTTTTTAAGTCATATAAATAACACAAGTTCGCCTCGTATCGCAAAATTGGCTGGTTCAAAAAAATATTTTTTTTCATATTTAAATTAAATGTTTGTTAAAAACTGATGAAACATTTTTTTACCCTATTTAAAAATAGTCAATGGGCTAGTTTCATGAAAAAAATTTATTTGCTTAAACGATTCCTCTTATTAAACTATGTTGTTTTACAAATTTTTAGACTACACAAGTCTCTACTTTTCGAGAAAAAAAATAAATTAAATTTAAAAATTGCGTTAAATTGGACCAGCTTTAACAGCCATTTTTCCCCTTCCACCTTCTTGAATCTATACTTTTACTTCATTGTCAAAGTGACATTTTCTATTTTTTTACTTAATTTATTGTTTTACTTACATTTTCGGTATTTTTTATCAACACCACGATAAATAAATTAAAAAAAAGATAAAAATACTTCATATTTTAGCTAATCTGTCACTAAGCGTTGACTTAAGAAACATAGAAAAGATTACATTTTTATGTTGCTAAGCAATGTAATATACCTTAAGATAGTGGAAGGGATAGGGGAAGTGCCCCAAAATCGAGGGGAAGTGCCCCAAAAATTTAAACTTTGGAGCGCTAGAACACCTAAACCAACCACTGGATAAACACGAGATTTTTAGTGAAAGCTCATGCCTAAGTCTACTTTTTATTTTTAACCAAAAATTTTTAATTTGTTACTTGTGAAACATGCCCATTATAGGGGAAATAGGGCGACTCAAAATCTGCGAAAAGTAAAATATAGCTCAAATTTCGAAAACAAAAAAAAAATATCGAAATGCTTTTTCATTAGTTAACTTCTGTCAAAAAAAGAACCCAGTGTCACGCACACCATCTTCACAGGAAAAAGGTGTAACCTACAAATACCATCGAAAACACAACATCTTGTACAATAAGGGTGTATATGTGGGTAAAACCATTTTTTTTTATGGTAAATGGAGTGGGATTTTTTTGTTTGTATCTACAGCTGAAACCCATAAAAGCTAAATCAAGTAATAATAGGGTTTAATCCTTAATCCCCAAAGAACTTGAAATCTAGAACAGGTAGATTTTTGCTTGAATGTTGCACTTTCAAGCGCAAAGGTATATTTAAACAAAAACAAAATAAATGATTTTAACAAACAACAATTGAACACGCATTTTTAGTTAGGATTTTTTCTCAATGTAAACTAGTAATATTAAAAAATATTTAAAAAAAAATAAAAGTACAAAACAAAAATTTAGGGACAATCTCAGCCTTGGGCTACCCTCTCTATCCGCCCCTGGGTGGAGTACCAAAAAATTATAAAATGCTTTCTATAGATAAAAATAAAATCTTTGATCTTTTCGCGATGTTTTTTTTTTAATTAATAATAATCGAAATATGATTTTTTTTTACTAAGGGGGTAGTTTCACCCCCCATTTATATTGATAAATAATAAATGTTATTTTATTGAAATAAAAAATTATTAACAATAGGGCCATTGACCGAAGTCCTTCAGCCAGTCAAGTGGGGGTAACATTTTTGCCAACTTAATTTAGTGATAAAAGTAAAAAGTGACATGACAAGAAAGCCCAAGTGTATTGTAAGGAAATGATGCACAAATAGGCGACATCTTTTTAGTATGTTGTCAATTTTTTTTTTAAACTTTTGCCTAAAAACCATTACTAAAAAAATTAAAAAAAATTTTGTTGTTGTATAGGTGTGTGATATCTTTTTATTTCTTCATTATAATAATTTCATTTAGATAATAAATAATTAAAAAACTGCAATTAGATTAATAAAACTTAACTACATACGTTAATGCTTAAAATAGTATAAGTAATAATTTTTGGGCTTAAAAATATTATTGTTTATTATGTCTTTTAATGGCAATGTTCCGTCACATCAACGATGACTGATTTTTTCCATCCAAAAAGAAAGTAACCTACTCCGGCGCCAAGGACCACTGCGAAGCATAACCAAATGTTGTACGTCATAAATATCAACATAAGAAAGTAAGAAAGAACCATTTGTATCATATGTAAAAATGTTTGAAAGAAATGCATCGAACTTAGCATTGTTGGCCTGGAAATATATAAAAAAAATTAGTTTATTTTAAGAAGGTGTCTCAGAATTAAAGAAATTTATAACAATATACACCATAAATAGATCGACAAATTGAAAATCTTCAGACCAAAATAAGAAAAAAAGTGCATATAAACATATGTCCAATTTTGACTTATCCTGGACTTACAGTCCCAATTTTTATAAACACCATTAGTAGTTAATAAATTTTGAGAGTCAATGCTGTGTTTTAGCAGTGTACACCGGGTGGTCATTTTAAAACTTTTTAGGCTAATTTTTAACGTCCCATTCTAAAATTTAAGAAATTCCTTTGACTTGGGCTTTTTTTTAAGAGGGACATAATCTATCTAAGATTTTGACTCTGAGAGAGTCGCCCCCTACCGTGGGGGGGTGCTTCGCCGGAATTTTTATATAGCAAGAGGGGGTAAGTAACACCTTTAAAAGCTCTTGTCATTTTCGAACATAAAATAAAAATTAATCTGTCAAGTTTTTTTTAATTTTTAAAGCATTTTTGAAAAATTTTGGCTGCCTACAGGTAGATAAATTTACAAAAAGCTTATTTAAAAACAAGAAATTTCATAATAACTGAAATCTGAATTTTTTTCCAGTTGGGGGGCTCCTGAGCCCCCTTTGTCGTTATTATATTTTTCTCAAAAACAATACCAACCAAGATTTAATAGGACCGATTTTTCCTAAAATTTGAACATGATTGCCCTTTTCGTTCTTAAGTTATCGTGTTTACAAAAAACGTGACAGAGTTCAGACGGACAGACGGATTTTTTGAAAGTTGTTCAAAATTCGAAGAAATGCACGAATCTGAAAGAATGTTTGCTCTACAACGATTTTTGACGATTTTAGAATTTAACTAGAACGGATTAGAAGTTACTCTTCGTAGATTTTTTGAAAATCAAGGGTTTTTTTTTATAAGGTGTGCACATTTTATTAAATACTCTTCGCAGTAATAATTAAAAAAAAATAGTTTTATAAAAAAAAATTAAAAAAAGTTATATGACTCTTGGGAGTCGAACCCGAGCAGTCTGGCTGAGAGGCGGCAACTTACTCAACTACGCCACCGAGGCTATGTAAATTGTGATCGATTATACGCGATAAAAACTTAGCTTTGTATTGTTTCATTTGTTTTATGTTATTTAAACGACTACTACTACGTTTTTCTTTTGTTTTCATTCTAAACGACCCATTCTAAGTGCATTTTTAGCTTTTATTAATTGCCTTTTCTCATTAGGGAGCGAGCGGCCAGCGGGGTGATTACGGAATATCGCTTCGTACGAAACCTAATGGTCTTCTTATGTAGGTTTCGTACGAAGCGATTTTCCGTAATCAGCACGCTGGCCACTTTGACAGTGATCACACGATCACTGAAGTCAAGCAACGTCTGGCTAGGTTAGTACTTGGATGGGTGACCACCCAAGTACTATGTAGTCGAAAGGCTCGCAACCTCGTGGTTCGGAACCCACGTTAAGCTATAGGTCCCCCTTGTTCTTAATCCGGACAGCCTTAGGCTTTGGAGTAGCCTGGCTACTTGAATATAGGGTTACAAACATTATTAACGCGTAGAGTTATAAAAAAAAATTTGATGAATTTTGGTAGGCTTTACCAATATTTAATTTAATTTAAAATATTTTTCAAAATTAATTTGATAATAACTTCGCCGTAATTTTTTTTAATTTTGAAAATCAATTTTAACAGCTTTATATCTACCCGATTTTTTTCAAAATAGGGTTCTTCCTTTTGTGAAAAATGATTTTTCCAGAAAATTTGAACATGATTGGAATTTGCGTTCTTGAGATATCGTGCGCACAAAAAGGTGTGACATACAGACGGACGGACGGATTTCTTGAAAGTTGTTCAAAATTTAATGAGACGCACGAATCTGCAAGAATTTTTGCTATACGACGAAAAATAACGATATTGGGTTTGGCCCGATCGAATTTATAATACTCTTCGACTTTGTCTGCGAAGAGTATAATAATACACTCCTCGTTTTTGACTTGTCTGCGAAAAGTATATAAATGGTAACCATTAAAATAAAAATACACCCGTTTTAAATCATTTTTAAAAATTAAATTTCATAGTTGTCAAGTAAACAATAAATTCGAAAAACCGGTTTATTTTTATTTTAATGATTACCATTTTTTTAATAAACTTTACAAAAATGCATCTAACCTGTAGGCCAAGTAGGCCGTCAAAAACGCTCCGAAAATTTAAAAACTAAAAAATAATTTTTTTTTTAAGATAAATCTTTTTTTTTTCATATTTGTGTAGAAAATTGCAAGAGCTTTTAAATAAGGCGTTACTTAACCTCTCTTGCTACTTTAAAAATCCGGCGAAGCACCCCCACGCTAGGGGCCCTCAGTGTCAAAATCTATGACATATTATGTCCCTCTCTAATCAAAAATCGACGTTTCGAAGGAGTTTCTTAAATTTTAGAATGCGACGTCAAAAATAAGTCTGACTGGAGAGTTTTAAACGGTACCGGGTGTTCAACCCGGTACCTTATTAACATTTTCTATAATATAAATTCTATAAAATCTATACTTACTGCACAATTTGATTATCCTCAGACACGACTCCCTTTGGAGGAATTGTTACAGCCCTATATTGTAAAGCGTTGTATGTTTTCCAAAATAAATATTCTCTGCAAAAAAATAATAGTGAAATAAAATAAAAAGAAAAAACCCTATACAAAATGCTATTCCAATTATTAGTTCTCTTTATTTTACGTTTAAAAATTTATTAGGGCCTCTCTAAAGTTTTTGTAGCTTTAACTTAACCTACCTGTAATACTTTAATCCTTCATATAAAGCCGCCATAAAAAATATACCAATCATTGAACCTATAAGACCTCCTGATGTAGAAAATTTCCATGGTTCAAACAAAACTATTTCAGAGGTTCCAAAGTGAAACTAAAACAAATAGAAAACAAGTATAAACAATTTGGTTCTTTAAGGTAGAAGTGTGCGAATTTATCTGAGGTATGTATACTATTTTATTCACAATCAACTAAACTAAATACCCACCTAAAATTGCCTAAAATAATCTAATTTTATAACAAAATGCGAAAAACAAACATATTTCACTAAGTAGGCGACGAAAACAAATGAATGTTTTACCAAATGTTAGACATTTCTGACGTGGAAATTTAATAAATCCAAAATCGCTAGTAATGTGACATTAGTTTGTCAGTTACTAACGCGTTTTTGACATTAGCTTGTCAATTACTCGCGTGTATAAAAGGATGTGCTTTTTCCAAATTTTTAAGACGTCAAAAATTTAAACATTACATATGATTGTGAATAAAATTTACTTATACTCTACAAATTTGTTGATTGATTTTTTTTAGGATTGTAACCACAGTGGTGTATACCGTGTGTCCAGTAAAATACAAATAAACCCGTAACTTTTTTAATATATTTCTAACGCTATTAAAATTTTAAATTGTATTTTAGAAGATTTCGGTCTAAACAATTAACAATAAAATCTTTGAAAATGAAACATTCTTTATATTTTACGATATTTTTGAAGGTCTTCTTGGGAAAAATACATTTGTTTTTATCAGTTATCACAAATAACAAAAGTACAGCGACCGCAAAACACAATTTAATCATAATTCGTCTATTTTAATCATAGTCCTAAAACAATAGTCAAGCAGTATCTATCTTTATTTTCCAGAAATAAATTATTTTAAAAATGGTTGCAAATGACTTAAACATTTTTAAGTATAATTATCTTTTAAATAATATTTTTATTTTTGTAAAAAACCTTTTATTAGTTTATTAGAATCGTTGCTACTGGTGATGGGTACATTATTCTTTCAAAAACGAATGTATTTTTTTTTTAACTTATTTTACATCGGTCTGTTTCTGCAACTTGGCCTAATACCGATGCTCTGAGTGAGACTACCCCCAACCGAGAAATTTTGTCGTATCCCTTCCTTTCTCAAAGATGGGTAGAGCTCTTTTACGTGCACATGTGCTCACGGGACCGCATCTTTTACTTCGTCCTCCGAGCGAAGGCATCACTAGAAACATTTATCCCACCAGTAAATGTTACCAGCAGACTTTTTTTATTTTTGGATCAACCCGGGTCACTTTGGTGAGAGGCAGTGAGGCTTGCATCCACACCTTGCCTGCTGGCAGGGTTGGCAAAAATCATGATTTTTTTAAAAAAATCAAAAATCATGAGGGGTTTTCCATTGCTCAAGGATAACAGGGATCCATTGAATCATCTGAACTGGACCAATCATAATGATTCCGTGAGCCACGGAGTCTTTGTAATTGGTCAAGTTCGGATCATGATCCTGTGATCCGTGAGCAATGGAAAACCACTATGGTTTAAATAAAAAAAAATCGCAATTTTTTTATTAAAAAAAATTTAAGATTTTTTTAGAAAAGATAGAAAAACTATAATATAAAAATATAAAATGCATAATTCAAGATTTACCTAAAAAACTGTTTTTGAATTTGATAAGTGTAAATTATCTACTCCAAAATCTTATTGGAATTGGAGTAATAGCATTAAAAATGGTATGTAGGTACCTATTACTTGCAAGCTGATGCCAATGACGCAAAATGAGATAGATTGAGTATTTTAATTATTAAATTTAGCAAAAATATACCTGTTCTTAGCGGGTGGTTTAAGAAGGGATTAGCCTTCTATTGTAATATTGTCGGCTTAACTACCTATTAGGTCAATTTTAGATAACAATTTGATAAATATTTAGGATTTTTAATTTTTGATTTAAATCAATGATTTTTTTTAAAAAAATCACTTGATTTAAATCAAGCCAACCCTGCCTGAGGGCAAAAACAAATGTATTCTTATTAAAAGAATGCTTCTAATTGTATCAAAACATATAGGTGTTCCATTTAAAAATACAAAACTAATGTAATTTCCGCTTAAACCGGTCACACATTTTTGTAAATGCAACTGTTTTACATTAAGTGCATAAGTGAAGCGTCAATGATGCTTACTTCGAATACAAACCAGTACCAAACACGTCAAACCCAAAACCATTTATACATACCACAAGTAATATATTCCACTCTCTTAGTACGAGAGCTGACAACCAAAAGCACACATCATCGAACGTTATCATGATTTTTTGTGCATTACATAATATTTAATATTTTTTTAAACTTAGTTTAATAAACTGGCAGCGTTAACAGATAGCGTTTTTTTTAAACATCATAAGTGGGATAGTTTTTTTTTTTTGAAGAAATAAATTAATATGTGCATATATGAGCCTTAACCCTGCCTGACATTTCTGTGGCAAATGAGAAAAAAGGGGAAAAAAGTCATTTGTGCATGTCAGAATAGAAATCGTATTCTTACAAATCTGTGGTAAATAGGAAAAAGGGTTGTCAGGGGGGTTCCATATCCAAATATTTTTTAAATATTCTAAGGAACATATGTTCCAAATTTCATGTTTCTACCTCAAAATGCAGATTAATTTCCCTTACGCACCGGACTAATAAGTGTTTTTGACATATAAAAAAATCCATTTTTTTAATAACGAATTCTAATAACAATATCCATATAGTTTATACAGTTTATGATGGGTTAATTGCTTTTTAAAAGTCTACAGATTACACAAAATTAAAAATGTTTACTTCACAAATCTGTGGCAAATAGGAAAAAGGGTATTAAGTGTTTTTGACTTAAAAAATAAATAACTCCGAAAATGAGTTTTTTAATTAACGAATTCTAATAATAATATTCATATATTATTTACGGTAAAACCAGTCATACACATTCAGCGAAATCTTTACTTTCAGCTAACAATACAAGATTGAGGTGGTATTGTATTATATTTGTAAGAATATGCACAAATGACGTTTTTACACTTTTACCCTTTTTCCTATTTGCCACAGAAATATAATACAATACTACCTTAATCTTGTATTGTTAGCTGAAGATAAATATTTCGCTGAATGTGTATGACTGATTTTACCGTAAATATATGAATATTATTATTAGAATTCGTTAATTAAAAAACTCATTTTCGGAGTCATTTATTTTTTAAGTCAAAAACACTTAATACCCTTTTTCCTATTTGCCACAGATTTGTGAAGTGAACATGTTTAATTTTGTGTAATCTGTAGACTTTTAAAAAGCAATTAACCCATCATATCATCATGTCAATTATGTTGTACGAAGCGAACGATCCCACTTATGATGTTTATAACTTAAAAAAATCGCTACTTGTTTGGACTGCCATTTTGTTGGATTAAAAAGATTAATATTAAATATTATGAAATATCAAAAAATCATGACAACGTTTATAAACCCGTTCCAAAACTAGATCTGATTTACGTCAGTGCCAAATCAACAATCGCTTTTAACAAAAAATTTCGTCTAGCGATTGTTGATTTTACACTGACGTAAATAAGATCTAGTTTTGGAACACGTTATATGATGTGGATTTTCATTTTGCTAGCTCCTACACTAATAAAAGAAGATTAAAAAAAATATCTTTAAACAAACTTTAAATCTACATTTGCAATAAAATTTAGCAGAAATTTATAGGTATAATAATTAGGTGGTTGGGAGAAACTTACCCACATTTTCATTGTCATGTCATGAGAATGTCCACCCATGTCCCCCATTCCACCCATGTCACCCATATCACCCATGTTCATCCCAGTGGTTGTTTCTGACATAACATGCATATTGTGGTCGTGATGGTGAGCATCATGATTCATTTTAAAATTTCTAAAATAAAATAAATATAATTACACTTTTCATATTCATTATACAGAATGTCCAAAAAATGGCGCATAAACTCGATGGGGGCATTCTCAGAGATCCCTAGAAAATTGTCAAAAAAAATCCATCGGTTATATTCATCGAGAAAAATGCGAACAAAGTTGCATAAATTCGGCAACACAGTCTAGGAAAA
The DNA here is from genome assembly GCA_963920755.1 of Cartodere bifasciata. Taxonomy (NCBI): domain Eukaryota; kingdom Metazoa; phylum Arthropoda; class Insecta; order Coleoptera; family Latridiidae; genus Cartodere; species Cartodere bifasciata. Next base: position 15,485,672 of record OY987193.1, on the reverse strand, counting down.
TGCATCTAAAATTCCATCTATGAGTCTTGATCATACACTTTTGCATTAGATTTTATTAACGTTGTTGTCAGCTTCATTTCATGAAAATTTTGTAAAATAAAATTAATTATAAAAATGTTTTTTAACCATTTAAAAAATTGCCAAATGGTGGAATGGTTTAAGATAGACTGTTGCTTTGTTTTGAGCCATTTTTTTCGTTAATATGTGTTTTTATATTCAAGATATAAGCGTTTAAAGTTTCGCACTTTGGGGCAACATATCTCCAAGGGTATATAAGATAGATTTTTTTAAACAATTTTCTGGGGCTCTCTAGACATGCCCCAACAACGTACCATCGCATTTATGCGCACATTTATGAACACCCTGTATAGCAAATTTTATTTTTCGTTAGATCAATTTTTAAAATTGACTTAAAAAATAATTAATAATACGCTAGATAAGTAAACTCTCGATAGTCAAATTTATATATCATAAAAAAAACTATTCTATGTTATTATACTCTTCGCAAGACTAGGTCCGAAGAGTATATTGCAATCGATACGAAAATCCTAAAATCGCCAATTTTCATCCTAGAGCAAAAATTCTTGCAGATTCGTGCGTTTCATGATTTTTTAAGATTTTTATTTTTTGTCCGTCGGTCGGTGTGTATGTATGTCACGTTTCTTGTAAACACGCTATCTTAAGAACCAAAATTCCAATCCAATTCAAATTTTAAGGAAAAATCGATCTCTAAAAGAGGAAGATCCCTATTGTTTTTGATAAGAATCCGAATACTACAAAGCCCCCTTTTCAGCCCCCCAAATGAAAAAAAAATCGTAGCTCGATTATTATTAAATTTACAAAAAGAATTATTCGACATAAAATATAGACAATTTAATTCTTCATCAAAAAGGATTCTTAGTTTTTTTATCCGACCCCCCAATTACCCCTCTGCACCAAAAAAACCTCCTATCTCCGTTATTATTCAATCTACAAAAAAAAATATTTTTTACAAAATAAATAAAAATTTAATTTTTCATTAAAAATGTTGCTTCATTTTTTGTAAAGTTAGCCAGTAAGGTTAAAAAAACAAAAACTAAAAGATTTCAGTAGCAAAAAACTTCCAAGTCCAAAATGCGTCACGCGTCGGTCAAGGAGGCCATGCCAAAAATATTTCAAACAAAGAAACAAAGCCAGCTGTCAGAACAAATAACCTCAAATATCTTAAACGTCAGAACTGTCGTTTATTCTCTTCGTTAACTAAATTCTTCGTGTTTTCTGTTAATAGTTTGCACTCTTCGCAGATTTTATTTACATAATTTTTTTTATAAGAAACTATTAATTATCCTGTAATAATTTTCTCGCGAAGAGTATCCCATAGAATGTGTAGCAATTATATAGAAAATTATTTAGCTTTGATTTACAAAATATAAAACTACACTTCTACCGATTCCGAATTCTACTCGAGCTACTTATTTGCGAAGAGTAACTTCTACGCGTTTCGACTTCTACCCATTCTAGTTTCCTTACTTGAAAACCTCGTTGAAAACTATAGTTTGAAAATATCCCTGGAAAAATTAAAAAACTTGCAGCAACAACGTAACATTACTTTGTTGGATGAAATATACGAAGTAATAGTATTGATATAATCCGTATAAGTTTATAATAAATTCCTTGAACCGAAAAATCAAAATTACATAAAGTAAAAAATGGTGATTTGCTTAAATATGTGACCAAAACCGTACAAAAGCATTAGTTAGAGATATTTTGATTCAGCATAAGTACGTGCTAATTCGTAATTATTCAAAAGTAGTAAAAATTAAAAACAAAAACCCCGCAAACAAACTCAACTACTTGCAGAAGAAAATCAGCATAAAAAATTGACCCAAAGGAAACTGATTGCTGACGGAAATATGAAAAATTTAATAAATTTTTATTGATATACAATTTATTTTATTGATTATAATAGATATGTATAATAGATATTTTATAAATAGACCAAGATAGTAAAAAAACATAACGAATCTAGCAAAAAATACACAATAGCCAGATTTGTTTATACTAGATGAATTTTGCAAAAATTATTCCTCTCAAAAAATTCGCTCTAAAAAATTTAAACTTAATTTTTTTTAAATGTCCATACCCCTTTAAGGGCCCAAATGGGATGTAGAAACTTTTTAGAAGAAAAGTATGAATTTTAAGTAGTTGGGCACCTTATTTTGTATCTGTTTACCAAACCAAGTTTGGTGTAAATCTAACAAAATTGAATATAATTCTTGGGCGTCCCCTAGGACGAAGGAATTTTTTTAAAAAAGTAATTTTTGCAGAAACCTTTTTAAAATATTATTTAGCACCTATTAGAAAAAATTGCTGCAGATCCATCGTAATCTAATGTTGCAAATAAAGGGGGCTTTTACGCTCCCTTAAACACATATGAGTGTGCATTTTGTCGATTTAGCTTCCTGAATAGATACAAATAATCTGGCTGTTGTGTATTTTTTGCAAGGTTTGATTTTTGGTTATATTTGGGACCCCTTATTTTAAAACGACCATAGATAGTGAATGAAATCCGTAAAATTAAGGAAAACCAACCTCCTCCAATTTTAAAAAATGCAGCAATAAATCAAACCAAAAAAAAGTATGATTAAAATAAAAATTTGAGGTCGGAAAATTTAAATAGTTATAGTAAATTATAAACTTACCGAATGTTGTAAGTAAAATAACAATGTTTGCAATATGGTTCGTTTCTCTTAACAAATAGAACGATTGTTTTACTTTTAAATTTAAAGCTGCAGGCAGGTACTTTCACTTTTGGTAAGTCAGTAAGTCACCCAAGTGTAGGAGCTTAATTAACAGGGTCTTCGATTTTAAAATAAGGTGCTTAAAAACTTGATGATTTGCACAACGGATATTAAAAATTAACAACCTCTACTTTTTACATAATTTTTTACGAAACAAAAATTCTAGTCCTCAGACAATTTCAATTTGACAATCAGATGTTATCACTTGTCAGTTGTCACTTGACGTCCTACTTGACGTAATTACAGATCCGGGATACTGGCACATTGTGAAAATTTTTGGGGAACATCAGTGGAAGTGCTTAAAAAAATTTCGTTAGTGCTTAAATAATAAACCCCACAAAAATAATTTAAAAAATTAAGTGTTAAGCTTGCCCCTCAAAAATTAATCAAAAATAATAAATTTGGTCTTAAATGATCGGAAATATAAAAATGAGTTTGTGCATCAAAAATCCTTACTTGATAACTTTCTCAGTTTCTCCTGTAATTATTTTTCAGTAATCTAATTACTTTTTAACAAAATTATGCAGTTGAGGCCCTTTTTTTAAATTTCGCGCCAAAAATATTTAAAAATGTGTAATTTCCCAAAATTTATTAATGTTTTTGAATTTCGCGCAATAAAAATAATTACATTTTGCGCCAAATATACTAACAGATTTGAAATTTCCCGCCAAAATTTATTGAGGTTTTTGAGTTTTGCGGCAAAAATAACAATAAACTTAAATTTCGCGTCAAAAAAAGCAATCGGGAATTTTTTTAAAGTAATTTTAATAATGAAATTTTTTTTTTTTAAATGATTCTAGTTAGCAATCGATTATGTACATTAGACAAAAACTCCGTGAATAACCATTTATGGTTACAAGTAATCGTAATCATTAATCGATTACTTTCAAAGTAACCATTCCACACCCTGAAAGTATTTAAGATAATATTCTGTCTCTTTCTTTCACATAAAATAAAATGAGAGTATTAATAAAACCCAGCGGGGTGATTACGGAATATCGCTTCGTACGAAACCTAATGGTCTTCTTTAAAGTACCTTTAAAACAAAGTAGTAGTAGTTATTAAGGATCTTTAGTCTTCTTATGTAGGTTTCGTACGAAGCGATATTCCGTAATCAGGAGCTCGATATCCGAGATCCGCTTCGCACTCGCTTCGTGTAGTTTTCATGTGAACGAGGGAAGACCATATTTTCGAGTCATCGCATCGTCTAAAAACGCTGTTCCACTGCTTTGGACCAAGCGAAGCTATCGTGTGATGTGAATATGATGCAAATATCATGCGCATTATGCAAGACTAGAGTGAGTTGATATAATAGAGTGAAGCCACTCTTGACAGACGTCAAACTCCCATATGGTAATTTTGTTGTTGTAAGGTTGACAACCCTGTACATTTTTTCAGTGACTTTGAAATCTTTCAAATTTTGAAAGAAATGTCGCACATATGCGTACCATTTTTTATTTAATTTTAAATTTAAATTTTGAAAGAAAAAAAATAAAAAACAACTTAGAACCTGAGAAGCTCAATTTAAAATTAGTATACCTTACGTGATATGATAAACGTTGATAAAAGTTTACAACTTTATTGAAAAGAATACAATTTACTTTGTCAAAATGAACCAAAATAAAACTATTATCATTCATAAAACTACGGTTTTGGATCTTCTTAAAAATGGCTTCCTTTAAACAAATGGACTGAATATTTTCAAAAAAGATGTCCCGACGGTTATTGAATACCCACATTATTTTCATTAGACTCTTTCTACCATTTTTGTCCACCAGTTTGTCCAAAGTTTGTTGAGGTTTTTTCTTCCACAAGACAATTTTCGTGCTATAACCTCTTGCAAAACATCCAATAATCTTTATCGCAAATGCCTCCAAAATTATTTGATACTTTCAATCGAGAGCGTTTTAATTCTTCTTAAAATGTTACTGTATTTTGTACATATTTTAAAATTTGACGTTTTACAATTTTTGAAAACTTTTCGTTTAGAAACGTCAAAATTCAAAATAAGCAAATTACAAAATAAAGTAACATTTTAGGAAAAATTAAAGGCTCTCGATTTAATTAAAAGTATTAAATATTTTTGGAGGCATTTGCGTGCGATGAAGATTAAAGACACTAGAAAGAATGAAGATTAATGGATATTTGCAAGAGATCATCTCATCGAAAATTGTCTTTTGGAAGAAATAGTCTCAACAAACTTTGAAAGGACAAAAATATTAGAAATAATGTGGTTATTGAATAGAGTCGATGCATCTTTTTTAAGAATATTCAGTCCAGAATATTATGAATGACACTAGTTCCTGGTTTTTCTACCTCAGATTATTTTACTTTTAGGACTATTCTGGAGGATTACTTAGTTATCTATTAAAACTAATAACTTTCTGTTGGTCGAGTAAACAAAATCGTGAACTTTTTAATCCATACTGGTATTATAAAACAATAATGTTGTATTTTTATTAAAATAAACATTAAAAAGTAAATCTAAAAAAATGCCATCGTGGTATATTTTTTTAATATTAATGTATAAAGCTTCCTCAGAATATTCTAGCATAATTATACTCCTCGCAGACAAAGTCGAAAACGAGGAGTATATTGTGGTTGTTTTGAAAATTCTAAAATCGTCAAAAATCATCCTAGAGCAAAAATTCTTGCAGATTCGTGCGTTTCATCGAATTTTGAACAACTTTCAAAAAATCCGTCTGTCTGTCTGTCTGTCTGTCTGTCTGTCTGTCTGAACTCTGTCACGTTTTTTGTAAACACGATAACTTGAGAACAAAGACCCCAATCATGTTCAAATTTTCAGGAAAAATCGTTCTTATTAAAATCTTGGTTGGGATTGTTTTTGAGAAAAATCAGATAATGACAAAGGGGGCTCCAGAGCCCCCCAACTGGAAAAAAATTCATATTTCGGTTATTCTAAAATGCACAAAAATTTTTTTTTTATAATTTTAAAGCCATTCCAATTCTTTGCAAAAAGTAATCAAAAGTTTTTTTTGTCCGACCCCACATAAGCCCCCCAATTAAAAAAAAAGCCATATCTTCGTTATTTCTCAATTTACAAAAAATAATGAAGTTATAAAAATAAAAGAAAATTAAATTTTGTATTAAAAAGTATTTTTTGTTTTATTTTTTGGCAAGTTTTTAAGACAAAAAAGGCCAAATGAAAGATTTTTAGTGATATAAAAGTTCTAAGTCACGTAAGTCTGGGCTCGGTCAAGGTGGCTTTGCAAAAAAAATCAAAACAAATGCATCTTTCTAAAGCCTAATTAAATCCTAAACGTCAGTGTCAGAATTGATACTTATTTATGCTCTTCGCTAATAAAATTCATTTTTTGTTATGAGAGAGTTAATAGTTTGGCCCCTTCGCAGATTTTTTTAAATAATGTTAAAAAATTGCTTTTTTTAAATTTTATTAGTTATTGTCCTATTACTGCGAGGAGTATCCCATTAAATGTCGGCATTTTATAGAAAAATCTAACCGGTTCATTGCTGTAACCCACTCGCAGATCTAACCCACCCGCTAAACTAACGCACCCGTTGACCTAACCCACTCTAGTTTGTTTTAAAATAGCCTAAACAAGATTTATAAAAAAATATGTTTTTCTCAAGTACGCCAATGAATTATTTTGATTTGTTACATAACCTATATTTAAAAATTTGGCAGATTTTACACCAAGTTACCAGATTTTTCAAGGGAGATTTTCGGACCAGCTATCGAGAGCTCCAAAATGCAATATAGAAAGAGAGTTCCGCTATTTCCCTCCTTTGAGCGTCCAAACTCTTTTATCATCAACTATCACTATGCAAGACTATTAACCCATAGATGCGGAAACATGAAATATATTTTTACTTTAATGTTTGTGTATGTTTTTTCAAAAGGAAAATTAGGAAAATAAGGATTTTGAAAATTATACATCAGATCCGAGATCATATCTTGCATTTAAATAAACAAATTAACAAAATTTCAAACAATGATAGGCATATGAAATAAAATTTTACACAAACAAATAATTTTAAACTTCTTATTTTCTTTTTAGCGCTGCAGAAAAAACTGTCAACGACCACATTTAAATTCTCGTTAAAAAATTTATAATTAAATTTTTTTACCGTATCTAAATATAATCAATAATAAGGGAAATACGGCGACCCCTCATAATCTGAGAAAAGTGAAAAATGGTTTATATGAAGAAGACATCGAAATGCGGTTTTCATCAATCAAAAAAACAAAAAATAGGTGTAACCCGCCAATACTCATTAAAAACATAACACACTGTACACACTGTACACTGTATTTGGGTACGTGAGTTTCCTCTTTGCTTAAGTTTTAAAGAAAAGTTAAATAAAAAATTATAAAGTTAAGTAAAAAATTACCACAAATTGTCAATGGGGCTGCACCTTCTGAAAAAATTTCTAGGTTAACCCAGACCCTTAAGCCCCTTTAAGTCGGCGCCCCTTTAATTAATCGATTTAACCCGCTCCTATCGTAATTTTAAAACTAATAAAAACAATTGAGAGGTAGAAGGTAAATAAGTAAAAATAAAATTTTATAAAGTAAAAAAGCATTATACAGGGTGTTGCTAAATAACTAGGAAAAAATTTAGGGGGTAATTCCTGAACCCATTTTAAGCAAAAAAGTTTATACAGGGTGTTTCCGAAAGTCGTTTTAATAATTTAACCCGGGATTCCTTACCCAAAAATAGTTCGATTAAGCCCCATTTACCTGTATCCAAATGTGCACCGTTTTCGAGATACAAGCTGTTTTCCAAAACCAAAATTTTTATGTTTTTTTTTTATTACTATTAAATGAAACAACATAGAAAAACAAAATTTGGTATAATTGTCTTACTTTTTATGATCGACACAATGGTCGTAAAGAGAAACCCATAAATTTATTACATAACCTCAAAATGGGACACCTGCGCCCCCTCTTGGGGCATAACTTTTTTTGTATTAGAATTTTCAAAAAATAAATTATTTTATCGGTAAGATACGTTTAATACGAAAAAAAAATTATGCCACATTTTTTTTGAAAAAACCAACCCGTTTTTAAAATTATTCACATTTCATAATTTCATGTTGCATTCTGGTTTTTGAAATATTTTTGCAATTTTTTTTTCTTGAAAACTTAAGACTCTTATAAACTATCGTTAACAAAAAAAAACTAGAATTGGCCCCACAATAGGACACTGGGCCCCCTTTTTGGGGCACCTGACCCCTTTTTGGGGCTCATATTTTTTTTATTTGTAAAGAAAAGAATACTAGGCGTTTGAAGATTTTATTACAGAAAAAGTACATCATTGTCATCACATAAAGTCCGGTGCCCCAAAAGGGGGCCCAGTGTCCTTTTGTGGGGCAAATTTAAATATTTTTTTTGATTACGCTAGTTTATAATAGTTTTAAGTTTTCAAGAAAAAAAAATTGCAATAATATTTCAAAAGGCTCCAAAAAGGGGGCCCGATGCTCCAAAAAGGGTGCCCAGTGTCCTATTGTGGGCCCAATTCTAGTTTTTTTTGTTTACGCTAGTTTATTCTATGTTGTTTCATTTAATAGTAATGAAAAAAAACATAAAAATTTTGGTTTTGGAAAACAGCCTGTATCTCGAAAACGGGGCACTTTTAGATACGGGTAAATGGGGCTTAATCGAACTATTTTTGGGTAAGGAATCTCGGGTTAAATTATTGAAACGACTTTCGGAAACATCCTGTATAAACATATGTCCGAAAATCCTTCTTTTCTGAGATACAGGGTGCCAAAGTTTCTAAAAAAAACTTTTTTTTAAAGATTATCTAAAAACTAGACCAGATATTTATTTGAAACCTAGCACGGGTAATTTTCTTGCCCTAAGGCATAAAGTGCGATAGAAAAAAATAAAAAATTTAAGCGGCACATTTGGAGGTACCATGAGAGTTGTTCACCCCTAACTTTTTTGTGTGTTACTTTTTTGATATTTTCATAAAATAATTGGAAGCCTTAGAGTATGATGTTTAAAATTAATGTCTTGTTCTTTTTTCATAAAACCAACCGTTTTTGAGAAAAAAATTCAAAGTTGCAACACCCTGTATTTAAACTAACAGAAAAATAATAATTTTACTCAAGATACATCAAAATAACAGAAATATAAATTATAATTTGTATAAATAGGAGAAAATTGCCGATTTTTTAATTTTTAACAATAAAATTGCCCATCAGTGACATACAATCAAGTGCGCAAGACCAAACGACCATCAATTCCTTGTTTTAATTGGTAAATTATTAAATATGGAGGAAATCGCATGAGTTCTCGGTAATACGTATTTTAGTTTTAAGAGATTCGAGTTCCCAACAAATGTCAAACTTCCCACATCGCTTCCCATATCGCTTCGTGTGATACTCCGTTATTACTGTCCAGCACGCAGCTGTGTGGTGATCAACGAAATTCAGAATAGGTACACTTGTTTGGATATTCTAAGAATGGAATAATTCTATTCTTGGAATAGATTTTATTCTGACAGTTCCAAATTTCTGGAAAATGGGGGTATATACAACATAACCCAAAAAATCTTGTTTTTGTTTACCTTAAAGAATTTGAGCGGTAATTATGTAATCGCAAATTATACCATTGTGGGCCCCATTTGTGCCCCAAAAAATAACAATTTAACATCATAACCTATGCAAAATTTACGCTTGACATTTCTATTAGGTTAGGTATGTATCCCCACTTTTTCATTCTCTTCATTCGTGCTGTTTTGCAAGAATAAATAGGATGACCGTTCAGGCAGAATAGGGAGAATAACCAAACAAGTGTGCATAATGTTTTTTGCTTTTGACTTTTGACAGCAATAAAATTTGTCAAAGGATTCTACTGTCGCCTTCGCCTTGTGATTTTAAAGTTTGGTTAAGGTGTGTAAACCATTATTCCGATATTTTTTCGTAAATTGTAATTAATACAACTTAAAATATGGCTCTACACGTACCCAAAGCTCCAGGCTTTTCTCAAATGATGAAGGATGGTGCCAGGGTAAGTTTAAAATCAAAATATCCACCCATAAATAAACATGTGGTCACGGCACCAATGTAATGGATGATGAATGTCTAATAATAATTAATTTATGTATTTTTAGTACTTCTCTGGATTAGAAGAGGCAGTCATCCGAAATATTAATGCTTGTAAAGAGTTTTCCCATTCAGTGAGATCAGCGTATGGACCAAATGGAATGAATAAAATGGTTATAAATCATTTGGAAAAGCAGTTCGTCACCAGTGATGCCGCTACGATTATAAGAGAACTAGATGTTGAACATCCTGCAGCCAAATTAATGATTCTAGCAAGTCAAATGCAAGACTCAGAAGTTGGGGATGGGACCAATTTTGTTATAATTCTTGCCGGGGCTCTTTTGGGTATATGACAAGTTTTAAGTCATAGAATTCTAAGTACATATATTTCCTTTTATAGAATGCTCCGAAGAATTGATTCGGTTAGGTGTTACTGCAACCGAAATCGCAGAGGGATATGAAAAGGCCCTTGAAAAATGCCTAGAGATATTGCCATCTCTAGTTTGCAAAGAAGTTAAAGATATAAGAAATATTCCTGAAATAACAAAAGGAATTGCAACTGCTATTCAGTCTAAGCAATATGGAAATGAAGACTACTTGGCTACATTGGTTGCAAAAGCCTGTGTTTCTATTCTACCTGAAGAAACCACATTTAACGTCGACAATGTAAGAGTTTGCAAAATTTTGGGATCAGGGCTTCACAGTTCACAAGTAAGTATTATAATGTCAATATTTTAAATAATACTGTAATAATTCTTGTATTTTGAATTCATTCAGGGTCACTATTAATTTGATAATCTTGTAAAAAAGTAAATCGCATTTATTTAAGACCCCACTTACAGTAAAAAATTACGTCTAAGTAATAAAGTTATTCGCTTTTGTTAAAAAAAAATCTTTTAACATGTGATTTTAAAAATTAAAAAAAAATATATTTGATTTAAATCAATAATTTTTCAAAAAAAATCAGTTGATTTATATCATGATTTAATCATTCATTAAATTCAAAAAGATCATATAATTGCAAGAATGATCAAATTAATAAACGAGACAGTTTTGAAAATTGTGTGTTTCTATCCTCAGTCTGGAAATAAATAACTACTTATACAGGGTGTCCAATTGATATAGTACACTGAGTTAACCACATATTTCTTGGACCAAAATAAGAAAAAAAGTTCGTATGAACATATGTCCGATTTTGACTTTTTTTTAACTTACAGCCCCCAAGAATGCCCACTGTAAACACTTTTTTCAAGATTTTAAGTGAGTAATTAGATAGATCAAAAAGACCTATAAAATTTTTTGAAAAAATTATTCGTTTCGGAAATATTTCAAAAAAACTGATTTTTAAGGGGTTTTTTAGAGGGCTGTAACTAACTAAGGGGGCAAAATCGGAAACATGTTTATATGAACTTTTTATTTATTTTGGTCCAAGGAATATGTGGTTAACTCCATGTACTATATCAATGGGACACCCTGTATATCATATAAAAGGGCAAGAACATATTTACATGTTTTTTATTATGAACGCTACAATCCTTGCTTTCATATAATAAAAAACACGTATTTTTTTATTTAAAATCAACTTTCCTCATCGCATTTAATGTTATTACTATTTTTATCTTGTGTAATTAGCAATTAATTAGGGAGCGAGCGGCCAGGCCGCTTGGACAGTGATCACACGATCACTGAAGTCATGCAACGTCTGGCTAGGTTAGTACTTGGATGGGTGACCACCCAAGTACTAGTCGAAAGGCTCGCAACCTCGTGGTTCGGAACCCACGTTAAGCAGTAGGTCCCCCTTGTTCTTAATCCGGACAGCCTTAGGCTTTGGAGTAGCCTGGCTACGTGAATGTAGGGTTACAAACATTAATGTCAGTACTTTCTTACCCTTTTTTAATTAGTGGTTACTTATTTTCAGACTGAAGATGGGAACATACCATTTTTGAAACTGTCTCGTTTATTAATTTGAATATATGATTTTGCCGTTATACCGATTTTTACTCCTAAATTGTTAAATAAGAAATAAAAAAATTCCTAGGTTAATGCAAGTGTTAAACATTTGTGTTTTTTTAACAGGTGGTCCAAGGTATGGTCTTCAAAAGACATGTGGAAGGTGAAATCACCAAAGTACTTAATGCAAAAGTAGCCCTTTACGGTTGTGCAGTTGATATCATTCAAACAGAAACCAAAGGAACAGTATTAATAAAAACAGCTGATGAACTCATGAACTTCAGCAGAGGAGAAGAAAATCTTTTGGAGTTGCAAATAAAAGCTATAGCAGATACTGGAGCTAAAGTCGTTGTTGCTGGAGCCAAATTTGGAGACATGGCGCTTCATTACATCAATAAATATGGCCTTATGGCAGTAAGACTAAACTCCAAATTTGATCTGAGACGTTTAAGCAAAACCGTAAGTTTATTTTTTTATTTGAGGGATTTCAATCGAGTAAACACTTATTTTGTAGCATAGTCTGTTACTAATTAGCTTTGTTCGTTGTGATCAAAATCCCAGTTTTAAACTAGTTCCGGACTGTTTTCAAACTGTCAATGTCTGCGCACATCAAAAAAATGAACTGTTTCTGGCATCATTCTTATAGTTTTAATTACTGTGTTTAATTTTGGGGAAATGAAAACTTAAAAAATAACTGTCACGTTCTGTTGCCGAGTATAAACGTTCAGCACCTATCATTGTCGCACGCAGGTATCGCTTTTTATCTCTCTGGTTGATAGAAATACCTTAAAATAGTGTTTTTTCCTCTTTCTTATTGAAAGGAAATATTTGTTGTCTGCAGTTGATCATATTTCTGTTAAAAAAGAAGTGTGGTGACAGTTCAAAATTAAAATAGTACTAAGGATAGTAATTATTTATTTTTGTTTATTCAAGATAACATTTTCGTAATCGCACACAATCGCCATTGTCATTTTTAACAAAGCCCTTATTACAAAAACAGTCTTCGTTGCAAGAAAGAATGCATGCTTCAACCTGTCCTCCATTCTTACAAGTTGGGGGGCACCAAGTCCCACATTGGTTATAATGTGCATTAGCACCGCATTTCCATTCTGAAAAAAATATAATTTTTTAATTATAAAAAACTGGCATTATCAAGACTTATTTAAAATAAATTAAGAATGTTTTAAAAAGCTAACTGCCAAATAATCAAGATGTACGGTAAATATTTTCAAGCTAACTAAGCTTGTTTAAAAACGTTTCCTCTTATTTGCGGACACCCAATTTGCGGACATAAACGGAAAGGTTAGAGGTAGTGAGTTTTTTTTACCCGGGTAAACTCCAATATGCATATTTTTTTTTGAATTTCATGGTTTTAGACTGACTTTTATGAAAACACTGAGGGACATTAGGTTAGGTAGGTTACGTTTTGCTGCTAAAATGAAAATATAAACTCTAGCTATGTCTGGGCCTAGCCGTGCGTCTAAAATTGTGTGCATTACACTGAAGAACATATTACTAGGTGTTGTTCTCGGTGTTGTATTGTAAAAAATGTATCATCACATTATCAGAAAGCATTGTAATTTAAAATTATTTAATCTTTATATTGAATAAAAGCATAAAATATTATTACTGACTTCTGCACGTAAACATCTCAAATTTAAGGATAATCCTTTTCTTACTGCAAGTATACGGATTAACTCTTACTTAATGACTATGTCTGCAATTTGGAGAGTATTTTGGAATGTCCGCAAATAAGAAGGCTTCGTTTAAAAATATCCACCCTAAATCTCTTAATCTTAGATTACAGCATATGACAACAGGGGAATAATCATAGTTATTGATGTATTACTCCGTATTTTTACATATTTTGTTCAAATTTATAAAAAATAATTGACATTCAGGGAGATGAGTTTTACGAACTTTTGAGTGCACAGAGCAAGCATCCCATTTATGAATTTGAAACCCAAGTCTAACTATTATTAAATAAACTATGGTGGTAACCGACCTTCCTAAAGAAACACAATCAAAAATATTAAAGAGAACATAACATCCAAAAGGTGTTGCATCTGACACAACATATTCTAATTGTCAAATTTTGACACACAAATTAAGATAAAATTAAAAAATAAGCCAAGAATTTGTTAAAAATATAATTTGATTTTAGAATTTTTAAAACAATCACAATATACTGCTTGTTTTCGACTTAGTCTGCAAGAAGTATCAAAATATTTACCTTTCTCCGGAATCATACTGACACCCGAAACTAAAACTATTAAAAACGGCAATATCCAATTCATTTTTGTAACTTTTAAATTTTTGATTGTTACAGATACTAACTTAAATTTGGTGTGTTTTCAAAATTATTTACAAAAAGTGGATCTATTTACTATTTATAAATAAATTTAATCTTAATGCTAATGTAGCGAAAAATTTAACGATTATTATTCATGTCTACAAATTTACATGCTTTTTTTAAATTATTCAGTTTTATAACTAGGCATTAATTATTAATTAACCATCCAATGGTTTTTTTAAACAATTGCTGTATGTACATTTGTTTCAGTATTCCCCAACGTAACTTTTTTTATCATTAAAGAAATAAAAACCGTTAGGTACTTTGTACGAATTGTAATTTCCTGCATTCTGATTATAATTTTTAAGTTTAGTTTTAAAGTTACTTAAAATTTTATTACAACTATATTATTTATTTATTGTTATTAGTTTTATTATACTCTTCACAAGACTATGTCCGAAAAGTATATTGCAATTCTAAAATAGTCAATTTTTATCGTTGAGCAAAATTCTTGCAGATTTGTGCGTTTTATCTAGAGTTGTGCTTTTGACCAAAAAGTTTTTGACGGGTCAAAATTTTTGGTATTAATACGGTCAAATGAGGTATTATTCCTAAAAAACTTGTATTTAATGAAAAATCAAAAATCTTACGGATAAAAATAAGTACCTAATGTTACTATTTTTTTTATTCTATTTCAGTATTTTTTATTGCTACTTGTATAGTTCTTGGTAAAAATCATTTTTCATAAAAGGAAGAACCCTATTGGTTTTTGAACAAATCAAATAGAAAAAAAAGGGGCAGCGGAGCGCCCCAACTGTTAACAAAAAAAGTATTATTGTGGTTTTTTGTCTGAATAGATTTTTTTTTATTAATTTATACTAATAACTAATTATTGTGGGGATCAAAATACCGTATTAATACCTGGTAAAAATCTTGGTCAAATACCACAGGCACATCTCTAGTTTTATCAAATTTTGTCGATCGCGATCGGTCGGGTGTATGTCACGTTTCTTGTAAACAAACAAAATGTTAAGAACCAAAAGTCCAATCCAATTCAAATTTAAAAAAATAAATCAATTGACTAGGAATTTCTTGTGCAAATTAATTAAAGTAGCTTTTTTTTTCCAAAAGTTTTTGTTTATTTTCTTCTTCAGGGTAGCCTTTAAGTTATAAAATAGATAATCAATCTTTTATAAGAGAAAGTTCCCAATTGTTTTTGGTAAGAATCGAACAAACCCCAGATTTGTGTTTTTCATCGAATTTAAACAACTTTGAAAAAATCCGTCCGTTGGTCGATAGTCGGTCTGTGGCATGTACCGTTTCTTAAAAACACGCTATCTCAAAAACGGAAAGTCCTATCAAATTTGCAGTAAAAATCGATCCTTATTAAAGAGAAAGTATTAAAAAGGCCCCATTAAGGGGCCCGAAGTAAAAAAAATCATAAAACAGATAATTTAGTTCTCTACCAAAAAGTATTCGTTACTTTTCAATCTTGCTATAAAACATGACAGTGAAAAATGTAAAAATTTTAAATTTGACTGATCCATGGCAAGAGTCGGGCCGCAATTGTGTGGACCGCACGTTACCTTTAATAATCAAAGAGAAGTCTTAAAAAAGTAATTCTCGTAATTTATCCATAAAAAGTCTTGGGAATATGATTTCTGTTATTTTTTATTATAAAACTAATATTATAAAGAAATTGAAATGCAAAATGTACATACCCCACTTTCAGGTTGGTGGAACCGTCCTACCACGTCTTACAGCCCCAACTTCCCAAGAGCTTGGTTACTGTGACGTAGTGTGTTTAGAAGAACTTGGAGATACCCCAATTGTTGTGTTCAGATTGGAAGGAAAAGAATCAAGAGTATCAACCATTGTTATTCGTGGAGCTACAGATAATTTTATGGATGATGTTGAACGTGCTATTGATGATGGTGTCAATACCTTCAAGGTAAATATTCTTGTAGATTGTTGATTGCATTTCTGTGATAAAAAGTAAAAAGGGTATAAATGTAAATTCGTCATTTGTGCATGTCAGAAATCGTGTTCTTACAAATCTAATACAATACTACCTCAATTTTGTATTGTTAGCTAAAAAAAGATTTCGCTGAATGTGTATGACTGATTTTACCGTAAATATATGAATATTATTATTAGAATTAGTTAATGGAGCGTATTCGTACAAAAATTGGTTGGGGTTACTTAGAAGATCTGTCATACCACCTGTCGTTTTAGATGCTAACTGACATTACTTCTGAATTTTATATTCTTATCAAATATAACGCTAATATACCAAAAAACAACAAACTGTCGGTTTAAAATATTCTACGTATCAGCTAAATACGTATCAGCTAAAAGGTTTGTATAACATTTTCGGATTGTTTTACAACTTCAATTCTTCATAATTGGGTAAAAAAGGACATAATGACTCATTCACAAAAGAACTTTTAATGCGAAATCCGTGCATCCGAAAATTGCGGATTATTTTAAACATTCACGGAAATCCTTTTGTAAATGAGTCATAATTTTCTTTTTTTACCTAATTATAAAGAATTAAAGATGTAAAACACTCTCTAAATGTTATACAAACCTAGATGGTACATTGAATGTTTTAAACCGACAGTTTGTTGTTTTTGGCTATATTAGCGTTATATTTGATGAAAGTATGAAATGTAGAAGTAATGTCAGTTAGCATCAAAAACGACCGGACGTATGACAGATCTCCTCGGTAACCCCTACCAATTTTTGTACGAATACGCTCCATTAAAAAACTAATTTTTGTTTATGTCAAAAACAGTTATACCCTTTTTCCTATTTGCCACAGATTTGTCCTAGAACCTGACCTATCTTTCTAGTCATCTTGGTGTTGGTTTTTTAATAATTGAACCTTTTACTTTTTAGGGAATTGCAAGGGATGGTCGTTTTCTAGCTGGAGCAGCAGCAACCGAAATCGAATTAGCCTGTCAACTATCTCAATATGCTGATACTCTTCCTGGTTTGGAACAATATGCTGTAAGAAAATTCGCTGTTGCTTTGGAAGGTTTTGCCAAAGCATTAGCCGACAACAGCGGTCACAGATCAACAACTGTTCTTGAAAAACTTATCGAAGCTCATAAGGTTTGTGTAAATAATATACTTCTTACTGACTGTAAAAATGTTTATACTTTTGGTATTCTATATCCCAAATTCGTCAATATTTATTTTTATACAAAAATTTTAAATTCGTTTGCTTTATGACTTTTTAGCTATTGACAAGTTATACAGGGTGTGCGCGTTTAGTTTTCTTTTATTTTGCATGACAAATCTATGGTAGGAAGGCAAAATATAAGAAGATAAGTATTTTTACATTTATTTTATACGAAAACTTAAAAAATTTACAACTTGGATCAGCCATTATACATGCTGTAAAATCTATTTGCTCGTCTAGCTTTTTACTATTGCGTTCAGAACCCGACTACCTCCTTTTTCTTACTTAAAATTATATAACGTGCGATCCACAAAATTTGACGTCGACTCTGGCTGTGGAACGTCAAAAATATGACAAACGACAATGTTTTAACAATGAAAAAAATTTAAATTTTACAAATGCATGGCAAGAGTCGACGTCAAATTTTGTGGATCGCACGATACAACTTAGGCCACAGTTTTTAGCGTTATTATTGAAGAAATTGTTTGAAATATTTACAATATAACTCTTTTTAAAATACCTTTTGTTTGGCAGATTTTTTATTTTTATTTATAAAATGCGCTCGAGCTCTTTAAAATTTAAAAGTAAAAGAAGTCTTTATAATTTAAAATTTAATTAGTTTTAAATAAAACTTTTAAATCTTAAAACTTGGGTTTCAAATTCACAGATCTTTTAATCTGTGCTCCAAGAAGCTCGTATAAGTCATCTCCGTTGAGCTCCCACAAATTCTACTAAATAGCACATCTACATGAGGAGCTCAACGTATATTAAAACTAATTGTAGTTTTGAAAACTACAAAAATAGGGCTAGAAACGTATTATGGATTCATTTAAATTGGTTATTTCTTTGTGTTGAAAATCTGACTTCAAAAATCATACTATTTTTGTCTTTTTTTTTCGACTTCGGATACATTTTTTTGTTTATATACATGGTATATACGTGGCCTATGCCAAACCATAATACGTTAATTTACCATGGATTTTTTAAGCTTAAAAATGATTAAAATTGGAACTTACGTTTTTCCCTAATATGTGGTTGTAAAGATTTCAATGTGGAAAGATAAACACCAAAAGTACTATTTTACCATATTTTTATTATTTCTTGCATTCAGTATCACTGAGTGCAACTACGAACTTTTGAGTGCATAGCACAAATCAAATTATAATCCCTTTACTTTTAGGGAGGCAACAAACATGCGGGCGTGGACATTGAAGCAGAAAACGATATATGCAACGCTGTCGAAAAAGACATCCTCGATCTCTACACTGCAAAATACTGGGGTTTAAAATATGCAGTAAATGCCGCCGCCACGATTCTCAGAGTTGATCAAATTATTATGGCTAAACGAGCTGGAGGTCCCAAAGCACGTCAACCTGCAGGCAGTGATGACGAATCCTAATTTATTTTGCCCGTACGTTTTTCATTTTACTTAATTTAAACCTTAATCGCTTAGCTCATATAATTATTTAATTTGAATTATATACTTCACCTTTTATTAATAAATTTTTTAGTTAACCCAAAATCTTCTCCACTGTAAAGGATGTTTCACAATGAATTTTCGCGCCTTCCCCAATTTTCTCTATTTGCGCTATTTATTAAAACTATCATTTTAATTTTAAATAGCAAAAGGGGCCAAGTAACACCTTATTTGAAAGCTCTTGTCATATTCTACACAAATATAAAAAAAACATTAAATTTGTCAAAAAAAAAAATGTTGTAATTATTTTTTAGTTTCTTTTTTACTTTTTAAAGCATTTTTTATCAAATTTTGCTGCCTACAGGTAGATAAATTTATAAATAGCATATTTATAAAAATGGACACCCTTAAAGTAAAAATAGACCATTTTTTCGAATTTATTGTTTACCTGACAATCATAAAATTTAATTTTTCAAAATGATTAAAAACGTCTAATTTTATTTTAATGGTGACCATTTTCTTTTAATAAGCTTTTCATAAATTTATATTTCTATAAGCACCAACAATTTTTTAAAAATGCTTTAAAAATTAGAAAAACTAAAAAATAATTAAAAAATTTTTATTAACAGATAACATTTTTTTTTTTTCATGTTCGTGTAGAAAATGTCAGGAGCTTTCAAATAAGGTGTTACTTGACCCCTCTTGCCATTTAAAAGTTTTGGGGAAGCACCCTCCCCCCCCCACGCTAGGGGGCAACGATCTTAGTTTCAAAATCTATCACATATTATATCCCCTTTCAATCAAAAATTGACGGGTCAGAGCAATTTCTTAAATTTTGGGACGACGACAAAAATTAGACTGGAAAGTTTTAAAATGAACACGCGGTATATGAAAGTGTATAAGAAATGAAACAAAAATTTGAGATATAAAAAAAGTTCATAAGGAATTTTAATATTTTAGAAATCTTTTAAATTACAACACCTGACAATTTTTTTAATTTGACAACACAATGGGTGATTTTTAATAGGTTAAACCGATATTTTTTTTAACCTGTTAGTAGGTTAAGGTACTCTCACGCCCGGTACCTTAAGATATTAACGTGTTAGTTAATTTTTAAAATTAACGTGTTAACAATATCATGAATAAATATTAGTGTTGTGAATTTACCGGTAAATTAAAAATGCGGTTAATTAACCGGTTAATTTACCGGTAAATTAACCGGTAAATTAAAAAAATGCTACCGAATACTAAATTATGTATAAAATCACTTAACGATTTGTTTAATACCAAAAACATATGTGTTTTTTCTTATTTATTTAATTTTGAAGAAAAAGGACAATAAGGAATAAATAAATAAAACATGGTAAATTTAACCTCACTTGTCCATTAAGGTCAACGCCCCCAACATGTGACCCTAAATAACGTGCAATGATTGGATTCGACGCCACCATCCGCGGGAAATTTAAATTGTTACCTTCAAACTTTTTATAATTTAAAATTTATAACTTTTTTGTACAATGGAACTAGTAGGTTAACGGAAATTAATTAAATATCTCTAAAGAAAATTAGATACAAAAATAAAAGATTTTAATTTACCGGTAAATATCTTAATTTACCGGTTAATTAACTGGTAAATTAACCGGTAAATTAACTGGTAAATTTTAATCTCACAACACTAATAAATATTATAATTTAATGTTATTATAGTTACAACTCATCCTTCTGTCGCTTATCTTAGGAGATACAAGACCGGGTTAAGGGAGCAAAATAGTTTATTTAAATGCCCATTAACCTAATGCATGCAGAACTTGATTATCTCATACCGTTTTTCGATTACCTTTAAAAAGCAAAAAATGTTCATTTCGGTTATTTTGTCATGCTTGTCAGTATCTGCTTTTTATCCAGGAATTAAAAGTTTAGATGACTTTGAAAATGGATCGATAACAGTACAGTTCGTATCCAAATACCGATACGAACCATGTCCAAACATCGACAAAATTAAGAGTAGGTCCGCCATTATTATTTGTTGTAACAGGAGGTCCAAAAAGTTAAACCCCGAAGTTTGCCTGCAGGAGGTTAATGAACATTAAAATGGGAACTTTGCCATCGTTAAACCGACCTTGGGTAAGCGAGATTTCAATGGTTTTCATCGAATTAGCGACACCTTGTATTATTCATGATATCACATTTTTCATTTTTCCAAAAAAAAAAAATCACAAAATTACATAATAAATCTTCTCTGGGGCCCATTTAATAAAAACTAGAAGACGACAAGTCAAAAGTAGCAGAAGACAGCGTCAATGTCGAAAATACCTTTGCCCTGACTCTTGCTACTAGTAGATTTGTCGACTTTAACCAGAATGAATAACAGGTTTAAACAATTTGAAAAAAAAAATACTAACAACGTTTAAATGAAACATTATTCAATACAAAAATAAGAATAACCTAAAATAAATTCTAAAAAAATAAAAATATTTTCAACAGATAGATTTGGTATAGGAAGGGTTACATAAAGGTGTAACACCGTTTTAAATTTAAAACCAAAGCAAATACAATATTTTGCTTAGACACGTGTCAGCTAACAAAGAGGTTTTAATTTAGCACCAGGTGCTACATAACAGGGGCACTGCTTACAAGAAAATTACCACTACGTTTATGAAATGGTTCTAATTAACGATTTTTTTTTTTAAGTATGTCATTACCCGCCGACTTTTGCGAAGGAGCGCCCCTGGGCCCTAAAATATGCATCACATACAAAAAACTCTTATCTAATAAGTATTTTTTTATAAATTCTTAGTAACGTAGGTTAAATAACAGGGTGTCCGAGATTATGTGTGTTTTGTAAAAGCATTCCTTATTTATTGATTGGCAATATCATTCCTTCATGTTTGTGAAGTCATTAATTAAATAATTATGATTTTTAGTTTAGGCACCCCCTTTGTTTTACAATGGGGCACTAAAAAGAACTTACAGGTTTAAATATTAGTACAGCCAATCTGTCCTAAATAATGATCAACAAAATTCCTGGTAGGGCCGCCTTTTTTATATGATGTAACTGGATGTCCAAAGAGTAAAACCCCAAATTGGCATATATCTTATCTATTGTACAAAGTGTCTATGTTTTAAGAACGTTCTACATTTTTTTCTTCGACGTATTTTTAAATAATGTGTAAAATTTTATATATGTTTATGTGTAATGCTTTTGTACTTATTTTAAAAATGAATCTACTCTACTCTATTGCAGAAACGCAGTTATGGCCCCCCAAAGGGCCCCCTTTAATTCATCACGGTGGAACTGCATCAAATTTTGCAAATAGATGTCTTATAAGTTTTTAAAAAGATTTTTTTAAAAAAAAATCTCTAAAAAAGTTCCTTCACCCCCTAAATAGCCCCCAAAGATTAATAACCAATCACGTTGGATTTACATCCAATTTTGCAGATAGATGCATAATAAGGTGCTTAAAAATATTTTCTTATAACTTTTTTCAAAAAGTAATTCCTTCGCCCCATAAACGAAGGAGGCTTTTATGGGGGGCATAGAATTTTTTTTTTCAAAAAAAGTTATTAATAAATATTTTGTAGCATCTCATTTTACATCTGCAAAATTTGGTGTAAATCCAACATGATTGGTTATTACTCTTTGGGGGCTATTTAGGGGGTGAAGGAATTTTTTTAGAGATTTTTATTTTATAATAATCTTTTTAAAACCTTATTTGACATCTATTTACAAAAGTTGGTGCAGTTCCACCGTGATGAATTATTGAAGGGGGCCCTTTGGGGGGCCATAACTCCGTTTCTGGAATAGGTAGATATACGCCAAGTTGGGGTTTTACTCTTTGGACATCCAGTTACATCATATAAAAAAGGCGGCCCTACCAGGAATTTTGTTGATGTCCACATACGGATTGACTGTACTGTATCTACATTTTGTCTTTTCTTACCACTAAAAAAATCATCGGACATCCTGTTCATCATTGTAACTTTAAATTTATAAAATATATCATTAAAATCACAATGTTTAAGCAGTAAGCGCAAAATAACGTGCCGCACATACATATCAAATAGTATATTGAGCGGGGCATCACAGGCTTTTATAAGTAATTTTTTTTAATGGAAGTAATCTTAAAAATTAAAAAAAAAATATTTGGGCAACAACAGGTAACAAGAAATACAGGGTGTATCACGACGAGTTTAAGGCATACGTATCTCAAAAACGGTTTGCTATATTTTTCTTAAATTTGGTATACAAAAGTTTTGGGGTAGGACGCATCTACCTAAAATATTTTCAACTTTGTGCCACTTCCGGTTATACCGAAAACTACTATCAACTTTGTTATTTTAAATGGAACTACCTATTTATTTTTCGGTATTTTCATTCCTTTTCACATATTAAGTAAACTTTGCAAAAAAAAATTCAAAAAAAGTTTTTCATTATTTTGTAATCAAGGTTTTTCGAATTTTTTTTACTGTGGTAAAGGTTAAGAAGATTACCGATTTTTCAAAACCTAATGAATGATTTTAATTGCGGATTTGGCTTACGGTGAAATAATGGTCCGAGAATCTACTTTTGTGATTATAAATGCAAAAAAATTCAACCGGAAGTGAGATATCGGCCACTAAACCTGCCTCTTTAAAAATTAAATTATCTCATTTTTTTTAAATGGAATGCCATAATTTTTTTTGTTGCTTCTAACTGGGGTTTTTAATACCTTTCGAATGATGTATCATTGTCCTATACCTATCTCTAATAGTTTTCGAAATAATAATTTATTTTTATTGTTACATGTTATTAGGGCAAAATTGCAGTTTTTATGAAAAAATCCAGTGAGTCATGAAAACAAAAAACTATTTTAGAATAAATTTTAAAGAAAAGAAGAAGTATCTGTCACTCCACAATGAATTTAAATGTGACAAACGTCAAATAGTTGTTTTTTGTTTTCATGACTTACTAGATTTTTCCAAAAAAACTCTAATTTTGCCGGTATTGCATGTATTATAAAAATAAATTATTATTTCGAAAACTATTAGAGATAGGTATAGGACAATGATACATCATTTGAAAGGTATTAAAAGCCCCAGTTAGAAACAATAACAAAAATTATGGCATTACATTTAAAAAAAGTGAGATAATTTAATTTTTAAAGAGGCGGGTTTAATGGCCGATATTTTACTTCCGGTTATTTTTTATTTTATTTTTAATCACAAAAGTAGATTTTGGGACCATTATTTAACCGTAAGCCAAAACCGCAATTAAAATCATTCATTAGTTTTTGAAAAATCGATTATCTTCTAAACCCTTACCACAGTAAAAAAAATTTGAAAAACCTTAATTAAAAAATAACTAAAAACTTTTTTTGAATTTTTTTTTGCAAAGTTTACTTAAAATGTGAAAAGGAATGAAAATATCAAAAAAAAATAGGTAGTTCCATTTAAAATAACAAAGTTGACACTAGTTTCCGGTATAACCGGAAGTGGCACAAAGTTGAAAATATTTTAGCTAGATGCATGTTACCCCAAAACTTATGCATACTAAATTTGAAAAAAATATAACAAACCATTTTTGAGATACGTATGCCTTATACTCGTCGTGATACACCCTGTATACCTAGGTAGGTTATACTTAAGTTACGTAAAGCATTATCAGTGTTTGGCCCACATAAACAAAAATATATTAAATGGACCATATTCGAACAAAAACTGGTTGGATTTTAAGGATAAGTTTTATACCACCCGTCTTTCAAAATGCTAACTGACAAAACGTCATTATTTTCACACTTTTATCAACGACGTGTTGTTGACATATATCCTTGGAAAAAGGTAACCCATAATTTTTGTTCAAATATGGTCCATTGTCAAGTGAATAAAGGACCGTTCATACTTTGTTATTAAATCTAACCATAGTTTAAATACATATCAGACTGCTGTTTCTCTTACTTTGAAGCGTTTTGTGATTGGGGTGCTGGTGGAAAAATGAATCCTTGCGAATCAATTCCAGCTGGGTACCACGTAGCGGGTGGTGTTGGAGGGTACGGATATGCTTGGGGGGACATTGGATTTGTATACATTTGTATTGGTGTTCCTGGTAGAATGACGCCTAAAATAAATATTTTTTTTTTATTAATATGTACATACATATAAACACACACATAGCAAAGGTCTAGGAATATTTCGAAATTTTTGAATGTTTGTTTTGCCATGATTTAAATTCCAAATGTTTTCTTTATGTGAAAGAACATTCATCATTTTTTAATTTTAAACCACTTAAATAAATAAATAAATAAATATCGACTTTATTCTCCAAATAAACAAATACAAAAAAATAAAAATATTATTAAAAATTCTGGAGGTGGCGAAGTTTAGCCAAGGCTACTCATACTTAACCACAACTCATACTTAACCACAACTTACTTTTGATTTTTTTTAAACAAGACCACCAGTTTTTTTATTTTATTAAAGAACTGTTTTATCCTTCTTTTTTATTGTAAAATAGTTTAGTTTCTATCAATATTCAAGGAAAATTTTGTATTTTTCGATTATGTTTACATTTGAGTTTCGGGTGTATGCAAAGAGCTGTGAACTGGATTGAAACTGGTAAAAGACAATCTGACAAATCCAAAGTGATGGACAACAGTCAAAGGGTCATCTTGTGCTTAAAGGTTAATTTTAGATTAACTGGAGGTGTAAGGAAGAGAAATAAAGGCAATCCATATTTAACATTAACCGCCAAAGACCGGTTTCTCCAAAATGTTGCCTAACGAAATGCTACCGTTCCGTGCATAAAGTTGCAAAATGCAATGCTCCGTGCTTATGCCCTAAAATTTTGGAAAAAAAAGCTGTTGATCATACATATTGGCCACTAATAGTGTCGACCCACTAATATGTCAAATTTAAGGGCAAATTTCTTAAGAAATACTATATTTCGATAGAAATGGTGGCCTATGATTTGTTAAAACTTGCTACTACTAGATCAATTAGGACTTTCAGGGGTATATATCAAATTACCTGTCATCTCAGGAGTTGCAGCATAAATAACGGGAGTTCCAGATGGGATATTAACCGGAACTGGTGAATACAATCCCATGGGTGCGGGACTTGCAGGCGTCATGGTAGTACACAATGTAGGTCTTTCGTTAGTGATTGGATGGGTCTCGTAGACAGGTCCTGTTTGATACGAATTAGGAGCCACTGTAGTATATCCATAATGAGTGGTTTCAGAAACATAAGGTTGGTACATCTGCATCGGTGTATTCACCTCGGAAATCGTAGATGATGTATTTTGGCCTGCACCATTGTTTTCCGTGGTATCAGAGGTAGTGGTTTGGGAAGAAGCATTGCCATGAGCTGCCATTGGGTATTGAGGTGGGGTTTCTGGTATGTAGTTAGGTGTTGTGGGATATGAAGAATAGGTGTATGTTTCCATGGGATAATTGAAGTAACATGGATAACCAATATCTGAAATTAGATTAATTCTTTTATTATTTATACCTATGTACAGGTAGTACAACAAAAAGTTTTCTATCCCATTATTTTCTAAACAAATTTGTTTTAAAAAAATGTCGAGACAAGTCGATTCTGGACATTGGTCCGTTAAATTTCCGTGATATTTCCCTGATTTCTTTAGGACAAAATTTGATTTTTTACTATTTATACAAATTTTGTACACAATTTTATGGCAATACCAAGTATAAGTTTTCCAGGTTTTTTTTTTAAAGGTAAACATTCCTTGATTTTTGCTAACTTATCAAATTTTTCCTGATTTTTACCAATGTTTTAAATTTCCTGATTATTTCAGATCGCTGAATAAGACTGAATATTACTCTAAACTATCGCATTAAAAATGGCTGTAAACAGCAATTTATTAAACAATCTTACCATAAGTAGCGGGTGAAACAGGTACGGAGGCAACCATGGGCTTTACACTATAATTAAACATATTATGGGGTGTCGTAGGAGTTTGGGGCCAACTAAAAGGCTCAGGTGTTGTAGGAACCATCATTCCTGGATAAACAAAACACTGATTATCCCACTGGAAACGGGGAGTGGTAGGATGCCCTTGAACATCTGGGGTCAGTAAAACCTCGCTTGGTTGGGTCATGGTTAAAGGAGTTATTTCTTCTTCCTGATTTTCTTGTGGGTTCTGCATTTGCTGTAAAATAAAGTTATATTTATTATAAAGTGTGCCGAAGTATGAAATAAAATTTATTAAAAGTAAGTTAAATCAGTGGGCATGATGGTATTTAGTTAATAATATGAAAAAATTGTTATTCTTTTGTTCTTGTCTTGAGGTCAAGATGACCTGCAATTAAATTACAATGTTGGTATAAAAATAGATCTAATACTACAATAGTTAGAAGTCAACCTCAAACCTAAAAGAGAGATAGGGGTTCAAGGTCATGTCAAGATCATATTATTTAAAAGGTCAGTAGCACACAGTTTTTTATTAAAAAACTGTGTCAGATTAAATGCAAAGTAAATATCACTTTTTAATTTTAACAAAAAAAAATAGATATTGAATTAGTTTTGAATTTAAGATTTTTTTACCAAAGGTATTCCAACATAGGCATGAATGTCATGATCTCCAGTTTCTGTATGAGAGGCGGAATTAGAATGAGCACTACTTTCGCTGCAACTTTTGAAACGTTTTTTATCCTTCTTCTTTCTTGGTGATTTTGTTGCCTTATCAATATTCAACGTTAAAGTGGGACCCAAAGTTAGATTTTTTGAAAATCTGAAATTATAACAAGCTTGCCAAAGAAGTTCAGCATGGTACAATCGTGCACAATAGATTTAAAACGATTTTTTGTCAGCCACCTTTGATATTTTAAATTTTACTCTAGCGTGAATGGGGTTCTTTATATCATATTTTCGAATGTTATTTTGACAACAGATGCGTCAGATGTATTTTATCAAAAAAATAATGTTAAATGTGCTGCAGGCAAGATAGATAGTAAGAAAATATTTGCTTTTATAAATAATTTTGTTTTAGGATAATAAAAAGGTTCTAATCTTTGTAAAAAAAAAGAGAATTCCATCGAGTGAGCAAATAAAAGCGAAGCGACCCATTAGTAGGCTATGAACAATGTAAAATCTGTCAATTAACAATATTTTGACAATTCCCATGGTCTACTTATGGGCCGTTTTTATTTGCACACTCGATATCTTGCTCGTCCACTTAGAATACAACTTGAGATATTGAGGCCACTATTTTGACCATACAGTGTGTTCAATTGAGGATTAGACACCCCCTATAACTTTCTTAATATAGCAAATATATTTATAAGAAAACAGGTCAATTTAGTTACAGAGGGGGACATCTTAAAAACATAAAATTGATTTTTTTTCTGTAACCCTCTGTTACCCACCAACCCCTACCTAGAATTTTTAAATTACCTACAACCCCTATCTTGCGATACCTCATTTGAAAGAGAAAAAAATAAGCTTTACGATGGCGGTAAAAAAACTAAAATCGGTTGACCCCTTTTTGAAATAATAAGAGTCCCTTTTTCTGACGATAACTTTTGATCGGTTTGTAATATTTATTTCTAAATTTTTTTAAATAACTGTATAAAAAAACACCAATTTTAAGCAGCAAAAAAAACTTTTTTTTAACTTCTTCACAAGAATTAAAACAAATTTTTTGTTTTTTTTCTATTAGTGGGAGGATCATGTGACACTTTATTTTAAAGGTATTTTTATTTCCTATACAAAGGTTATACAAAATTTAAAAAAAAATTGTTAGTTTCTTTTTTAGGACCAGGTATAAAAAAGAAATCACACAGGCATTTTGCAAAAATTATTTACCTAACAACAAGTTTGAAATGGGCACCATTATTAGTCTAACAAAAATAAAGCCAATAAGGTAGCTATTTCTGCAAAATACCCTTTCGTTTTCTTTTTTTATAATAAATTTTTGAAAAAAAAAAACCAACAAATTTGTTGTAAATTTTTTATAACCTTCGCATAGGACCTTTAAAATGAGGTGTCACATGACCCTCTTTTTATTAAAAAACACAAAACATTTTTTTACCCCTTGTGCAAAAGTAAAAAACAAATAATTTAGTGCTGTTAAAAGTTAGTGTTTTCTTTAGGCAGTTATTTGAAATTTTTTAGAAATAAATATTACAAACCGATCAAAAGTTATTGCCAGAAAAAGATCCTTTTATTATTTCAAAAAGGGGTTAACCGATTTCAGTTTTTTTAACGCCAACTTAAAGCTTATTTTTTTCTCTTTCAAATGAGGTATCGCAAGATAGGGATTGTAATTTAAAAATTCTAGGTTGGGGTTGGTGGGTGACAGAGGGGGAAAGAAAAAAAATTGATTTTATATTTTTTACATGTCCCCCTCTGTAACTAAATTGACCTGTTTTTTCTTAAAAATATATTTGCTATATTAAAAAAGTTATAGGGGGTGTCTAATCCTCAATTGAACACACTGTATTTATTTTACAATGCAAAAATTGATGTTTTAAATTTTATGTGCACGATATTACATGCGTATATCAAGTATAGGTACAAAATATGGTAAAAAAAATACTTACCTATAAGGTAGTGGCCAAGGTTTAGCATCATCCTCAGGCGACAAATCGGTGTAATTAACAGTACGACGTTGAGCAAGTTTTGTAATGTAAACAATACATTTGTTTTGATTTTGAAGAATTTCTTGAATGTAACAGTCATACATTTCGTTGTTAATTGTGTCATTTAGTATACATCTTGTTCCAAGAATTAACTTATCATCTCCGTAATACCAGTCGCCTAAACGCATTTCTTAAACAAAATTAATGTTATTAATAAAATTATACCGGAAACGAACACTCACTTCCTTATTTCAAATGGAATGAAATGTCTTATTTTTTATTGCGGATTTGTATTCCTTTTTAAATTTTAGGGTAAGTTTGTTGATATGACAATACCCTAAATATACCCAACTATATATTTACATTAAAATTCAAACATTTAATTTATATTAAGTGCTTCAATAATCGCATGAATTTGCAAAACACAATTTCAATTAGAGAAACAAACCAAGGTAAAGGCACTGATATTCTTCCGAAATAAAAATCCCTTCAATTAAATGAATCTTAAAAATTAAAAGGAAATCTGTTAAATTAAGTACTTAAAACTTACAGATTTCCTTTTTAATTATTAAAGTGCTGGCTTAGTAAAAATTGAGTAGATAGAGCGTTAATTGGAAGCGACGACTCCATTACAGCAAACGCTATTTTAATGTGCTTTTGCCTGCAAGGAAAGTCGAAAAATTTGCCATGTGATCCAAAATACCGTGTCGCTAGTTCCTATCTTCTTAAGAGCCCTATTATAACAAATATAAAAATTGGTTGCCTACCTCTTCTTACTTCGGTCCAAGAATCATACTCAATATTTCGATAAATCGTCGGATCTAATGCTTTTGCCACCTTAAATGGAAATGGAGCTATTTTCACAGTTAGTTGTTTAACTAATTCGTTAATGGCCAAGTTACAATCCTCCTTGTTGTTGTTAATTTCAATGTCATTGTTTTGAATAAATGAATCTGGGTCATTTAAGTTTGTGTTTTCTTCAACATTGTCGTTTTTCTGAGAATCCTCAGCCGGCAATTTATTTGCTAATTCTTCTACTAGTGATTCTGCCTGAGTTGTAATGTATGTCTTCTCGTAAAGCATTCCGTGGACAATATCATCAACATTTGGTATTTCAAAAACATTTTCGTAAAGTATTTTGTATATTAATGCTGAAATTTAAATAAAAAATAAAAAAATTATTTTACAATTTTTAAACTAAATAGGTACTTTATAAAAATCTGGTGATCCAAGAAATGTTCGAAAACCACACAAAAGAGACCTTTTTTTACAAAAGTCTGCTGGTAAATTTTACTGGTGGGATAAATGTTTCTAGTGACGCCTTCGCTCGGAAGACGAAGTAAAAGATTCCGTCCCGTGTGCACAGGTGCACGTAAAAGAGCTCTACCCATCTTTGGAAAAATAAGGGATACGACAAATATTTCTCGGTTGAGGGGAGTCTCACTTAGAGCATTGGTAATAAGCCATAGTTGCAGAAACAGACCGATGTAAAATAAGTTAATTAAAAAAAAGACCTATTTACAATAATTTTTTTAAATTCCGAATCTGCTCTTTTAATATTGTGTACAATATCCTAGTTACTCCATTAAATAATACTGGTATAAGAAGACATGACCCAGTTAAGCCATATTCTTCGGCCCTCTGACAACAAAATAAATTTAAAAAAATCAGTTTTTTTCAAATAAATATTTTTTTGTTTTATTTACGGTAACGTTATCTTAAGTTTTTAGAGTGTTACGGAGTGTTATTAATTAATTCTGCAAATTTAGTGCTTTCACTGTTTTCAAGATATGGGCCTTTAAAAATCAGTGTTGTATATTCATGGCCCAATTAACCAAGTTTACCTAGTAGTTTCCATGGTTTTACTTTTTAACAATTAGTTTAAACATACTTACATTGGCAATATCCCGCAATTACTATGTGCTCTCGTTGATACACTGCATCATAATGATCCTCTCCCATTAAACAAACCATAAGGATATCGGGTAAATCTCTTTTCGTCACATTTTGGAGTTGTTGACGTCCTGCATCAAAAACCAGCACATCCCGACTAAAACCGACGGTGTTTTTTTTTTAATTCTACATACTTTACAAGTTAACAGAACACTTACTTGTATTGACAGCCTATTATTTGAATTTCAATATTTCCGCAAATTATCATGTGTTTTTCTAATTTATTTAAATGTTGATGCCATTGTTCTTCGGTATCCATCAGGTAAAAAAAGTTTTGATGGTAGTTTTTTCGTGCGTAAGATATGCATTCGGCACGCACTCTTTCATGATAAATTTGGCAGTTAAATAACTGTAAAGAAAAATAACTTGTAGGAACATAATTGAATTTAAATTTTGTAAATACCTGCTCAGAAATTGCTCTAAACAAACATGTTTCATCATAAGCAACATTCTTCCTATAATACCCTAAAGTGTCGAGCCAACTATCAACAGCTCCTGGGTTTCTACCCTTCTTACTTAGCTTGTTAGTTCCCATTGTCTTTGTAACCCCTAAAGTAATGGAAATATTATTTTTACATGTTTCCGTAATTGTTTAAAACTATTTATTATTATATTAAGACAATAAAATAATGAGTGAATGTTATTTTCTATTTTCAAATTGTTTATTTTTATTTGTTTACTTACAGAATTAGATCAAAATACTGATGGGTTTCATGTAAATATAAGAAAGCACATGTACTGCTTTATTTCACAAAAAAGAGCGTCCTAAAAATTTTATTTAAAAAAGGCATGCGCTCAAAAGTTAAACACAAACTTTTTTCCGCTTGCTAATTGGTCTTTACTTTGCGCGCTTATTTTAAATAATTAAAAATAATATTTAACTTTATTCTAGAACCAGAAATGGGTTAAATCAATGAATGGGTTAGAAGATACTCTTTGCAAAGTTTGATTTTTTAAGTGTTTTATTTTTTATAAGATGCTTTGCAGTAATAATACAATGCATTATTATTTGAAAGAAAAATGTGCATTTTTATAATAAAATAAAAATTGACCATTGACCGAGATCCTTGAACCCAGCGCATTTTTATTTTATTGAAAATAGTTAAAATTTGAGTTTTTCTCTGAATGAGTGGAGGTAAAAAAATTGTGAAATGCACTTTATAGATAAAAATAGTTCTTAATTTCATGAAAAATATTTTTTTTTAAATTAATATTACCGAAATAGGTATGACTTTTTTGTAGCCTAAATGAAATTGATTTTTGTATAAAATCCAATAAACCATTCTTGAGTTATTGTGGTAAAAAGTTTTGTTACAGACGAGTATAAAATAAAAATCCTAAAAAGTTATGAAACGATCGAACATGAAATGATTCTTGCCCAAGAATTAATGATTTTGTAGAAAATCCGCTCAAACCTTATATACTCTTTGACATTTGTCTGCAAAGATTATAATAATTCTCGTAATAATTAGACAGTACGCCGTATTAATAGTGTCACCAAAGTTAGTTTCCAAGATTTTGATGATTAGTCAAGAAGTAATAATTGTCAAAACGTCAAACCGATTGGTTGTTTTAAAGTACCTTTAAAACAAAGAAGCGCCAATACGATGTTATTCTATGATATTCATTGTTTAAATTTGGTTTAACCATTGTTTAACATAAGTTTATTCTATGACTTTTTGCCCATTTCACAGGAAGGTCTAAAATTTAAAAAGTTTTATTATCTGTGGTTAAAAATAGATTTTTAGTATTTGGGCATTTAAAACCGAAATAAAATTGTCAAAATGACAAAATGTAAGTTTGTGGCCGCACTGTAAAGTGGGCAAAAGGTGTCAACCAATCAAAAGCTGCCTAGTATCGGCGTATCTTTTTATTAAGGATCTTTAGGTTGTTTTAGCTTCAATGACGTCACACTAATATGTTAATACCTAGGTAAAATAAAAACAAAAATCATAAGTTTTCGAATATTTAATAAGCTCCGTCATGCAAAATTATAATAATAATTACATTTTGTTTGCTTAAGCCTAAAAATGCATATAGTTATAAAATAAGTACAAAATTTATATAATATATTATTAGTAGGTATCAAAATTTATAAAAGTAAATGCTAATAAACCATTTTCGACGTTGTCACTTAGCATTTCGTCATGAATAAAGTATAATACTTATATCAAACATCATCCAAGATAAATGTGTATTAAAAATATTGGAGTGGTTAACAAACGCTCTCTTAAGCACTCTTCTCCTGATCAATGATTTCCTTTGTTGGAAGTGGATTTTTCTCACAAGTTTCGGCATGTTTTAGTTTGCTACTGTCGAAATTTTCAATGCCCGAAATCAAATTTTGTTGGCCCTTTTCTTGTTGGATCACTGAAACAGAACAGTTATTAGTATGTTTAAAATCATTATGTGTAGGCACATATTTTCTTTTTTTAAATCTACAGAAAGTAGCGATTAAGACTTGGGTTTCAATTTCATAGATCTTCTAATCTGTGCTTCTAGAAGCTTGTATAAGTCATCTCCGTAGAGCTTCCGCAAATTCTAAGTACCACATCTACATGAGGGCACTATCGTGGTGTCGTGTCACTTGCGCCCAGTAGCATTTGCGCTGCGGATTAAAATAGTAGCGAGTAATGTCACAATGTCACACTGTAATGAAAAATGTATACCTAAATTAATGAGTTTGAATATTGGACGCAGCGCAAATGCCACTTTTTAATCCGTAATTTTTATACCTGCTTAATCCTGTACCTTTTTGAGACGCAAGTGCTACTTTTTTAATCCGCAGCGCAAATGCAACTGGGCGCAACTGCCACCTATTCCACTATCGTGTCCTTAGATATTAAAACTAAATGTAGTTTTGAAAACTAGAAAAATAGGGCTACAAACGTATTATGGTTTCATATAAATCGCATATTTCTTTGTGTCCAAAAACCTGACTTCAAAAACCATTTTAATATTTTTGTTTTTTAAAGTCAGATTTTTGACACAAAGAAATAACCGATTTAAACGAAACCATAATATGTTTGTAGCCCTATTTTTTTAGTTTTCAAAACTATTTTTAGTTTTAATATACAATGGGGCCCTCATGTAGATGTGCTACTTAGTAGAATTGTCAGGAGCTCAACGAAGATGACTTATACGAGCTTCTAGGAGCACAGATTAGAAGATCTATGAAATTGAAACCCAAGTCTTAAGAGAAGAGGTAGTTTTCTGATTGATCGTTTCTTTTTAAACTCGAACTGTAGTAAGATTGCATCATGTATAATTTGCACTCACAAACCATAAAATACAGTAATAGTGTTTTGTACAACTAGTTTTAAAAAACAAACTATCAGGGCATTAGACAGCCAGCAACCATCATTCTTAAATTTGAAGAAATAGTTGCAATTTTTAATTATCGCTTGAAAACATCAAATAAAAAGTCACTAAAACCGAGTCTAAAAAACAAAGACACTCTACGATAAAAAAAGTTAATCTGGAAGAAGGTAATTCATCCTGAGGCCAAAACTTTACTACCTACCTTCACAATCAGGTAAAATGATTTTTTCGGAAGTGGTAGTGTGTTTCATCGTTGTTTTATCGAAATGTTCGACTCCAGTGATGAGGTTTTGGTGGTTCTTCTCTTGCAGGACAACTATCATGCAAAAAGCAAGCAATTTAAATCATGCAAAATAAAATAAAAACAATTGCAAAAAAATGCGTGCATAATTATTTTTAGGCTACTTTTCACGTAGGTCACTAAAAATAACCGATTAATTAAATAAATCCGTTTCTTTTAGAACTGAAATGGAATCGGTTACTACACCTCGCAAAAAGTTGCCTTTTGCAAAAAAAAAAAATTGCGGTTTTTCGGTATTATATTGTAGGTACTTTTTATAGTTTTAATGGTAAAAATATACATAGAGATCGCACTTTGGCCAAAGTCTATCAAAATTCGAAATTGGGATGAGAAAATTTATAGGACCTTTTTTATTTATGTAAATACTAGGAATAGTTTCTTATTTGTAAAATGAAAAAAAAAGGGTCCTCTTGGGGAGCTACAAGTTTTATAAAAGTCAAAATCAGACATTGTTATTAGAAACTTTCTTGGGTTAATGTATTGAATAAAGTTTCGGAAACACTCTGTATAAGTATATAAATAAAGAATTCCTAATAATATTTAATATTTATAAGTATAATTACGTCTTCTACATTTAACAAAGGTCAATGACCAACAGACTTTGTATAAAATTTGCCATTAAAAAACACAAAAATGAATACCTAGTAATTTACACGGATGGTAATTATGAGGCATTCTTTTGCATTTAAGCCATTCGTTTAATTGATAATTAGTCACACTTACAAAGCTTTAGTTTTATAATTAATGATATACAATACCTTCTTTATCAGGAAGTGGATTTTTTTCTTGGGTTTCGGTATGTTTTAACTTGCTTGAGTCAAAAGTTTCAATACCAGCAATAAGGGCTTTTTCAGATTTTTCCGCTGCCACATCTAAAAACAATAAACAAACACTTAATTTTGCATATTTGCCTAATATATAATCTAAATATTATCGTGTATATGTTTGTATGTATTTAAACAGTTTTATTTTAATAGTCTATTTCAATGTCTAATTGTTGATTTTTTGTATAAGTCGATGATTAACTAGTTCTTAAATTGTTATGAACAATATACCTAAACAAATAAAATTTAAAAAAAAATATCTACATAGAGGGTGTTTCCAAATAACGTGGAGATAATTCAGGGGGTAATACCTGGACCCATTTTAAGAAAAAAAGTTCCCATGAACATAAGTCCGGTTTTGACTATTTTTTTTCTTACAGCCCCCCACTATTAACACGTTTCTTAAAATTTTACAAAGGTGAAAATATTTCTTGCATTTAGATAAATCAAAAAGGACCTATAAAATTTTTTGGGAAAAAATTATTTTCGAAATTACAACGAAAAAACTGAATTTTTAGGGGTTTTTTGGGAGGCTGTAACTCAGTAACGACGCAACGAACAGCTATTTATATGAACATTTATTCTTAAAATGAGCCCAGAAATAACCCCCTCAATTTTTTCCACGACATTAGAGATGTATAGCTATTTTTTGAAATTAAAAAAAAGTCATATTGTATTATAAGGAAGATTAAATACATACAGGGTTCCCCGCTTTTACACTGCACTAAGTTAAACCCGAAAGGTGCACTTTAAAAAAAAAGGTGTCGTGTATAATCGATTTATATTTTATACCCTACTTATGTAATTTTTATTATACAAGGTGTCCGCGATCAATGTGCTTTTTTTTTAATGGGAGATAGCTGGGAAAAATCCAAAACATAACAGTGTTTTGAAAAAGTTCCCCCCTTCGGAAATAAGGGCCGTCAAACAGGTAGACTAGAAACACTTAATCGTAAATATTTACCAAACCATTTGCCCAACCATCATGAAAGTAGTACTATCAATAAAGGTAATAAAAACAGTCATTTTGAAATTTGGGGCCCCCTTTAAAATGGGTTAAGTTAAGTATGTAAGGGGGATACTTTTTCAAAAAACTGTTTTACCGAATGTCTTGGATTTTTCCCAGCTATCTCCCATTAAAAAAAAAGCACATTGATCGCGGACACCTTGTATAATTTAGCTAAGCACTTATAAAAAGTATGCTCAAATAGTGCCTCAATAACAGAAAGCCAACTGCCAAATTTCACCAAGTAACTTAAGGTTTTACTAAACGAATATTATTCACTTTGTCTGCGAAAGTACAAGTGCAATGAATGCTGTAGGCTATATCTCCAAACATATCAAGAATGTAAAATAAAACTTTCATTTGTAACTTTGCAAGTATTAATCTTGACTCATGTAAGTAGGTACATTGAGTTTACCAACAGGATGCAGCACTCTGCTAACTTTTTAACAAAAGGCATTGACATTTCCGTTTTTCACTTTGTACGCGTACAGTAACTTAAAATAAATAAACACCCAACTAACCATCTAAGTGATGCATCATTTATTTTTCTACAATGTACTAAAATCAAACTTGGGGCCTTATATCTCCGAGTTTATATAAAATAGATTTTTTTTAAATTTTCTGGTCATTCCATAGGCATTCCCCAACAACGTATCTACAGGTGGTGCGCCATTTTGGAACACCTGTTTTTATCTATCTTTGGATAAAATATTTAAAATCAAACGTGGAATGGCTAAATTACATTTTATTTAAAACTAATTAAGTAACATTTTTAACATCGTAATCTATTTATGCACACGTTTGTAAAATAAAAAAAATAATGTTTTGAATTTTTTTTGCGCATTATGTATTGTGTTTATGAGCAAAACCTAAAGAAATTGATAAGTATTTTAAATACGTAACAATTGTGCTTTTCTATGCATAAAAATAAAAGTCAATGTTCTAGTTAAATATGTATTGTTTCAAAAGTAATTAAGTACATACGAGGAGATTTATTACTTTTTCCCCCGGTATTTCATAACTTTTTTTTTTTAATTTACGGAATTGAAAATTAGTCCTGAATGTAAAATAAGGGGGGGTAAAATTTTTTTTATTGAATCTTTTTTAAAGCATTTTTACAAGTATATGAAAATTAAAATGAGGAATCACTTGACCCCCATTCCATTTAATATTTTTTTCAGCGTACATTTATAAAACAAGAGCGGGTTAGATCATTTAAAAAGTTAAACTTCGCAGATAGCTTATTTTTTATGACTATTTTTTTTATTTTTATATAATTGTTACACATTCTATATGATACTCTTCGCAGTAGATGATTAAAAAGGTGCATTTTTTATTTTATTGAAAACAACGTAAAACTTATTTTTTTTGTAAACGGGTGGGAATACAAAAAAATTACCAAATGCTTTTTTATAGGGAAAATTACAATCTTTAATTTTATTAAGAATATTTTTTTTCGTAAAGTTGATATTAACGAAAATATGAATTTTTTTCTACTTTGGGGGTGTTTTTAACCCTCTATTTATTACTTGATTTTTTCAAAAAACAATAGGGCTCTTTCTCTAAATGGAATTGATTTTTGTGTTAAATCTCAAGTCGATCCGATAAACCGTTCTTGAGTGATAGTGGTCACAAATTTCGTTACAGACAGACGGACAAAAAATAAAAGTCTTAAAAAGTCATGAAACGAACGAATCTGCAAATTTTTGCTCTAGGATGAATATTAAAGATTTTAGAGAAGGTCCGAGTAATCGCAATACCGTGTGTCCCGCAAAAAGCGCACGAGCTCATAACTTTCTACGTATAGTTTCTACAGAACTGAAATTTTAGCACTTGTCTAAGAAGACTCTTAGCCTTCTTTTACATTACATTAATGACATTAATGTCATTTCCGCTTAAACCGGAAGTCATACATTTTTGTAAATACATGTAAAAGAAGGGTAAAAATCTCCCCAGACAACTCCTAAAATTTCAAATTTGTAGAAACAATACGTAGAACGTTATGAGCTCGTTCGCTTTTTGCGGGACACACGGTATACTCATTTGCGAAGAGTATAATAATAGAATTTTTTTACCTAAGCCGTCCAAAAATTTTGACTTTGGATTAAAAAACTGTAGGATCAACCAAGTTAAAAAAGTTTTTGAATTGTTGAAAAAACTTAAAAATAACTGAGAAAAATAGGGGGGAATTAATAGAAAATCATGAGATATTTATACACAGGTGTCCCGTTCACTTAGTCTACCGTAGTTGCCTAAAGGGCTGTATACTGTATTTTCGAAACGACTTACTTTTGAACAATGATTTCGAGTTAAATTGACTTATACTGCTCCAGGAAATATGTGATTAACTGAGTGTAATATCAACTAGAAATGGGTGTCGAAGTCGAAACCGATAGGATTTATTCTTTTCGAAGATTTGTCGATTTTTTAAGATGTTTTGTAAAATGTTTTGTAAACTATTTATAAGATACTCTTCGCAGTAGGTAAAAGCAAAAAAAAAGATTATATTTTACTGATCAATTTTCAATAATAATAAATCTGCAAAGGGAGCAAACTACTAACTTAGGAACAAAAGAAAATCATTTTGACGGGAATAGGCTATGTAATTGTCAATTTTGACTTTTAGGGGTAGCTAAGTTTATCGCGACGCAACTTTTT
Organism: Cartodere bifasciata; assembly: GCA_963920755.1. Taxonomy (NCBI): domain Eukaryota; kingdom Metazoa; phylum Arthropoda; class Insecta; order Coleoptera; family Latridiidae; genus Cartodere; species Cartodere bifasciata. The sequence continues at coordinate 15,446,370 of OY987193.1, read as the reverse complement.
TTTGTTTTACAAAGCCATCTGAGTTTATAAGATGACTTGGAACCTTTTTATCACTGAAATCCAGGAAGTTCTTTTTTTTTACCTAACAAAGTAACTTCACAAAAAAATCCATGAGTACTTTTTTATTAACAAAAAAAGTACGCTTAATTCTATGAATGAAAAACGATATCTTTAATAATAACCGAAAAATGAATTTTATAAAAGTTGGGGGGCTCCTGTACCCCCTTTTTTATCCCCGTTCACTCAATAACTGACCCACTCAACTGCCCACGAGTTTATTAATTATTATTCAAGTTTATGGTTATAACGATATACAATTTCTTAAAGGACAGTTCTTCATTTAGTCCTAGATTAATTCTAGTCTTGCATGTAATGGTCAAGTGGTGACTCATTTTTAGGACAAGGTAAAAGTTAGTAAAATTTTCAAGTAGCAGATATTTTCTAATTACACCAAATCACTTTTACCTAAACATTGCAATTTTTAATAATAATAAATGTTATTTTATTGAAAATAACAATTAACAATATAATAGGGCCATCGACCGAAGTCCTTCATCAGCCAGGAAGCAATTTTTAATCATTACCTATTTATTAATATAAAACGAAGATCCCTTGGAGAGAATCTTTTTTTTTAATAAAATTGAATAGTCAAGAGCAATAAAACGTCCCAAAAAATACGGTAAAATCGGACATACAGGATGTCCCAACAAATGAACAAAAGTTATGTTTTTGACGTTCTTTAAAGGGGGACATATGTCATAATTTTGACACGGATTTTCTCCTTACCTGAAAAGGCACAACTTAATAAAAATTTGTAAATAGCATGGGAGGCTTACTTGTGCAAAGACTCCCTATTTGAAAGGTTTTTTACACAGTTAAAAAAATAAATCATTTGTCATTTTATTTGCAATGTTTTTTTTGCTTAATATTAGAAATAAAATGCTTTGCTTACCCTCAGCTGAAGGAAGAATAATTTTTTCTTGGGTGTCAGCTTTTTGTAGGTTGGTGGGTTTAAATCCTTCCAATTCTGATTTAAGGTCAACTGCTACCTTGGGAAGATCCTTAAGAGCTGGGGCTGGTGCAGTGCAGGAAGACATCTAGAAATAATATAATAAAATAATAGATATAATAGGGTGGGACCAAAGATTATAGAAGAGTAAGAAAAGCAAACATGGATAATGTTTTCATTAATTTGCAATTTTAATTGAGCGAGTAGCCAGGCTCAGTGGTCACACGATCACTGAAATCAAGTAACGTCTGGCTAGGTTAGTACTTGGATGGGTGACTGAAGGGTGAATTCGAAAGGCTCGCAACCTCGTGATTGGAAACCCACGTTAAGCTATATAGAACGAGAGCTGGCAGCCAAAAACACACATCATGGAACGTTGTCATGATTTTTTGTGCATTGCATTATACATATTTAATATTTCTTAACTTTTGTCCAATACACTTTTAGCGCTAACAGGGAGCGTTTTTTTTTTAAACATTATAAGTGGGACATTTTTTTTAGAAGAAATAAAATAATATGTGCAAATATGAGCCTTAACACTGCCATGCCAACCATTTATGCAGTGAAAATTTTTAATTTTGTGTAATCTGCAGACATTTTTGCGTAAAGTAAGAAATTTTCATTACAGGGTTTTCTGCCCTTGGAAAGCATATTTGAAAAGCGATTCACCCATCATAAAGGGTTGGCAGGGTTATAGCTCGAAGGTGCAAAAATCAATTTTGTTGTAACGAAGAAAACGATCCCACTTATGATGTTTTTACCTTTAAAAAAAAACGCTCCCTGTTTGGCCTGCCATTTTGTTGGATTAAGAATAGTAACATTAAATATTATGTAATATCAAAAAATCATGAAACCGTTAATGGATGTGGATTTTCATGTTGATAGCTCCTATACTAATAGGTCCCCCTTGTTTTGATCCTAAAGTTTTAACAATTACTGCATCACTAATATGGCGAATTGGCCTATTTCCTGTGGAAATGGAAAAAACTGGAATGCTTTCTTTTTTTGACATAAGTTCACTGATGAAAACCGCATTTCGATATATTTTTTGGTTTTCGAGATATGGTTGCCGTATTTCCCTTAAAGTTATTAATTATTTTTAGATACGGTAAAAAAAAATTATCATCGGTTTATTAACAAGAAATAATAAAATATTTTTTCCAATCAACCAACTGCGCTACGAGGCGAACTTGTGTTTTTTTTAATGAAAGCCATAGTTGGCATTGACTTAAGAAAAATCATTATTGTTGGTCTACTTATGGAACATTCTGTATGTACAACATTATCTATCTAGTGGCTAAAAGTAAACATATGGTCTTCACAGTCTAAGACGTATTTGGATCTTATAAGGTTTTATTTAAATGAACAATCATCCATATATGGTAATGATTTTATTAATAACATGGTACTTTTCGCGAGAACAAGGTACGTGAAGAGAAATGCAAGTTTACCAGTGAAATCCGTATTTCAAAATAATATACAGGGTGTTATGTTTTTGATGGAATTGGCGCGTTACACCTATTTTCTGTGGATATGGAAAAAATAGGAGTGCGTTCTTTTTTTGACAGAAGTTCACTGGTGAAAATCGCATTTCGATATCTTTTTTTGTTTTCGAGATATATGCCCTTTTTCACTTTTTGCGGATTTTGTTGAGCTGGTCGTCATATTTCCCTTTGTAGGTATTGATTATTTTTAGATACGGTAAAAAAACATAATAAATCTACTAAGTCAGTTTTTAATGAAAATTGAAATATGCAAAAAAAAATTATTTTTGAACAAGCCAATTTTGCTCCACGAGGCGATTTTTTAAATGAAAACCATTCACTTTTAAGTTCCTTATTCGTTTTTTGCTTGTGGTAAAGACCCCTTAAAATCTGCAAAAACTCACAAAAACAACTTCTGTCAAAAAAAAACCAAGTTTAAGTCACTGACGCCTTTCATTTTTTCTCTTATTCACCCTTTCCGTTCGTACCGAAGTCGCCGGTCGACACATCTCAGAAGCCGTCAGATTGACTCATTTATTTCTGACGTATTTGGACGTATCTGAGATGCGTCGACCGGCGAATTCGGTACGTACGTAAAGAGTAAATCTCCACAGGATAGGAAATAGGTGTAACCCGCCAATACCATAAAAAACATAACACCCTGTATTACTGTATTTATTTGGGAATTTGTGAAATTGGTGTGGGTTCAATTTTTTAACGTTGATTTGTTCCTCTCAGTCTCCCAAAGGTAGGTACGTAAATTTTGTTGTAAACCCATAGAAAAAAGTATCAAAAATGAGTAATGCTATAGTGAGCAAATTAAAAAAATAAAAATTAGTACACGTACGCCTAAATACACTTTCTTTTATTTGTGAATTCCCAGCTCTGGGTCAGAAATGGGAATGCTCCAACCTTTTTTTCCAAATATGGTCAATAAGCTGAATGCCAAATTTCGTTGTTATTTTTCTATTTTAAGTTAACGTATACGATTCTTATGATAATGTATGTATGTATTGAAAAATGCAAACTGGCTATTAGTAACCTGATGGTTCGTTTTTTTTTTTTAATTTAAAAAAGTTCCATCTTTTACGTACTTAAATGTTTAACAAAGCGGGCATATACACATGTTTTATCCGTTTTAACAATGATAAGAATATTAATTTTAACAACAATAACCGCACCCAATGCGATATCAACGAGTAGGATGAGTAATGCAGCACTGAACAAACTCAAACATACACTATTTAGAATCAAATTTTAATATTAATGACAAATAAGGCTTCTTTTTAAATTATGTTGTAAAATACTTGGTAAATAAATATATTTCTCACCTTGTGGTAATGGATGTCGTAGGCAAAACGTTAAAGAATACGAATTTCAACAAATAACTGTACAAGAACCGGCTCTAGAACAGCTGATATACGAGATCTCTGTTGCTGATTGCTGATGCACTTCACTTGAGGGAATGGAATAATGGAAAGCAAAGCACAGCCGATTCGATTCCTCCTGCTTGTTAGTTCTGTCGGGGAGCTACGATTAGAATTCGGTCCTGCTACTATGCGCGCGTTTTCTTGAAATCTTCCTGTAAGTATTTTAAATCTTATCCTTTTAAGGCAATTTTTTCACATTTAATGGCCTATGGCAACCACAATTTTAAGTGTTACTTAAGATTTAGACACTTGAAAACTGTGAAAAACATAATTTTTGGCAAAGAAACAAATGTTCAAGCAAACTCTTTTTATTCTTAGACTTATGTAGCATTCAAGTCTTTTGGTGCAATCGGCCATAAGTTTAGCTGTATTTACTTATGGCAAACAAGGTAAAATTCGTACAAAAATTGGTTGGGGCAACCTAGGAGATCTGTCATACCACCTGTCGTTTCAGATGCTAACTGACATTACTTCTGAATTTTATATTTTTATCAAATATAAAGCTAATATGTCAAAAAACAACAAACTGCCGGTTTAAAACATTTAACGTACCTACCAGCTAAAAGGTTTGTAAAACATTTACGGAGTGTTTTACAACTTTACAAATTTACTTTTAATGCAAAGTCCGTGCATCCAAAAAATGGGGATTATTTTAAACATTCATGGAAATCCTTTTGTAAATGAGTCAAAATTTCCATTTTTCCCCTAATTATAAAGAATTAAAGATGTAAAAGCATCTCACTAAATGTTATACAAACCTTTTAGATGGTACAAAGAATGTTTTAAACCGGCAGTTTGTCGTTTTTTGGTATATTAGCTTTATATTTGATAAAAATATAAAATTCAGAAGTAATGTCAGTTAGCATCTGAAACGACAGGTGATATGACAGATCTCCTAGGTTACCCCAACCAATTTTTGAACGAATACGCTTCATTGCCTATGGCGGCAATCTTTTAAAGAAATAATTAATTTTTTGTAATAGTAAATGGTAAAAAAAATTTGTCAGCGGCGCCTGTTTCCTGTCAATTGTTCCAATGTTTCCAGAAAAAGGTTGTTTAAAATTTGTTATACTTGATAAATTATTTTTTTTGTCCTACTAACTCCCTACTAATAAGTAATAATTATTGAGCACATTTTAAAAATAGTCTTATTTACACAGGATGCTCTAAGTGACACTTAACTGTGATAAACTTAATTTTTAACAAAGAAATAAACGTCCATGCACACTAACTCTTTTTGCTTAAACGTCACTTATATCCTTAAGTAACACTTAAATCTTTTGATGCAATCGGTTATAAACTAAATTATTATATAAGTAACACTGAGGGGCAATTCAATAAAAGAATTAGTGTACATTTTTTTAAGAATTTGTTAAGAATTTGCAGAATTTGTTAGGAATTAGTGTACACAATTTTCCCATTCGATTAGCCCCTCGAGTAACACTTAAAATGTATAAGTAGATACAAGAGGCCAATAGTCATATTTTAAGAATATTCAACCCTTAGGAAGAGACGCCATATCTCAGAAACAGAATAACATTTTGTTATTAAATTTTAACCATATCTTCTCAATGGATGTAAAAATCTTTTAGAAAAAACCTTAATATTTGTCTCAGGAAGTTTTTAAAAAAATTGCAAAGTTTTAAAATTTCAAACTTGATTTACGTGGTTTTCTTAAATGGGACCCCATATTTTTATCTTTAATTTCTATCTATCTTTAATACTTTTCAAAGTATTAAAAAAATGTTTTTTAGAACTTTATTATAAATAAACTCGTTGGTTAATTGGACGTTACACCTACACACTATTTATTATAAATCTGTGTACATCCCAACGTGATAAATATTATTCATTTTGGGGACATTTAGGGGGTAGTAATTTTTTTTGGAGAAAATTCTTTGCAAAAATCTTTTTTGAACCTTATTTGCTGTCTATTTGCGAAATTTGGTGTAGATCCAATGCTTACATTTTCCCACAAAAATATGCTGCCCGAAAATTTCTTGACCAAATGTAAGATTATATCAGTCGGACCTGAACCAGTGTTTGATTTCATTTAGGAACCCCTGTTTAAAATTGTTTTCAACTTAAACATTTTAACAAGAGTTTGCTTGGTGATGATATGAATTTTTAAGGGCATTTAAGGAATTTTATTTTTTGGAAAATTGGAGGTATTTTTAGGGGAATACAACAGAAATGTACATACCTATGTGAATTTTTGTTAAATTATTCACAAATCAAATGGTCTGGAAAAAAAAAGTAAAACAAATTGGTTGTTTTTGGTTTAACTTTTATTTTAATTGCACTTTGCAGTTACAGAATATGTAGCCCCATAAATTAACACCCACCCAAAATTAAAAGGCACGGCATAGTTTCAAATAAGCTGTTTCAAAAAAATAACAAATTTTTAAATACTGTTACATTAAGAATTTCATTTTAATAATATTAACATTTAATTTTAATATTGTTAAAATATTAAAACAAAAAGCGCAATTCTTGATTGGAAAATAAAAAATATTTCTTTTAAACGTTTTGTACAAAACTCCTTCAGTTCTTTTGTAAGATTTTAAAAATCTTATTTACTAATTTAATAAATAATTTTTCTGAATTGTTATGAATTTTTGTATTAGTTCTGTACACCTACATAGAAAGCTCTAACTAAATCTAATATACAGTTTTTTATTTGTTGTAATTCTAACATTTAGAATACAAAATTTGTTGTAAAAATGTACAAATATGGCATTTTCAAAACATATTTTAACATTAAAATATGCAGAAAAGTGTAAGTGTAAGAAATTCAACACTACGTTTAGTACACTATATTAAAATCAAGATTTGAATTTGTTATTCTAAATTTGCTACAACTCTAATTTAATTAAAAAAAACTTTAACAACATTATGTATAGTCCTGTTGCAAATAGGACAACGTTTTATCGTTTTCCACGTCCTCATTGCGCACTTATAACAACAACACATATGCGCTATCCTCCCATGCAGAAATATACTATTTTTGGGAGTTGTGTTGCAAAACATGCACATTTCTCGAGTTTCTGACAACCCGCTTTTTTGACTATCTTCAATCTCTGGACAGGACTTTGATTCGACTTCGGACTGCGAATTTACCGTACTTTGACTGGATTGTGTTAGAGAATCAATACTCGAACCGATGTCTGACGTCGAACTTTCGACTTGATGAACCTCAATTTCGTCTTGGAAAATCTCGGAACAGACTGTGTTTTGGCTCGCGATACTCGAAGCAACGCTTGAAGCTGTTTCCAAAGATGTACCGGACGCTACTCCTGAATCAAGATCTAAAGTCTCACTTTCTACCTTTTTGCTTCGTTTTGGACGCTTAACCTCAACTTCGGATAAACTACTCTCAGACAATTGCCGCTTCCTACTTTGATAAATATCTATAATGGTTTTCCTTTCTTCCGTTTTTGTCTCGGGTTTAGTTTTCGTTTTAGGTTTACGATGCCTTCTCGGCCGAGGGGGATAGAAGGTCTTTCGATCCTGTTAATGAAACAATAAAATAAGCACAAATATTTTATAACTAGGGTCCTAGAAGCTGTAATGCAATAAAATGGCAAAGGCAATGCTAAGGTCTTCTTAAATTAAATTGAAGACTTAATTCTAGAGATTGGTAATTTTTTACAATTTTTTTTTGGTTTATTTAAAGTATTCTAAACTTGAAAGTATTTATGTAATACCTATAAAATAAGATATTTTATGACCTCCATAATTACATTTTTCAATTAATGCTTCACCTTTTTCGTTGAGGTGCATACTCCCTCGCAGTCGTTATACTTGGAAAAAGTCATATATGCGTCAGATTGACTCAAGTGACCCTATCCGCAAGTATAACAACCGCGGAGGCGTACTTCAACAGGAAGGGCGAATAGACAGACAGTGTGACATTAATGTTAGTGAATATGAAAGAGTTTGTCAACTTAAAGGATGGCGATAACGGAAGTCTAATTCTAACTTGCTGTTGCCAAAGTTGGTCCGAAAATTCTTTACATAAAGTCTACCAAATTTTTGGTATCAAAATAATGCAGAGGATAAAAAAATTATATATATTAAAGAACGGAATACTATTAACATCCTAAAAGTACCTGATATTGTGCTAATACACACGTTCAAGTCCTACGTCACAGTTCACAGAAGTGCATTAAAATAATGTTTGTGAAATTTTTTTAGGCAACCAACATTACGGACCAAAGAAAATGGTCATTTTTTTCTTATTCTGTGTTTCTAACATTGGTCTTTTTAAAACATTATTTAAAGAAAAATAAGAGAGTTTTTTTAGGTCCCATTGGTATAAACATGTTCCTTAATATTTTATTTACCATATTTTAAGATTTCCAGCATAAATTTATCACTGTAAGTATTTAAAAATAATTTTTTATTAGAAGATATTGATGAGCCACCCAGATGTCAGCTTAAAACGCAAATTGCTTGCGAAAGCAACTAATCAAGGTGTATGGTTTTTTCTGGATAATAGAAAAATATCTAAATTTTGCAGTGGTACTTACGTGACCTCTTGATATGGTTGCATTGCATTGCAAATATACAGTAATTTTCAAAGTTTTTCAATGAACCGAACTTGAAATATCAAATTTAAGACATTATAGCACATTTTTATACCAAGGGTTTTCTGAGAAATTGTTTTATTTTCATAAAATATTGTCTTGAAAAAGTGGTTAATCTGAAAGAATCAAAATTTTAATTTCACAGACAGTTTTCAATGTGGATCTGTAACGTAGTACTTGACCGTGTGTATAGCGCTTTTAATTCTTCGCTATGATTTGTTCTTTTGAACAACAAAAACTTCTTCTTGGGTATAAAATAATTTATACTTTTCAACGGAAAAATGTTTTACGTTGGTTCATAAACGACACTTTTTATTAAAGATTGAAAAATTCATGACTAAAATCACATTTTTTTCATTCTTCTATGGAAAGTGACCGAACTCTTTCTTATCCACTAACATTACTGCGAATAACTATGAATGACCAGTAGTTGATGCAAGTTTCAATTTTTAAAAAAATAGTTACCTGAAAGCATTTATCACAATAACGAAATAGTGGATTGTCGTTTTGTGCTTTACACTGGACACAAGTCCAGAAGTCTGTTCGACCACAAGACTCCTGATCGATGGAAGACATGGAGCTATCCGAATCCTCCGCGTCGGTAAACATCTCAAACGAGCTGTCACAGATGGCTGCCGCTGCCGCCAAAACTATGTCTTGGGTTACCTTAACAAAAAATTGTATTATTAGTTTCTATCTGATCTGGCAAATAGCTAAAAAAAATCCAAGACATTCAGTAAAAACAGGTTATGGAACAAGTGCCCTCTTCGGAAATAATGGCCTTTAAACAGGTAGACTAAAAACACGCAATATTAAATATTTACCAAATGATTTGTCTAACCATCATGAAATTTGTATAATCAATAAAGGTAATAAAAACGGTCATTTGAAACCCATTTTGAAATTTGAGGCCCCTTTTAAAATGGCCGGTTAAACACTGGTATTGTGGATAAAAGCTGCATGTAATTTCTTTACCTTTAAACATTTTGTATTTTTTTTTAAATTTCCCAATACACCATATTAGTGTGACGTCACTGAAGCTAAAACAACTAATTGGTTTCATGGATTTGCCGTTTTGACAATTACACTTGTCGCCAAGAATTACTTCTTGACTCGTAGTCACTAAAACCATGGAAACTAGCAGTGACGTCACCACTAATATGGAAAATTCAGTTAAAAAAAAATTTACCACCTGTAATTGACAAGCTAATGACAAAAACCCTGTATATACCTCTGAATCTGTGGAGTTCCCTATCGAATGTCCATCATTCTCGGAGTCAGTAGCAACCTCATATTCAATTTCAACCTCATATTCATCCGCATCAGTATCTGATGTGTCTCTTGCAAAATCTAGAAATAGTGATAGTAAACAATTTAATACCTTCTGCGTAAGAAAAAGATGGGCTGTATCGTACCCGTTGCTTTGTCCTGTATACTACATATACTCTCAGTATCGTTATCGTCATCGTCGGAAGCTCTAGAACTTTCACTCTCTAGCCGAAGAAAAAATGTTCGTGATGGTTTAATCCCGGCAAAACTTGCGTATGACACTAAAACAAAAATAACACAAATTATTGGAATACAAAAATAAAGTTGTTTGTAGTGTAAGAAAATATAACAAATAATAATGCTTTTTTTCATCTACTCTTCATCAAGAATTAGATACAGGGGCCAATCTCATAAAAACTTGTACGTCACTTAAACCCACAATTTCAATTAAATGAACTTTAATATGTCTCATTAGAGTGTTGTCTTTAAAACCAACAAAGACAAAACCGCATCGTAGTTTTCATGGTTCTGAAGTTTTAACAATTACTTCGACAATAACTTTTTGACACGTAATTGTCAAAACTATGGAAACTAGATGCGATTTTTTGTTTGTTTCATAATTCGTCATCACTAATTAGGCGTATTTAGTATTAAAATGTCTCATAATTTAGGTAAATGTGAAATTAAAAACTGGGTGTCAAACTTTAACCGTTATTTCCTCAGAGATAAGAAAAGATGGATTTTTTTAACAATTTTTAAAGGATCCCTAGGCATGTTCCAGCAGCGTACCATACAGATGGTGCACCAATTCTGGGACACCTGTATTCTAAATTGTTATTTACATTTTTTGAATTGAAACTTTCTAAATTTAATTTCAAGATCTTTCTTTTTAATTTAGACTTAAGAAATCTTAGTGTACCATCTTGTAAAGATTTTTATAAAATTAAAAAAACGCAAAGGTAACAATGCTATTGGTATTTAACATTTCCGTCAAGGTACACCTTTGCGGTCGTTATACTTGTGAATAGGGTGACTACCAGCAAAAATTATGAACCAAGGGGTAAATCGAAGGGGAAGAAGTGTTTTTACACTTATTAATTCAAACTTCAAACAAAAAACGGACTCAAAGGAGGTCATGAATTATAATATAATTTTGACATTCCATGATGACCTTCCTTGAGGCTATTTTTTGTTGTTCACTCGTTACATAAATTTCATTAGTTCGCAAATGCCTAACTTCATTATGTTTTAAACAAATTTAACAAAACACAACCTTATTGGGAAAATAAAAAAGACCTTTATCCAACAAGCAATATTTATATTGACCTTATCAAGCTCATTCTCCATTAGGTTAAGTACGCAGCACGTTACGAAGGCATGATATCAATAGGAACATAATTAAGGGGAAAACACATTATTCTTTATTTTTTTTTATAAAAGAATGCTTAGGCACTTACCTGAATTATCTTGAAATTTCAACATTTTTAATAAATTAAGGGAAATAGAAATTGTGAATTATACTAACTTATGTTGTTTATTTTAGAAAAGGCACTCTGAACAAGAAAAGAGCGAGGAGTGGGTTAGGTTCGAAATAGTTACTCTGCTCAAAATGGGGTGACAGTACATTAGTAATGCAACCTAAAGGACGAACTGAACTCGAAGCGCTAAAATGTCTATCTCGAACTTGATCTAAAATAAGACGTACACAATTTTAAAAGAACGTAAAGCGCAAGTGCATGAAGTGAAAAGCGAATCAATATGCGCTGTAAGGTCATTGGTGATGGTGAATACAAAAATAGAATTTGAATTTCTTGAAAATAGAAATAGCTGGAATTTGCTAAGCTAAAAAGGCTGAAAATTAAAATTTAAAATATTTTTTTGTTAAATTTGGCCTTGTATTCCACACAACATCCACGAAGCAAAAATAATATAATTAATTAGAATAAAAATGGCAAATTGGCACCGTCAATCTTCCGAATCTTTCGCTGCATTTTATTGAGAATCGAAAATATAGCATTCTGTCTCTCTTTTCGTAACGCCAAAGAATGAAACATTTTGGCTCACTATAAAATCCAACTATGACAATACATTTGTGTCAGATTTCTAACCTTAAAACTTAGATTAAGGCTATGGTCCGAACATTTCGAACCACCAATCCAAACCATACAAGGGAGACAGAAATATACATATATGTACGACTAACAAAGTTTTCCAAGGTTATAATAGTGCAGATTCGGTCCGCACCTTAAAATCCCCAACAAGTTTTCTTGAAAGTAGGCCATATTGGTTCTAGGGTTTAGTAAATAATTGTTGCAATTTAATGCAAACTTTAATAACTGGTGTGAAATTAAATGCCAATAAAGATAAAATAATATGCCGCTAGCAAATTCAGTAGAACCATGGCAAGTGGATCACACCGACACCGAAGTAAGTACCTTTTAAGCTATCTTGATCATTAGAAAAAAGATTGGCGATTGTATTCATCATTTAAATGTAGTAAGAATGAAACTTTTTTTTTTATTTAATTTGTAATTAGTTTATTCATTTACAGCGATCGGAGTGTCAAGAACCCTCAGAATTATTTCTGTACGTAATTTTTCTTTTTGAGTTTTTTTTTTTTTACTTTTTACAACTAAGATATATGTTGCATGAATCGTGGAGAAATGGCATGACTAATCTTGGATGACGCCTTGTCTAATACATGAAGAATGAAAAGCTTCAGGTTTACCGAAGTTTAAAACAAAATATGTATGAGGCACCATCATTTAGAAACATTTTTAATTAATTTCCAATTTCCGGTTATACATCCACTCCATTGAGATTCAGTTTAGCGCTCGTTATACTTGGGAATCGTCAAATTGACTGGAATCATTGTGATGCACTTGGTCACCCTATTCCCAAAGTATGACGACCGCAAACCTGAATCTCAACGGTATGGGTGTAGGTATACCGAAAGTAGACATGCACTCAAATCAAATTAATACACCATATCAGTTTGACGTCTCTGAAGCTAAAACAACCAATCGGTTTCATGGCTTTGACGTTTTGACAATTACACTTGTCTCCAAAATGACAATTACGAGAATTACTTCGTGACTCGTAGTCACTAAAACCATGGAAACTAGGTTTCAGCATAGATAAAAAAGAGTCTCTAGGTATCTATGGTTTCAGTGACGTCACCACTAATATGGCGAATTGAAAAAGTTTTACTTTTCTTATTCATTCATTACATGGACTATTTACAAGAATAGCAATGTTACTTTCTTTTTTTGAACAAATCCTATTTTTAATTATTGATTTAGTATTGAGTTAATTTACTTTATTTGAATCATTTATAATTTTTTTCATTTAAGTTATCTCGAATTCAGCAATTTTTTGATTCAAATAACTATAATGAATTCATAATTTTACCGTAATTTTCTTTAATTAAATCCATGGCAAAGAACACTGGTATGCTCGAGGCTTGAATAAAATTCAATTATTTCTGCGCATGAAGTCATGTGGCTGCTACCGTCACTTAGTTCAAAATTGTTATTATTTTGACGTTTATATGTCAAGCAGTTTTAGAAATATTTCAGCAAATTTTTGTGGTTTTTTAAATTATTCAAATCTTTATTACTGTTGTTATTGTTTATTATTGTATAAATAATTATTTTTACACAAGTTTTTAAGTAAAGTTATTCTTGATTTTTTAAAAAGTACATAACGATGGTGCGGTAGCGAGTAACTTTAGATACCACATCTTTCCAAAGGTGGCTATTGTTTTCTTATGGAAGATGAATTAAATTTTTATTTAAACAAAATAATAAAAACCGAACATCGTACATTTTTTAATTGAATTCTGGTTTTATTGTTTTTATAATTAACCTAAATGATCATTTGTTGACGTTTTGTACTTACATATAAATCTAATATATCTCCCATTAGAAAAAAAGAGCCTGATGATAATTGTTGAGCCTCTAAAATTATTTTTATATTAAATTTTGTAAGAAAATAATTTTAGTGACCTTCAAAATTTGACAATCTTAATACAGCCCTCAAAAGATATTTTGGGGTAAGAAAACATATCACAGAACTACATACCGGTACTCTATTACATTCTCTGTGAAATTTAAATCGGTCTCAAGATCTCGAATTCTGTCATACTACTAACCACTTTTTTTTCAAACAAAATTCGTATAAAAATAAAAGAAAAGACTTATAGATCTTTCCCGCCGTTGGCCACAATCGCGGTCGATATACTTGGGAAACTAAATGACCACCAGCAGCACAATGATTTCGTCAATCTGAAGTTTCCCAAGTATAACGACCGCGATTGTGGCCAACGGCGGGAAAGATCTATAGGTAAACTTTAATACAACAATGTTCCTGAATGTCCTATTTTCGATATTTTGAATTAATTCATAGTGAATAATGAGAAAACAAATTACTTGATTTAATTACCCATAATTTGCCAGAATTTGGTAGGAGACATTAATGTAGTTCTGTGATCTGTGATGACGTAGGACTTCACGGGGTCTATAAACTTTAGAAGTAATTTTTATATTTTTGAAGTTATTTAATGATTTGATTTTTAGTCACAGTCTGGAGATGGAGAGGAAGTTGGAACCCAGGAAGAAGGAACCTTAAATGAAGGAGAGCATGAAATTGAGTTGGGAGAGGTAATGATTTATTTTTATTAAAAAAGAAAAAGGTTAAATCAATGGTTTTTTCCTATTTTTAATATTATTTTAAAACTAAACATTCTGACCACAAAGTTTGAAATTTGGTGAATCTAATCCTGGATGGATTTAAGTAGAGGTCAACTGAAGGTTTATGCACTTATGCCTCTTAATTGGGCCCATTGTAGATGCCTCCAACAAGACCCGAGACAATTCCAGCCTCAGGTTCGGATCTTTAACGTGCACGAGTATACGCACACCAAACCACCGGCTTTACTTCGCTTTCAAAACGAAGGTGTCCTGGAATACAAATATCTGAAATATTTCTACACTAAACATGACCGGCAGCCTTTTTCATTTTTAATGAATCTAATCCTATCATAATATTTAATAAATTTCGCTTGGTTTCTGAATCTTGTATGATTGAAAAGCCTAGTTTACTGCACAACAACCTGCAGGCTTTGGCAAAAATATGTTTACCATAGATATAGGTTGGCTGCATTTTGAACAAAATATTAAATGGAAAAAAACTTAGAAAATATAATCTCAGCAAAGAGTAATTTAAGCATTTAAGAGTGGGTTAGGTTAAGTTAAGTTTTAATTTGCCGCGCATACATTTTATGAAAAAGTCTATTATTTTTTTAACTTGGCGTTTGACTATTAGTCTATTCTCTAAAAAATATATTAAAGCGTTTAAAATAATCACTAGTAATACTACGTGTGCTCTATGAATTTTCGATTATTAAATCTGTGGTAGCGAGGCAAAAGGGGATAAGTATATTTGACATTTAAAAAAATGTGCTTTTCGGACACCGAATTTTAATAGAAACATTTATATATTTACAATTTGGATCAACCATATACGTACTGTGGAATCTTTTTTTTATCTGTAATAATAATATTGTTTAATATTTGTAAGAAAACCATTTTTAGAGTGACATGCACAAATGACAGTTTTATACTTATCCCCTTTTGCCTTCCTACCACAGAAATGAACGAGTGCTTGTTGCATAGTAATGTCCCGCAAAAGTAAGGGTGAATAATTCAAAGCAAACACCCTTACTTTTAAGGGACATTGCGTATTCAACAAGCACGAGTTCTTTTAAAATCAAAAATTTATTAAGAGCACGAGGGCTATTTGACACGATTATTTCATTTATAAATACTACTTTCCGAAACAAATAATATTAATTTAATGTAAACACTGAATACGACTAACCAAAAATTTTTGACAAAATTAACAAAAAATTATAACTTTGACTTCTATTCAGGTAAATTAATTCGCTGTCAGTACTTGTCAACGGAATATTTCAACTCAAGTTGTTGCCAACGGGTGATTTCCAGTATAATTCGCAGTAAAATGCTTCAAATATTGGCATAAACCTCTAATTTGACATATAAATGAAATAATCTCTTAAATTTTCAGGTTGTCCGAGATGGTCACGATAAAGCAGACCCTTCACAATTTGAACTTCTTAAAGTTCTTGGTGAAGGCTCCTTTGGAAAAGTGTTTTTAGTACGAAAGGTTGTGGGTGCAGATGCTGGCATTTTATATGCCATGAAAGTTTTAAAAAAAGCCACCCTTAAAGTTAGGGATAGATATCGTACTAAAATGGAAAGAAATATTTTGGTGGATGTGGAACATCCCTTTATTGTTAAACTACACTATGCTTTCCAAACTACAGGAAAATTGTATCTTATCCTGGATTTTTTAAGAGGTGGAGATTTATTTTCAAGATTAAGCAAAGAAGTAAGTTAAAGTTAACTTATTTCGCACAAAATAAAAGATAATATAATTCAATAATTCTAATCTGTCCAAACGCGATTTAAGAAGTGAGATATATAAATTAATGTTTTTTTTTTAAATAAAACAATATTTTTGTCTATAACGTTTTAAAATAAATATGCAATTAAATTCTTTGATTTAAGTTGCTAGCGCACTTTAATAATCCATCTCTAATTAATTTAAATTTATTTTGTAGGTTATGTTTACAGAAGAAGATGTTAAATTTTATTTAGCCGAATTGGCATTAGCACTAAGTCATTTACATACTATAGGAATAATTTACCGAGACCTCAAGCCTGAAAATATATTATTGGATGCAGATGGTCATATTGCATTAACTGACTTTGGGCTATCAAAGTTACCCCTGGAAGAGGAAGGCAAAGCCTACAGTTTTTGTGGAACCGTGAGTTAATAAATTTTTAAGAATAATTCTTTCTCTTACATCTTAATAAACATTGTAACCTATTTTTATTAATATGAAACAAACATTCTCACACTTTTAAATAAAGTGTGGTTTGGAGAGAATCTTTGTTTCATATTAAACATTCGCCACAGAAATCATCAAATATCCATATTTTCATTATTTTCTTCTTGGTCTTAATTTAATTAGTGACAATAAATGAATTAATCACTTAAAAATAACGATTGGAGGAGTGCAGTCGCCGTTTCCCACTAGCCCCATCTATCAGCACAATTTCATACTAAGCCTGCACTTTAAAAATTAATAAGCATTCTGTAATTTTTAAGAGATTTCTATAATTTTAGAGGGGTTTTTATCTCGAAAGGATACCGATAAATGCGTCAGCCTTAGGTTGTTTCTCAAATAGTGACTATGCTAATTTTATTTTTAAGAAATGGGGTAGTTGAATAGGCCAAAAAAAGCTATATTTGAGTTACTTAATGCATAAAATACTAACAAATAAAAATTACCCATGGCAAAAAAAAAAATTAGAGGTCCCCCTTTTTTTATAAAAAAATGGTGAACATCAAGCACTCCTTTAAAAACTTCTGTAAAACGCGCCCCATGACATCATCGGCAAGTCACTAAAGCGCATGCTCACAAAAATATCACAGATAAAGAAGAATTTGACAACTATAAGTGTAATGACATAACCTACAATAATGGAGCCAAAGCGACAATTACGAAAAAATAAAGTGTTTTGTGTTGTGCCAAAGTGTAATGATTCCTTTGAATATTTATCTTCAGTGAATAATACCTAATAGATACACGCATCCGAACAAGGTCATCCTGCACGTTCCTAAGGTTGTAAAAATGTGGAAGAACTGTTTAAATATTAGGAACAAATTTAACAATTTGTATTTCAATGTAAGTAAATCAAATTTTCTAAGTGTTTAGACCAGAGAGAATTCATATTCATGAGTTTTCTCTGGTATGGACGAGTGTCCTTAGTCATGCATAATAATATTATGAAGACAGCTGATAGAGGATGATAACAACTTATACTTTTGGGAAACACCTAAAAATACTAGCTTCCTTTTGAAGTTATGTTTAATAAAATCTTCTTTGATTTAAATTCAGCTTAATGCCCAAATTCACCGCATATTCCTAAGAGTTCCTTAAAGTCTAAGTGGCTGTTTACCATAAACAGAGTTCGATAACTGTATAGCGTTGACATTTTTTAAAATTAGGCTTTCTATAAAAAACAGTAACTTAGATTTTAGGGAACAGTTAAAATTTGCAGTGCAACCGACCCTAAGAAATGTCAAATTAAGGGAAAGTATATAAACTTACGATTATTTTTTTACAGCTTAAGAAAAGATACTGAAAACTGGTTTGATTGTAAAACTATTCTGGAGCTAATGCCTGAAAAATTTGCAGGGCAAGAGGCAAGCAGAGCAAAGTCAACTTACAGGGTCAGTCAAGAAAAGAAAAAGACAAAATTTGCAAAGATTTGACGTCAAAAAGTCTACCAAAAGAACTTTATTTCCTAAGCCTAATGATCAACCGTTGGCACCCCTTTTAGTTTAAGAATTAAGAACACGACAGCCGAAATGGATGATATAACGAAAAGGATAAACGAGAGTGTTTCGAAAAAATTAACTTTTTATTGTAAAATATTTACAAAAACGTATTTTGCTAGTAATATAATGTAAACTTAAGTTATCAAGAAGGTTTCCTTTTTAAAAAATATTTTTATTGCTGTACAATAATGAATAAATCCTTAGTAGATAGAGTACATAAACTAGAATGGGTAGAAATCGAAACGGGTAGAAGTCGAAAAGCGTAAAAGTTACTCTTCGCAAATAAGTAACTCGAGTAGAATTCGGATTCGGTAGAAGTGTAATTTTATATTTTTTAAATCAAAGCTAAATCAACATTTTATATAATTGCTACACATTCTATACTACACTCTTCGCAAGAAAACTATTATGAGATAATAGTTTTTTTTTTAATAAAACTTTTTTTTTTATTCTGCGAAGAGAACTATTAACAGAAAACACGAAAAATTTAGTTAACGAAGAAGATAAACGTCAGTTCTGACGTTTAACATATTTAAGGTTATTTGTTCTGACAGCTGCTTTCGTTTCTTAGTTTAAAATATTTTTGGCATGGCCTACTTGAATGACGCGTGACACAATTCGGACTTAGAAGTTTTTTGCTACTGAAATAGTTTATTTTTTTGTTTTTTTAACACTAGTTAACTAATAATGAATCAAAATTTATAATAGAAAATTAAATTTTCTTTAATTTTGTAACAAATATTTTTTCTGTAGATTGAATAATAACGGAGATAGAGGGTTTTTTTAAACTGAGGGGTAATTGGGGGGTCGGACAAAAAAAACTTAAGAATACTTTTTTGTAAAGAATTAAATTTCCTATGTTTTATGTCGAATAATTTTTTTTGTAAATTTAATAATAGTTGAGCTACGATTTTTTTTTCATTTGGGGGGTACAAAAGGGGGCTTTGTAGTTATCAGATTCTTGCCAAAAACAATAGGGTTCTTCCTCTTATAGAGGTAGATTTTTCCTGAAAAATTGAGTTTGATATCCCTTTTGGTTTTTGAGATAGCGTGACCACAAGAAACGTGACCGACAGACAGACAGACAGACAGACGGACGGACAAAAAATGAAAATCTTAAAAAGTCATGAAACGCACGAATCTGCAAAAATTTTTGCTCTACGACGAAAATTGACGATTTTAGGATTTTCTGATCGATTGCAATATACTCTTCGGACCTAGTCTTGCGAAGAGTATAATAAATGAACAAAATGTGTTAAATATTTCTTAAAACCTTAAAAATACTGTCGTTTCAACATTTCTTAGCACTTCCAATGATGCTTTGCAACATTTTTCCATCAAAAATCACTTCAGTTATAAATACTTCCTCATTATCTTTAAAATTTGGGGCCGCTACGCAGAATAAGCCCTTTTTTTGTCGCAGAAATATATTTGTAGCATTATTTGGTAGTACGTCAACACTTGCCAAGCTACATGGACTCTCCAAGCATTTCAAAGAAAGTTACTTGCTGAATGGGTTATTTTTTTGGTTCTTCTTTTGTTTTTGGATGGTAATAACGGAAGCTTCCTTGGAAACATAGAGCTTAGATCCATTGGATGACTCCTACACTTGCTAAAACTGTTTTCTTCCAATAACATCAAGCTGTAGTAATGTTGAGGGCTCTTCGTAAAGCCATAAGAAAAGCGCCACAGCATATTTTTGTTCCCCTGTAAAAAATAATAATTAATTAAAATCAAGACGTTTGTGCTTAATAATGCTTGTCAATAAAACTAAAGTAACAAACGAAGTAACAAAAAATATTTGAAAAAAAAACAATTAATGTTTACCTAAATGGACGAAATAACAATGTTGCTTTTGTTTACTGTTTCTCAAATTAACAGTTTAGGATCTAATCGTATGACGTGAAAGTTTAGCTTGATCTTGTGTCCCTTTTAAGGGTCCCCTTGGCTTCGCCTAGGGCTTCCGTTACCCAACAGCGCACACTTTTGTTAAACATACTTTCAAACGCTGAGCAGTTTTTGCTTCGTTTCTTTTTCTTTATCATCGATTACAACTTTATGTTCTTGAGGTTTCATTGCTTTAACTGTACAAATGTACTGAGTCGTTCTCTTTACTTGAACGTATCCAACGGCTGCATTATCTCTCCATAGCATGCTCTGAGCTGAGCTAAAAAAAAAATCTTTCGTCCATTTGTCGCTTGTCAATACTTAAAAAGAAATAAATAGCAAAAAACTTACCGTTTGGTTATAACATTTATAAGCTTAGATGAGTAATAGTTGGGGTTTGTGTTACAGTGTTTGTCGCTCCATATCAACGTAAGGCAAATAGTAGCTACCTGTGTTCTCACAATCTACTAAGCCTTGGCATTTTATTTTAATGATTAACGAACACACTTGTTTTGTACGGACAAAGGCACTAGGGATAGAATATTGCTAGTCACAATTCAACCAACCCCAAAAGTTTACAAGTGTCTTCGCTCTATTATGCATAAAATAACAACAATAATAAAACATTAACAACTTTGTAGGTTATGTTACACTATTACTGTGTCAACCTTTAGGAATTCACGGAGACACGAACTACACATCGTACGCAATTCTCATCGTCGTATTTGGTTTTTTAGACTGTGATGATTACGTTTATTATATGCTAAAGAGTGCCACATTCTAAAATCTAAGTATAGAAAGCAAGTGTCGATAATAACGTCTTGCCGATGACGTCAGCATATGAAATATTTAAACGCTTTTTCGCAAAATCAGAACTTTAAGATTTTTTTTTACGCAGACGGAATTTTTTTAGAATTTTTTTACTGAAGGGGTATAAGCTAATTTTTCGTCTACTATACGCCTGTATTTTTTTCCAAAAAGGCTCAACTACCCCATTAAATTAAAATATGTGTAAAGTCCTTGTACAAATTAGAATATTAATTTTTCAGTTAATATTTTGATAAATTATTTAAAAAATCAATAATTTCAATTTTAAAGAAGCAAACCATGTTTTACATACTTTTTTGTTCAACAAATCTAAGAAGTCAAAAATTTTAAAATGTTACTTCTTAAAAATATATTTGCTATATTAAGAAATTTATAGGCGGGTGTCTTATCCTTAATTGAACACTCTGTATAAATATGTGTTTGATTTTGTCCCCTTAGAAAAGCCCCATATAAATATGTTTTTTTGCTCCGAAAATTTAAAAAAAATTTATAGAACCTTTTTGATTTATTTAAGTTTGAGATATAAAAAGTAAGAAAAGTAAAATTTTTTAAAAAGTGTTTATAGGGGTCAGGGGAGCATTTCAGGGCTGTTAGTTCAGAAAAAGTCAGGTCGAACATATGTTTCTATGAACTTTTATTTTTACTTTGGTACCAAAAAAATGTAATTTCAGTTTGTCGGTCTGTTTATAGAACATGTATAACTTGTATATGTAAACTTGTCTTTGCCCTAACTTACCTTACTTGTAATGTGCAAGGTTTAGAATCTTATGACCTATTTTTTTTTAGGTAGAATATATGGCACCAGAGGTAGTCAACCGAAAGGGTCACTCATTTGCAGCTGACTGGTGGTCATTTGGGGTACTAATGTTTGAAATGTTAACAGGCAGCTTACCGTTCCAAGGTGCCAACCGCAAAGATACAATGACACAAATTTTAAAAGCCAAATTGGGTATGCCAGCCAATTTATCAGCAGAAGCACAAAGTTTGTTAAGAGTTCTCTTTAAGCGGAATCCTGCAAATCGTTTGGGAGCGGGTCCCAGTGGAGTAGAGGTAATACATATAGTATATGATACAATAATAAGACGGATTTGTTCAATTGTAGTTTAAACTTCGGTTTAGCTAAACTGAAAGATCATCATAGAAAGAATAATTTTAGACAATATCTATGTTGTAACTTGTAGTTGTCAAAGTCTGTTTATGATGAGCAGTCAGTTTAGTTAAACCGAAGTTTAAATTACAATTGCTTAGTTCTGCCTAACGTCATTGTTAGGATTTTTTAAAAAAAATTTAAATTCAGCAGTTTATAAAGTTTTTGAATTCGAAGTCAAAATTTTTGTTCTATTCACCCTTTCCGTTCTTGGCGGGTCCACAGTCCACACATCTCAGATGTTTTTGGGAACGGAAAGGGTCAGTAGTAAAAAAAAAGTAAAAATTAGCGAATTTTGTTGATTTTTGAATCAGTTATAAATTAACTGGCGACCCTATTTAGTTTTGAACCCACGCCGTCTTCACTTAGCTTCCGGCAACCAAGTTTGTCACCCAAATTCGCTGCCGGTAGCTGAGTGAAGACGGCGTGGGTTCAAAACTAAATGCACAAAAATTAATTTTTTTATAAAACACCTATATATTTTTATACTTTTTTTAGAACTTTATAACCTACAGGGTTTCCAAAAAATGGTGCATAAACGCGATGGTGCGCTCTTGGAGCATTCTCAGGGATCCCTAGAAAATTGTCAAAAAAAATCCATCTGTTACATTCATCGAGAAAAATGCGAACAAAGTTGCATAAATTCGGCAACAAAATCTAGGAAAATACATCTAAAAATCCCATCTATGAGTCTAAAAATCCCATGTATGAGTCTTGACTTTTGCACTAGATTTTATTGACGTTGTTGTCAGCTTCATTTCTTGAAAATTTTGTAAAATTAAATTGATTTTAAAAATGTAATTCGACCATTTAATAAATAAACAATGGTTGGATGGTTTAAGATAGACTGTAGCTTTGTATTAAACCATTTGTTTCGTTAATATGTGCTGTTATATTCAAGATATCATCGTTTAAAGTTTCGCACTTTGGGGCAACATATCTCCGAGGGTATATGAGATAGATTTTTTTTAACAATTTTCTGAGGCTCCTTAGACATGCCCCAACAACGTACCATCGCGTTTATGCGCCATTTTTTGGACACCCTGTATATTAAAACTTTCTTAGTCTATTGATTTCAAGATATATTCCAAATTGTATGTTCAAATTCAAATTTAAGTTGCTTACAAATTAAACTAACTTTTTTGTTTTGTTGTTTCAGGATTTAAAAAAGCATGAGTTTTTTGCCACAATAGATTTCGATAAGTTACTTGCAAAGAAAATAAGACCACCATTTCAACCAGTTGTGTGTGGACCTGAAGATGCATATTTTGACTCCGAATTTACAAGTAAGACTCCCAAAGATTCCCCTGGTATCCCAGCAAGCGCCAATGCCCATGAATTGTTTAGAGGGTAAGTCAATGTACATGCTGACCATTTAAAATAAAAAAAACTATACATATATACCATTACGTTTATGCGCCAATTTTCAGACCTTTATATTTTGATAATAAGGATGTCTATGTACACCTAGTAGTAGTGTGGGAAATCTTTCGATAAAGGGGATTGCTGTTAACGATTCCGTAACATAAATAAAAGCCGTTTACATAAACGTGCAGTTTTAACCTAAAAATCAAGTTTAGAAAATGTAAACAAGATAGTTTATGTTACGTAAACCACAGACCTAGAAATTTCTAATAACATTTCTCTTGTTGGAAATGTCAATACTTTCTTGAAGTTACAAAAAAATGGCCCGACTTAATATCTTAATAAAAAAACTGACAACAAAAAAAAGACGTCATCAAACGTTGCCATGATTTTTTGTCCATTACACATAATATTTTTTACGTAGTCCAATAAGCTGGCAGGGTTTTTTATTAAACAGTATAGGTGGGTGGGATAGCTTTTTTCGTAAAAATAAATTAATATGTGCACATCAAAGCCATAACACTACCAAAACTATGAAGTTAAAATTATAATTTGGTGTAATCTGCAAACTTTTATGCGATTATAAGCGATTCCAATCAAAAAAACCAATCTTCTCAATGAATAGTTTTTTTAGTGAAAAGTCCCTTAAAAGTTTAGGCCAGCGAGGGCCTCGCAATGTAGAGGTTTCTTAATACGGTTCTTACACTTCCAAAATCTTATATTCTATTATTATTTGTGAAAGAGTAATTTATTATAAAACATTTTAGGTTTAGTTTCGTAGCACCCTGCCTTCTAGAAAACGGGACAATAACGAAGAATGAAACTCCTGTTAAGTCAATCAGGGCATCAGAAAGAATATTTTTCGATGAATACATACTTTTAGAGCTTCTTGGAACTGGTAGTTACAGTGTTTGTAAATTAGCTAGACATAAAACTTCCAATCAACTTTATGCTGTAAAGATAATAAATAAATCTCTATGTGATTGTCGAGAGGAAGTTGAAATTTTGTTAAGATATGGAAATCATCCAGGAATTGTTACTTTAAAAACTGTATACGAGGATGTGGACAAGTTTTATCTGGTGCTGCAACTTCTAAAAGGTGGAGATTTACTAGATTATATTAATGCGAAGGTATTTAGCCAAAAATTTTTACAGGGTGTTTCCGAAAGTATATTTAATTAATATTGAGATGATTATCTTAAACATCTTTTAAAATTGATCCGTTTATTAAACTTTAAAAACATCCTGTATTAATACTACTAATTATTTAATGAAAAATAGATGCTAAATAATAATTATAAACATATGCACAAACGATAGGGAAGAGTGGGACACATTTAGACATAAATAAATGAACATGTATAAATCAATAGAAATGTCAAAATCGACAATTTGTCAGTTACACTCTTTTTCCATTGCACGGTAGAGCTTTGAAATAAAAATGTTGGCATGCGCTTCTCTGCGAATACAAGGCTTTTAACTTTACTTACTTTTACTTCGCTGGTTTATTCTGTGGTTTTTTTGGACAATCAGTGAACATTTTTTTTTATGTTTTAAGAAAAAATAATTATTTTATATCTTTAGCGTTATATTTTGCCATTTCGGAAACTTTTTTAAGAAGAATTTGTAAGAATTTAAGTGTGATAATTTTTCTTTTTATGTTTTTTAGCACTTCCTTTCAGAACAAGAATCGGCGGCAATTCTAAAAACATTGGTAAATGCTGTTACTTACCTTCATGAAAATGGAGTTGTACATAGAGATTTAAAACCAGCAAATATTTTATTTGCGGCCGAAGACTGTAATCCCGAAAGTGTAACTATCTGTGATATGGGATTTGCTAAACAGGTAAATAAAGAAATCAATTTTCAAGAATACGGTACACTCAGTAAAAAAGTCTTCTTCAACAACTCTAAAATTCCAATTGTGTACAAAATATACAATATACAGGATGTCCAAAAAATGGCGCATAAACGCATGGTACGCACTTGGGGCATTCTCAGAAACTTGTCCAAAAAAATCCATCTGTTTTATTCATCTACAAAAATGCAAACAAAGTTACATAGTTCGGCATCACAGTTTATAAAATACATCTTAAAAACTCAGCTAGATTCTTGGGCATACATTTTCGCATAAGATCATATTGACATTGTTGAATTGATTATAAAAATAAAAATGTAACTTGACCATTTAAAAGATAAACAAATGTTAAATGTTAGATAGATTGTGCCTTTGTATTTAGCCATTTCTATCGCTAATATGTGCGGTTATCTTCAAGATATAAGCGTTTAAAGTTTCGCACTTTGGCGCCTTATATCACCAGGGTTATATTAGATAGATTTTTTGTAACAATTTTCTGGGAGTCCTTAGGCATGCCCCAACAACGTACCATCGCGTTTATGCGCCATTTTTTGGACATCCTGTATAAAAGTTAAAGACTCGTGCGCTTTTTACGGTACACACGGTATGTGTTATATCACTGTGTTTTTGGTCGAGACTTTTAAAATTTGGCTTAACATTGAATTTAATTGTGATTTTTGCAGCTAAGGGCTGGAAACGGCTTACTGATGACCCCTTGCTACACCGCCAATTACGTAGCACCCGAAGTATTAAAGCGTCAAGGATATGACGCGGCATGTGATATTTGGTCTTTAGGTGTTATTCTTTACATAATGCTATCTGGAAAATGCCCCTTTAGTTCGGCACCAAATGATAGCCCTCAACACATACTTAAGAGAATAAGTTCTGGAAAACTTGATTTTCAGGTAATTTGCTATTTTATTTATTTCTTTAAACAAGCACACTTAATTTTTTTTCATGGATACAATTTTCTAAACGGTTATAAAAATCGTTGATTAGTTTATTTAATTTTAAATATATTTACATATTTCATTCTTATAAGTCTTACATTGAAAAAAAAAAGTAAAATCTCTAGAAAGGTAGTATTAATTGTAAGAAAATTTAAAATTTTCTTGAGCCCAATACGTCGTATTAGTGGTGACGTCACTGAAGCAGGGGTGTGTCGAGCACTACTAACATGAGGGTGGATAAACAAAAAAATGTCGACTTCATTTATAAAATTTTCTTAGATTACTTACTTACTTGTTTTGCAATAAATGAGGTACCGTAAATGTCACCCAAGTGATTTACTTTAAATGATTTTTAGATAAAATTATATGAACTAGGCGTAAAATAATTTTTATATTTGGTTGAAGTATGTGATAAAAAAAAATATCTTTATTGAGTTAAACTCAAAAGGCCATTGACCGAGGTCCTTCAGCCAAATTACATGTCATAAATTAATTATAGATTAACAAAAACATAAAGAAATAATTGTGAAATTTAATGCATTGAGTAGAAAAAAAAAAAAAAAAAGTTATGATTAAAGATGTAATTTTAAAAGTTCTTCATAAATGGTCAGAGTGGGATGTTTGAATTTGCTGGTTTGGTTTGGTCGGGTAATAAATAAGTCGGTAGTTTGTTCTATAATGGGCGAAAGTGAAAATTTTGCTGTTAGCTTTTGACGTCTTACTGCGATTGCTTGAATATTAGTTTTTTGGTACAGAGTCTCGTTTGAGGGGTTGTAGAGCGGGTTTGTGTGGTGTCGAATTTTTGTGAGCGTACGTAGTGCTGTTGTTTCAGCGACATTTAGGTTTTTTAGAGCTGTTGTCCTTGCATTTACGAGTATTGGAGTGGCGTATTCTAAGATGGGTCTGCATATAGATTTGTAAATTTGTGTTGCTGTCGACGTGTTAATCCCTTTGTCTTTGTAAGTCAGATGGCGGAAGTGCTTAGCTCTTGTGATAGTCCTCTTTTTTAATGTTTGAGTGTGGGAATTGAAGTTTAGTTTGTTGTCTATCTGGACTCCAAGGTATTTTGCTGAGGGTTGGGCAGCTATATCTTCATTCATGAGGTTGATTTTGGGAGAGGTGTTTGTTATTTTGTGGTTAAAATGAACGAGCTGTGATTTAGTCGGGTTTGGTTTTAATCTCCACTTCTTGAACCATTTTTCAATTTTCTTTGTTAGGACTTGTAGGTTTTTAGTTGCTTGTTTGGTTGTTTTGGCGTGTGCTATCAATGCCGTATCGTCCGCATACTGTAGTACGTAGACTTGTGTGTTATCTACTCTTTCGAAAATGTCGTAACAATATATATTATATAGGAATGGTGATAACGGTGATCCCTGGGGTAATCCTTGTTCTGGGGTAAATACATCCGATAAGTTGTTGTTGATTTTAATTTGGAGTTTTCTGTTGTGGAGAAATTGGAAGATAATATGTATAAATAAGTCCGGAGTGTTTAATTTTTTAAGCTTGTACAAAAGGCCCTTGTACCAGACGCTATCGAATGCTTTATTAATATCCATAAAGAGTGCTGATGTTTTTTTGTGCAGAAGTTTTGTTGCTTGGACGTTTGATGACAGAATTGTTAGTGGGTGCATCGTATTGTTTTTGCTTTTAAAGCCAAATTGGTGTATGGGTATTTTGAGGATGGTCGGTTCTATTTTGGTAATAATGATTTTCTCGTACAGTTTTCCGAGGCAAGGTAATAATGTGATGGGTCGATAATTGTTAACTTGGGAATGGTCTGTGTTGGCTTTCGGGATGGTAATAATGTGGCCCCTTTTCCAAATGTCCGGAAATTTGGCGTTGTTTAAACAAAATTCCATAATCTTGATGATGTGGATGTGGATGTCGTAAACGAGTTGTTTAAGTATTTTAAATGGTATGTTGTCGTGTCCGGGAGTAGTATTTTTGCATTTGTGGAGAGTGGCAAAGTACGTTTCTTCATCGATGTGTTGGTCGTTTGGCATTGGATCGTCTTGCATGTAATTTTGGAACCAATCGTTGATAAATTCGTAATTTTGAGGGTCATGGTTGGGATTGTTATCTTCTTGGTACGCCGTTTTAAAATATTCTGCAAATGCATCTGTTTTCTCAGTGTCTGTTAGGCAAACATGTCCGTTGTTTATTATTGTGGAGGAAGTTGTTTGAGTTGTTTTGTAGTTTGATAACTTTTTTACTTGTTGAAAGTACTTTTTGCCCTTAAGATCGTTTATTTCTTGGCAAACGTTTAACCATTTGTGTGTTCTGTATTCCTTAATTGATTTATGAATGTTTTTGTTGTAGGTATTTATATTCGTCTTGATTGTTGGGTCTCTGTTTTGGCAGTATTCTCTATACATTTTCCTTTTTTTCTTTATCATAGCAATGATAAACGGTGGCAGTTCGTATTTGTACCATTTTTTTCTTGTTATTGTAGGAGTATGCTGGATTATTATGTTTTGAATTTTTTTGTTAAAATAGGTAATGTATTCATCATTTATCGGGTGGTTAGTTGTGATTTCTTGGATTATTGCGTTGTTTATTGATTTGATGTCGCATCTGTCGTAGTTTAGTTTAGTTTGCGGTTCTTCTATGGTAATAGTTTTGTTCATGTTAAGACTAAATTTTATCGCGAGGTGGTCTGATCCGAGGTCTGGCAGAAGTTCCACATTTTCTATGATGTTTTTTAAGTTTTTAGTATGCAAAATTAGGTCAGGAGTTGTATCGTTGTTGTTTGGCATAATGAATGTTGGAGCAGTTGTTATCTTGCAGAAATTGCACTCTCTGAGAAATTTCTGAATTCTTTTTTGCTTAATTTTAGTGACATTAAAGTCTCCGATGATAATCGCATATTCGAATCTACTTGCCATAGTAAACAGGTTTTCTTCGATCATAGCTAGTGGGTGACAGTAGATTAAGAAAATGTGTAGTTTGTCGTTTAAGTATGGTAGAGTAAAGTGAAGAACTTCGTTTAGAGGGTTTCTTAGAAATGGTGAGTTGTTCTTTTTTGATTTAAGCGATGGTTGGATAAGTGCTAGACTTCCACCTCTTGTATTTGTATTTACAATGTTGCCCTTAACTTCTATACGGTCCCAATTTCTGAATATAATTGTTTGATCTTTTTTAATTTTAGTTTCTACGAATAGTGCGCATGTGATGTCGTTATTAATTATTGTGTTATATGTAATATGCTTTTTTGGCACTAGACTGTTGACGTTGGCGTATAATATATTAATCGAGTTGAATGGAAGTCTGGGTGTTTGGATTGATAGGTTCGGTTGGTGAGTTTTCCTCTGTTTCAAGGTCAAATATGAGAATATAAACTCTGTTGTTTGAGGTGAATATGACTTGAGTGTCCACATTGAATTCCATCTTGAACCTCTTTCTGAGTTTGTTAAGTAGTTCTTCTCTGTTTGTATTTTTGGGTTTGTTGAGTTTTGTTACGTAGGTATTGATAATGTGGTCGTGGATCGTGATTGGTGCGTGAATTTTAGACATTTTTAGTGCTATATCTTCTATGTCTCTGGATTTTTTGTTTATTGGCTTGACTATAGCGTTTGGAATGCCAGGAATTGGTTTTTTGGGGTGATTTGGACATTTCATTGACCACGGCACGTGTTCGGTGGAGCCGCATCCTATGCATTTCGCAGGTAGTTCACTAGGGCAGTTTGTCGCTTTGTGGTTTCCGTCGCATTTCGGGCATTTAATGGGGGTCTTGCAGTTTTCCGTCTTGTGATCAAACAAATGGCATTTGTTGCAAGGTACCGGTGTTGGGTCGGGAGGATTGCTTGTGTATACTGGGTAATGTCGGTTTTTGTAGAATACTCCATCGTTTAGTAATGTTTGGAACGTATGGTTGTTAGTTGTAATCAGACGAACTAGGGATGTTGGTTTAGTTGTTGCTTTGGAGATAATTCTCTTACAGAATCTGTGTTCCATGTTATTTTTTGTTAGGTGGTCCGATAGCATTTCATCAGTAATTTCCTTCTCAACGGTGGCAATGACGGCTGAGTAGACTTCTTCGTGTTGTATTTCGTTTGGCTTTCTGATATTTGTGGAAGTTTTTTCGTAGCTTGTAATAACGTTATCTTTTTTTAGTTGTTCTAGTGTTTCTATAATTATTTCACTTGAGGTGTTGGTTTTAAGTAAAAACCCTTTTCTTGTTTGTAGGATTACGTCTTTGTTTATCGTGAATTTTTTTGACCAATTCTCTGCCATGTCTAGTCGGGTTATTTCGTTGTTTGTTGGGGTCATGTAAAATAGATTTTTGTAATCAGCATTACGCAGATCATGCATTCTGGCTGAATAGTTTTGGTTCGTAGTATTTCTTTTAATTGTTTGTTGATTGGTTTGGGTTGAATTTTTAATTTTTGGTTGAATGGGTTTGCTGGGTGAGTTTGGGTTGTAGTAGTAATTATTACTTGTACTTGGTTGAATATTGGTTTGTTGTAGTTGATTTATTTCTTGGGAAAGATTTAGTACCTGGTTTTGTAGAATTTTGATTTTTTTATTGTTTGCTATTTGGTCTGGAGAGGAAAATCCCAAATAGTCGGCCATTCCTGGGCTACTTGGAAAGTCCTTTCTTTTTCTCGTCCCTTTAGCAGCTTGCCACTCCATATCGTCGTCGTCACTACTTTTCATTAGGCCGTGTAAGTGATACGCCACTGGTTTATTGTTTCAATCGAAGCAACTTTTTATCTTGTAGATAACGTTTTAGCTGTTTATTATTGTTTGTTTTTGCACTTGCAGTTACACTTATTCACTGTTTGCGATGTTGATTTTTATATCACACAAATTGCGAATTTTTTGCGAGTTGAATGGTGTTATTTTAATAAAATTAAATTAACTTTTTCGTATCATAATTGAGTAAATGTTTGCGATAGTAAACGTAGGTATTATCGTAACCTTATCTCGATTCGTTCTCTCCGTGTTTAGTTATTATTTTGCAAAATGTGAATCGAAGTATGTGATAATTTGCCGACTTTTGCTGAAAATGCAGACTTCCATAAAACGTAAAAGTAATGGTTAAAACGTCAAAGCAGCCATGAAACCGTTTGGCTGTTTTAGCTTCAGTGACGTCACACTAATATGGTGTATGTGCACAAATAAAAATTTTTGTTTGCATTAATTTTTTTTAACAACTGAATAGTTATATGATTATAAAATTAAAAATTATTATAAAATATGTATTTTTTTTAGTCAAAGCAGTGGGGAAATGTCTCAGACGACGCTAAAATGTTAGTTGCCGAAATGTTGCACATTGCACCACAAAGACGGCCTACCGCCTCCCAATTACTAAAACACACCTGGATCAAATCAAACGCTTGCCAAAAATCATTACCAACATCACACAAAACCCCAGTTCAGTCAGAAACTACAGACGGAGTTGCTCATCTTAAAGAAACAGTTGCTGCCACATTTAGAGCCATAGCCACCTCCCCACAAGTGGCACATCTGGGACCTGTTGCCATGTCGGAGCTAGCCCGACGCCGGTTTAGGGACAAGGCCCTTGGCAGAGTACATCTTGACTCATAATAAAATTATTTTTGTACGTATCTCACAATCTTTAAAGTTGTCAAGTATAATATTGCCCCTCTTGTAAGTTTTTACACGCCATTTATTTTAAACAATAAAGCTTTAACATTAAAATGGATGACGATTGGAAAGATGTTTTATTGGTTGCCCATTCACCCATTCTGTGAGATGAGCCCCTTAATTAACGATTTTAAGCTATAATTTTTACAAGAAACTGTTTAGCACAAACTAGCAAGTAGTAATGGTGCTTTTCTACGACAGTTTGACACTCAAACTATTTTTGTAGCTTAAAATTGTTAATGAAATTAGGCCACATGAAGGCTTTCACAAATACTATTAAAAAGGAATTACGTTAAAGTATGCCCATTTACAATATCCAATAATCAATTCGCAACACCACACAGTTTTTAGGATTACAAGAATCACTTTTTCAGAACTAAAACTGTAAACAAACTATGCAGAATGCTCGATTTTATCAGATTTTAAGGTTATGTCCGTTTGAACATTACATAATTGATAAAAATATAAAATTTAGAAGTTATGTCAGTTCGCATCTGAACCGACGTGTGGTATGACAGATCTCTTAGGATACCCCAACCAATTTTTGTACGAATACTCTCCATTCTTTACCAAAAAATATTTTTTTAGTTTTTTTGTACGACCTCATAATAATCCCCCAACACAAAACCTCCTATCTCCTTTATTATTATACTCCTCGCAGACAAAGTCGAAAACAAGGAGTATATTGTGATTGTTTTGACAATTCTAAAATCGTCAAAAATCGTAGAGCAAAAATTCTTGCAGATTCGTGCGTTTCATCGAATTTTGAACAACTTTCAAAAAATCCGTCCGTCCGTCTTTCACGTTTTTTGTAAACACGATAACTTAAGAACGAAAAACCCAATCGTATTCAAATTTGCAGAAAAAATTCTTCTCATTAAAATCTTGGTTGGGATTGTTATTGGAAAAAATCGGATAATAACAAGGGGGGTAGCGGGGCCCCCAAACTGGTAAAAAAATCATATTTCAGTTATTATAAATTTAAGAAAAAAAAAATTTCGTTATATTAAAGCCCTTTTAACTCTCTACAAAAATTATTTTAAAACTTTTTTGATCCGACCCCCCAATAGAAAAAAACGCCTTATTTTCGTTATTTTTTGATTTACTAAAAAAATTTCTTCTAAAAAATTAAAGAAAATGTAATTCTGTATTAAAAATGATTTTGTGTATTTTTTTTTTGTTAAGTTATTAGGGCATAAAAGAAAAATGTTTAGTAATAAAAAAGTTTCATAAGTATTGGCCTCGGTCTAGGTGGCTTTGCAAAAACATTCGAAACACAACAGCATCTTTCTAAAGTCAAATTTAATCCTAAACGTCAGTGTCAGAATTGATACCTATTTATACTTTTCGCTAATATTTTTTTTTATAGAAAAGAAGAATTAATAGTTTTACCTCTTCGCAGATTTTTTTTGATAATTTTAAAAAATTACTGTTTATTTTTAATTTTATTATTTTCTGATTACTGCGAGGAGTATCCTATTAAATGTCGGCATTTTATAAAAAAACTCTAACATGCTCACTGATCTAACCTATCCACTGACCTAACCCGCTCTAGTTAAATTTACAAAAATATATTCTTTACAAAATTAAAGAATTTCACTTAAATAAGTAATAATTCTTAATTCATTCTTTGTCCTCTTGTATAAGCATAGTAAGCGCTATATTTTAATATCGTGCACACAAATCAAAAGAATATTTGTCCTTCAATAAAAAAGGACGATATACAGTGAGAGGCAAAAGTCCCCCCACCTGGCCTTAACTTTTAAACGGTTCGGGATATTGATTTCCAAAAAACTTTAGGTAAATTTACACAAATAAATTATCCTTTCACAAATTTGGATTATTAAAAAATAATAACCCCCAGATGGGGGGGACTATGAACTTAATTTTTTTTAATGCAAAGAGGGGTCAAGTGACCCCTCATTTGAAAGGTATTTCCAACACAATGGTGTTTGCCAATTTAAGATATACAGGGTGTCCACCGAGTAGCGGGGTGGGTATTCAACGAGTTCTTTTAAAATCGAAAATTTATCAAGAGCACGAGGGCTATTCGACACGATTATTTCATTTATAAATACTACTTACCCAAAAAAATAATATTAATTTAATTTAAACACCGAATACGACTAACCAAAAGAACAATTTTTGACAAATTTAGTAAAAAATTATAACTTTGACTTCTATCCAGGTAAATTACTTCGCTGTCAGTGCGTGACAACGGGATATTTCAGCTCAGGTTGTTGACAACGGGTGATTTTCAGTATAATTTCCAGTAAAATGCTTCAAATTTTGGCATAAACCTCTAATTTGACATATAAATGAAATAATCAATGATATTCAATTCACTTATTTATAATACTCCTGACAACGTAAGCGCAAGTGCTTTATTTAGCTAAAAAAAAACAGTTGGTATTTATTAATACTATTTATTTACACAAATTTACCTTTTGTAATACCGTAAGTTAAAAAAAGACCGCACAAACGCAAAGTAGTGCCAAAGCCAAAGAATAATTTTCTTTGGTAGTGCATTGTAATTCTGGGTTTTTTAAGGTAAGTTTCATTATTTATAATGGTTGATCGAAATGCAGATGTAATGTAATAAAAGGTACAAAAAACGATGTGTGCAATAGAAAGCGAGCAATCAACCGATCAGAATATATAAGTGTCTCAGAATTGTCACGCCAATTCTGGGATACCCAGCGATCTGGAAAAGTCAGGGAATTAAAAATATTGCAAAAAATCAGATAAGTTAGCAAAAATCAGAAAATTTTTACCTATTTTAGAAAAAATCTGGAAAAATTATACTTTAGGGTAAAATTGTCTTGTTAACTTCTGATTGTATAAAGTTAATTTAATAGTTTCAATTTAGCAAAAAGTCCCAAAAAAGGAGTATTATACATTTTTTTAGGGAGTCGGCGGTAAGTCAGGTAATTTAATAAAAATTAAAAAAATCTATTAATTTAAGGTTTAAATCGACTTTTATGAGGACATTTTTCTACGCTATTGTAATTGGTAAATTTTTGAACTTACGGCAATATGTATTTTAAGCTCTAAATAGTGCTTGTACATGTTTTTTATTTAAAAGCTGCTTATTCTAGATTCTAGGTGTTAAATGACTTTATATTTTGCAAACATTAAGCATCCTAAAATGACATGCAGGTACACAAAAGAAAAATGTATAAATTTTAAAGAAAAGCCAGAGGCATTTTAGCCATTGGGTGTCTCAACAAAAGCGCATTATTTAAATATGTAGAAAAATAATTTTTTTTCCTAGTATGAACTATGAATGTACTATCCATTCAGGTTTTAAAAAAACCGCAGTCACCTATGAAAACTAGAACCTTTTTCCTTGAAAAGTTAAATTTTCCACAAAGTTTCTAATTTACTGACACTAAAAATTCAAAAATGCCAAAATTAATATGATAAATATTGGTACTGTTTTTAAGTTGCATCAAGTTGTTTAAATGGAGATTTGTTCGAAATAAAACTACCCCGAAAAAGCACGTAAACGCATTGGTTGCTGGCAACATCGCAATTCCAACTCCCTTCTTAAAAACAATTAACCCAGTGAAATGAAGTGATAGGAAGGGTCAAACTCGGAATTTTGGGCAGGTCACTTAATTTTTGCGTACACCTTCGTATTAACATCATAAAAGTTGTCCTAAAAATCGACATCGATCCTCGATGAGCTTAAAAAGTTATTCGAGGTCACGAAAAACCGTTTTGGCCCATGACTTTTTTCCGAAGCTTCGTAAGCTTTTTTGAGGTGATGCAAAAATATCGAGCGAAAAATTTCCTACAAATTTGGTGTGTATAATTTTAAAAAAATTTCCTAATAATAAAAAATGATTATAAGGAAATTAAATTATCTACATAAACATGAGATTTTGTTGTTCAGTTTTTGAAAAGCATTCCCCACACTTTTGGAGATGAAACTTCTTATTTCGTTGTAGTTAATATTTGCAGAAAACTAAATTTTTATGCTTTAAATTAGACGTTCTTGTTGAGATTATCCAGACATACCAAAATTTATTTAATATTATCTACTATTAATGATTTAATTGTTGTGTTTTTTTTGTTCCCCGCGGTTTTATGGATTCTGAAAGTTGCCACATTTTTTCTTCAGCTATTACATGATCAAAATTGGCAAAATATTGAATTATTTTTTCATTCTTCTTAAAAGAGTACGTACTGCAAAAAAAAATGCAAAATGCATGGGTTCCTTGAGATTTCTTATTTAACATTAACTTACGATTTCCTAAATTTTTTCATATTTTCTACTATGTTAAATTGCTGCCATCGCTTGGAGAAGTTAATTAGACCATCTGGAAGAAGGTTGTTATTCCCAATGTGAACAAAAGTTAGATCTTGCAGAATAAGACCACTAAAATAAAATACCATTAGTCGCTTGAGTATATTTTGTAACAACTAACATTGTTAGCTAAGTCGAAAAAGAAACTAGTGTTCCAAATAAAAGTAAAGATCATTTAATTTCTTTTGTTATTGCCGTTTGAGTAACCGTTTAGTCCTCGGTTTAGTCTAATAAGCCTATGATTTTGCTGGCAAAAATAAAGAAAATATTACTAGGCCAAGATAAATAGAATTTTACCTTAAAAAAAACACAACAGCCAGATTTTTTATGTGTTTTAGGACATCTATTCAGGAAGCTAAATTTACAAAATGCACACTAATAAGTGTTCAGGATTACCGGAAAACCCCCTGCTGTTTGCAACATTAGATCGCGATGGATCTGCACAAATATGAGCCCCTAAGAGTAATATTAAATAATTTTTTCCAAAAATCATTTTAAAATCTTATTCAGCATCTATCTGTAATATTTTATGCAGATTCATCGTAATCTGCCGTATTGGTACCAATCGATTTTAAATAAAACTTGAGGTACAATAACATTGAAAATGGAACACACTATGATATAGGAGCTATCAACATGAAAATCCACATTATTAACGGCGTCATGATTTTTTGTCATTACATAATATTTAATATTACTTTTCTTAATCCAACAAACTGGCAGGCCAAACAGGTAGCGTTTTTTTTTAAAGGTTCGAACTATAACCCTGCCAATCTTTTATGATGGGTAAATCGCTTTTCAAATCTGTTCTAAATAGGCAAAAGGGGATAAGTATAAAACTGTCATTTGTACATGTCACTCTAAAAATGATTTTCTTGCAAATATTAAGCAATATTAATGCAATAGTGAGAAGCTAGCTGAAAAAATAGGTTTCAAAGTACGTATATGGCTGATCCACATTGTAAATATCTATATCTAAATGTTTCTTTTAAAATTCGGTGTCCGAAAAACACATTTTTTTAAATGTCACAAATACATATCCCGTTTTGCCTCCCTACCACAGAAATGATTTTTCAAGGACCTAGAACCCTATAATAAAAATTTCTTTTTTTACGCATAAAAATCTACAGATTACACAAAATTAAAAATGTTCACTTCATAAATGTCTGGCAGTGTTAAGGCTCATATTTGCACATATTATTTTATTTTTTCAAAAATAAATATCCCACTTATGATGTTTAAAAAAAAACGCTCCCTGTTAGCGCTGAAAGTGTATTGGACAAAAGTTAAGAAATATTAAATGTATGTAATGCACAAAAAACCATGACACCGTTCGATGATGTGTGTTTTTGGTTGCCAGCTCTCGTACTACTAGTAGAGTACCTATATAAAATGAGTAGTGCCACAGGAGATGTTTTTTGATTGGTGGACTCAATTTCATCTGTGGTTGGACTCAAAAATAGTTGGTACCAAAAATAGCATTTTTTTGACAAATAAAGTTTGCTCCAAAAGAAAATTTTTGTTCTTGTCAATTGATGACATTATTCGTAAACATAAAATAATTTGCTCAAAATAATGTTTTCTATTCTGGTTTGCTTATGAGCATTTGCCTATTTTTTATTTTTTACATTCATACATCTTAATGGTTCCGTTTATTGCTATTGTTTATTACCAAAGTAAGTTTTACTGTTAAAAAATATAAAACTCTACATGCCCGGTTACTTTTTTTTTAGAAAAGGGGGATACAAACTAGACTTCCATTTCATGCAAATATAAAAAGCAGATAAAGGTGCCGAAACAATTCTACTAGAACTAAATTTCCTTTAATTTACGAAAAATTAACGTTTGTAAGAAAATTAAAACTCTTTATTCTAATTTAATTTAATATTAGAGGTCCAATTTTTGAAGGGTAGTTGTAAACAAAGTAAGTAATATATGTATGTACCCTTGGTTTTATAAGACACTGGGACGCTGTCAAATTTCTTTTGGTAAATATGACCTTAATTTAGTCATAATTTAATCATATTTATAGTGGTTGTTTCGTTGCTTCTGTCCCAGTGTCTTGTGAAATCAAGTGTATATCCGAGAGTATACCTTATTAGAATTGTAAAGAAATAGTTAGGTTGCTGATTCAACACTAATTATTTTTTTTTCTTCGCGAAGATATTTTTTATCACCGTTAAAAGAAGTAAGATGGACAAAGATTTGATTTTACCTTACCTACCTGAATTAATTAGAACAGAAAAATTTACAAAATACCGACCTACAAACACATAAAGAACCCTTTAGGCTATTTTGTGTAAACAGTCCATAAGTTGACGATTCTGTGAAAATAAGTTGCTAGTTAGATGCATATCATGAATTTTTAACTAATTTTGACGCAAAATTGTCATTTTGACGACCCTCTGGAGCTACTCATTATATATAGGTACTCTACGTACTACTACTATATGCAATGTAATGCAATAATGGGGTAGTTGAGCCTTTTTGGAAAAAAATACAGGCGTATAGTAGACGAAAAATTAGCTTATACCCCTTCAGTAAAAAAATTCTAAAAAAATGCTAACTTACATGTATGGTATACATGGAGGTTGTGTTTCTGCCAAAGCTTGCCTGTATGCTCTAAAACTCGACGAACTGTCTATAAGAGCACAGTAATCCTTTAACCCATCTTGAACATTTTTTTGCCATTCTAAACGACGTACTGGTGCTGAATCCAATGCCGATAACAACGCCAAGTATGAATTAAAATTATTTAACTTGCGCAAATGTTTCATAATTTTAATAAACTTTGAAAATAGTTTTTCCCTTGTTTCTTTAATGGAACATTCTAAAATTTTAGTCCGAGCCCTAGAATAAAAAATAATTTACGTTTGATTTTACGTTACAAACATGCAGAGTATGTCAGAACGTTTTAAAAAAATTAAAAGATTTCTAAAAATAGTAATATTGGTTGTCTAAAAAAATTTCACTGACAGTATTTTAATGCACTTCTGTAAATCGTTGACCAATGTTAATTTTTGGGGTCTTATTTAAATTAAACATAGATTATAGTTGTTTATAAAGAATCGATATAAGAATAAAAAAAAAAACATTAATGTGTCTGTTATCTACTTATAATAAACTTACCAATATGACATTTTATTAAAATGTTCTGTAAACAAGGTCAAGTTTGGACTCCGTTCCTCATTCTGCTCTTGGGCCCATATTAAAACTTCAGGTATTTCAATTTTCATAAACAAATCTGCATCCAGTAGTGTCATTTGTTCAGCAATTTGTTCTGATTTAAAATCCAAAAGTGTAACTGTTTTTGGAGTTGTCAGAATAGATAGCGGTAGACTATCTAATGTTTTTTTATTTACAGTCTCATGTTTCTCTAAAAACTTAATCCGTAATGCCTTTGCGAGTGTTAATTCCCCACACGATATTAAATGTTGGACGAAATCCATCAGTTGTCGTTGTATTGCGTTATTTAAATCAGTAAGACTAAAAGTTAAAATTAATAAGACGCTAAAATTCTTAATAGATCATATTAGACACAACAATTGGTTGGGGTTTCCATAGAAATATGTCATATGTCGTTTAAAATATCAACTGGCATAACGGCATTCTTTTTATATTTAATCATTTTTATCAAATATAACTCTAGAACCTATAGGTTTCAAACAACAACAAGTAGTGAAACCGCTTTAAAAGATTCAATGTAGGTACAGGTTTTTCTAACAATTAAAATGTGCTTTTTACATGATCAATTTTAAATAATTACCTAGGTAAAAAAATGGATAATGACTCATTCACAAAAGTCCATAGATTTGTATTATTTTATTATTAACGAAAAAACAATATTCACATAAAAAATTAATAAAAGAATTAATATAAAGAAAAAAGATGTGCATAAATAATCCGCCTTTTGTTTTATGCACGAATTTTGCATTAAAAATTCCTTTGTAAGTCATTG
This sequence comes from Cartodere bifasciata, assembly GCA_963920755.1. Lineage (NCBI taxonomy): Eukaryota > Metazoa > Arthropoda > Insecta > Coleoptera > Latridiidae > Cartodere > Cartodere bifasciata. The sequence continues at coordinate 15,406,244 of OY987193.1, read as the reverse complement.
ACCATTGTCATTATGTAAAATTGACAATGTAATGTTATCAGTTGACATCTTGAACGGCTAGTGATATGACACAAATTCATGGAAACCCCAACCATTTTTGCTATGATATGGTCCATTTTAAATTAATAGTTTCCATACAAGATTTCTGACTCAAAACTAGATTGTCATAACGCCTTAAATTAATTACTTACGTCAAATCACTTACTACCCTTACTATAAGGGCAAATGTCTCTCTTGATCTAGCCTTCTTTTTATTTTCATAGTTATTGCAAAAATATATGTATCTTTTTATTAACTTGGCTAATAAATTATATGGAGAAATAAAAGTACGATACGTTGTTAAAAAGGCCTCTTGATATGGTAACACTGAAAAAAAAATCATAAAAATTTGTGGTAAGGAGGCAAAAGTATGAAAATGTCATTTGTGCATGCTGCTCTAAAAATGGTTTTCTTACAAATATTAAAAAATATTAATGAAATAGTGAGAAGCTAGATGACAAAAAAGATTTCACAGTACGTATTCACCATTTCCGTTCGTACCGAAGTCGCCGGTCGACACATCTCAGAAGCCGTCAGATTGACTCATTTATTACTGACGTATTTGAACGTATCTGAGATGTGTCGACCGGCGATTTCGGTATGAATTTTAATCGCAAATTGCTTGAGAAAGCAATCATATCTAGAGGTCTGGTAAGTACCATTGTAAAATTAACATTTTTCTATTACCTAGAACAAACCATACCCCTTGATATGGTTGCGTTCTCAAGCAATTCGCGTTTAAAGCTGACATCTTGGTGGGTAATCATCATCATCAGATTAATAAGGAATTTTTTAATTCTTGGATAATTTTAAACGGTGTCTACTCTCATGAAATTTGTCAAATTGCAAACAAGGGTTTTATCTTTGGATAACCGCTTTTGAGTTTACTTACCTCCATTTATAGTTGCTTTGGTTGCTTGGACAATGAGCGCGTCTATTGCGCCTCCTTTAATGTCCGGTCCCTCCTCTTCTTTTTTCTTAAAAACTAGCCATTTATCTACGTCTGTTTCTTCCATAAGATTAATATCACATAAACTTTCTTTTACGTCCTTACTTTCATTGTCATGCTTATTGCCAAACATTGCAGTAGTATGTTCCAGTAAATCGGGTAAAACTTTTTGGGGGGAATACTGGGAATTAGCCTCTGGTGTTATGGGCGAAGATAACGGACTTACAGATGAATTATGTCGCGATCTTTGCTTTGGCGGTAATGCTGGAGGTGTAGTTGGTGCTGTACTTCTTATCGCGAATGGACTTATAATTTGTGGTCGTAAAGGAGACTGCACTCTGGAATCATAAAGACGGTATAATAACAACTTGGAGATTTTGGAGATAAAAGGAAAAATAATTAATTGAAGCACATTAGGAATTAATTTATTTATTTTTATATTTTTAAATATTTTGGTATAAACCAGGTAGGATCGTCCTCTGTTATAATAGTCTAGTTCCTTGTGCCACAAAAACAGCCAAAAACATCGCTTTAGAGTAGAGTAAAATCCCTTTGAGAATGTAATAAGTATATTAAAATAAGTTAATTTTTTAGGATATGCATGGGTGTAAAAGATCAGTAGAAAATTTTATAGAGTATCTTCAAAAGGATAGGAGATAGGGATTTGGATACCCCAAATCCCAAATAAAAGAAAATTAAAAAGTAATTTTAATGGGGCAAAAAAATATAGCTTTGTATTTAATTTTTCAGAAATAAAACGGTTTTAATGTATCGATATTCAATGGCGAGTTTTTCACTTCCGGTTACGATTTTTTGTCAAATTTTAAATGAAAATGTTTTTTAAGCATCTTAATTTTACGTTGTTTAAATTTCATGCAATACCCCCATTCAAGTAAAAACTTTTTTTTCACTTGAAATTTCTGAGAAAGTGTACCTTTACCGAATAAACTACCAAAAACACCTTTGATGTACCCCATATTTTTGCATAAAACTAGACTTTCTTTTGAAATTTGTATGTCACTTACCACTGTCACTACATTGAAGCAAGTTTTTTGTCAAGTCAACGTAAAATATGGGGTACATTAAAAGAGTTTTTGGCAGTTTATTGATAAACGGTACAGTTTCTCAGTAATTTCAAGTGGAAAAAAAGTTTTTACTTGAATGGGGGTATTTAAAAATGTAAATAAAATTACAAAATTCTCAAAGGTAAAGAAATTACATGCATTTTTTATCAACACTACTGGTGTTTAACCCATTATAAAGGGGCTCCTAATTCAAAATGGGTTTAAAATAAGCGTTTTTATTACCTTTATTGATAGTACAATTTTCATGATGGTTGAAAAAATCGTTTGGTAAATATTTACGATTAAGTGTTTTTAGTCTACCTGTTTAAAGGCCATTATTTATAAGGGGGGCACTTTTTCAAAAAACTGTTTTTACCAAATGTCTTGGATTTTTCCCAGCTATCTACATTAAAAAAAAAGCACATAGATCGCGGACACCCTGTATAATATATATATTTTGGTACAAATTTTCCTGTATTTGCTATTTAAAAAATAAATCATACCCTGTTGCTATATAACTTTCAAGTCGACGACCACCTTCGCGGTCGTTATACTTGGGATTAGGATGATCACCAGAATCACAATGACTCGAGTCAATCTGACGTATATTTGACGTTTCCCAAGTACTATCGTGCACATTAACGGTATTCACCTTTTCCGCCGTTGGTCACCCTCGCGGTCGTTATACTTGGGAAACGTCAGATATGCGTCAGATTGACTCAAACCATTGTGATGCTGGTGGTCATTTAGTTTCCCAAGTATAAGGACCGCGATTGTGGCCAACGGCTCCGGCTGGAAAGATCTATAGTCTGTAAGTCATTTTGGTAAACCAAAGTGAAAGAAAACGACTTATTACACAATTTGAAAAATTATATTCCCCGACCTGGACAGTTTGTCTGTCACAATTATTTTCAAGTTTAGGTGTAATTCGCGGTTTTGTTGGATTTGCCGCCGGTAACCATAACCAGCTGGGGTTTCATCAAAAATTAACTTATTTGAATATGCTTAACCCATTCTCAAATGGATTTTGCTGTTTTACCCAGTATAGTCACATACTATAATAGCTTTAGCGTCATTACCAAGCACTTACCTTTGGTCTGCATTAGAAGACGGTGATGAAGTTGTTGATGAATCAATTTGGAAGTGAGAAGAACTAGTTGATGTCTGTGATTTTTGGTTAAAAGAACATGATTGAGTTGTTGGAATAGCAGTTGTCTGCATCCAATGATTAGCTTGCGTTAAGTGCAAAGAGTGTCTTGCATAGTCTTGGTCACCAGCGTGCGAGCAGTTACCAAACATCTCCATGTATGCCATTACTAAAATGAAAAACATTATCTTTAGACATATTTTGACAAATACATAGTTGTTTGTTGCGTGCAAGAATAGACCTAAAACAGTTAAAGATTATCTTTTTATTCATGTAATCATACAAGAATAAAAATAGGTAATAAAAAGACTTTGTGGTTTAAAAAAAACAGTGTTCCTAAACAGGTGTCCGGTTGGTACAGTTCACTGAGCTAACCACATATTTTTTGTGTCAAATCCTCTTTCATTCATGATAGCTTAATTTGTATTGAAATGATCCCATACATTTTTAATTACATTAAACTAAAATTTTTGACATTACGTCATCGTGTAACCGAAATCTAATGGTTTTAATTTAAAAAAAGTTAACCCAAAAGTGAGATATCAGCCACTAAATATGCTACTTTTAAAACTTATACATCTTTCTATATCTTTCTCATTTTTTTTTAAGAAACTTTTTCGTTATTTTTAACAGTAAGTTTTAATACTATTAATAATTAAAAAAAAATTATGATGACAATGGTCCTATACCTATCAGTAAAAGTTTTTGAAAGAATAATTTATTTTCTATGGGTGACTTATTAAATTTATACTCGGATTTATATGTGAAAAACTTTAGCAAAGTCCAAAAAAATTCACGTAGTAGATTGGTTGAACGCTTGTGTTAATCATGTGGTATTTTTAAACAAATCCGATTAATTATAAATAGTAAGCAAATAAAATCTGAAATAAGTTAGTTGAAAGCGACAGAATGTACACTTCTCTAGTAGTAGCCCACTTACCCGAGTAAGCCACTGATTGGAACACTAAGAAGAACAAAAATAAATTACTTATTAATTTAAAACACTGTAAACAACATGTTTTTTCATTTAAATTTACATCAAAGAAAGTAGAATAATTATACTTACTATGCCGTTTCTTTTGAGGTAAGGGAGGAGGCTTATCTTCATCTACTATTGATGTTTCCACTTGTGATTTGTGCATTTGACAAGCTACTAATAAATCTTCATCTAGAACAAAAGTAGTAATTAATAGTTATTTAACCAGTAAGTGTGTTAATAAAGGCGATTAATAAACGAGCGGTTTTAACAAGCGAGCGATCAGCGAGCTTGTTAATAAGTCTGTGAAATTAGAATTTTGATTCTGTCACTTTTTCAAGACAATATTTTATGAAAATTATGCCCCTCCAAGATGTGAACTTTAAACGCAAATCTCAAGCAATTTGAGTTTAAAGTTCACATCTTGAAGGGGCATCAACATTACCAAATATACTGTAATTTTCAAAGTTTTACAATGAACTAAACTTGAAATATTAAATTTAAGACATTATAGCACATTTTGATACCAAAGGGCTTTCTGAGAAATCCTTTTATTTTCATAAAATATTGTCTTGAAAAAGTGGTTAATCTGACAGAATCAAAATTCTAATTTCACAGACAGTTTTTCAATGTGGATCTGTGACGTAGGGCTTGACCGTGTATTGTGGATTACCTTGCTCGTTGTTCATGACATTGTCATAAGGCGAAGTTTGACTTTTTCTAACAGTTTTTTCAGGAATTGGAGGTGGAGATGAGTGTATTCCTAAATCAGTTTCATCACCGGAGCTCATATTTCGACATGGTAATGGGGATAAATTACTGGTTGTTTCTGGAGATATGTTTTGCACAAATAAAGATGTCTGGGTTAAGTTTTCTAAAATTAAGAGACTGTTTACATAAACGCTAAAAAAAAATTATGTAACAATATACACACATCAAAACAATCTAGGGGACAACATCTTTTTCTTAAATTTTTCATTGGTGATTTGAAGTTTAGTTGTTTTTACCATTGCAGCATTTTCTTGCAATGTCTCTGAATAATTACCAACCATTTTCAGCGAAAAAATTAAATCAATAGAGAAAAAATGAACAGGGAGAACATCGTTTGAAATTTAGCTAATTTTAAAAAAAATTTAAACAACAGTTGAGAACATGCAAAAAAGTAATTTGATCTTTTAGTAGTTAGTATGCCCCCTTCTGCTAGTAATAAAGGCTCAACATCTTCTTCGCATGCTTCGAATACGGTTGTCAATCATTTCTTGGTCCAATTTGCTCCACTGCTCTAAATTGCACTAAGAGAGCAGCTCACTTTCCCCAAATGGTTCAATTTGTTAAGTAAGCCTTTTTTTGAGCATGCTTTATCGGATTTAAATCTGGTGATTGAACTGGCCAATCCATAACTGCAGTATTTTCTCTAGCTTGATAATCGCGAAGCGGCATGGCAGGATTGGGACGGTCGTTATCATGTGTTTGAATAAAGTCATGTCCAATGTTATGGGTATATGGAACAAAGACAAGGTCTAAAATGTTTTAAATTTATCCGTTCGCATTAGGAAAGCTATCCAACAAAACGCGCTCATTTCTTCCGCCAAGAAAAATTTCACCTAAAACCATAATTGTGTTGTGTTATTCACAGACGAATCAGGGTTTGGTTTACAATCAAATTCAAGGCAAACTTGTGTTTGGAGACGGTATGAAAATGAAGGTCGTATGGAAACTGCACAGAAAGTCCATAGTTACATATGGCACAATCATGGTTTTGGGTGAAATTTTTTTTGGCGGAAGAACTGAGCGCGTTTTGGTGGACGGCTTTTCTAATGCAAACGGATACATTAACAACATTTAAGACCCTGTCGTTGTTCCATATACACATAACATTGGGCAAGATTTTATTCTAACACATGATAACGCCCGTCCCAATCCCGCCAAGCCGGTTCGTTATTATCGAGCTTAGGAGAATATTGCAGTTATGGATTGGCCAGCTCAGTCTCCTAATTTAAATCCGATAGAACATGCTTAAAGGAAGGCTTACTTAACAAATTAAACCATTTGGGGTAAGAGAGAACCTTTATTAGCGTGTTTTAGAGCAATGGAGCAAATTGGACCAAGAAATGATTGACAACCGTATTCGAAGCATGCGAAGAAAACGATACGCCTTTATTACCATCACAAGGGGGCATACTAACTCCTAAAAGATCGCATTATTTTTTTGCTTGTTTACAACTGTTGTTTAAATTTTTTTTAAAAACAGCTAAATTTCAAGCGATGTTTTCCCCGTTTATTTTTTTTTTATTAATTAAATTTTTTCGCTGAAAATGGTTGGTATTATTTAGAGGCATTGCAAGAAAATACTGCAATGGTTAAAACAACTAAACTTTAAACCACCAACCAAAAATTTAAGAAAAAGATGTTGTCCCTTAGATTGTTTTGATGTGTGTATAATATAAAAGTATTTCATTCACTCTAATTTGGAATGGAACATATCCTTATTTCCAAAAAGTATAAGTAATGTTCATTTTAAAGTAAAGCATTTACTTTACAGCCTGAGAAAAGTCAGTTTATATGTATGCAAACATGACATTGTAGGAATGACCGTAAGAGCCTTAATTTTGGATTTTGAATGCAAAAGCTTTCATTAATATGCATTTGACGCAAAACTATGACTCTGAAGGAAGTTTTAACACTCTTTGAAGTTTACCATAAAATAAGATGCATACCTTTGCTTAGAGATTTTTTAGATTTAACCATTTCATTTTCACATTTTAAAACTTGTACTGTATTTAAACTTCTTGCATAATTAGATGATCGATACGACTCATTGGATACAATACCGGAATCTGTATTGGATAGTCTATGGTAGTCATATTGTGCATGTGTCAGACTCGAAATCCGTGAAGAGGATTCTTCCCATATATTGCATGAACTTGTGTCTAAAAAAAAACAAAAATAAAATTTAAATTAATTCCATCATTGGATGTTTGGGTGATTCCCAGAATGTAGTGAACATTTATAAACCTTGGGTAAACTCTAAAATGCATTTTTCGGTGGACAAAAACCTTTTTCATCCATCGCATTTTTAAATTTTTTAGAAAAGTGAAAAAAGCGACGCACTAAAAAGTGGTTTGTGACACCCGTCGTCAGTTGTAAAATTTCTGCGATAAAATGCCACATTTAAAGGAGAATCATTAAAAGTGAAAATATCGAGGAAAATATCTTTTGAGAAGATCTATCTGTTCTCGAAACAAAAATATTATGATGATTTAAGAAGTCAGATTTTCGACGCAAAGAAATAACCGATTTAAATGAAACTATAATACTTTTGTAGCACTTGTTTTCTAAATTTCAAAACCATATTTGGTTTTAACATACGATGGGGTCTCATGTAGATGTGCTATTCAGTAGAATTGACGGGAACCCAAAGGAGATGACTTATACGTGCTTCAAGGAGCACAGAATCTGTGAATTTGAATTAGCCTTAACAAGTCAAAACATATTTTAATTCAAGTAGGCAGCTTTCATTTAACGGTTGACAGAAAAACTCGCGTGGAAAGTGGCATATGTCACTTCCCGCCCTGTTAAACGTCACTTCCCACTCGCGTATACATGTAATGATATCAAACTTAATAATGGTGTACTTTCCACCTTTAATTTGCATATGTAATTGGATATTTGATGATTTCTGTGGCGAATGTTTAATATAAAACAAAAATTCTCTTCAAACCACACTTTATTTAGAAAAATCATTCAGCAGAAGATAGAATGTCTATCTCCTGCTGAAGATGACAGCTTAGCTGTCGAAAAACGTATTCAGATTTTTCTAAATAAAGTGTGGTTTGGAGGGAATCTTTGTTTTATATTGCATATGTAATGAGGATATTACAGGGTGATTATGAATAAATCAATTTATAACATAACAACAATAACAATATTGTTTATATAGTGTTTTAACTCACCAAAAAAGTCGTTTTGGTGATCGTAAAAATCATCCAATAATTCATCCTCTCGAGATGATATATTTAATACTGAATCCAAACTTTCACTGCCAGATGGAATTGATATTGAGTCCTCTGGAGACTTCGATCTTAGCGAAATCCTGAAATTAGTTCATCGTTGTATCGGGTGAGCAAATAAAAACGGCGACTAAGTAGGCTATGAACAATGTAAAATCTGTCAATTAAAAATATTTTGACAATCCCCATGGCCTACTTATGGGCCGTTTTTGTTTGCTCACTCGATATTAAATGACACAACTGTGATTTATATTGCCTCACAATGTTTCTAAAATTTCATTTGACTCAAGACAAAATGTTGAGTTCAATAAGCCCTTTTTTAATTATTTCAAATCGGCACAGTTAAGCAAAAAGTTTTAGATAAGACTGTTTCTTATTGAACCCATCTACTAGGAACACTAATTAGAATTTTAAAATTGTTAGAAGCAAAAAAGTTACGACAATTTTTAATGCACTCTACCGGTAGTAACCCCATTTTGAGGGGGCTACATGTTTAAATTTTTGACCTCTATCTATTCTTTTAAAAGATGCACCTGTCTTGGAGACACCTTGTTCATAATAAACACTATGTATTGCTTACCTTTCTAAACAAGATGCTGAATAATCCAAGGAAGATATGTCTTCTGCAGTGTAGTGAAACCTATTAGTCTTTTTCTTTGGGGGTAGTGGGGGTGGTGATGATAATGATACTTGTGATAAAGCTAGTCTAGAAAATAGAATGCAGAAATTACTTGACCTTGTATGCATGTGTCATTTATAGAGATATAGTACAGTCAATCTCAATCTGCCCTAAATAATGAGGGGACATCGACAAAATTCCGGGTAGAGCCGCCATTATAATGTTATAACTGGAGGTCCAAAATGTAAAACCTCAAATTGGCGTATCTCTACCTGTCCTGGAAATGGGGTTATAAGCCCCCAAAGGGCCCCCTTCAGTTCGTTATGCAAGATCACGGAGAAACTGAGCCAAATTTTTTTACTAGATGTCAAATAAAATTTTAAAATGATTTTCGTAAAAAAAATTCCTCAGAAAAATTTGTTTCACTCCTTAAATAGCCCCCAAAGAGTAATATCCAATCACGTTGAATTACCACCATAAGGTGCTAAAAAACATTGTCTTAACACTTTAATTAAATAATTCGTAGGTTAGATCTTCGACGGACGTGTTGTCACGTTGAAGACACGGTGCGCACTGCTAAGAAAAGTTAAACCGCAATTACTTACTAGAGACAGTTTCGCATTCAAAGACAAATTTTACTTTAAAACTTAAAATTACTTTACTTATTGCCTATTAATTTTCCTACACTTAATTTTCTGTAAGGCTGTCTTTATAAGTATAAAATAAACAATGACCTATAAATCGTTTGAAAAAGCACAAAAAAATTCCTTTACCCCATAAACGAGGGGGCCCTTAAGAGGGTAAAATAATTTTTTTTTGAAAAAAAGTTATAAAGAAATATTTTTTGGCATCTTATTTTGCATCTATTTGCAAAATTTTGTGTAAATCTAACGTGATTGGTTTTTACTCTTTGGGGGCTATTTAGGAGGCGAAGGAATTTTTTCAGAGGTAATATTTTTACAAAGATCTTCTTAAAACCTTTTTTAACATCTATTTGCAAAATTTGGTGCAGTTCCACCGTGATGAATTAAAGGGGGCCGTTTCTGCAATAGGTAGATATACGCCAATTTGAGGTTTTACTCTTTGGACATCCAGTTACATCATATAAAAAAGGCGGTCCTACCCGGAATTTTCTCGATGTCCAAATACAAATTGAATGTACTAATGGGCAAATTCCCAAAATTTTAATCTTTGGAAAGAAACATGGGAATATTTCCGGCAATATTCCCATTTGGAAATATTCCTGCTTTAGAATTGTTAATATTAATAGTATTCTTGTAAAAACGAATGTAATCTCATTAAAAAAATATCCAAAACTATGTTAAAATAGGGTGTTTTTTTTTTTAAAATACAAACTTTATGTCATTTCCGCTTAAATCAGAAGTCGTACATTTTTGTAAATGCTTGTAAAGGAGAGCTAAAAGCTTCCCTAGACAACCCCTAAAGTTTCAGTTCCTTATAAAGTATACGTAGAAAGTTATGGGCTCGTGCGCTTATTGCAGGACATACGGTATATGAACATTTCTACAGCAAATGATATGATATTACTCAGATATTAGTTTTCAATGTTACATTTTTTTAGATTAAATAAATAGATATTATAATAATAACTTACCCTTTAATCCCGTTTGGCAATGGCGGTTTTGGAGGTGGACTATCTCTTAATATTGACTCTGAACTGTGGCTATTATAAACCGTAGAATTTATTTTAGCAACTTTTCCAAGTTCTTCTTTTTCTCTCGGAGTTAAAGGAATATCAGGAAGAGAATTTCGTTGTGTTGATATTTCTAAACTAGAATTACATAATGATGTTCTTGGAGTAGTTCTGGATAAATGTTTATGTTGCTGCTTTATTTTTTCTTGAACGAGCCGAATTAGTTTCTATAAGAAAATATCAGAATGTTTTTGTCATTATAAATTATGTGAAATTAATAAAATCAAACAACAATAACACTTTTAAGCAAAATCTATAAAATTACGCAACAAGTAGAACGTTGCATTTAGGCAATCATTTCTAGAAGGAGGTCCATTTAACCTTTACGTATCTAATGCGTACTTGTTCTGACAAAAATATAAGTATTACTTTGTTAAGTGACACTTAATGGTGCATTCAGGAACTATTAAATTAAGAAATTAAGTTAAATTAAGAATTAATTTAAAAAATCTACAGCAGATGATTGGTTGATTTCTTAAATTAACTTAATTTCTTAATTTAATAGTTCCGGAATGCACCATAAGTATAGAAAAAGTTTACTTATGGCCGATTGCACCAAAATACAGGGTGACCAAAAAATGGCGCATAAACGCGATGGTACGCTCTTGGGGCCATTCTCAGGAATCCCTAGAAAATTGTCAACAAAAATCCATCTGTTATATTCATCGACAAAAATGCGAACAAAGTTGCATACATTCGGCAACACAGTCTGGGAAAATACATCTAAAAATCCCATCTATGAGTCTTGATCATACACTTTTGCATTAGATTTTATTGACGTTGTTGTCAGCTACATTTCATACAAATTTTGTAAAATTAAATTGATTATAAAAATGTAATTCGACCATTTAAAAAATAAACAAATGGTGGAATTGTTTAAGATAGACTGTGGCTTTGTATTAAACCATTTTTTTATGTGCTGTTATCTGTTATCCAAGGTATAAGCGTTCAAAGTTTTGCACTTTGGGACCTTATATCTCCAAATGCATATAAGGGGGTCAACCCTAGAAAATTGTTTAAAAAAAATTTATATTTTCTGATCTCTAAGGAAAATACGATTTATTTCAATAAGTTTGGCAGGATTGTTTGCAAAAATATATTTAAAAAATCGTCTATAATTATATTAACCATACATTTTTGCACTACATTTTTCTGACATTGTTGTCAGGTTCATTGCATAAAAACTTTGTAAAATCAAATTGTCAATAAAAATGTAACTATTATGTTAAAAGCACTTTTTTTTTACTTTTCAGGTGGAACTCCGCCATCTGTTTTGCCGTGTTTACACGCTTTAGCTCCCGATGTGTTCCACTCCTTTGATTCGGCCAATACTGATGTACAAGAGGACATTGACTTGTTAAAGGACTTTAAGTTCGACAACACAAATTGTCTAGGTGACTTGTTAATTGTTATATTCAAGATGTAAGCGTTTAAAGTTTCGCACTTTGGGGCAACATATCTCCGAGGGGATATGAGTTTCGCAGACCTTATATCTTCAAGGATATTGAGTTTATTTTTAACAATTTTCTGAGGCTCCCTAGACATGCCCCAACAACGTACCAACGCGTTAATGCGCCATTTTTTGGACACCCTGTATTTAAGTGGCACTTGTCTATACTTAAGTGTCATTTATAGTACAGTCAATCCGTATGTGGACATCGACAAAATTCCTGGTAGGGCCGCCTTTTTTATATGATGTAACTGGATGTCCAAAGAGTAAAACCCCAAATTGGCGTATATCTACCTATTGCAGAAACGGAGTTATGGCCCCCCAAAGGGTCCCCTTTAATTCATCCCGGTGGAACTGCACCAAATTTTGCAAATAGATGTCAAATAAAGTTTTAAAAAGATTTTTATAAAATAAAAATCTCTAAAAAAATTCCTTCACCCCCTAAATAGCCCCCAAAGAGTAATAACCAATCACGATGAATTTCCACCAAATTTTGCAGATAGGTGTAAAATGAGATGTTAAAAAATATTTGTTAATAACTTTTAAAAAAAAAAAAATTCTATGCCCCCCTTAAAAGCCCCCTTCGTTTATGGGGCGAAAAAATTATTTTTTGAAAAAAAGTTATAGGGAAATATTTTTAAGCATCTTGTTATGCATCTATCTTCAAAATTTGGTGTAAATTCAACGTGATTGGCTATTTCTCTTTGGGGGCTATTTAGGGGGTGAAGGAATTTTTTTAGAAATTTTTTTTTAAAACCTTATTTGACTTCTATTTGCAAAATTTGGTGCAGTTCCATCGTGATAAATTAAAGGGGGCCCTTTGGAGGGCCATAACTCCGTTTCTGCAATAGGTACATATACGCTAATTTGGGGTTTTACTCTTTGGATATACAGTTACATCATATAAAAAAGGCGGGCCTACCAAGAATTTTGTCGATGTACCCCCCTTATTTAGGACAGATTGACTGTAGTATTAACAAAGTGATACTTATATTATTGTCCGAACAAGTATAGGCATTATCATTTTAATCCGAAACACAAAAAGAATAAAGTAAAATAAAAAAATACGTAAAATGAAATGAAAAGAAAAAGGAAAATTAGGTACAATAAAAAAAAATGAATTCATAAAATGTTGGGTTTTAATGATTAAACTTAGATAGATTAGTAATATTTAAATCGATGTCTAAACTCCTTTAGTCTTACCAATATTGAATTTTTAACTTGATCCAAAATTTGATTAACATTATCTACATTCAGTTGAGAACTATCAGCATCAATAAGAACATCGTCACAAAGTTTAATTAGTCGAGCAACACTTTCGTACATTTCGTTGGTAGCGGCCAAGATTCTACCATTCGGATCTGCAAGTGCAGCTGATTTAATTGCTAAATTAATGTGCCAGACATGATCCAATACTATGGTTCCATTTCCAGGCAACATAACAAGCGTTTTTTTCGTAATCACATTGTGAAAATGTTTTAATGCCAATTGAATTTGTCTCCATAGTTCGTCCAATTCCTAAAAAAAATGACTAAATACTTGCAAAAAAAAATAATTTTCTTAAACAATAAAAAATAAAAGTAGATTGTTGGTTAACTGGTTATACAGTGAGAGGCAAAAGTCCCCCCCCTGGCCTTAACTTTTGAACGGTTCGAGATATTGATTTTCAAAAATTTTTAGGTTAATTTACACAAAAAAACTACCTTTTGACAAATTTGGATTATTAAAAAATAATAACTCCCAGATGGGGGGACTATGAACTTGGTTTTTTTTAATGTAAAGAGGGGTCAAGTGACCCCTCATTTGAAAGGGATTCTTATTTCCAACACAATGGTGTTTACCAATTTAAGATATATTTATTATTTTTTTGCCTAGGAGCTTCTCAATAAAAAGAACGATTTCCTTAATAAATGCAATAGTGAAAAAATAAAACTATTTGAAATTAGGTAAGGGTGCATGTTTTTCTTTAATTAAAATATGTAATATTTTTTTGTTAAAACGTTATACCCTGTGTACCAAAATAAAAAACAAAACCTTATGCTTCTAAATATTTTTTTTTTAATTAATTATATTTTTTAACCCGATTTTACTTCGTTTTTTTGAAAAAAAAATAATTTTGGTAGGTTATTTTGAAACATTTGTTATAAAACATACTGCAAAAAAAAATTAATATTTTTAAATAAAAAGAAAACATACACCCCTACCTAATTTGGAGTCACTTAAGTCTTTTATTGTTGCATTTATTACGTAAAACAGGATTTTTGTGGTTTATTTTAAAACGCACAGTACAATAGAACTACTGAATCAATCTAAAATTCGTAAACGTCATTGTCTTAGAAATAAAAATAGCTTTCAAATGAGGGGTCACTTGACCCCTCTTTATATTTAAAAAAATTAAGTAGATAGTCCCCCTATGTGGGGGTTATTATTTTTTGAAAAACCAATTTCGTCAAAAGGTAGTTTTTTTTACCACAGTATGTTGCTAATCTCAAGCAGTTTGCAAGGAAACGGAAGTTGTTGTTGAGGAAGGATGTCAGACGTAGTTAACATATTTCTTTCCCCTGAAGAAGGATAACAATAAATATCCCGAAACGTTGCCTTAATCAAGCTATTACTTGCGTAAGTCCTATACTCCCGAAATTGAGCCCCTTAATAGATAGTTATTTTAAACATAGAAGAGGGTTGCTCGTATCCATGCATTAATAGGGGTCATTATACATATACAGGGTGTCCAAAAAATGGCGCATAAACGCGATGGTACACTCTTGGGGCATTCTCAGGGATCCCTAGAAAATCGTCAAAAAAAATCCATCTGTTATATTCTTTGAGAAAAATGCGAACAAAGTTGCATAAATTCGGCAACACAGCCTAGGAAAATACATCTAAAAATCCCATCTATAAGTCTAAAAATCCCATTTATGAGTCTTGATCATACACTTTTGCACTAGATTTTATTGACGTTGTTGTCAGCTTCATTTCATAAAAATTTTGTAAAATTAAATTGATTATAAAAATGTAATTCGACCATTTAATAAATAAACAAATGGTTGAATGGTTTAAGATATACTGTAGCTTTGTTTAAACCATTTGTTTCGTTAATATGTGCTGTTATATTCAAGATATAAACATTTAAAGTTTTGCACTTTGGGGCAACATACCTCCGAGGGTATATAAGATAGATTTTTTTTAACAATTTTCTGGGGCTCCCTAGACATGCCCCAACAAAGTACCATCGCGTTTATGCGCCATTATTTGGACACCCTGTACAACCATTTGTAGTGCGTTAATGAATGTTTTTAATAAACGCTGTGGGAAAAAAATAACTAATTAACCTGTATTGGGCCTGTATGTTTTGGGTGAACTCGTTGCTTAGTTTTTAAGGACTTCTGGCAATCATTCGGACTTTGCGGGCGCATAGCTGGTGCACAACCTGGACTACGCATTTGAGATATTTTTCCAAAAATGTCGTCCTTAAATGATCTTGCGCGCCTAGCAAGTTTTGTGCTTTTAAACGATGGTTTAAGATCGCCAGTTGCTGTACATGTAAGAGGTGATGCGATTGAAGGATCATTTTCTGAAAATAAGAAAAGCAAATTAATTTTAAAAAAGAAAAGTACAAAACACCGGTTTTAAAGTGTGGACAAGAGCAAAATTTTTTTAAGAAATAAGCTTTAATTTAGATGCCCTAATAAAAAAAAAAAATAATTTTTAATTAAATCAAACTCATCAATTTGTCACATTATACACTTTTTATGATATGAAAGCCTGTCGCTTTTTTTGCATAGGAGGGTGTAGAGTGCCTGGAAGAATTGACAGTTATTGTCGCCTTATAGAGTGGCAACATGCATCATTCCTTCTCTGTCATACAGATTGTGTCATCAACGTTATAGCCAAAGTGACAACAATTACAACTTACAATCACAATTGATAACATAATCTGTATGACAGAGAAGGAATGATGCATGGCGTCACTCTATAAGACGACAATAACTGTCAATTCTTCCAGGCACTCTAGGAGGGTGTAAAACAATATTTTTTTTCAAATGGGCAGCTTTCCAGTTGTTTAAATTTTTAAGTTTTTAAAATTAAAAATATTTAAAAATTTCAAACATACATA
Organism: Cartodere bifasciata; assembly: GCA_963920755.1. Classification (NCBI taxonomy): domain Eukaryota; kingdom Metazoa; phylum Arthropoda; class Insecta; order Coleoptera; family Latridiidae; genus Cartodere; species Cartodere bifasciata. Next base: position 15,390,159 of record OY987193.1, on the reverse strand, counting down.
AGGAAAGCTACCTATTTAAAAAAAATTAGTTTTACACCCTCCTATGCAAAAAAAACTAGGGTGTTTGTTCATGTTGTTCATTTAAAAATCTCGAGAAAATATCATTTTAAAAAGTAAAAGTTTAATGGCGGATGTTCATCTACCGGTTGTCATCTTTTAAACAAATAATTTTTTTAATAATAAACGGACATCCTCTTAACCTATGGGTGAAATTTTAATTAAAATGGACACAAAATACTCAAGAAATAAAATACTTTCTTAAGGCTTGTAACTGTAAAAAAAAAACTTTAAAATGCAAATAAAAAAATGGAGTTTGTTGAACCAAAATATGGTAGCGAAGATCATTTTCCGGTAAAACCGGAAGTGCCGCCATGTTGAAAAATATTTCATTTGCGTGGAAATCCGGATTGACCCCCGTATACAAAATTTCATAAAGGTAATACAAATACAAACCGTTTCTGAGATATATCTACTGGACCCTCCCGTTGGGACATCCTGTATTGTGATTGTTTTGAAAATTCTAAAATCGTCACAAATTATGTCATTTATGTCACTTAAAAACATCAGAGTTGTTTTGGAAATGTAAATGTCATATTAATATTTTTTTGTAATTTTGATAATATCTAAATAAAAAATCGAGAACATTTAAATTCAATAAATTCATTTGTAAAAAAAACTAACTAAAAGAAGCTACTCTTTCAGGTAGGCATCTAAATTTTATAAATTGCAATTATACGTGAAAAACGTAAATTTTATGTTACGTAACCTTTTATCTTGTGAACAAATAACTGTATTGCTGTTTTTCTTTTAAAAGTTATGGGTGATGCCAGTATAAATGACCGAACCGAAGTTAAAGACCCAACGCAAGTGGAAAGTGAGGCAGCTTGTGCCTCTATAGAAATTTTAAGAGAAACTAAACCCGAAGAAAATATTCCTAATCCGGGACCTAAAACTATTTTATCTGCAGAAAGTTTGAACCATTTAAAAGTTGACAAGGTAGAAACTGTATTTAAAACAGAAATTGACACAGAAAGTAGTAGTACCGTTGAAGAGCTTTCCAAAATATCGTCGGAATCTGATCAAGATTCCAAAAGCAAAGAAACGATATTGGAAAAAGAATTAACTGAAACATCTGCAGAGCCAACAAAAGATACAAAAAATGATGTCATAGAACATGATGTAAGGGAATCATTTGAAATTAACAAAGTTAATACATCCATTAATGAAAAAACGACTGTTGATGACTCAAAATTAAAGTAAGTATCATCATTAACCCTAGGCTTTTGTACAATTTGGTTTTGAGCCAGCATTATTATGGTTGTAAACATTTTCTGAAAAGTAACAACCGCGCCGGTTCGATTTCTACTTTTTTATTTAGTCCACAGAAAGTCAATGTGCAATCAGCTTCAGTAACAATAGACAACCGAGACAAAACCATGTTGCGGAACACCAGCGATATTTTCTCTCTCCGTCAATCAAAAGATACTGCATCAACATTGTTTTCTGTTACCGGTAATCCTTCAAAGAAATATTTTAAAAGAAGGGAAATAAGTGATTCATCAGTTTTGCCTTTGGGAGCTGCATGTGTTGAAGATGATCCTCCATCTGATACTCAAAGATCTAATAAGTCATTAGTTTCCTTGGCGAATCCATCGAATAAATGTAAAATAGAAAACGTGAAGGCATGCGTGAGTCATACAGCCACAGATAGAAACCCTCTCACTGGAATGGGTCTGACATCACATGATGAATACAAAGGAAAATGTCCGAAAAAACGAGGTAACTTTTTTGTTATTTTTAGTTTGTTTGAATAGGGGCCTGAACATTTTTACAGAAACTGAGATTTATTCACTTTAGTCCGGGGCCACACTGTGCGTTTTTGCCGCGCCATCACAAATCGAAATTTCAGTCCTTTTTATTATACAGGGTGTCAAAAAAATGGCGCATAAACGTGATGGTACTCTCTTGGGGCATTGACAGGAATCCCTAGAAAATTGTAAAAAAAAAATCCATCTGTTATATTCATCGACAAAAATGCGAACAAAGTTGCATAAATTTGGCAACACAGTCTAGGAAAATACATTTAAAAATCCCATCTATGAGTCTTGATCATACACTTTTGCATTAGATTTTATTGACGTTGTTGTCAGCTTCATTTCATAAAAATTTTGTAAAATTAAATTGATTTTAGAAATATAATTCGACCATTTAAAACAGTAAACGGTTTAGTTTTTAAATTCTCCTTTGTTTTTAGATGGGAATCCAGTCACAGGACTAGGATATGACGATCAAGTTTTAGTTCCGAGTGTTACACGAGTACCTCCTGGAGGGTACTCAAAGGGATTGTGGTAATTTCGAGGGTAATTCGTAAATACTATTATCAAAATCTGCATCTTACTTAAAGTAAATAAATTTTAGTATATTTTGTTTTTATTTAGGTTTTTACGTCCATCCATTTTAAATTCAATTTAACATGTCCCGCTATTAGTAAAACTACGTACTTGGAGCAAAAATATCCTATTTGAATTTTGCAAAGTTTGGGATCAAAATCAACTGTTGATTTTAATCTAGCCTTGCATAATGTTGGAGCAAGAAGGTAGTTTTACGCCTACTTGTCCGAACAAAAATATAAGTATCACTTTGTTAAGTGACACAAAAAATTACTTATGCCCGATTGCACCAAAATGTTTAAGTAGCACTTAAGTCTAAGTGACATTTAAGCATAAAAAAAGGTTTGCGTAGACGTTTGCTTTTTTGTCAAAAATCGTATTTTTTTTAAGTTAAGTGTCCCTTTAACCTTAAGTGACACTCATAAACGTTGGTGCTGGTGGCCCTTACTGAGCTTTTTACCAATGAGTCGCTCGAGTCGGAAGAAGTTGGTAAAACTTCACTAATAGTGGATTCACTTAAAATCATTTAACAAATTAACATTTAATTTAAGAAATCAATAGCAGCTTATTGGTTAAATTGACATTGAAGTTTCTCATTTTTCAATTTCAAATTAATCAATGAGCTGCTGTAGATTTGATAAATGGGTTTACGTGAATCCACAAATGCCCAGTTCATAAACTTTTATCTAAGAATCATTTAAAATGAGAATCACTTAGGGCCGGTTGTACAAACCAAGTTTAAACTTCGGTTTAGCTAAACTGACTTATAACCATAGAAAGAACAATTTTAGACACTATCCATGTTGTAGTTGACAAAGTCTGTTTGTGATAAAATGTCAGTTTAGCTAAACCGAAGTTTAAACTTGGTTTGTACAACCGGCCCTTAAAGTAAGAAATAAGAGCAAATGATTGGTTCATTTGGGTTTGACATATATAAAACTTAAAAGTCAAATTCAAGTAGACCAATGAGATGTCGTACATTTCTTACTTTAAGTTATTCATACTTTAAATGATTTTTAGATGAAAGTCTATGAACTGGGCTTAAAGTAATATGCCCAGTTCATAAACTTTTATCTAAGAATCATTTAAAAAATTAAGGGAGGTGATTGGCTCATTTGGGTTTGACATATGTCAAACTTAAAAGTCAAATTCAAGTAGACCAATAAGGTGTCGTAAATTTCTTACTTAAATGACTCTTACTTTAAATAATTCTTAGATGATAGTTTATAAACTGGGCAATAGCCACATTTATATTTTTGGTAAAATAAAATAAGGCCATGTTCAATACGTTTTATGGCAATTCTCGAGGACCTCGAAGTACCAACTTAGTTTTTTTTTATCACTTATTGAATAAATAATGATAGTCTTAGTTAAAGATCCTTAATTAAAAGGAATCGAATCTAGGAAAATTGCTTGAAAAACAAATGCTCAAAGGTACTTTAGTATTATTAGAGTGCCTCGATGTCATTTTGACAGATATTGTCGCCTTATAGAGTGACGACATGCATCATTCTTTCTCTGTCATACAGATAACGTCATCAACGTTATAGCCAAAGTGACAACAATTACAACTTACAATCACAATTAATGACGTTATCTGTATGACAGAGAAAGAATGATGCATGTCGTCACTCTATAAGGCGACAATATCTGTCAAAATGACATCGAGGCACTCTAAGTATTATTAGTCCTTATTCTAATAATAGCAAAATAGTTTTATTTTTGTTAACATTACCTGCATTATGTTTGGAATATTTTGATGTAGATGTCATGGTATAATTATTGTTGTACCATTAATAATTAAAAATAACACTTAGTAGTTCAGCACTATTACTTTGGTAAAAACATGACTTAAAAGGAGTTTTATTTTGCAATGTGATTATTTTATTCCGATTCGATAATACTTAGCACTTCTTTAAACTACTCGCACCCAGTTACATTACTTGCATGGATAATTCGCCATTGTATGCAAACAGCAATATTACACAACCCGACGTAAATAGATTCTAGTGCTCTGCTCTTTTTTCCATTTTTTTCTTTAAATTTAGTTAGACCTTACAACCTAGAACTAACTTTAGGATTCTGAGCCAATCGATATTTTAAATAGGACGGATTCCAATATCTAAGCAAATGAACTTAATCCTGGTTAGACAGATAAGAAAGATACAAAATATAACGAGTGTGAGAGAGAATACCTGGAAATGCTATTGGAACGTGACCTAAAATATCAGAGGCGAGTTCGACAATCTCCCTGTGGGTGGGATGCAATGCTATAGAGCAGAATCACTCGGAGTGCATTCGAGTGACACTAGAATGGGGTTCTCGAACTCACTACAGGAATAAAGATAAATAAGTAAACATAACCACGTTTTCTGTATTCTTACTTTTTTGTGCATGGTAATTTCAAATAATGTCTAATTTTAAGAAATTAAATACTAAAATCCACCAAAAAGATGATGCTGTTGCAACCGCAGATAACATTTATTGGAAACAATTAGGGGTAATGAATATCATTAGTTTATTAATAACGACGATAATTATTAGCAATATTTTAGGTTCCAGTGCTAGTTAAAGAATTTGGACCAATTGATTATGTAGACTTCTCTCCAATAGAACCATATTGTTTTGCTATTACCTGTTCTGTAAGGGTACAAGTGTACAACCCTATAACAAAATTGGTTGTTAAAAATATCTCTAGATTTAGAGAAAACGCATATGGAGCAGTATTTCGTTCTGATGGAAAGATCTTAAGCGCAGGGGGAGATGAAACCAATGTAAAATTGTTTGATGTTGCTTCAAAAAGCTTATTGAGGCTGTTTAAAGGTCATTCTGCTCCCGTACATCGAACGGCCTTTATTAATGATAAACCACAAATTGTATCGTTCTCGGATGATAAATGTGTCAAGTTATGGGACATACCCACCGAAAAAGAATTGATATCATTCAATGAACATACAGATTACATAAGATCGGGTGCAACCAACCCAATGGTACCGAATGTTGTCTTGTCAGGTGGTTACGACAATACTATCAAAATGTATGACCTGCGATCCGAGAAGTCGGTACTTAGTGTAAATCATGGTAGTCCGATAGAGTCTCTGCTATTTTTGCCAGCTGGAGGAATATTTGTGAGTGCAGGTGGAACAGATTTAAAAATTTGGGACACATTAGCAGGCGGAAAATTGCTTGGAAGTATTTCGCAACATCACAAAACAATAACGTGTTTAAGATTAGCTTCAGAGGGAAAAAGATTGCTATCTGGTTCATTGGATAGGCATGTTAAAATATATGATCTTAGTACATTTGGAGTAGTTCACACACTTGATTATCCAAACGGTGTGCTAAGTTTGGGAGTATCACAGAATGATGATACAGTTGTAGCAGGTTTGGTTGATGGCTTAGTTGCAATAAGAAGAAGAGACGTGGATAAACCAGCAGAAAAATTAAAGAAACCAGCCTTTTACAAATTTACTCCTATTGAACACGCAAATGTAGATACAGTGGTACATGAAACAAAACCGGAAGCCGAAGCAAAACACGATCGCTGTTTACGAAAGTTTGAACATTCAAAGGCATTGGACTGCGTTTTTCTAAAATATATTGCTTATAAAAATCCTCAAATAACAATCAGTGTGATTCAGGAATTAATACGAAGACATGCTTTAAAAAAAGCATTAATTGGTCGGGATATGAAATCAATTACTACTATATTGCGATTCTTTGTACGAAATATCACAGATTATAGATTTACTCGCATTTTGATTGATGCGATCAATATTTTTATTGATGTGTATGAAGATAGCATCTCATTATTCCCTCCAGAAGTTGGTAAATTGTTTCTTACACTAACAACATTACTAAAAGAGGAATTGGAATTAACGAATGAATTAGCTACTGTGCAAGGAGCCATGCACTTGCTACTTGCAAGTTCTTTAACTGAAACAAAACCTAAAAAACCGACCAAACTTAATCTTACACCTAGTGAAAATGCCTCAAAAAACTTTGTTATAAATATAAGTTGATAATAAAATATATATTTTACAAAAAACAAAATTTGTTTATATTTTTATATTGGTCATGTCTAGTTTACGTTGTATACAATCCAGGGCTTCAGACAAATGAAGGAGCTCTTCACCATGTATCTCAAATATAACAGGCTTGACACACTTATTCTTATTTTCTACATTTAATATTACTTTCGCATTTGGTATTGCTTCATGTTGGCTGACGTTAGAACCAGACTGAAGCAGTAATTCCCAGGAAACGTTTTTTAAAGTTGTTCTTTTGTTTAAGTCAAAATTCGATACTACTCTTTCCGACCAAAGCTTAACAAAAATATCAGATTTTTCCTCTGACATTTTTAAATCATTGACTAATTGTAATTTTAAATGATTAGGCTTTAATATGATATCATTGTAATGCTTATTAATATGTGAGATGCACTGCCATAAATGCTCAACTTTTTGGGCATCTAAGTTTAATTCTTTCATCAAAGTATTTATCACATTTTCATTTTTCAAACCATTTTTTAAATTTATTTCATTTGTGCACATTATTTCAAAAATATTTGTTGGAATAGTGTTCAGAATGGAGATTTCTTTCTGTAAACTGAAAAATATCATTAATGAAAAAAAAATGTTTAACGTATAGTTAATAGTAGATTCACGTAAAATCATTTAACAAATAACATTTAATTTAAGAAATCTACAGCCTGCAGCTCATTGACAAATGAGAAATTTCATTGTAACCAATAAGCTGCTTTAGATTTCTTAAATTAAATGGTAATTGTTAAATTATTTTACGTGAATCCACTATAAATTGATTCAAACGAGAAGAACTTTTTAATTTTTTTTTTAAATTAAACCATAAGAATAAAAATCTTGGGTTTTTTATTAAATCTTAAACAAAAGCTCTAAAGTCTCTAAAAAATCGACAATTTTCCAAACCCTTGCTTGTGTAAAAATAAATTAAAAATAACCACGTATATTAAAAAAACGGTTACTTAACTCTTATAAAATGTTTTTAAGTAGATAACTATTTTTTTTTCTTTGGGAAAATAATAGTTTTTATTGTAAATTATTGGACAAAATAATTAGAAATATATTACTGCTCAATATGAATATTAAATATTTAAGGCTTACTTCTGATTTATTGGTAACAAATTATTTGTATTCATTTTGTTTTGATCTTCATTAACATAACATAACTAGGGACAATTTTTAGTTTAACTAAGGAGTAAGGACGTATTTTACGTATTCGTATTCCCAGGTGTAACTATTCCCGAAATTCTTTACGTTCCTCCGTGTTAGATTCTGACGATTTACATTCATAGAAACAAAATATATTCACATTCTAACACCGGAACGTGAAGTGAATTTCGGAGCTACTGTTGGTTTTTAAAGCTATGGTCCGATTCGCAAGAATTTAATAAGCCGCGAAAAAGAGAAAAAAGATTAAATATCATCTCATTCGTACTTCATACTGAATAAAATCCTCGTTAGACAAGATGAGAAGATACAAAATGAAACGAGTGCGACAGAGACAAAGAACTACCGGTTAAACGTAATGCTTTTGGAACATGACCCAAGACTTCAACGTTTCACGATGTTGACAGTTTCTGGGTCAATGACCCTGGTTCTTAAATAAAACTTTCAGTGATTCTACACACATAATACCACAAACTTAAGGGTACATTACTATTTCAAACAAAATCGTTTAAAAATAAATTCAATATAAAAAATGGGGATCTGGATTAGCTAGCTGTTGCACGTAAAACAACTAAAACAAGAATTTTGGACTACTCTTAGCCATGAAGTAAATTAGAGTAAAATGAATTTTAGCATTATTCGATGTTTATAGTGAATAGTTAGGTCAGAATGTCCAAAACAAAGATTTATCCTGTGTACGGAAGAACTCCTACATGTTCATTTAACTACAGACTAGAAGAAAGAAAGCATAAAGCTAAAACTTTACGGTGAGAATAGGCAAGTGACTGTAAAATTATATGGCCTAATTTTACCATTTTTAGTTTGGAGCAACACAGAAAGACTGAGAAAACTGAAGATTTTATTATTTATGAAGATAGTGATAGTGAAGAAGAAACGTTAAGTACACAAAAAAGTGTTCTTAGCACCTCTTACAATTTTGTAGACTATGTTAAAAGCAGAGAAACCTCTAAAAACAATATATCATTTTCGAATGATTATGGCTCAAGACATATTCTCACACATGAAATGTTTAAGGAAACGCCGATCACATTAGGAAATATGAACAAAGTGTTTTGCTCTCAATGGCTTAGTGATAGACAAGTGGTTTTTGGTACAAAGTGCAATAAGGTATGTACTATCGTGGACATGGAATTTAAAACGATTTTTATGCATATGAAGCCTTTCGAGCAACCCTTGAATAAACAACTATATTATGGCAACATTTATTAGTTTCAATCGTATCATTGAAAAAAGTTTATTTTAGTTAATGGTTTATGACGTAATGACCCACAAATTGGACCAAATACCCTTAATGCTTAGTTTACGAGATAATTTAGGTGCAGAACAACAACAGTTTGGCATTCATTCAGTACAGCTGAATCCCTCAAAAACATTGCTAGCTACTGGAGCCAGAAATACATGTGATATAGCTGTGTATAAGTTGCCAACCCTAGACCCTGTTTGTGTGGGAGAAAATGCTCATAAAGACTGGGTAAGAAAAAGTTTCATGTAATCAAGTAAAATTAGGTCAATCAAAAGATTTGAATACTAGGGCCCGTCAAGAGCTACGTCACAGATCCCAGATCCACGTTGAAAAACTGTCTGTGAAATTAGAATTTTGATTTTGTCAGATTAACCACTTTTTTAAAGCAATTTTTTATGAAAATAAATGGATTTCTCAGATAACCCTTGGTATGAAAATGTGCTATAATGTCTTAAATTCAATATTTTAAGTTTAGTTCATTGTAAAACTTTAAAAATTACATTTTACTTGTTAACGTTGCGGATCCACACAGAGGTTGTTTGAGAAAACATACATATCAAGAGGTCTCGTAAGTACTACTGCAAAATTATTTTCTATTACCTAGTACAATCCATACCCCTTAATATGATTGCTATCTCAAGCAACCATAAAAACTTTTAAAACTGACATCTTATCTTATGTCTCACCATTATTTACAAATAAAAAGTGTTTTTTTAAAGACTTAAATTAAACTTAAAATATAGTAAATAACTTAAGATATTAAGGAACATTTTTACACAAATGGTACCTAAAAAAGTATCTTTTGTTATGCTAATAATGTTTTAAAAAGGCTGATGTTGTAAACATAAAAAAAAAAATTACCTTTTTTCTTTGGTTCGTAATGTTGGTTGTCCAAAAAAATTTCACAGACATTATTTCAATGCACTTCTGTGAAAATGCACTTTTGTGAACTGTGACGTAGGACTTGACCGTGTCTATAGAAGGATTCCACTTTTTGACATTAATGACAAACAGATTAAAAAATAAGGAATGAAGCGAATGACTGGCACGATTCTTATTACAACAAAATAACTTTCATTAGTGTAAAAAAATGGAATTATTCTATTCCTGGTTAAAGGAATGCAACTATCGACATACGTTTAAGAACAAAAAAACTTGGAGATTTGGTTTGCAGTAATTGATATTTTTTTATTAAGGTGTTCGACATGTGTTGGTTAGACGATGAATTTTTAATTTCTGGTTCAAGAGACACGAAAATGGCCCTTTGGAGAGTAACACCTGAAATAATGGATAATAAATTAGACATTCCCATTCATCGCCATATTTCTGCGGTATCGATAAAAGAATGTAAAAATTCTCAAAAGGTAAGATATGGGCACAGTCCTTTTATTGAAAAATAGTCTTTAAATTAAAGTTTATCTAACGGTTATCTTTTAATAAGGAAGTGGGCTATAGACTCCCAAAATTGGGCTATTAGATAACATTTAAAGCTAAGTTTTTGGAAGCGATTTTAAGATTATAAAGATGACAAGTGTGTAAGATTTTGTTGTTTTGAGTTTCGGGCGCGTGCACTTTCTGTCATCTGTCGAAATTGAAGCCATTAAAGTTAATTTCAGTTGTCATAGTACGGTGAGGTTCTTGCTGGTCGTTAATTTTTTTTTTTAATTTAAATAAATCACCCTATATAATTTTTTATTTTCCTTTAGAACTATTTAAGAATACGCTAAAAAGTACAATGTTGCCAGCAACCAATGCATTTTTAATGTTTTAATGGGGCGTATTCGTACAAAAATTGGTTGTGGTTACCTAGTAGATCTGTCATACCACCTGTCGTTTTAGATGCTAACTGACATAACTTCAGTATTTTATATTTTTATCAAATATAACGCGAATATATTAAAAAACAACAAACTTTCGGTTTAAAACATTTTACGTACCAGCTAAAAGGTTTGTATAACATTTACGGAGTGTTTTACAACTTCAACTCTTCATAATTGGGTAAAAAAGAGTATAATGACTTATTTAAAAAGGTACTTTTAATGCAAAATCCGTTCATCCAAAAAAATGCGGATTATTTTAAACATTAACGGAAATCCTTTGGAAATGAATCATTAGTAACTTTTTTACCTAATTAAAAAGAATTAAAGATATAAAACAATATCTAAATGTTATACAAACCTTTTAAATGGTACATTGATGCCCGGTTTCTCCGCAAATCCTTAACTTAAAAGTTAAACTCATATTTTATCATAAACAGAATTTGACAACCAACACCTAGACATTGTCTAAAATTATGTTTTCTATGATTAACAGTCACTTAAATTTATTCAATGACTTAAAACGTGTTGTGCAACCGGCCATGAATGTTTTAAACCAGAAGTTTGTAGTTATTTGCTATACCAAATAAGTAGGAAAAAATTCAGGGGGTACTTCCTGAACTCATTTTAAGAAAAAAAGTTCATATGAACATGTGTCCGAAAATCCTTCGTTTTTGAGATACAGCTCCCCCAAAAACCCCTAAAAAATCAGTTTTTTCGCTATAATTTCGAAAAGAATAATTTTTTCAAAAAATTTTATAGGACCTATTTGATTTATCTAATTACTAGGAATATTTTCCTCTTTGTAAAATTTAAAAAAACGGGTTAATGGTGGGGGCCCTTAGGGGGCTGTAAGAAAAAAAAAAGTAAAAATCGGGCAAATGTTTATATGAACTTTTTTTCTTAAAATGGGTTCAGGAATTACCCCCTGAATTTTTTCCTACTTATTTGGTAACACCCTGTATTAGTGTTATATTTGATAAAAATAAAAAATTCAAAAGCAATGTCAGTTAGCATCTCGAACGACGGGAGGTATGACAGATCTCCTAGGTAACCCCAACCAATTTTTGTACTAATACGTTCCATTAATTTTAGGTAAGGGCCTTAACATTTAGTAAGACGTACAAAGAAATAGCAGCTCTAAGTGTAAACGGATACATTCATATTTGGAGTGCCGAAAGTTTTAAACAGAAATTGTCTCGAAAGTTACCTTCCTCACAGGACAACGTGTGCTTGGCAGTTCAAGATTCAGGATTGTATGCTATTGGCTGTAGATCATGTACTCTTCTGCTGGACTCCAGAACATTGCAGGTATTTATCAAAGATCACAGTAAAGGGTGGCCCAGATAAAAGGTTATGAGATCTTTGCTAAAAAACCAAAAATCCTTGCTAAAATTCCGGCACATTGAATTTTTATTTTATTATTTATTATGCACTGTGCAGGATGTTTCGTTTTTCCATAACAAACATTAACTTTCTTATTGTTAATAAAACAGTCTTTATACAGGGTGTCCCAGAATTGGCGCACCACCTGTATGGACGTTGTTGGGGCATGCCTAGGGATCCCCAGAAAATTGTCAAAAAAAATCCATCTCATACACCCTTGAAGATATAAGGCCCCAAAGTGCAAAACTTTAAACGCATATTCCTTAAAAACAACAGCACGTATTAACGAAAAATATGGTTTAATATAAAGCTGCAGTCTATCTTAAACCATTTCACCAATTTTTCTTCTTTTAAATGGTCAAATAACATTTTTATAATCAATTTAATTTTACAAAATTCTCTTGAAATAAGCTGACAACAATGTCAATAAGATTTTATGCAAAAGTGTATAATCAAGACTCATAGATGGGATTTTTAGATTTATTTTCCTAGACTGTGTAGTATTTTCCTAGACTGTGTTGCCGAGTTTAAGCAACTTTGTTCGCATTTTTCTCAATGAATATAACAGATGGATTTTTTTTTACAATTTTCCTGGAATACCCATGCATGCCCTAACAGCGTACCATACAGGTGGTGCGCCAATTCTGGGATACCCTGTATTTTTGTTTATTAAAGTTCTCCAAAAAATAATTAAGATTTTTTGCAAAAAGTAAAATTTTTTAGACATTTTTGCGTTTAAAATAGTTTACAAAAAAAATGTGGACAACAAATCTGACGATATGTCCAGAAGTTTTTTTATATAATGTTAATTTTGTATACAGGGTGTTCAAAAATTGATGCATTAACACGACGGTACGTTATTGGGGTATGACTAGGGATTCCTAGGAAAATGTTGAAAAAATTTATATTCCCTTGGAGTTATAAGGTACCAAAATGCAAAACTTTAAACGCTCATACCTTGAAGATAACAGCTCATATTAACGAAAAAAATGGTTTAATACAAAGGTACAGTCTATATTTAACCATTAGTTTATCTTTTAAATGGTCGAATTAAATTTTTATAATCAATTTTATTTTGCAACATTTTTAAGAAATGAAGCTGACAACAATGTCAACATCTAATGCGAAAGTCTATGATATATATATATTCGTATGATATTATAAATACATGTCAAAAATAGGTACAAATGAACATTATAAAATGGAAGATGTTTAATTTTGAAAAGGTATAAGTGATGTTCATTTTTTCACGTCCATGGCCGATTTTTATTCTTCTGCTAAAACATTTACTTCGCGGCCGAGAAAAACCATGGAAAGAACTCAGGCATACCAGTGTTGTCAAAATTGTGGTGGTACAATAAATCACAGCGAAAAAGTTACAGCTGTTTTAGGGTTGATATCCAATTCAAAGTTTCTGGAGTTATTTGGTGTATTTCTTGAAAACCACCCTCAAATTTAGTGTTTGGACATTCTTCTACAATATGTTTAATCGTTTCTGGCAATGCACCACATTCACAAAGCGGGCTAGGTAATGCATTCCATTTATAAAGCATATCATTACAACGTCCGTGACACGTTCTATGATCAAGAGTCATAGATGGAATTATTAATTTTTACAGTTGTGCTTTTGACCAAAAAGTTTTTGACGCGTCAAAATTTTTGGTATTAATACGGTCAAATAAGGTCAAATGGGGTATTATTTCTAAAAAACTTGTTTTTAATGAAAAATCAAAAATCTTAGGGAAAAAAGTAAAAGAAATACTTAATGTTACTATTCTTTGTATTCTATTTTAGTATTTTTTATTGCTACTTGTATAGTTCCGAAAAAAACATAAAATCACCTATTAATATACTCTTCGCAGACAAAGTCGAAGAGTATTATAAATTTGATCAGTCCAATCCTAAAATCGTTGTTTTTCGTCGTCGAGCAAAAATTCTTACAGATTCGTGCGTTTTATCGAATTTTTAACAACTTTCAAAAAATTCGTCCGTCCGTTCGTCTGTATGGCACACTTTTTTTATGGGCACAATATCTTAAGAATGAAAAGTCGAAACAAGTTCAAATATCTCTATTAATTTTTGATGTATTTACTAGACTGTGTTGCCGAATTTATGCAACTTTGCTCGCATTTTCATTAATAAATATAATAGATTGATTTTTTTTAACAATTTTTCAGGAATCCCAAGCAATGCCTCAACAACGTACCGTCGCGTTAATGCGCCAATTTTGGGACACTATATATTTGTTAATTATGAGACTATACAGGATGTTTCCTAATGTCGTGGAAAAAATTCAAGAGGTTATTCCTGGACTCATTTTAAGAATAAAAGTTCATATACCCCTAAATAATCAGTTTCTTCGCTGTAATTTCAAAAATAATTCTCAAACAAAATTTATAGGACCTTTAACTAAATACAAGAAATATTTTTCTTTTTGGAAAATTTTAAAAATCGTGTTTATAGTGGGGGTCCTTAGGGGGTTGTAAGAGAAAAAAAAGTCAAAATCGGACATATGTTTATGGGAACTTTTTTTCTTGGGGTCCAGGACTTACCCCCTGAATTTTTACCACGTTATTTGGAAACCTGTATTTTCGTAGTTTTTAATTTACACAATTTATGTTTATCAACAGAAAAGATTTGTTTTAGTTATTGTTTGTATTAAGAATAATTTAAAACCGTATTTTTAATTAATTATGATCTCCTTCGAGACCAACCTTTACATTTGAATTGCATATCATATCATTTATAAAACAATTTTAACTAACCTATTTTTCAGGCTGTTAAAAAAGTCTCCTCTAAATATTCTGGATGTGGAATACGGTCAGTGAGCTTTCAAGGTGATATTCTAACTGTGGGTACTGGAGTGGGAATACTTATGTTTTATGATCTCAAGGCTGGAAAATATTTAGATTCAAGTATAAATTCATCTAGGACCGTAGTTCTTAAAGCAAGTAAAGGTTATGTGGTAAGTAAAACGGCCTTTCGAACATTTTAACCGCCTCCTTGTTTACAAACTAATGGAGCGTATTTGTACAAAAATTGGTTGGGGTAACCGTTTCAGATGCTTACTGACATTACTTCTGAATTATATATTTTTATTAAATATAAAGCTAATATACCAAAAAACAACAAACTGTCGGTTTAAAACAATCAATGTACCATCTAAAAAGTTTGTATAACATTTAGAGAGTGCTTTACATCTTTAATTCTTTATAATTAGATAAAAAAAGGAAATTATGACTCATTTACAAAAGCATTTCCGTAAATGTTTAAAATAATTCGCTTTTTTTGGATGCACGGACTTTGCATTAAAAGTACATTTGTAAATGAGTCATTATGACCTTTTTTACCTAATTATGAAGAATTGAAGTTGTAAAACCCTCCGTAAATGTTATACAAACCTTTTTGCTGGTACTATTGTGGAAACAATAAAGTAATCGACGCTTTTTTTCAGTGTAATTATGACCGCTTACAAATCTTAAGTTAAATTTAAATTCTAAGTGCGTGTAAGTGGGTTACCCATTTATATATTTGGCGATAATTGCAGCCTTTTTACTTTACACCCTGTTTACAACCAGAAATTTTACGAGAATTTAATCATAAAGATAAAAAATCGATTACTTTTTTTATTCTACAATAGTACGTAGAATGTTTTAAACCGACAGTTTGTTGTTTTTTTTGGTATATTAGCTTTATATTTGATAAAAATATAAAAATGAGAAGTAATGTCAGTTAGCATCTGAAACGACGGGTGGTATGACATATCTCCTAGATTACCCCAACCAATTTTTGTACGAATACGCTCCATTCTGTGGCAAATAGGAAAAAGGGTATAACTATTTTTGACATATAAAAAAATTTGTTTTTTACTTCTAACAAATACTAATACGAATGTTTAATATAAAACAAAGATTCTCTTCAAACTTTAGCGCCAATGAAACTAGTAAATTATCGTTGCGAAAAGCGAGGGTATTGGGGTAATTTCAATAAATATAATAAAATACACATAATATGGCGAATGCGCCGGGGGAGCAGGCAACTTTGAAACATGTTTCTCTCTCGGTTTTTCTTATACCCTAATTTATGGACTTTTTTTAAATATTTCTTTCTTGACAAAATAAGTAGGAGACGACCTATCGTTTCTTTATGTAACTATGTAACAGCTTCGTAATAAAACCTTTTTTGTTTTAGTTTCCCGATGAAGAATACGTGGATAATATTCAAAACGTGAAATACGTACCTGCCATCTACACACATTGTTACGATTCGAGTGGAACGAGATTATTTACTGCGGGAGGGCCGTTGCCAGTAAACTTAACAGGAAATTACGCTGGTCTTTGGCAATAACAAGAATATAGTCCACGACAACGATGAATCTAATAGTGACCTTAGTACTGTTTTGGGTAGTAAGAAAATGACGAATTATTCGTTAGAAGGCTTCCCCGGCCAGAAGATGATGACCTGAATCATGTTTATAACCAGTACCATATTATATTGTTTTTGAAAGTTTGCTTGGATTAAATTGCAAATTGTCAGTGCTACTGTCAAAGTTCAAAAAGTAATACGTTTATTTATTATTATTATAAAAAACTCCCCTAATTTTAACCTATTCACAAATTCTACTGGATAATTATTTTTACCATTGTTTGACTACTATCTTATTCACAGCCATGCTTTTTTAAAAGAAAATAACGGTTTTTTATTACGAAAATATTTCCACAAAATCTTGTCTCTTATTTTAACTCGGGTGGAAAGTAGTCACTTTTTACCCGTGTAGAAGTCTGATTTTTAAAGAGTCAAAGTGGTTTTTATCCCTTATTTGAGGTATTTTATTTTGAAGATATTTGTTTAATAATATCAAAAAATCCTTTTAACGATTTTAGACCAAAGTGCGCGGGAGATTTTTTTTAAAGTTGTTCAAAATTTGATAAAAAATACGAATCAAGAATTGTTGCCTGACAATTTTAAGGTTTGGTCTGATTAATTGAAATATTGTAATATTTTTCTACTCTTGTTTTTTTTTTTTTTTTTTTTTTATTAATATTTACATCGATCTGTTTCCGCGACTATGGCCTAATATCGATGCTCTGAGTGAGACTACCCCCAACCGAGAAATTTTGAATCATATCTTGGCCTTTTCCAAAGCCAACCAGAGCTGTTTTACGTGCATGCACAAGCGCACACGGTACCACCATTTAGCCTTGTTTACGAGCAAGGGTATACCGAGATACATCTATCTCACCACTAAATGTAACCGGCAGACTTTTTTGTTTTTGGATCACTCCCGGGGTTTGAACCCAGGTCACTTTGGTCCAGAGGCAGGTATACTTGCCACTAGACCAGTCGGCCGGTTTTCTACTCTTGTGAAGAGTAAAAAAATATAAGGCAACTACATTTGCTAGAAACTACGTTTCTGCTTGGATACGCTGTCCGCTCTACCCGGAATACGTAGTATGTAGTACAGGAATCAGTCTAAGCCGCCCGCTGAACTATAATCCAACCATAGAAAGTATCTGTCTATGACGATAAAAACATTAAAAACCAAAAATCACTAAGAAATACAGCCCCATTTGTTTAAAATGTCTTTTTAGCAGCAAACTTTACCATAACCTACCTAACCTACTAACTTAGAACTGTCCCCCTTAGAAGAATGGGCCCCAAAGATTAAAAAAAAAAGAAAAAATAGCACTGCCGGCAGCAAGACGCGACCCACGACCTTTGGAACGTGAGCCGGACGCTCTGCCACTAGGCCAAACCTGCGTTGATATAAGTGTTTTAAATATAGACAAATAATTGCATTGCTTGGATCAAAGTTCAGCGGGCGGCTGAGACTGATTCCTGTATGTAGTTTCTAAGTGCCCTACAAAAATAATATTGGTGGCGTCATCTGTTACTGAATAGTGAAACTACATTTTAGTATTACAGGTTTCTGTCACTAAAATGACCTCCAATAATTTTCCTACGGTTGGTAGCACTGCTATAATTATCTAAACCAACCTTTATTGAACCACGAACTTTCATAGAAGTACACGGAATTTTAAAAAACAAATAAGTTAAAAATGGCGTTTGCCATAAGGTCTGATTTTTTAAAGTAACTTTTTCTGGGTTTCTGATTGTTAATAGTTTTTGCAGTTTATATTTTTTACTTATCAATAACATTTTCTTACTTTCTTATTAAGCAATACGCTAAAAAATTGCTTATCTAAGTTAACATGAGTGTTGACGCGTACGGTCCAAGTTCCCAAACTCTCACGTTTTTGGATACCGAAGACACAGATTTAATTGGGGCTGATACTCAAGGATCAGAATGTGATTTTACAGATTTTACCATCCCGTCGCAAACCCAAACTTCCCAGCATGAGCATGGGCCTACAAAAATTACTGGATTGCAGGTTTGTACTTTACCACCTATAACCAAATCAAGGTCACACCTTTTCAAGTGTGTTCACTAAAATTTTTTGTAGATGAACAATAAATTAACAAACAAAATCATATCTACCACTACATCACTTGGTGAATTGCAATTTGAAGAGGAAGATGAAGAATTCTACAACAACAGAGAACTTCCCGATTATGCTTGTAAATATTGCGGGATTCATGAGCCGAATTGCGTTGTCATGTGCAATTGCTGCAAGAAATGGTTTTGCAACGGAAGAGGAAACACTTCCGGAAGCCACATCATTAACCATCTTGTAAGTTTAGAGCTTCAACAATGTTTAACACCAAGCTAATTTTAATGATTTCTAGGTTAGAGCTAAACATAAGGAGGTAACACTGCATAGGGACGGTCCCCTTGGCGAAACTATTTTGGAATGCTACAGCTGCGGTGTCAGAAATGTTTTTGTGCTTGGGTTTATTCCCGCCAAAGCTGACTCAGTTGTTGTCTTGTTATGTAGGCAACCATGTGCTGCTCAAAACTCCCTTAAGGTAACGAGCGAGCATTTAAATTCTACCTCGACTCTTGCCATGGAAAACAAAAGCTGCTTTTCCGTATGTCTTTGATAGTTTGTTTAAACGTCAAAAAAAGATGACAACATCAAAAATGACATTAGTAGAAACTATCAAAGACCTACGGAAAAGCAGCTTTTGTTTTCCATGGCAAGAGTCGAGGTAGAATTTAAATGCTCGCTCGTTACTTATAATTATATTGCCAGCATCATTTTAAAAAATCTTATAAGAATGCAATCAGATTTTTTTTTGATCGAATAACATTTTAATTAATATTCACTAATTTCAGGATATGAACTGGGATCAAGATCAGTGGAAACCTTTAATAGCTGATCGATGCTTTTTAACATGGTTGGTAAAGATTCCGTCCGAACAGGAGCAACTAAGAGCTCGTCAAATTTCGGCTCAACAAATAAACAAATTGGAAGAACTTTGGAAAGAAAATGTAGATGCTACATTTCAAGACTTGGAGAAACCAGGTGTAGACGAAGAACCTCAGCAGGTACTGTTAATTTTTTTTTTATAAAATATTTGTAATTCCGGTTATAATTAGCATTTAAAACAGAAGTTGTACTTGTTGCTTATCTACAGAAAAATTGATTGACCATTACGCAGCACACAACTTGAGCGATAAACTATGTAGACGATAAACTAGACGATAACCATTTATATAACTTTGATAAATGATTAAAAAATGCTAAAAAAAAATGGCTATTTAATTAGTCATATTTTGTATGGACAAACTTTTTTTTTAAAAACAACGAACAAAAAACTTAGTTTAGTTAAATAAACATAATTTTTTCATTGTATTAAACCTAGATATCTAATAGAAGAAAATATTTTCAAAAAAATCTACCCCCATTTTAGGGTTATGTAATAGCTTTATGATTTTTTTGATATGCCCATTGGGTTTGGCATAAAAAGCAAAACATTTTTGTCCATTAGACACGGTCCTACGTTACAGTTCACAGAAGTGCATTAAAATACTATCTGTAAAAAATTTTTAGGCAACCAACATTACGGACCTAAGAAAATGGTAATTTTTTTTTATTCTTTGTTTCCAACATCGTTTCCAAATTACCCG
Source organism: Cartodere bifasciata (assembly GCA_963920755.1). Classification (NCBI taxonomy): domain Eukaryota; kingdom Metazoa; phylum Arthropoda; class Insecta; order Coleoptera; family Latridiidae; genus Cartodere; species Cartodere bifasciata. Next base: position 15,370,063 of record OY987193.1, on the reverse strand, counting down.
AGAATCTACCGCAAGAATTAAAACATCCCTTATTAATCTGATGATTATAAACATCCACCAAGATGTCAGCTTTAAACACGAATTGCTCGAGAAAGTAACCATATCAAGGGGTATGGTTTGTTCTAGGTAATAGAAAATAATGTTAATTTTACAATGGTACTTACCAGACCTCTTAATTTGCGTTTAAAAACATCTTGGAGGGTGCACAACATTAACACATAAACTGTAGATTATAGAGTTTTTACAATGAACTAAACTTGAAATATCGAATTTAAGACATTTTAGCACGTTTTTATACCGAGGGTTCCCTAAGAAAGCCTTTTATTTTGACAAAATATTGTCCTAAAAAAGTTGCTAAATCTAACAGAATCAAAATTTTACTTTACAGAAAGTTTTTTAAGGTGGATCTGTGACGTAGGAGTTGACTGTCTCTATTATATTATTCTGTGTGGTTCGAACATTACAGGTGTCCCAGAATTGGCACGCCACCTGTATGGTACGTTGTTGAAACATGCCTAGGAAGCCTCAGAAAATTGTTAAAAAAAATCTCTAGAGGGGATATGGAGATGTATTTTCCTAGACTGTGTTGCCGAATTTATGCAACTTTGTTCGCATTTTCCTTTTCCTGAATGAATATAACAGGTGGATTTTTTTTAACAATTTACCAGGAATCCCTAGACATGACCCAACAGCCTACCATCTGGTTTATGCGCCATAAGGCGCATAAAATTCAGAAAAATTCAGAACAAAAGCATCTTTCTTTTAAAAAGGTACTTTTTTTATTTTGACCTTCGTTTTGACCTAAGAAATCCCTGGTTTCAAGGGTGTTAATATTTTTAAAAACACCCTACAAGTAAAGGTCCTTTGTTTTTAAGTGAAAGTAAGTTTAAAAATCCCCCATCAAAATGATTTTTTTTACAGGTTCTTTTGCGTTACGAAGATGGTTATCAATATCAAAATATTTTTGGACCATTGGTTAAATTAGAAGCTGACTACGATAAGCGTCTTAAGGAATCCCAAACCCAAGAAAACATCGAAGTTCGGTGGGATGTTGGTCTCAACAAAAAAACTATTGCTTATTTTACGTTGGCCAAAACTGATGGAGATATGAAATTAATGCATGGGGATGAGCTCCGGTTAAGATATGTCGGGGAAATGTACAAGTCGTGGGCGGGAGTGGGACATGTTATTAAAGTGCCCGACAATTACGGCGAAGATATTGGCATTGAATTAAAAAACAGCAGTGGCGTTCCATCGGAATGCAGCAGCAATTTTGTTGTGGATTTCATATGGAAAAGCACTAGTTTTGACAGGTAACTTTGCTGTAGCTTTTTAAGCGTGATTTATAGAACGTAACTTTCACTTTACTTCGGCGTAACTTCACTTTCGCGTAACTTAACAAATTTGCTTAATTTATAGATTGTAAAGTTACGTGAAATTGGGAACAGTTATGCGCATGTGTCTGAAATCGCGACTTCTGACTATTTACACCTAGGCGGTAATTACGGAATATCGCTTCGTACGAAACCTACATAGGAAGACCTAACAGGTTTCGTACGAAGCAATATTCAGTAATCACTACCCTTAACAATAAGGGTGAATATCTCATTTTTGCAAATTTTGCGCATGATCGGCCAAGCTCGGCTTTCGACTTAATACGACTTACAGCTAAATGAATCAGCAAAGTAGCGCTAAAGTGAAGTATAAATTTGCTAATACATTCCCATGTATTTTATTTAATTTTCTGTTAAGTTACGCCGAAGTAAAGCGGAAGTAAAGTGAAAGTAACGTTCTATAAATCGCCCTTTAGAATTAAGACCCTAGGGTTTTAGACTCACAAATATACTAAATCTGCGATTCTCTTCACTTTGCTAAGTTTTATTTTCTATGACTTAAAAGTAAAACTATGAAATTTAGGTAGAGTTATCAGACCATATTTAAAAAATATTTTTTGTTATCTGAAATACGGTGCTTCAAAAATTGCAGATAAGCCATTTGATAGGCGTGCTTACATGTTAGCATATCAATGTACAGGGTGTCCCCGAACGAAGTGCATCTTTCAAGAGGGTAGATAGCGGCCAAAAAACTAAATAGAGAACACTCGACATGACCTTGCTAGGGGGCACCGTTTAGAAGATTTTATCGTAAATATCTTACAAATGGTTTGTTTAAACATAATGAAATTGATGAAATCAATACATATTTTAATAATTTTAAAGATATAAAATTAATTAAATATTTTTGTACTTTTAATGATCTAGGCTTCTGGTAACTTAATTTCAGAAATTTCCATGGTTACCAGTTACTATCTTTTTTTTTTGTTTACTTTGAATGTCAGATTAATCGTCGCAAAAAATGTCAGAAGATATTCCGAAAGATATTCCGAAAGAAATTCTAGATATTTCAAAGGCAGCAACTCTTAATTTGTTACCGGACAAGTCACGGAAAGTATATGAAATTGCCTATGCAAAATATTTTGATTGGTGTTCAGAAAAAAATGTACACGTCCACACTGAAGATGTGCTGCTGGCATATTTTGCCACTCTTTCTGAAAAAAGCAAGTGTTCTACGCTATGGAGTCACTATTCCATGATCAAATCAATGCTTAAAATCAAGAACAATATTGATATCGAAAAATATTCAAAATTGCGGGCTTTTTTAAAGAAGCAGAACACTGGATATACACCAAAAAAATCCAAAGTTCTTACAAAAGAACAGGTCGATAAGTTTCTAGATGAAGCACCAGACGTGGATTATTTATTAACAAAAGTATGTTATTAAAATAACTTTGTATGATACATCACATTACAAATTAGGACATTTTAGGTTGCTTTAATATTTGGGATATCAGGAGCCTTGCGCTGCGATGAATTGGTAAAACTAAAAAGAGAAGATATTGAAGACCTAACAACCGCTCTTATTGTCAAAATACCAAATACTAAAACAAACATATCTAGAACATTTACGATTCTAGGAGAAAAATATTTACAACTATACAGAACCTACGTAAGCCTCCGCCCTAAAGATTTCAAAGAGTCAAGATTGTTTGTAAAATATCAAAAAGGAAAATGCGCAAAAATGGTTGTGGGAATTCATAAATTAGGTCAAGTTGCCCAAGATGTGGCAAAATATTTAAATTTACCATTTACCCAATGCCAATCAATATACAGGGCACAGTTTACGCCGCACATCCGCTACCTTACTTGTTGATTCGGGGGGCGATCTAATGTCATTAAAACGACATGGTGGATGGCGGTCTAGCTCAGTGGCAGAAGGATATATTGAAGATTCATTGGAAAACAAAAAAAGTATTGCCGAAAAAATACTGGGGGTAACAAGTTCTGTTCCAATCAGCCCCATAGATGTTTTTGAAGCCGGTCCTAGTACCAGTAGCTGTAATTCCGGTCCGATGGAAATAAACACTGAATTCGTTAACTCTAATACTAACACAATCGAAAAAAGTGGATCTATAAATTTTAATCAATCATGTAATTATTGCACTTTTAATATTACCGTTAACAAATAAAAAAATTAAGTAATATTGCTTTTGCTTTTGTAAACAAAAAATGTAATGTTATTAATAAAATGTTCTTAAACTTAACTAAACTTAGAGTGCCTCGATGTCATTTTGACAATTATTGTCGCCTTATAGAGTGACGACATGCATCATTCTTTCTCTGTCATACAGATAACGTCATTAATTGTGATTGTAAGTTGTAATTGTTGTCATCTTTGCTAATATGTGGATGACGTTATCTGTATGACAGAGAAAGAATGATGCATGTCGTCACTCTATAAGGCGACAATAATTGTCAAAATCATCGAGGCACTCTAACTAAACTCAGTAATTTTTTAAAAATGAATATTGCCTAGGCGTTAAAATGCAGTTTTAACGCTTAGGCAGTAAAAGTGTTGCCTAGCAACCGGCTCATTTTTTACCTGTAAAAAAAACGTCAACTTTTATGACGCAAATTTGTCAAAAAATGTACTACTTTATTGACGTTTGAAAAAAATAGTATATTAAAACATAGAGTTTTATAAGGAACGTTTTTTAGCACGCGTCCAGGTTTGGAAAAAAAGCCGCGCAGCGGCGAGTTTTCCAATGGACAAGTGATAAAAAACGCCTTATAAATAGTATATTAAAACATAGAGTTTTATAAGGAACGTTTTTTAGCACGCGTCCAGGTTTGGAAAAAGAGCCGCGCAGCGGCGAGTTTTCCAATGGACAAGTGATAAAAAACGCCTTATAAAACGAGTTTTTTATACTACTTTTTATATTTGCTTCATTTAATTCATTAAAAAGCATTTTTACTTTGAATTAAAAATTTAAGATAAAATTTTGTTTTTATGACCAACCTTATAACATTGACATTTTGAAGTAAAAAATAAATTAAAGTTAGACGTATTGAATAATGACATTTGTAAACTTTACTCATTTAATACTGAATGAATAGGCGATTTTGAGAAAATGTAACCATTGATATCGTTTCTTCAATTCTTCTAGTTATTCCCTCTACAAAAAAACTATGTCCCCCGATTGATAATAATAGTAAAATTTGTAAATAAAAAGTACCTTGCAAGAAAAGAATTTATCTTTTTGCATCAGGAAAACCAACCAATAAAATAAAATTTTGGGTTTAATAATGAAGCAATTTAGAAACTTTAAAAAACCAAATTTCGAGTTTCATAATGTGCATATTATAGAACGCAAATATAAAAACGAGTTTTTTATACTACTTTTTATATTTGCTTCATTTAATTCATTAAAAAGCATTTTTAATTTGAATTAAAAATTTAAGATAAAATTTTGTTTTTATGACCAACCTTATAGCATAACATTGACATTTTGAAGTAAAAAATAAATTAAAGTTAGACGTATTGAATAATGACATTTGTAAACTTTACTCATTTAATACTGAATGAATAGGCGATTTTGAGAAAATGTAACCATTGATATCGTTTCTTCAATTCTTCTAGTTATTCCCTCTACAAAAAAACTATGTCCCCCGATTGATAATAATAGTAAAATTTGTAAATAAAAAGTACCTTGCAAGAAAAGAATTTATCTTTTTGCATCAGGAAAACCAACCAATAAAATAAAATTTTGGGTTTAATAATGAAGCAATTTAGAAACTTTAAAAAACCAAATTTCGAGTTTCATAATGTGCATATTATAGAACGCAAATATAAAATAGTATATTAAAACATTGAGTTTTATAAGGAACGTTTTTTAGCACGCGTCCAGGTTTGGAAAAAGAGCCGCGCAGCGGCAAGTTTTCCAATGGACAAGTGATAAAAAACGACTTATAAAACGAGTTTTTTATACTATTTTTTATATTTGCATCATTTAATTCATTAAAAAGCATTTTTAATTTGAATTAAAAACTTAAGATGAAATTTTGTTTTTATGACCAACCTTATAGCATAACATTGACATTTTGAAGTAAAAAATAAATTAAAGTTAGACATATTGAATAATGACATTTGTAAACTTTACTCATTTAATACTGAATGAATAGGCGTTTTTGAGAAAATGTAACCATTAATATCGTTTCTCCAATTCTTCTAGTTATTCCCTCTACAAAAAAGCTATGTCCCTCGATTGATAATAATAGTAAAATTTGTAAATAAAAAGTACCTTGCAAGAAAAGAATTCATCTTTTTGCATCAGGAAAACCAACCAATAAAATAAAATTTTGGGTTTAATAATGAAGCAATTCAGAAACTTTAAAAAAACAAATTTCGGGTTTCATAATGTGCATATTATAGAACGCAAATATAAAAAGTAAGTTTTTTGTTTAGTTTTTACTTTTTAGCAAGATAGTGAGTACAATAAACCCCTTTTTAATTAATTTTTTTAAATCGGCACAGTTAAGCGAAAGGTTTCTTATTGAACCCATCTACCAGCAACAATAAATAGAATTACAAAATTGTTAGAAACAAAAAAGTTACGTTAATTTTTAATGCACTCTACCGGTGGTAACCCCATTTTGTTGGAGGCTACAAATGTCAAAGCAAGTTTAAAAGGGTCGTTTTTATTTTCGTTAATGTTTTCATCAATTTGATTATGGTTCAACAAACCATTTTTAAGATATTTATGATTAAATTTTCTAAACGGTGTCCCTTAGCCAGGTCATGTCGAGTGTTCCCTGTTAAGTTGTTTTACCTGTATTTACTCTCTCTTAAAAGATGCACTCGTTTTGACCAGGGTAAAATACCCTGGTCAATAATAAATGTCGTTGGCTGTTTCCTAAATAACCAAAAAACTTTTTTTTAGGATGCAGCTGGCACTAAGAAAGTTTGCGGTTGACGACACATCCGTTTCCGCCTACATTTATCATCGCCTACTAGGACATGATGTTGAAGACGTTTTGTTCAGATGCCACCTTCCAAAACACTTTTCAGCCCCCAATCTGCCAGATCTTAACCGTTCCCAAGTATACGCAGTGAAACACGCCCTGCAGCGTCCTTTGTCCTTAATCCAAGGACCTCCAGGAACTGGCAAGACTGTGACTTCGGCCACAATAGTCTACCAGCTTGTTAAACAAAACGGCGGTCCAGTTCTAGTTTGCGCACCCAGTAATACTGCCGTTGATCAGCTCACTGAGAAAATACATAAAACCAATTTGAAAGTTGTGAGATTATGCGCCAAGTCTCGGGAAGCAATTGATTCCCCTGTTAGTTTTCTGGCTCTTCATAACCAAATTAGAAAAATGGAGACTAACACTGAGTTGCAGAAGTTGCAACAATTGAAGGATGAAACTGGCGAATTAAGTTCAGTGGATGAGAAGCGGTATCGGTTGTTAAAGAAACTGGCGGAGAAAGAATTGCTAGAAGCTGCTGATGTCATATGCTGCACTTGTGTCGGAGCTGGTGATCCCAGGCTTATTCGGTTGAAGTTTCATTCTATTCTCATCGATGAAAGCATGCAGGTAAGATATATAATCTTGTACAAAAGTGATTGCTTTTTTTTATCTTTACAATAATAATGAATGAATAAACCAACATTCTTTAAAAGAAAATTAAATTTCCTTTAATTTTGTAGAATATTTTTTTCTGTAAATGGAAGAATAACAGAGATAGAGGGTTTTTTGTGATGGGGGATTATTGGGGGGTCGGACAAAATAAACTAATTCTGTAAAGAATTAAATTTCCTATGTTTTACGAAGAATAATTTTCTTTAAAATAATATGTAGTTAAGCTACGATTTTTTGTCATTTGGGGGACTTAAAATGAAGCTTTGTATTAACCAGATTCTTGTCAAAAATAATAAAGTTCTTCCTCTTATAACGATCGATTTTTCTTTAAAATTTGAATTGGATAGGATTTTTGGTTCTTAAGATGTTTACACGAAACGTTAGATACACCAGGCCGACCTACGGACGGATTTTTTTTAAGTTGTTCAAAATTTTATAAAAAACACGAATATGCACGAAAATGGGCAATTAAGTCTAAGCGATTGCAATACAGGTAGTCCAAAAATTGGCTCATAAATGCGACGTTACGTTATTAGGGTATGTCTAGGGATCCCTAGAGAATTTTGGAAAAAGACTCAAATCATTTTCTTTTTATTGACTTATTTTACATCGGTCTATTTCTGCAACTGTGGCTTAACACTGATGCTCTGAGTGAGACTACCCCCAACCGAGAAATTTTGTCGTATACTATCCTTTTCCAAAGATGGATAGAGCTCATTTACGTGCACATGTGCACACGGGACCGCCTATTTTACTTCGTCTTTCGAGCGAAGGCATCACTAGAAACAGTTATCTTACCAGTAAATGTTACCAGCAGACTTTTTTCATTTTTGGATCACTCCCGGGTCACTTTGGTGAGAGGCAGTGATGCTTGCCTCGACACCGTGCCTGCTGGCGATGCAAATCTCATATACCCTTAAAGATATAAGATCCTAAAGTGCAAAACTTAGCATAGATAGGGTTTCAAGATGTATTTTCCTAGACTGTGTTTCCGAATTTATGCAACTCTGTTCGCATTTTCTTAATGAACATAGCAGATGGATTTTTTAGGAATTCCTAGGCATGCCCCAACAACGTACCATTGCGTTTATGCGCCAATTTTTGGACACCAGAATACTCTTCGGACATAACATAGAGAAGAGTATAATAAATCCCTCTTTGCCAAAAAGCATGCCTTGATTGAGCCTAATAAATTTATTTTTTACAGGCAACCGAGCCCGAGTGCATGGTACCAGTTGTTTTAGGCGTAAAACAATTGATTCTTGTAGGAGATCATTGTCAATTAGGACCAGTAGTAATGTGCAAAAAAGCAGCGCGTGCAGGTCTTTCCCAAAGTTTATTTGAACGTCTTGTGGTCCTTGGAATTAGACCATTTCGCTTAGAAGTTCAATATCGCATGCATCCAGAGTTATCACGTTTTCCCTCAGATTTCTTTTACGAAGGCAGTTTACAAAATGGTGTTTGCGCCGATGAAAGAAAGCTAGTTAAAATTGAGTTTCCATGGCCGCAACAGGATAGACCCATGTTCTTTCATGTCACGCAAGGACAAGAGGAGATTGCTGGTTCAGGAACAAGTTATTTGAATAGAACTGAAGCTTCCAATGTCGAGAAAATAGCCACAAGGTAAATAAAACTTTACAAACACACAATCTACCGAGTGTTCGCGTATAGTTTGCTTTTTTTGATATGGCAAATAGCTAAAAATAATCCAAGACATTCGGTGAAAACAGTCTTTTGAAAAAGTGTCCCCTTTCGGAAATGATGGGCTTTAAACAGGTAGACTAAAAAGTAAAAACAAGTAATCGTAAATATTTACCAAATGATTTGTCTAACAATTATGAAATTTGGGGCACCTTTTAAAATGGGTTAAACACTGGTAGTGTGGATAATAACTGCATGTAATATCAACCTTTAAGAATTTTGTAATTTTGTTTATTTTTTTGAATACCCCAATTTAAGTTAAAACTTTTTTACCATTTGAAATGTTTAAGAAACTGTACCGTTTACAAATAAACTTGCATAAAACTGGACTTAATTTTTTTATTTTTATGTCACTTACCACTGTCACTAAATTGAACTAAGTTTTTTGTCAAGTCGAATGCAAAATATGGGGTACATCAAGAGAGTTTTTGGTAGTTTATTCACAAACGGTACAGTTTCTCAGAAATTTCTGGTGGTAAAAAAGTTTATACTTCAATTGGGATATTTAAAAAAATAAAGAAAATTTTAAAATTCTTAAAGGTAAAGAAATTACATGTCGTTTTTATCCTGACCAGTGTTTAACCCATTTTAAAAAGGGCCCCAAATTTCAAAATTAGTTTCAAATGACCGTTTTTATTACATTTATTGATTGTACAAATTTCATGATGGTTAGACAAATCATTTGCTAAATATTTACGATTACGTGTTTTTAGTCTACCTGACACTTTTTCTAAAAACTGTTTTTACCGAATGTCTTGGACTTTTTTCAGCTATTTGCCATATCGAAAAAAGGAAACTATATGCGGACATGCTGTATTTTGTTTTTTTAAAGGGTATACTTTCTGTGAGAGATATCGATATGTCTCTTTATCTCTCTCAATTGTCAAAAAGCATGCCCTTATAATTTTTTTTTAGATTCCTGAAATCTGGTGTGAAGCCAGAACAGATTGGCGTAATAACACCATACGAGGGACAACGTGCATATTTAGTTCAATACATGCAGTATCAAGGTTCGCTCCACAGCAAAGTTTACCAAGACATAGAAATAGCTAGCGTGGATGCTTTTCAAGGACGTGAAAAAGACATCATTATAATGTCTTGTGTGCGTTCCAATGAACATCAAGGCATTGGATTCTTAAATGATCCCAGACGACTAAATGTAGCTTTGACTCGCTCGAAGTATGGCTTGATTATAGTAGGCAATCCCAAGGTTTTATCAAAACAGCCTTTATGGAACCACCTGTTATCTTTCTACAAAGAGCAGAAGGTTCTTGTAGAAGGCCCCTTGACTAATTTAAAGGAGTCGCTAATTCAGTTTGCCAAACCTAAGAAACTTCAAAATGCAGATAATCCTGGATCGCACTTCATGACTACTTCGATGTTTGATGCGAGGGAAGCCATTGTGCCTGGTTCTGTTTATGATAGAACCAATGCCTCCATTAATGGCCAGTATAATTATCCTAGAGGTGAGTCAAAATCTTATAGAATTTCTCGCAAGATTAAATAAATATTATGTACCAACGGCGTAAAGTGTCATTTTTTGGCCCTCTGATGAAAGTTGTACTTTTTGTACTCGTCAAATTAACAAGGCAATTTCATTCATAAAAATTGCTACGCAAATTTATACAAAAACTTTGGTTTTTGTATAAATTTAGTATTTCCGGCAATCCTCTTATCATTGATGGTAATACATGTGATTATTTATTTTATTTATAACGAGCGAGCATTTAAATTCTACCTCGACTCTTGCCATGGAAAACAAAAGCTGCTTTTCCGTAGGTCTTTGATAGTTTCTACTAATGGCATTTTTGATGTTGTCATCTTTTTTTGACGTTTAAACAAACTATCAAAGACATACGGAAAAGCAGCTTTTGTTTTCCATGGCAAGAGTCGAGGTAGAATTTAAATGCTCGCTCGTTATGTTAAATTAGAGGTTCATGCCAAAATTTGAAGCATTTTACTGCGAATTATACTAGAAATCACCCGTTGGCAACAACCTGAGTTGAAATATCCCGTTGGCAAGCACTGACTTAAGTGAATTAATTTACCTGGATAAAAGTTAAAATTATGATTTTTTGTTATTTTGACAAAAATTGTTCTTTTGGTTAGTCGTGTTCAGTGTTTAAATGAAATTAATATTATTTTGTTGGGTAAATAGTATTTATAAATGAAATAATCGTGTCGAATACCCCTTCGCTCTTAATAAATTTTCAATTTTAAAAGAACTCGTGCTTGTTGAATAGGCAATGTCCCTTAAAAGTATTTTAAATTTATCTATTTCTTCGCACTCGGTAAATAAGTAGACAACACCCTTACTTTTGGGTAGGGTTGTGCTTTTGACCAAAAAGTTTTTGACGGGTCAAAATTTTTGGTATTAATACGGTCAAATAAGGTCAAATGAGGTATTATTCCTAAAAAACTTGTATTTCATGAAAAATCAAAAATCTTTGGGAAAAAAATAAAAGAAATACTTAATGTTACTATTCTTTTTATACTATTTAAGTATTTTTTATTGCTACTTGTATAGTTCCGAAAAAAACATAAAGTCACCTATTATTATACTCTTCGCAGACAAAGACGAAGAGTATTATAAATTTGATCAACCCAATCCTAAAATCGTTATTTTTCAAAAATTCTTACAGATTCGTGCGTTTTATCGAATTTTGAACAACTTTCAAAAAATCCGTCCGTCCGTATCTCACACTTTTTTTATGGCACAATATCTTAAGAACGAAAAGTCGAATCAAAAATCATTTTTCATAAGAGGAAGAACCCTATTGGTTTTTGAAAATAGCGAATAATAAAAAAGGGGGCACCGTTGACCGTAGCCCCCCAACTGTTATTAAATTTAAATTTCGGCTACTATAAAAATTACAGGGACTTTTCTTTTAAAAAATTAAAGGTAAATTTATCTTAACAAAAAAAGTATTCTTGTGGTTTTTTGGCTAAATAGATTTTTTTTATTAATTTATACTAAATATGCAATTTTAAATTTTAAAATTTTTTAAAAAAAAATCGAAAAAGCTCATTTTGTAATTCAGAATATGACGAGGAATATGACCACCTTTAAAATGGGGGGATCAAAATACCGTATTAATACCTGGTCAAAATCTTGGTCAAATACCACTGGCACATCTCTACTTTTGGGAGACATTACTATGCAATAAGAACTAGTTCATTTTATAATCGAAAATTCATAGAATACTTGTACTATTACTACTGATAATTCAATAATAACGGGGAAAAGTGGGGGGGATTCATAGAGACTCCTGAATATTATGGCTTTTAAAATAATAGTTTATATGAACTAAACGATAGACCCTGTACCACAACTGACTTTGAAGGCAATACAAATAGGACCTTTAGGTTTAAAATTTAAACCGTTTTTATTTTAGGGGCAGTTCCGATTGACATGTTCAGTCGCACTCACGATCCAATCAGCTACATTTCACAAGACAGAAATCAAGCTGGTATCAATTTGCCAGTTCCAGTTGGCATGTTTATGAATATGGCGCACATTCCCCCTCGTTTCTACAATCAGCATCAACAAGCTCTGCAAGCGCGGCAACAACAAAACCAGAGAAATAAAAAACCAATACCTAGGCACAAGGGCAAACCACTGAGTCAGGATCAAACGCAACCTTTCAGTCAAAGTTTGCAACTTACCCAAGGAATGTCACAGCCTGGGTTTAGCTTGTCTCAGCCGGGTCTTAGTCAAGCGGAACTAAGCCAAGACCCTTACATGGCGGAGTTTCAATCACAAATGGATGGTTTATTGTCACAAGACTCCACCTATCAGGTAACCACATTTTGTTTTGTCGATTATATTTCCTTAAAAGTAAAAGTAATTTAGGACAAGAATTGAGTTAGAATAGTGAATGGGTTTAAAGATACTCTTCGCAGATATTTCTTACTCTCTGTAGTAACAGCCCAATGCATTATTATTATTTACAAGAAAAATGCGGGATATACAGGTGTCCGCGATCAATGCGTTTTTTTAATGGGAAATAGCTGGGGAAAAACCAAGACGTTTAGTAAAAACAATTTTTTAAAAAATTGTCCCCCTTTAAAAATAATGGCCTTTAAGCAGGTAGACTAAAAACACTTAATAGTAAATAAATATTTACCGAATGGTTTGTCCAATTATCGCGAAAATTTTACAATCAAGAAACGCATTAAGAACAATCATTGTGAAACACAGATAGTGTTAATAAAAACTGTAATTTCTTGATCTTTAAGAATTTTATAATGTTGTTTATTTTGTTAAATACCTTCATGTAAACACTTTTTTTGCACAAATTTTCTCAGAAACTATCATTTATAAACTGCCAAAAACACTCTTTATGTAGGTACTCCATATTTTGGATTAGACTTGACAAAATTACTTACAATCATAGATCTATAATAACTAACATCTATGCTTACAATTTAGTACAGTGGTCAGTAACATAATAGTTTTAAAAGAAAGTCCGATTTCATGCTTAATATGGGGTACATCATGACGATGACGATACAGTTTCTCATAAATTTTAAGTGGTAAAAAAAAGTTTTCACTTTAATCCAGGTATTTAAAAAAATAAACAAAATTTTTGAAGGTAAAGAAATTACATGCAGTTTTTATTAACACTATCTGTGTTAAACCATGGCCAACATTAATCATTATACAGACCGATGCACATACACCTGCATCTACCTCGCGGTCTTTTTTTTATTGTTTAGTCTCCGTCAGACGTCAGAAATCTATTGTCAAAAACGTCAAAAAAGACCGCGAGGTAGATGCAGGTGTAAAGTGCGTCGGCCTGCATGACGTTGGTCCCGGTTTAATCCATTTTAAAGGGGGCCCCAAGAGCTATAACGATGCTTTCTCAAGCAATTTCGTTTAACGTTTATCTTTGTGGCCCGGCAACATTTAGTATGTAATTTTTAGACTTCTACAATAAATTAAACTTGAAATATCAAATAAGACATTATGGCACATTTTATACCAAGGGTTTTCTGAGAAAGCCATTTATTTTCAAAAAAATTGTTTTGAAAATGTGATTAAATCCGACAGAATAAAAATTACAATTTTACAGACAGGATTTTAATCTAGATTTGTGATCAGTGACGTAGCACTTACCGTGCCCTATAATTATGTTTTAGGGAGATCGATCCGCCTTCTACCAATCAAGCGCTCAATTCTCCCAACCATACTGATGAGGTTCCAAAGGAAATCATTAACAATCGCGGGAGCGGTTTTCTGAAAATTTGCAAGTGAAAGGATCTGATTCGTCAAATTGTCAGTAACGCAGCACTCAAGTAATGGCGTTGATTAACTTATTCATATGCGAAAGAAAAAGGCACTACTTATGATGTCTATGACATTACTCATTAATGAGACATACAACACCGCCTCGACAACTCATCGCCAGATGATAAGAAACGCAAGAGAGCGGAACATATTCATGATCTTGATTGATTTGTGATGACATCAAAATCTCAGATCGGCATTTGTAATCTTAAATATATTTCAACGCAACCAATTATTCATTGTTATAATGCTGAGTTTTTATAACTACATGCAACACATGTCAGAAATTGTCAAATGTTTGACATGATGACAAGAAAGTACGAACCAATACCGATTTATTATTATGTTACTTAGCCGTTCTACATTTCAACTAAAAAATATGTTGTAAAAACTTGGCAAGGATTTTTTTATTTTCAAAGATTAATTATTATGTTGGTTATTTTTAAGTCTTGATGTCATCATTTTTTATTCAAGGTTTCCGCTGTTTGTGACCTACCTAAATACCATAATAATAAATTAATATCTTTACTTTTGTTTACAGTCTCATTTATGTTTGGTTATTAATAATATTTTGGTGCTCATATAGTTAAAAATGTGTGTCATTTTTTTAATAAGTATTATTAATGTATCATATTCGTGTTAAAATTTTTAAAATAGACAGTAGATTTTTTTTTTGGGTAAAAGCGTACACTGGGAATTTGTGTTTTATTTTGTAGAGTTAAACACTTTCGTTTTCTTGCTTGTTACTAAAATTTAAAGTTTCAATAATAATAAATAATAATATTTTACATTCGTTTATTTTCCATCCAAAGCCAACCATTCTGACTGCTTGCGCGTAGCGTGTTTGTTCCCTGACACCTAGTCTGCTTTATTGACAATAGAAATTATCTCTTTCGATTATTTTATTTATATGTCAAATTAGAGGTTTATGCCAAAATTTGAAGCATTTTACTGCGAATTATAATGGAAATCACCCGTTGGCAACAACCTGAAATACCTCATTGGCAAGCGCTGACAGCGAATTAATTTACCTGGATAGAAGTCAATGTTATAATTTTTTGTTAATTTTGCCATAAATTGTTCTTTTGGTTAGTCGTATTCAGTGTTTAAATTAAATTAATATTATTTTTTTGGGTAAGAAGTATTAATAAATGAAATAATCGTGTCGAATAGCCCTCGTGCTCTTGATAAATTTTCGATTTTAAAAGAACTCTTGCTTGTTGAATATGCAATGTCCCTTAAAAGTAAGGGTGTTTTCTTTGAATTATTCACCTCGTGCTTCGCACTCGGTAAATAATAAGACAACACCCTTACTTTTACGGGACATTGCTATGCAACAATCACTCGTTCATTTAATAATCGAAAATTCATAGAGCACACGTACTATTACTACTGAAAAGATTTTTTTAATTATATGTAGACAAAAAAAATTTATCAAGACGGTACATAAAACATAATGAAATTTTATTTTTTTTGCGTCACTACATTTGGATAATATTTTTTTACTGTTACGTCAACACTAATACGGCGTATTTTTAAAACAATCACTCCTTATTTACGACTTTGTCTCCGAGGAGTATACAGTGTGTTCAATTGAGGATTAGACACCCCCTATAACTTTTTTAATATAGCAAATATATTTTTAAACAAAAACAGGTCAATTTAGGTACGAAGGGGGACATCTAAAAAATATAAAAAAAAATTTTTTTCTTTAACCCTCTGTCACCCATCAACCCCAACCCGCAATTTTTAAATTACAACCCCTATCTTGCGATACCTCATTTGAAAGAGAAAAAAATAAGCTTTACGATGGCATTGAAAAGAATAAAATCGGTTGACCCCTTTTTGAAATAATAAGAGGATCTTTTTTTGGCGATACCTTTTGATCGGTTTGTGATATTTACTTTTAAAAAACTTTGAATAATTGTTTAAATAAAACCCTAATTTTTGACAACACAAAATTATTTTTTTTTACTTTTGCACATGGGGCAATATTTTTTTGTGTGTTTTTGAAAGAAAAGATTGGTCATGTGACACCTCATTTTAAAGGTATTTTTATTTCCTACCCAAAGGTTATAAAAAATTTAGAACAAATTCGTTGGTTTGTTTTTTAGGAATTTGTTGTAAAAAAAGAAAACAGAAAGGCATTTTGCAGAAATAGCTTAACTTATTGGCTTTATTTTTCTTAGATCAATAATTGTGCCCATTTCAAACTTGCAGTAAGGTAAATCATTTTTGAAAAAGGTCCTTGGGTTTCATTTTTTATAATAAGTTCTGAAAAAAAAACTAACTAATTTTTTAAAATTTTTTTATAACCTTTGTGTAGGAAATAAAAATACCTTTAAAATAAAGTGTCACATAATCCCCTTACTAATATAAAAAAACAAAACTTTTGTTTAAATCCTTGTGTAAAAGTTTAAAAAAAAAAATTTGTGTTTATTTACAGAGTTATTCAAAAAAATTTAGAAGTAAATATCACAAACCGATCAAAAGTTATCGCCAGAAAACGGCCCTCTTATTATTTCAAAAAGTGGTCAACCGATTTTAGTTTTTTTAACGCCATCGTAAAGCTTATTTTTTTCTCTTTCAAATAAGGTATCGCAAGAGAGGGGTTGTAATTTAAAAATTGCAGGTTGAGGTTGGTGGGTGACAGAAGGTTAAAGAAAAAAAAATTTTTTTATATTTTTTAGATGTCCCCCTCCGTAACTAAATTGACCTGTTTTTTGTTTTTTTTTTAAAATATACACACATCAAAATAATCTAGGGGACAACATCTTTTCCTCAAATTTTTTTATGGTGATTTGAAGTTTAGTTGTGTTTACCATTGCAGTATATTCTTGCAATGCCTCCGAATAATTACCAACCATTTTCAGCGAAAAAACTAAATTAATAAAGAAAAAATAAACAGGGATAACATCGCTTGAAATTTAGCTAATTTAAAAAAAAAATTAAACAACAGTTGTGAACAAGCAAAAATGTAATGCGATCTTTCAGTAGTTAGTATGCCCCCTTCTGCTGGTAATTACGGCTTAACATCTTCTTCGCATGCTTAGAATACGGTTGTCAATCATTTCTTGGTCCACTATGCTCCACTGCTCTAAAACGCACTCAGAGAGCAGCTTACTTTCCCCAAATGGTTTAATTTGTTAATTAAGGCTTCCTTTGAGCATGCTCTATCAGATTTAAATCTGGTGACTGAGCTGACCAATTCATAACTGCAATATTCTCTTTATAGCGATAGTCGCGAACCGATATGGCGGGATTGGGACGGGCGCTATCATGTGTTAGAATAAAATCGTGTCCAATATTATGTGTATATGGAACAACGACAGGGTCCTGAATGTTGTTAATGTATTCGTTTGTATTGGAAAAGCCGTCCACCAAAACGCGCTCAGTTCTTCCGCCAAAAAAAATTCCACCCAAAACCATGATTGTGCCATGGGTAACTATGGACTTCCTGTGCAATTTCCAAACGACCTTCATTTCCATACCGTCTCCAAACACAAGTTTGTCTTGAATTTGGTTGTAAACCAAACCCTGATCCGCCTGTGAATAACACAGCACAATTATGGTTTTAGGTGAAATTTCTCTTGGCGGAAGAACTGAGCGCGTTTTGTTGGATGGCCTTTCTAATGCAAACGGATACATTAACAACAATTTAGACCCTGTCCTTGTTCCATACACCTATAACATTGGACATGATTTTATTTAAACACATGATAATGACCGTCCCAATCCCGCCATGCCGGTTCGCGATTATTGAGCTAAAGAGAATATTGCAGTTATGAATTGGCCACCTCAGTCACCAGATTTAAATCCGATAAAGCATGCTCAAAGGAAGCCTTACTTAACAAATTGAACCATTTGGGGAAAGTGAGCTGCTCTCTTAGTGCGTTTTAGAGCAGTGGAGCATAGTGGACCAAGAAATGATTGACAACCGTATTCTAAGCATGCGAAGAAGATGTTAAGCCGTAATTACCAGCAGAAGGGGGCATACTAACTACTGAAAGATCGCATTACATTTTTGCTTGTTCACAACTGTTGTTTAAATTTTTTTTTAAATTAGCTAAATTTCAAGCGATGTTATCCCTGTTTATTTTTTCTTTATTAAGTTAGTTTTTTCGCTGAAAATGGTTGGTAATTATTCGGAGGCATTGCAAGAATATACTGCAATGGTAAAAACAACTAAACTTCAAATCACTATCAAAAAATTTGAGGAAAAGATGTTGTCCCCTAGATTATTTTGATGTGTGTATTTGCTATATTAAGAAAGTTAAAGGGGGTGTCTAATCCTCAATTGAACCCACTGTATACTGTGGGCCTTTTTTTAAATCAAACTAATGATTCACCATGAATATATCTAAACTAAATATTATACAATGAACTTTTGATTAAGCTAATCATGTTCAATAAACAACGCATCTTAAATTAATTGGTTTTTATTTAATAAACTAAGAACCTAAAAATTGAAATTTGTTCAGAAACATAAAGCAACAGACAATAATATGCCTCTAGAAATCGCTATTGAAAACTTTTTGATAAATTTAAACAGTCCTACGTTTATTGTAGCCGAAATAGGCCAAAATCATCAGGGTGATCTTAATCATGCTAAACGATTAATTAAAGCAGCTCAGGTAAGTCCACCCTCTTACTTAGGTTCTAATTTCTGCTAAAGATGACATTATACAGTGCCAGGCAAAAGTCACCCCCCCTGGTCTTAACTTTTGAACGGTTTAAGATATTAATTTTAAAAAAATTCTAGGCTAGATAGATTCAGTAGTTCTTTTGTTCTGTGCTTTTTAATATAAAGCTCACAAACCCTGTTTTATGTTATAAATGCAGCAATAAAAGATTTAAATAACTCTAAAGTGAGTAGGGGTGTAAGTTTACCCTTATTTTAAAATAAATAATAAATTTTTTTTTCAATAGAATGTTTTATACCAAAAGTTTAAAATAACCTATCAGAATTTTTTTTTATTAAAAAAAAGGAAATATAATATGTTTAAAAAATATAAATTATTAAAAAAAATATTTGTAAACATAAGTTTTTGCTTTTTTGTATTTTATGTTGGGACACAGGGTATAACATTTTAACAAAAAAATATTACATATTATTTTAAATTAAAGAAAAACATACAACCTTACCTAATTTTAAATAGTTTTATTTTTTCACTGTTGGTCTGTTGCATTTACTAAGCAAATTGATCTTTTTATTGAGAAGCTCCTTTCAAAAAAACTAATAAATATATCTTAAATTTTTAAACACCAGTGTGTTGAGAATTAAAATACCTTATCAATTTACATTTAAAAAAGTTAAGTTCATAGTCCCTTCATGTGAAGGTTATTATTTTTGGAAAATCCAATTTCGTCTAAAGGTAGTTTTTTAAGTGAAAATGTGCCTAGAATTTTTTCTCACAGTATAGTGTGTTCAATTTCAAAGTAGCCAACCCCTATAACTTTTATAATATTATTTTAATATTTGAAGCCCACCTAGAAATGGAGTTACCTTTTTCTTTTGTTCCTAACAATTTTGTAATTTTACAAACGACTACAATACAATGATGATTCGATTATTAAAATCAAAGTATCCACATTTTAATCAAAGTCAAAAAAAATATCTTATCTTTATTAAGATTAAAAAAAACCGCATTGAAAGATTTACTTTTCTTTATTTGTTAGGTACTCTAAAAGAAAAATGTCGTTTTAAAAAAATTTGAAAAGTTGGAAAACATCGATATGCCTAACTTTCCTGAAGCAGTTTATTTAAACTTTAAAATAATTTGTGGTTTGGAGATAATATTTATTTTATATATCTTTAACTTTAATTTTTGTTTTTCTTATATGTTTTATTGTAGAATAGTGGCGCCAACTGTGTTAAATTTCAAAAGACAAACCTAAAAGAAAAATTCACTCAACAAGCTCTTAATAGGACTTATGATGGTCCAAATTCATGGGGCAAATCCTATGGAGAACATAAAAAACATTTGGAATTTTCAGACGACGAATTTATAGAATTATATGAATACGCCAGAAGTTTAAATGTCTTATTTACAGCATCTGCAATGGATCTAAAATCGCTGCAATTTTTAATTAATATTAAGGTTCCATTTATTAAAATTGGATCTGGAGATGCAAACAATTTTATTCTTATTGAAGAGGCAGCTAAAAGCAACATCCCTTTAATAATATCCACAGGTAAAAACGAAACATATTCGAATTGCGTCAGATTGACTTAAGTCATTGTGATGCCTGGTGGTCACCCTACTCCCAAGTATAACGTTTAACCACAGAAATATAAAGAATGTTATACAGAATGGCGTATAAACGCGATGGTACGCTGTTAGGGCATTCCTGCTAAATTGTGGAAAAAAATATTTATTAAGGAAAATGCGAACAAAGTTGCATAAATTCGGCAAAACAGTCTAGAAAAATACATCTATGAGTCTTGATCATACACCTTTGCATTACATTTCATTTCATGAACATTTTGTAAAATGATCGATTATAAAAATGTAATTCGAGCATTTAAAAGATAAACAAATTGTAAAATGGTTTAAGATAGACTGTAGCTTTGTATTAAACCACTTTTTTTGTTAATATGTGCTGTTATCTTCAAGTTTCGCACTTTGGGACTTATACATATCTCCAAGGATATACATATAAAATGGATTTTTTTTTTAATTTTTCTAGAGATCCCTTGACATGCCTCAATAACGTACCGCCGCAATTATGCGCTAATTTTTGAACACCTGTAGACTGTGCGAAATCAAAATGTACCAAATTGAAGCAGCTAATTTTTTCAAGATTATTAATCGATGCCGCTTTTATTTTATAGAATCTGCGAGCTACAAACATCACTTTTCAAACATATTAGGAAAGCAGCTAATTTGTTGTTTATTGTAGGAATGCAGCCATTTGCAACAGTAAAAACAATTCACAATTTAATTTCAAATTATCACAAACGTTTTATTATGCTTCACTGCGTATCATCTTACCCAACCCCAATCCATGAGGTGAATTTAAAGGTGATTCAACTATACAAGCAAGAGTTCCCTGATATTATTATTGGTTATTCTGGACATGAACTTGGAATTGATATATCATTAGCTGCTGTTGCTTTGGGTGCTAAGGTAAATCCGTCTACTACGAGCGCAGAGTAAATAAATAAATCAGCGAGGTACCCCCCCAGTATATTTTCCTACTTTATGAATATGCTCCCCAAACTGAAAAGACCAAAAACATTGAGAAATAATTAGAATTTTCTATTAAAACAAAAAATCTACTGTACTACTTTGTAAAAAAATATTGAAATATTAAGTATTTCCTAAAAAATTGAACAAAGTTGAAAGAATTTTTTTGGAGAATGCGAAAAAAAATATGCTTATCAAATTTAACACAAGCCGGAGTAAATCGATTGGTTTTAAATTTGAAGAGCATAACTTTTTTTGCCATACCATAAAGATTATAGACAATGTAACTTTACAGTGTCTATAATAAAGATAAAAAATCAATTGGTAAATACAGGATGTCCAAAAATTGGCGCATAAACGCGATGGTACGTTTTTGGGCCATGCCTAGGGATTCCTGGAAAATTGTTAAGAAAAACTTATCTGCTTAAACTAAGTATATCTAGACCCGATATGTTTACTATAATCCTCAATGCCTATCTGTTTTTGGGTTTTCGTGCTTCGCACTTGGTAAATAATTAGACAACACCCTTACTTTTGCTGGACATTACTATGCAACAAGCACTCGTTCATTTATTAATCGAATTCATAGAGCACACGTACTATTACTACTGATTATAAAAATGTAATTTGAACGTTTAAAAAATAAACAAATGGAAAATGGTTTAAGAAAGACTGTAACTTCTTTTTACATCATTTTTTTTGGTAATATGAGCTGTTATCTTCAAAATAAACGTTCGAAGTTTTGCACTTTGGGACCTCATATCTCCAAGGTTATATGAGATGGATTTTTTTAAACATTTTTCTAGGGATTCCTAGATATGTCCCAATACCGTACCTTTGCGTTTATGCGCTAATTTTTGGATATCCTGTATATGTATAAGATCCGGTTTATTAAAATAATAATAATGTTTTTTTTTGAACTAAAAAAAACCTCACTGTATAAAAACTGTTCAAGTGGTTATTGATTTTTTTAGGTAATAGAACGACACATCACTCTCGACAAAAACCAGAAAGGCTCCGACCACAAATGTTCCTTGTTACCAGAAGAGTTTAAAGTTATGGTAAATAAAATCAGAATGCTTGAAACAGCTTTTGGAAACCCTGAAAAAATTGTTCAGCCGTCTGAAATGGATTGTTACAAAAAATTGGGCAAATCAATTGTTGCTAAAGATGATATGTTAAAGAACAAGAAAATTGAGCTTAATGATTTTACAATAAAAGTTGCAGAACCTTCTGGGTTGGATGGTGCTTATTTAAGAGAGATTGGAGAAAAAATACTACTGAAAGACATTAAAAAAGATGAGTCATTAACAAGGGCCCACTTATTTTACGATTAAACAGTTTTCGAATTTAAAAATTATTTTATTTATTTAAAAAGAAAATTAAAATAAAATAACTATGCTACTTCTTACGTTCATATTTCCAAACGTAGACTGGGGCATTATGTTTTGTGCCTCTCTTAACCTTTTTTGGAGGCAGCAATGATTTTTTGTCGGCCAAATGTTTTTGCATATCGAGTTTCTGTTGGATAATTGATAGTTCCTTCTCTCTCATTATTCGTTTAGATAATTCCATGTAAGCATTACTTTTCTCCTTTGTAGCTGCCTTTAAATTGTCGATGTTAACATCAGGCAATACTTTTGAGCTTAGGTATTCCAAACTAGCAAGATTATCGTGGTCTGTCTTTTTACCAAAAAATATATGTTTGTTTACTGGTTTCATATTTACGCTTGAAAGATGCAGCTGTGCTTGGAGTTTTTCAATTTTCTTTAGCTCTTGGGTTCGCTTTAAATTAGCATATTTGTAGTCCTGACTTTGCATCAGTTGAAGTTGCTGTGGAGAGTCCTCGTCTTCAGTTTCCTTTTCAAAATGAACTCCATTCTCAACTTTTGAATTGATCATGTGATGATAAAACTCATCGGGGTTTTTGTTTAAGGCCCGTTTTCTTAATAATTTTAATGTTTCCTTCTTTTCATTGTAATCCTTTGCTCTTTTGCGGTAGTCCTGTTTCTTTTCTAATAAGCCAAGGTGTTTTCGCTCATCTGGTTGATGCCGTTCTTTATGTGTTTTTTGATAAGCTTTAGCAGCCTTTTTCCATACTGACATTTTGGTTTAAAAATAATGTAATGTTATTATTTAGGATCTTATTAATAAAATATAAAAAAAACACGCTTTTTCACGGTAAGGATGAACTTGTCAATTTGTAGGTTATGTGTTGACTCTTAAGGTACGTTCTTTTGTTGCGAATCCGGTTTTGTTTTACTTAGGACGTATTCCAATAGCAAATGAGAATCCTGGTTAGACAAGATAAGATACAAAATGTAACAAGTGCGAAAGAGACAAAGCTACTAAACGGTTCCGGTAAGCTATTGGAACATAATCTTAGATTGGTCCTTTTCTTGATACGCAGGGTTGTATACGAATACAAGTATTCGTATTCGAACACTGTATTCGAATACTTTAACAGTATTCGTTATTCGTATACATTTTTTTCGAATGAGTTTGTATTTGTATTTTTATTCGTAAAAATGCAAGTATAAGTATTTGTATTCGTAAATTCACGAATTCTTTTTACGAATACATTTTTATAGCCGAACACAAATGAGTGAGTTCGTTTTGCAATAATTTTAAATTTTGCGCCAAAGATGGTAGGAATTGTATTCGCAATTCTGTATTCGTAGTTTTACGAATACTTTGTATTTGTATTCGTACCCGAATACATGTTGATTTAAATGTATTTGTATTCGTATTAGTGCTTAGCATGTAGCTAAGTATTTGTATTCGAATACAAAAAAAAGTATTCGTGTACAACCCTGTTGATACGTCAATCTTATCAATCCGAATTTGAACGAAGAAACGCACTTATAATTATTTTTCTTAAATTGGTTGGGGTTTCCAAGGTGTCAATACAAAGCCAGATTATCATTATATAATTTATCAAGAAATAATAGAAAATATCCTTCAGAAGGACTAACTAGAATAAAACTCGAAAGTATTAACACTCAACTTATATTATTTTCAAAAAAAAGACACCAATTATAACAAAAAAAAAGAGAATCTTAAAAATAGAATAAGAAAAAATATAGGAACTAAAATAAAAAGCTTTGCTTTGAACACTTATCCTAAGGGGTATTTATTATTATTTTGTTCTACCTTGGGAGAGGTGTAAATAAAAAGAAACTAAATCCTATTTTCTAGGCATCCGAAGAAAAATTTTTGTAATTTTTATTATATCGAGACGGAGTAGAGTGCGTGTCAGTCAATCAACAGGTCAGGCAATCAACGTGTCTCTCAATCAATAGGTCGGCCGATCAACGCTTCCCCTACTCTTGCTCCTCCTAAATGTTATTCTGACAACTTGGCAACACCGTACTAGGGGCTGTCGATGTTTTGTTGCTTCATACTAATACTGCAATCTATAGTGGTTTTCCATTGCTCACGAATCACAGGATCATGATCCGAACTTGACCAATTACAAAGACTCCGTGGCTCACGGAGTCATTATGATTGGTCCAGTTCGGATCATGATTCAATGGATCCTTGTGATCCGTGAGCAATGGAAAACCCCTTATGTAAATAGTGTGGAAACCGTATTTAAAATTAAATTGTTGAGATGGTAGAGCGGCCCATGATTAAAGTAGTATTGTTTTAGCATTTATTTGAAGCAAACAAATGCAACGATGCCAACTCAGCATAACTAAATTTAGGAGAGGGAAGGGGGGGGGGGGTAAAATGGGCGGTCTGTTGATTGGCAGACTTTATGATTTTGTGACCTAGTGATTGGAAGACACCTTGATTTAAAGACCTGTTGATCGAAGGACCTGCTCCCGACGGGAGTATGACCAATAATGTGGCCATGCATTTTTGAGATTTTATGATTTCCAGGTCAAAATGATATGATACAATAATTGTGTAAAAGGTATAGTTATGTCAGAAATATAATAATTAAAAGACTTGATTGATTAAAAATCGAATGGCTATTAAACTTTTTTTTAAATATTCAAAATCGGTTAGCTTGGATAAAAGCAGCATTTTCTCTAAAGGCCAATATTAGCTACAATTTTTAAAAATTTGCCCTACATACAGCAGTGCCATATGAAAACGGTTTGTTCTTTGCTACCGTCTGTGTAGTTTAAGATTTTTTTTGGATTAGTATTTATCAAATTTACTAAAACCCGCATATTATTATTATTTCCAAAAAATTTTTAGGATATAAAAATTAGAATTGCCTCTTTTTTTTAAAAAAAGGCCAATTCTTAAGTAGACATCCTATACAATTTTACTTTTTAAGTTTAAAATTTGTGACGTGCTACATTGCCTTAACTCATTTTGGGTGACATGGGCATTTATTTTGTTGAGAAACCTAACTTTTTTTAAGCAAAAACTAACTTTTGAATAAAGTCAAAGTCCATAATTGAAAATCACAATTTTTGTTTTGCTATTCATCTTCATCATTGATTTGTTGGTGATATGAATAGCAACTGGCGTACAGAACATCCCATGACATGACTTTCTTCAAATTTTCAGATGTTGAAACTTCCAATGGAACAAGTGCATTTTCAATAACTTCGAAAGTCGGAAATAAGTACAAACAAGCAGAGTTTGGCTTAAACAAAGTATTTTTCGGCTTTATCACAGGTGCCTGCCACGCATATTTTGCTAGTTTTTCATTGATTAGGATTTGATTTATGAATGTGATAGTACCCTTTGAATGGATATCCCCTAAATTAATTTCAAGAATTTTCCTGCTGGTATTGACTCGAACCACTTGTGCCACAAGACGTTTCCCTTTTGTCAGTTCGTGGAATCGTTTTATGACATCAGTTGTCCACATTTCGTTGTCAACAGAGCTAATATTTGCAAGAGTGGTTCGAACTGCAAAGCTTGCTATCTCATAAAATTGTTGGTCCAAGTGAAAAATTTGAGCAACATTTACCACATTTCCCATTCCAAAGTCATATAAATATACTTTAAATTGGTTTCCATTTTGAAGGTCAGTGCGCACCACTCTGGCACGGTAATATAGGTTTGAAGAACTGTAAAATACAACACAATTTAACCCTTCTCGAATATCTTCACGTTTAACTTTATAATCTTCGGCATGTTTCTCATAAAAATTAAACAAAAATTTTTGAAAAAAGTCAATTTGCACTACATTTATCCAGAATTTAGAGGGATCATACACATTTTGTAAGTACACAAAAAAAATATCTCCAGCGGCCCATTTTCTTCTATCAAAACAATTTTGAATTAAGGGGTCCTCTTCTAAAAGCATGGAACTTTTATCATCGTTATTTGATCTACATGTAGTCATTTTTTTATATTTAACTTCAAGATTGTCTTCGGACGATGAAGAGACGCTAGAATTCACGTAGTTATCTTCTCCCTTTAACATGTTATTGTACATTTCAGAAGTAAATACTATTTTTCCAATGAGTGATTGTAGTTCAGAATTACTTTCTAAATCATCTGCACTTTCTAAAGAATCTGATTCCCTCTCCGATTCCAAGAATATATTTAAGTCATTGGTAAAATGGATTTGCAGAGTACTATTAAATAACCTGCGATACTCGTTAGCTAAATCTTCAAATGAGATTTTGTCTGATACTGACGATAGTAGCTTTTCAAGTTTTCTTTTTATGTTGTAAGAAAGTTTAATACTGCTCTGTGGGCACATGCCATTACTCTTCCACATTATTATACATTTGAAATTACTTTTTGTAAATTACGTTAAAGTCTATTATTTTCGAAAATTTGGAATACAACTTGAGAAAAATAAAATGATGAACATAAACAAAATCGCATGGTCCGAATGGTAATTTTTTTACCGGTACAAGAGAGAAAGAAATACCCAAACATGTATGACAGACAAGTTGACCGATAACCACGCTTAAAAACCAAGCCATTCGGACTATACCCTTATTAAGCATTAAGGGCATGTTCCAATAGCATTCGATGTGATTTAGTCGCAATTAGAGTGAGTTGATATAATAGAGTGAAGCCACTCTTGACAGACGTCAAATTCCCATATGGTAATTTTGTTGTTGTAAGGTTGAAAACCCTGTACATTTTTTCAGTGACTTTGAAATCTTTCAAATTTTGAAAGAAATGTCGCACATATGCGTACCATTTTTTATTTAATTTTAAATTTATTTAATTTAAATTTTGAAAGAAACTCATGAAAAAAACAACTTAGAACCTGAGAAGCTTAATTTAAAATTAGTATAACTTACGTGATATGATAAACGTTGATAAAAATTTGCAACTTTATTGAAAAGGATACAATTTACTTTGTCGAAATGAACCAAAATAAAACTATTATCATTCATAAAATTCTGGTTTGGACCTTTTTAAAAATGGCTTCCTTTAAACAAGGGGACTGAATATTCTCAAAAAAGATGCGCCGACGGTTATTGAATACCCACAGTATTTTCATTAGACTCTTTCTACCATTTTTGTCCTTCCAAAGTTTGTTGAGATTTTTTCTTCCACAAGACATTTTTTGTGCTTAACCTCTTGCAAAACATCCAATAATCTTTATCGCAAATGCCTCGAAAATTATTTAATACTTTTAATCGAGAGCGTTTTTATTTTTCTTAAAATGTTACTGTATTTTGTATTTGTTAGTTATTTTAAAATTTGACGTTTTACAATTTTTGAAAACTTTTCGTTTAGAAACGTCAAAATTTAAAATAAGCAAATTTCAAAATACAGTAACATTTTAGGAAAAATTAAAGGCTCTTGATTAAAAGTATTAAATAATTTTGGAGGCATTTGCGTGCGATGAAGATTATTGGATGTTTGCAAGGGGTCATTTCACGAAAATTGTCTTGTGGAAGAAAAAGTCTCAAAAAACTTTGGAAGGACAAAAATATTAGAAAGAGTCTATTGAAAATAATGTGGTTATTGAATAACCGTCGATGCATCTTTTTTAAGAATATTCAGTCCAGAATATTATGAATGACACTAGTTCCTGGTTTTTCTACCTCAGATTATTTTACTTTTGGGGCTATTCTGGAGGATTACTTAGTTATCTATTAAAACTAATAACTTTCTGTTGGTCGAAGAAACAAAACCGTGAACTTTTTAATCCTTATTGGTATTATAAAACAATAATGTTGTATTTTTATTAAAATAAACATTAAAAAGTAAATCTAAAAAAATGCCATCGTGGTATATTTTTTAATATTAACATATAAAGCTTTCTCATAATATTCTAGCATAATTTGTTTTAAAATGGCCTAAACAAGATTTAAAAAAAAAAATGTTTTTCTCTAGTACGCCAATGAATTATTTTGATTTGTTACATAACCTATATTTAAAAATTTGGCAGATTTTACACCAAGTTACCAGATTTTTCAAGGGAGATTTTTGGACCAGGTAGGCGATTCTGATTTCACGATTCGATAGTTCTATCTTCTTCCCTCTAACTATTTTGTACATAAGTCTGTCTTTATATTTGTGTCGAATCGAGAAATCAGAATAGCACTGCAGCTATCGAGAGCTCCAAAATGCAATATAGAAAGAGACTTCCGCTATTTCCCTCCTTTGAGCGTCCAAACTCTTTTATCATCAACTATCACTAGTCGCAATCTGACAGTGAGAAACGTAAACTTAATTTCGCGAATAAAGGTTCTGAGGAGCAGCGGGATTTTGAAGAGGCGATACGACGACGATAATGGTTCGATTATGCATTTGTTACTTTCCTATCATTGTCCAATTGGAATTTCCACTTGAAGTGGGTAGTTCTCATTGGTGACGTTGAATAATATGGTAGTTCATTTTAAAAATAATTTATCCCAAGTAAATAAATGAAGAAAAAATGTTAAATAAAGAACTAAACGATTAAAATACAAAATATTAACAGTAATAATATGAAAATAATTACAAATTTTAGCAAAATGCCACTGTTGTTAAAATGAGCTACCTTATTAATCAATGTCACCAATGAGAATTATCCACTTTAAGTGGAAATTTCATTATGAATTTTATTTCTTATAGTGTTATAGTTTAAGAATTAAATTAAGAATTAATTTAAGAAATACGGCTGCTTATTGGTTTAATACTTGACATTGACAAACGATAAACTTCAATTTCAAAAAATAGACCAATGAGCAACCGTATTTCTTAAATTAATTCTTAATTTAATTGTTAAATAAAGTTCATGAATCCGCTATTAGTTTCTTAAAAAAGAATTTAAATTTTGGGACTGTGGTGTTATTAGGTTTGTTCGTACAGGACCTTAGACTAGTTTAAAACTGTCAAAATCATGCGCATTACAAAAAAAAGAGCCCATTTTTTGAAATGCGCATGATTTTGACAATTTCAAACTACTCGCAGGTCCTGTACGAACAAGCCTATTAATTGTTAAATAAAGATTATTTGAAAAAAATATAACATGTACTTCTAAAATTGTTTAATATTATAATTACGTTATAATTTTTCTCTTTTAATAGTACGATCTTCTTGGATTATTCTGAAACATAAAAAACCAATGTCAGTGGGTGTGATTTAATTGAAACTGTGGCAATAATGGCACAATTCAAAAAATGCAAAAATTTAGATATTTTCATTTTGTAATTTACCCACTTGGCAAGACCGGCACAAAAATATTTAAATTTTTTACCACATGACATGATGGCGCAAAATGTCACATTTGCATTAACGTCTTTGACTATTTATCTTAAAGCTATATAATTATAAAAAAACTGCATTTTTTTTTTGACAATTTCCATTAGTTCTTATTTTTTGACAGTTTTATAGAATTGTCAAAGATAAAATCAACTGTCAACAGGTTACGCACATCAAGAATGTCCGAAAAGTTCTGCGCAAGATTTGTGGACAGTTTGAAACAGGAATTCTGCGAATAAAACTAATATGATGTTTATTTATAAACTGACAGTTCCATCAAGGACGGCGTTAGATTTTAGGTTTCAAAAGGGGTTTTGGCCTTATCTAACGCTGACTTTTGATGAAACTATCAGTTTTTTAACAACCTTATATGGTAGACATGGCTGTTAATCTTACCAAAGGATTTGGTCGAAATCTGTAAGCTAGCATCATGCGTTTTCTATACGAATCATATTCATCCTCGGCATCTGTTTCTGAATTTAGTCCCAATCCCTGCTGCTCTATCGTTGCAACTCTGTAAAATAAAAATATTAAATTTTTATAATAGTTCTGTTCGTCTTCGTGCATGCCAAATTTTCTGTGGAGGAGGATTATTAAGAAAAATTGAAATTAAATGGGCGTGTAAATATTTTCCAAATGATCATTCTCATCGATCAATAATATGGAATGCATTACCTAGCCCGCTTTGTGAATGTGGTGCATTGCCAGAAACGATTAAACATATTGTAGAAGAATGTCCAAACACTAAATTTGAGGGTGGTTTTCAAGAAATACACCAATTAACTCCAGAAACGTTGAATTGGATATCAACCCTGAAACAGCTGTAACTCTTTCGCTGTGATTTATTGTACCACCACAATTTTGACAGCCTGAGTTCTTTCCATGGTTTTTCTTGGCCGCGAAGTAAATGCTTTACCAGAAGAATAAAAATCGGCCAACATCACTTATACCTTTTGGAAATTAAACATCTTCCATTTTATAATGTTCATTTGTACCTATTTTTGACATGTATTTATAATATCATACGAATATACAGGTCCAAAAAATGGCGCATACACGCGATGGTACGCTCTTGGGGCATTCTCAGAGATCCCTAAAAAATTGTCAAAAAAAATCCATCTGTTATATTCATCGAGAAAAATGCGAACAAAGTTGCATAAATGCGGCAACACAGTCTAGGAAAATACATCTTAAAATCCCATCTATAAGTCTAAAAATCCCGTCTATGAGTCTTGATCATACACTTTTGCACTAGATTTTCTTGACGTTGTTGTCAGCTTCATTTCATGAAAATGTTGTAAAATTAAATTGATTATAAAAATGTAATTCGACCATTTAATAAATAAAGCAATGGTTGAATAGGGTAAGATATACTGTAGCTTTGTATTTAACCATTTGTTTCGTTAATATGTGCAGCATTTAAAGTTTCGCACTTTGGGGCAACATATCTCCGAGGGTATATGAGATAGATTTTTTTTAACAATTTTCTGGGACTCCCTAGACATGCCCCAACAACGTACCATCACGTTTATGCGCCATTTTTCAGACACCCTGTATATATAATAATATTTTATCAACCCTTGACAGTAACTTTTTTAATTTAGTCTACAAACTAACGCTTTAGTTTTTAAAGAGAATAAAAGTTAGTAGGTTAGAGGACATTTTTATTTACACTACACTTCACACTTTTCTCAAAGTGGCTGTATATTTAAAATGTTTAATTAAAAAATATTAATAAGCAATTTAATAAGTGAGTTTAACTTTATTGCCAGTAATGCTCAAAACTTACTTATTAATGGGTTCCGTAATACCATTACTTTGGGATCCTAGACCTTCTCCTTTCGTCCAGCCCAATTTTTGCAACATCTTAAAGCCAATGTTATCTTCCTTTATTTTAAACTCTTTATAATCGGAAAAGTTTAATGTTTGTCCTTCTTTGTTAGCATTTGTTTTTTCCATAAATCTTTTGAATTCTTCGGGTGGTAAAAAATCACCTATGTGATGTTTTCCCTCTGATTGTCTGGTTAATTCTTGTGCCCATAGTTCTGTTGCTACCATTTCCTTTACAAACAAAATAAACAATAAAATGAGTCTTTTACGGGTCAAAATTATTTTTGACCGATCGATTTGGCTAAAAATGACTTCAAGGCTAAAATAATGGCTGTCAATTGTTGATTCGTTTTAAGGAGAGTTTTGTAAGTTTTACTTTTATTTGTTTAAAAAACTAAAAGGAAAAATAATAAAAAAATCAATAATGAGAAATTAAGTTATTGAATTACTTTGAGAAATTTACCTTAGTTTTAAATGTACGCAGACAAATCTATAGCAACATTTTCATCTTTTAATTTTTTGGTAAAAGTGGTCAAAAAAAAGTGTTTGGTTATTATAAAATCGCCTAGGCAAAATACAAAATCCGTTTTTGTATGAAATAAAAAAATAAATCTTTTTTGACCACTTTACGAGTATGTAGAACAACCTGTATAGTAAAAAATTACAAAAAATAAAAATTTTGTTTGTCACAAAGAATCCTAAAAGAAAAACTTTATTGATAGAATTTCTACTTTATTTACTTAATAATAGGTTTGCTTTATACTTTTATTTTTTGTATTATTATTATGTAAGTTATTTTTGTAATAATACCTTTTCTCTAACTTTATGCTCCCAAGTACCCCCTTCAGTGTCTTCGTCAGAATCATATTCATATTTCTTACGATTCGCGTTACTGAGCCTTTCGGCTTCATCACGTTTTTGTACCATGTCCTGATAGAGCAAATTAATTTTAAAATGATCTTCAGCTTTCTTCCATTGCTCCTCAGTTAGGGTGTTGATCCCAAACGTCTGTATGGCATATTGCACTAACCTAGGATCAGATCTAGTGACTTTGGAGAGCCCCATGTTACCTGAATATTTTAAAAATAAATTATTTACAAAAGAGGAAAACGACTTTTCGATCTTAATGCACGATTAATAATGACTTCTTTTACAGGGAGTCCAAAAATTAGTGCATACTTATACGCGATGGTAGTTTTAATTAGGGCACTTAAAATCTAAATACTACGTATTTATGAGTAGAGCGGAAACCGTATCCAAGCATTTTGCTGGACAATTTGTGCAAAACGTCAAATGAAAGAATTTAATGTTTAACATTTTTTAGGTTATGAATTATGTCAATTTGATTACAGAGCTAGAGACAAGTTAATACTCATGTCACTAGTCTACTAGTTTCTAGTTAAAGAATAAATAATATTTTAAATTTCTGTGTTTCTGACATAATAATCTAAAAACTTCACATGCGTCAAATTTTGAAAAATACAGCAAATTATATTTGAAAAAACTCTATAAAATGTAATAAATAATAATAAAATAATTAATTATTTATTGGTGAAGAAAATGATACAAATATAACATACGACCGAAGTTTTTCAGACTTAAAATGTAATAAAATATTCAGAATTTAAGTTTGGTGCAATGAAAATGTAATTTTAAAAATGTTTACTCACGTAAATTTGTGGCCAATAGATTAAAAACGTATGTATTTTAAAGAAAAACATATTATTGCTTGTTCTTGTATAGTCAGATTGATTATTTAAAATTTTGGATAGACAAATTGTTTCTTAAATTGCATTTTACCACAATGTTAAAATATTAAAAAAAAAACGTTATTTCCAAATTTTCATGTTTCAGACTTCAGTATTCTATCTTGCTTTTATTTCCAAACATCCAAAGCACTATCTCCTTTAAAAATATTTTATTTTATATAAATATTAAGATACCGTAAAATGGGGCGAAAATTCTAATCAAGAAGTTCTTTTGTCAACAGTATCTACATGCATTTGATGATAAAATATATACCAAAAGATGTTTAGAGTAAAATGTTCCTTTAAACTACGATTAATCGAAAAAAATAACACATTTTTTGGAACTATTTTTGACATTTTTACTAAAAGTGAAGTTTTATAAGTTTTAGGTTCAAATCTGACTTTTTGCACAAATTGACCAGTAATTTAGTCATTTGTTTCATTACCCGCGTCCGCCATACCTATAGAAACGAAGTTTCTAGCAAATGTAGTTGCCTTAGTTTTAATTAGTGAGCGGTCTTCTATTGGGCGCTTGTCAATAAAATGCCATTTTTGAATGTAGCAATAATGAAATGTGTCAAAAAATCGACCAAAGAGCGAAAACCGGCTCACAAACTGAACTTACCCAATCTGACGGTTTTAGATTTACAGAAAAGATTTTACCTTGTTGAGAAAAAACTTGTTGTGGTTTTTCAGATAACATGGAAAAACATGCTGTTGATGCATTTTCTGCTTCAAGTGCCGCGGGTAAATTTTTCTCCTTTTCTCCCCATCTACTTTTTCTTTTTCTCTTTAATGATTCTTTGGTTGGATCCTGCAAATTCCAGATAAATATGTTATTACCACAACATTCAAAACATCCTTCAATTCAGGAAGCGTAAAATTAAATTCAAAAAGTGTCAATTTTATTTCAGAAATAGTAAATTTTAATTTAGAAGATTCAATTCAGAATAATCACAATAAAATTCATTATTACTTTTACGAATAATAATAAGTTTACATTCTTTTACGTTTTTCTGAGGGGTAAGAAACTCACGTAATTAATGAACAAATCATGAGTAATTATTGCGTAATACATTACATAATGATAACGAAATAGCACGTAATAGTTAAGTAATACCACGTAATGTTGCGCAATAGGTTCTACGTAATGATTCCGTAATATTACGTCATAATTACGTAATACCATAATGACGTAATGGGTACGTAATACCACGTAATGTTTACGTAATCATGCATCAACCTTAAGTTGCCCCCTATCCAAAATCCAGGTTACATAATCCAAGTAATTTAGTCCGTCAATTTTGCAAATGTCATAAAATTGATAAATATTTTTATTTTAATGTTTATAAAAAATTTTGTTTTTAATGCAGAAGTAGAAAAAGTATTGTGTACTACGTTTGAAAAACACTTGCATACTCGGATTTCTTTGTGGCATTGGCATAGAACCAATCCTCGTGTGCAAAGTTTGTTTTTCAAAACTTGTTGTACAAAATACTATTAATGAAAGTACCTTTACTTCCTCATCAGTTGGTGTATCTGGATCATAAATCTCTTCTGGTTTGTAGATATTGTTAAGGTCTTCTTGGGAATCAAGTTCCTTTTTCATCTGTTCCACGAGGCGTTTATACTGAGCATAGGCACCACTCTCTTTGTGAAAGAGAAACCTAAACAAATCATCACAGACCATTAATCTTAGTGCAATTTAGCGCGTTGGAAGAAGTTCTTATGACTTAATTACAGTGCCTCAATTTTTCATTATTAAATCCAACATTTTAATTTGTTAGAGCTTGGAACAGTTAATGCACAATTGTCTAGTAAAAAATTGTGTAAAGAAAGTGAACAATTGAGGCATTGTTTAGGTATATGATTTGGAACTTAGAATAAAAATCTAGCTCGGGTTCCAGCGGCATACCACAAACTGGGATCTTGTGTTTTACGTTCTTGCACCTCGTCCTCTATGCAAGGTCCACACTGGGCTACCATGCGCGCCAGAGACACCATCGCCTCATATTCTGCTGTACCTGGGGGAATAACTTAACAAACCGTCACTAAAACGCCCCATATATTTTAAGAAAGACTTATTTTTCAGTAAATCACATAGTTGTTAACTAAATAAAGTGTAAAGTAGGTATTACACTTTATTATAATACTTGGCTTGCATACCCAGAATGCAATTAAACTTAATTTCACATGGGGTTGTTCACCTAAATTTAAGATTTAAATTTTTTACAACACGTTTGAAAGATTTTCTCTAAAGGTTTGGTAAAAATAAGGCTCGATAATAATAAGGCTTTTAAGAAGATAGATATTAGTAACAGTTGACATTTTGGGTCTACATAGCCACCTTTTCGATTTTTCGAAACAATGTAACAAGCTCTCGTTGATTTTATAACAAAAAATTCTTAGAGCACTTGTACTATTACTACTGATTATTTCATTTATATGTCAAATAAGAGGTTTATGCCAAAATTTAAAGCATTTTGATGCGAATTATACTGGAAATTACCCGTTGGCAACAACCTGAACTGAAATATGCCGTTGTCAAGCACTAACAGCGAATTAATTTACCTGGATAGAAGTCAAAGATATAATTTTTTGTTAATTTAATTTGTCAAAAATTGTTCTTTTGGTTAGTCGTATCAGTGTTTAAATTAATATTATTTTTTTGGGTAAGTAGTATTTATAAATAAAATAATCGTGTCAAATAGTCCTCGTGCTCTTAATAAATTTTCGATTTAAAAAGAACTCGTGCTTGAATACGCAATGTCCCTTAAAAGTAAGAGTGTTTTCTTTTAATTATTCACCTCGTGCTTTGCACTCGGTAAACAATTAGACAACACCCTTACTTTTGCGGGATATTACTATGCAACAAGCACTCGTTCATTTAATAAACGAAAATTCATAGAGCACACATTCTATTACTACTGAAAATTACTCGTTTACCTGCACTGACAGCGAAATAAAATACCTAGATAGAAGTCAAAGTTATGCTTCTTTTTGTCAATTTTGTTTGTCTTGGAGAATAGAGTTTATAAATGAAATAATCGTGTCGAATAGCCCTTGTGCTCTTAATAAATTTTAAAAGAACTCGTGCTTGTTGAATACGCAATGTCCCTTAAAAGTAAGGGTGTTTTCTTTTTATTATTCACATCGTGCTTCGCACTTGGTAAATATAATAAGACGACAACTATTACTTTTGCGGGAAATTACTATGCGACAAGCACTCGTTCATCTTATACTACTGAAAATAGTTCTTATAATCAAAAATCTAAATAAATAATAATAATAATAAACGAAATTTATTGATAAAGAAAACATAAATTTTACAATATCAAACGGCCATCGACCGCAAAATCTAAATATTTTTTTAAATAATTTTGATTTACAAAATAATAAGTCTTCCCCTTTTCAAGCAAGGAAGGAACGAAGTCGGCAAAACCTAAGAGTTTCTGAAATAATGGGCTTTGTACCTTAAATTAGGGGGCTTTCATAGACATGCAAATATTTTGACATGGGGTAATCGGGTAACGAATAAAAGTATAATAAAATTGGCCATCTACCCATTGATAGTAAATTATGTACCGAATGAGAAAGAGCTTCATTACAGCGGAGGGCACTAATATGTCCGACGCTGAAATGGAGCTGTTTTCCAAGGTACTTATACACTCATTTCGTTTAGATCCAGGTGGTCATACTAGGAATTCCTAGAAAATTGATGGTGTAGGATTTACCCGATATCCCTTCCACTTTTGTCACGTAACTTCACTCTACTCTTACCCTACTCAGACTACAATATTCGAACCTGACTAAGTGTATTAAGAATGAAATTTTTTGACAATTTCAAGACGACCGCAATCGTGGATCTGAACAAATTAGGTGTATATTGTTTTATTCACAATCAAATTGGTTGCGAAAGAATATACCAATACATTTTAAATTTAATCAAAAAAACAAAAAAACATATTATAATTACCTGTATCTATAGACGTATTTTTGAGAGATCTCGTACATCTTGAATCATTCATTAGAGATGTATTTATTTGGTGAACAAGTGGCGGTGGTGTATTCATAGGTGGAAGAAAATTCGATCCGCTTGGATGATTACCAAATGGAGTCATTTGCTGCGCAGGTAGCATGGGTGGTGGACAACTTAGGTTAACATGAATTGGATTATTAATTGCCATGCCAGGAGGTGGCAGCACCGGCTGTGCCATCAGAGAAGGAATGGTACTGGAATCAGCCAGCGCGACTGACATAGGGATGTTCGTCAAAGAAAATGTTTGCAAAGAAATATTCTGAGAGGGCACGTTTTGCAGCGGTAGTACAATTTCCTGATTAGTCCCAATATTGTTGACAGTTATTTGAGTTTGCTGCAAGAGCGGCAAGCAATTTGAAAAACCTGGCAAATTAATGTTGGACTCGATTTTCGGCGGTGGCACTGTTTTGTTTGGTGGGGGAATGCTTGTTAAATATTCTGCATTACATATGTTATCATCGTTTGGTGTAGGGATGGCCATTAAATCTAAAGGCTTCGGATTTGGTATCTCATTTAATTGAAGCGATTTTGGAGTTGGTATGTTCTGAACTTGAAGCGGGGCTGGTTGCGGAATCGATAACGTGTTAAGGGGTTCTGGTTGAGGTATGTTTTGCACTTGAATGGGGTTGGGAGGGGGGATACTTTCCAACTCGACAGTGGCTATCTGAGGC
Source organism: Cartodere bifasciata (assembly GCA_963920755.1). Lineage (NCBI taxonomy): Eukaryota > Metazoa > Arthropoda > Insecta > Coleoptera > Latridiidae > Cartodere > Cartodere bifasciata. The sequence goes on along the minus strand of OY987193.1, from coordinate 15,331,986 downwards.
AACATTTGGTGAGAAATTATTGAATTTGAGGGAAGTGAAACAGTACTCAAAATGGTCGGTTGCAGGGTAACGTTTGCGGATGAGACTAGTATGTTTCCATCAGAAAGCATAACTGAATTCGTTATTTCTTCAGTAACTACTTGTGATGGCGGGATATTGATTAAAACAGGCTGTGAAACTATAACCTGCATTTCAGATTGGGGCATGCTGACATAACTAATAGACGATGTAGGCGATGGTGTCGCTGCCACATTCTTCATCAGAGGCTGTCCTGTTACATTCTGAGACATAATTTGTGGCTGTGAAACCCTGAAGTTGTTATAGTTTTGCTGCATTAAGGAACTATTAAATGATGTATTTATTGTGATTTTTGGTTCATTTGCTGAACTTTTATCAGAGAAGCGGTTTAACTTTGGTCGGGTACCATGTTCTTTTTTTGGTGATGGAGATCTTCCTCTTTGTGACCATCGACTGATTTTATTTCGCTCGTCACTATAAAAAGTTTAGAATAAATTCAGTGCACTTCATACTTATACAACCACTTAAGAATTGGTAAATTAAAAACGTGTAACTTGCACTTATTTCTCATACCTAGAGCCTTCTCTTGATTTAAATGATTTTAATTTGGAATCAATTCTTTTATCTTTTATAGATTTAAACTGCTTTAAAAACGATCCATCATTGTTGAATGTGTTGTAAACTCCGATTCTTGGTAGCGAAGAAGATGTTTTTCTGCAAAATAGATAAGGAACTTAAGTAATATAACTACCTAATGTTGGAGGTGACACTTACTTAGGTAATAATGTTAAGTTCAAGCTTTTATCAGTTTTATCTTGACCAACAAATGATGTATTTTTGTTGGTTGCTTCCAGTTTTTCTAATATCTCACGTTTTTTTTGTTCTATAATTTTTTCCTGATGTGTCATCTGAGCAAATCTATCATTTCTGGTGATTTTAGGTTGAAAGGGATCTTGGCCAATCTTTTGCATTTTAAAATAATACCATGAACTTAATTTTAATTTTTTATTATCGTATTATTTGACTTCGCGAGTTTTGGTGAAGGGATAATAATAATAAACTTTGGAATATGAGAGTGGGGATTTCATTGAATATGAGGTGGGGATTTCTTTGATATGATGTAGACCGGGGTCCAGTTCGAGAAGTCTTTAGTTTTATCATAGAAATATATAGGATATTAATGCTTTAGGATGCGCGAAAGCAAAACGTGCCAAATTGAAGATGACACGAACGGGTTCATGCACATGCGCGTTGGCAGTGCAATCAAAAAGATTTGAGTTCATTGGTGGTTTCTCCGAGTAATGACGATCTTCTACGACGGTGATCATTTCTTATTGGTTGTTTTTAAACGAACGGGTTTATACTCATGCGCATTTCAATCTGCGCGGAGTTCAATTTGACACGCCTTTAGAAAAAAGAATTAGAGATCTTTTATTTTACATCTGTGAGTTTTATGCAGGGCAATGCAGGGTTGGAAATGATTACTTTAATTTAAATGTAATCGATTGATAATTTCAATTACTAGAAAAAGAGTAATCATAATCACGATTACTGCTTGATTCCTTTTTTTGACGCAAAATTTATGTTTATTGTTATTTTTGGCGCAAAATTCAAAAACATCAATAGGTTTTGGCGGGAAATTACTAAACCATTGTGGCGCGAAATTTTAAAAAAGGGACTTAACTGCTGAATCTTGCTAAAAAGTAATAGATTACTAAAAACTATTATTAGGATAATGATTACAAGAGAAAGTAATCCTAATTACGCTTACATTTCAATATTTCAAAAAATGTAATCGATTATTTTGAATGATTATTTCAAATGTATTCGATTACTGTTTATTTTTGAAGCAACAACAAAATTTTTTAAACTTCCCACTGATACTCTTCAAAAATATTCACTTTAATGGGTCAGTATCACGGATCTGGAAAAAACGCTAATGACATTTAGGACCTAACAAATGAGAAGATACAAAATGCAACGAGTGCGAGAGAGACAAAGCTATTGCCGGTTAACCGGTAATGCTATTGGAACATGACCTTATGTTAAAAAGAAAGAAAATTCAGTCATGATAACCCTAGATAATAGATAATAATAATAATAGATAATTTTTACCTAGGATGATAACTTTGAATGATAACAATCTTCTTATCTGGCGGTAAAGCTGTTTTTTTTAATAACGCAATGTTTACCATTATTTGCTATATTTAAGTAGTTACTTTAAATGTATCTGTTTCTCCAAGTTTCGCTTTTTTAAATTAGATAACATGGCAGTCTCGGCATCACAGCATATGAATGTGAATAATGAAAATCTTCTTTCTGTACAAAATTATAACTTACGAAATTACACCGCAAACGAAAACATAAATACATACAACAAACAGTATTCAACGGAAATTCTTGATTTATCAAAACTAGACTTAATAAGCGAAACCAACAAAATAAATGCACAAATGTTAGTTCCATATAATATGCTGCATCCACCGCCGCATAAAACTACACCAGAAATAGTCAATCATAATAATGAAACATGGAAAAAGATGCCACAGAGTAATGGTAATAATGGATTAAACAGACCATATTCTCCAAAGGAATATGATGATAGTGATAAAGGAGGAAATCCGTCAATTCAATATTCCAATAATTTAACGCATGAGGGTAAGTAAAAAGGAATACTTCAGTCAAACTTTAATTAACTAGAGTGCCTCGATGTCATTTTGACAATTTAGGCGACAATAATTGTCAAAATCATCGAGGCACTCTATAATTAACTTCATCTTCATTTAGGTCTCTATTTCAAAAATGGAATGATTGGACAACAGGTGTGTAGAAACTTAAGTGAACAATACTTTACTTTTGGCAAGTTTAGTAACAGCTCTCCAAATGTATATTACCATCCTAATGAACACCACCAACATCAGCCGCCAAACAACTTGTTTAAGACGAACAATAGGTAAACCTAAATTTTTTACATATTATTTTCTTATTGTTAAAGGTGAGATAAGCAAGATAAGCAATTTATTTAAAAAACCAAGTAGGTCTTGGATATATTAATAAAAATTTTATATCTGTACCGTTTCGGAATAAATTACGATAGGCTCTTTTAATGTAAGCTCCATTTCTTACTAGACATGACCAGGCAAACAAAATGAATTACTAATTCCCATAGGCATTATTCTAACTCCAACAACCGACCCAAGTATGCTCACAGGAATACGGAGGAATGCATCACGCGAAGAGTGTATGGCTTGATGGAGAGATTTAAATCTAGAGCTTTTTTAATGAAAATAGATCCCCAGCCTGATCGTTTATTGAATAATGGACCTTGGGATCAACTAAACCAAGCTATTTGGGACGTATTTATGAGTAAAGCTCAAAAGGAGGGAACTTACATTCGTAAACTGGAAGCGTGGAGATCCATTTTTCTTAATATAAAGGTAATTCAAGTTAGAATTCATAAAAAAATTGGTAAAACCGCTAGATTACAGAACATTATTTCATACAGGTATGATTGTGAATAAAATAGTGTACATACCTCAGGTAAAATCTTTAGTTCAGTCTTAGGCCTATAAAGTGCCCTTGGCTGTAATAAAGCCCTTTTCTTTTGAATATGTAATCTGTTTAATGTTTTGTTTTAGAAATACTTACACAGTTACGGATTGTTCATAGTGGGATCAACTATGTCAGGTTTTGGTTTGGAAAGTAGTGATATCGACATTTGTTTGCTCACTAAACCATTTATAACAGATCCCAGAATTGATGCACTTCAACATTTGGACCATGTGCGAGGTCTTCTCATTAAATGTGGTAAGTAAAAATTTCATGACAAGGGTGGTTGAATTTTTGCTTGCGATGTGCTATTAAAAAATGCATCTTTGCCCTAATTTAATCAACCCTGTGTCTCTTATTATAATTAGTGACAAATTTAAAGAGAATCGTTTAAGTTAACGTAAAGCTATTTATTGTTTTTAAAAAGGTGTCACACATTTACTTTGCATTCAACTTGGCATAGTTTTTTTATTGTAAACCTACTATTGATCTTTTAAACGATATGAGCTTGACATGACCTTGAACTCTGGTCTTTTAGTTATCCATCCCCCAAGTTTAAGACCCTTAACTATGTGGGGTTTGAGATGATAGAAGTCAAAACTGTAAAGCGTTTTCTGAAGATGGTTTACAAATTCCGAAACATAAAAACAACCTTTTATGTTTTTAAAAGCATGTCCAACATTTACTTTGCATTTAACCTAGCACAGCTTTTTAATAATAAAAAATGCTAATGAACTTGATATGACCTTGTACTCCAGTCTTTTGGTTATCTATCCTCCAAGTTGAAGACTCTTAACTATTGTAGTGTTTGAGATAATCGAAATCAAACTAAAAGGTGATTTCATGGCCTACTAAGTCCGAAACATAAAATCAATCTTTTATGTTTTTAAAAACATGTCCAAAATTTACTACATTTAACTTGACACAGTTTTTTAGTTAAAAAAATGCTAATGACCTTGATATGACCTTAAACCCTTGTCTCTTGTTCCTCCATCTTTCAAGTTTAAGACCTCTAATTATTGTATTGGGTGTCACCAAACCGAGTGCATCTTTTAAGAGGGTAGAGAGAGGTCAAAAAGATAGACAGATACACTCGACAAATCCTAGGCTAGGGGACACTGTTTCAAAACTACAACCCTTTTTGTCAAGTACACTTTAAAAATTTATTCGTATATATCTTACAAATGGTTTTTTAAATCATAATAAAATTGATGTAATCATTAGCGGCAATAAAAACGACCCTTTTAAACTTGACATTTGTAGCTCCCTCAAAATGGGATTACCACCGGTAGAGTGCATTAAAAATGGTCGTAACTTTTTTGTTTCTTACAATATTGTAATTCTATTTATTGTTGCTGGTAGATGACTTCAATAAGAAACTTCCTTATTCCCTAATACTTCTCGCTTAACTGTGCCGATTTAAAATAATTAATTAAAAAGAGGCTTATTGTACTTACTATCTTGCTAAAAACTAGACAAACAACTTACTTTAATTGAGTGACAGTAGACAGGTCACCGAAAAAATGCTAGTTTTGTGCAAGATAGTGAATACAATTTTATTGAAAATCTGTACAGTTTAGCAAAAAGTTTTAGGTGATTAACATTTATTTTTTATGTAGGGTTCACTGAAGAAGCTGAACTGATCGTTGCCAAAGTACCAATATTAAAATTTAAGGATAGTGACACCGGATTTGAAGTCGATCTTAACTGTAACAATGGAGTTGGCATAAAGAATACGCATTTACTGCACTGTTATGGTCGCCTAGATTGGAGAGTGAGACCACTGGTAGTTATAGTAAAGCTATGGGCTCAAGCTAACAACATAAATGATGCCAAAAATATGACTATTTCGAGTTATTCCCTTTCTTTAATGGTCATAAACTACCTGCAATGTAAGTATCCAAAAATTGTTATCTATATAAGTGAATAAATCAACGGTTTATTGATACATCAAAATCTTACTGCAAAAATTGGCGCATAAACGCGATGGTATGCTGTTGGGGCATGCCTTGGGATTCCTGGAAAATTGGCATAGCAACCCTTTGCCATGCTGATCTGTAATTAAACTAGCTTTAATTACGGTTCAAACAACAAAATCCAAAACAAGTTGAATATTTACCGTTGTATAGTCAGGAGTCAGAAGCAGATCCTTACCACATTTATCATTTTGTTTCATAACTTATAAAAAAGTTTAAAAGTTGACGCACACAGCAGTGCTCCCGTTTCTGACATTTTCTGCCTAATTGGGAATATACATATAAGCACGGACACATACAACCAACAACCTCCTCTAAAGCCTAGCCACACTTTATTGGAGGTAGTGGGAATCGAACCCACTCAGGCTACCATGCGATTTTAACCGTCAACGTTAGTTTCATAACTTATAATAAAATGTGTGATTTTAAAAGCACTTTTTTTACTTTTCAGGTGGAATTACGCCTTCTGTTTTGCCGTGTTTACACGCTTTAGCTCCTGATGTGTTCCACTCCTTTGATTCGGCCAATACTGATGTACAAGAGGATATTAACTTGTTAAAGGACTTTAAATCCGACAATACAAATTGTCTAGGTGACTTGTTGATTGGGTTTCTTAATTACTACTCATATTTCAATTATGCCGAATTTGCAATCTCAGTAAGAACGGGCAGTCGCTTGCCGATTGATGATTGTCGTTTTGTTAAAGCTCCAAAGAACGATGTCAATCAATGGAAGTATCTCTGCATTGAAGAACCTTTTAATTATTCCAATACAGCGCGTTCCGTTTTTGACATTGAAAAATTTAAATTTATAAGAGAAGTATTTTTACACTCCTACAGAGAACTAGCTAAAAATAAGGTTTTGAGCTCTATTCTTCCTGTGCAACTAAGTTGTTAACCAAAGATTACTTTACAAGAGAAGTGTTTTGACACTAATTTTGTGTGAACCAACCAAAGTTTATTTAGGGCTAGTATATTTTTGTGGAGTTTTTTCAAACACAAAATAGAGTTTTAAGTTAATATTAACGTAAAGCGAAGAGCCAGATAATCATTTAGATATTTATAGTATATTTCTTTCTATATTTATTTTTTTCTTAAAATGGTATACCTAATAGCATTCCACGTTATTATTTATAAAAGTTTTTACCAAGAATAAACTAAAATACTCCTATTTAAAAAAATATATAAAAGCGCTAGTCTCTACCATTTTCGCCAAGTGATTTATTTCTATAATTATATATAGTTTGTTTTGTACTTAAAGTTTAGTGTAAACAAGCCTACCTAAAACCAAAAAAAAAATATCAAAAATATTTTAACCTAAAAAAAAATGCGTTTATAATGTTTTCTTGTGTTCATCTGTTTATTACAAAAAATGGTACAATAAGCTGATGCGAAACATTTATAAAAACTCGCAGTAGTATACAGTATTAATGTAACTTGTAAATAATGTAAATGTAGTTCTGACCACGTAAATATTAGTCAACTATTTTGTTTGTTTAATGGGGAAAATATTTGTGATACGGACATATGGTTTGTGTCGTTTTTGTTAATCTTAAATCTTTATTAAAAAAAATCCAAAAAAAATTATTAAAATAAAATAAGCTAAAAATCCAAAAGAAATAGACTATTAAACTTTGTTTAAAACCTTAAATAAGAATCTACTGTTTTTTACTTTTTGTCAAATACATATCACTTAACTCGAATCCAGGAAAAAACAACGTGTCGTTATTTTATGTTAAATCAAGTTAAGTAGCATAGCTTTATGTTTTATAAAAACTAATAAAATTGATAGCTACAGGGTGTCCAAAATTGGCGCTTAACGCGATGGTACGTTGTTAGGGCATATCTAGGGATTCCTGGAAAATTGTTTAAAAAAATCCATCTGTTATATTCATTGTGAAAAATGCGAACAAAGTTGCATAGGTTCGGCAACACGTCTAGGAAAATACATCTAAAAATCTCATCTATGTGTCTTGATCATACATTTTTGCATTAGATTTTATTGACATTGTTGTCAGTTTTATTTCATGAAAGATTTGAAAAATAAAATTGATTATAAAAATGTAGTTCGACCATTTTAAAGATAAACAAATGGTGAAATGGTTTAAGATAGACTGTAGTTGTATTAAACCACTTTTTTCGTTATGTGTGCTGTTATCTTCAAGATATGCGTGTTAGTTTTGCACTTTAGGACCTTATATCTCCAAGGGTGTATGAGATGGATTTTTTTTTAACATTTTTCTAGGGATCCCTAGACATGCCCCAATAACCTACCGTCGTTTATGAACTCTCTGTATACAACATGATCTATTAAAAAGTAAGTAACGTAGACCTTAACTTAAATTGGTTAGTACTCGCATCATAGACCGACAAGATACTAAATAAAAAGGATTTTAGAAGTGAAAATTTGTTATTTGTGTGGGCAATAAAAAAAACTTCAAAAGCAAAAAAGAAGCAAGCCATTTCTAGAAATAGGTAAACGCACGCACTAGGGAAATTTAAAAAATAATTTTTATCTTAACACAGTAGTTTTATCTGTTTTACTACCTGGATTCGTGTTTGATTAAAAAGTAAGTTGTAAATCTATTTGATAGAGATGAATCGCAGTGATAAGTTAATTTTGTGATATATTTTGTGATTCCTCCTTAATATTATTAACTTTACGCTTAAGAGTTACTGCACATCGAATAAAAATACTTCAATATAAACCAAACATATCATGAATTTAGCCTTAAAGTTTGTTATGTTTAGAACCTTTTTAAATTGCCTACTTATTTCAAACCTGATTCCTAACCCAGTTATTCAGGAAAAAAGGGCATATCTCGCACAATTTTGTTGTTGGTTAGGCTGTTTTGACTGCCCACAAAACATGACCATTGATAATGTTTCGCCATTGTAAAAGTTTGAAAATTTACTTATCTATGGCAAGAGTCGAAATAACTTTTTGAGAATCGCTCGTTATGATCGAAAATATAAAATCTACCTCAATGCCAAAATTCAGCTTAAAAGCCAAACTGTTCGGGTCAAGTAATGCATAATAACTGGGTTATTAATAAGACTGTAGTAGTGTAATAATGTATTATACTTTAGTATGGTTTGTTTCATTTGACTTTCACATACATTGTAAAATCTTCAAAAAATGTTTCATTCGTTAGGCCTTTAAAACAGTCAATTGAAATGAAAAGTGAAAATGTGCAATCTTCTTTTTGCCCGACTATGTAAAGTAGGTTAATTTTTAAAAATGTAACAGAATACCAGACAAATCAATAAACTTATTATTATAAAGAATAATAACTTTTCTTTTTGCACGTAGAATAATAATATTATAATGTTAATAATTAATATGTTTGAATACTACCTAACTTTTTAAAATACCTAATAATATTTTTTACATGTTGTGTATGTGCCAAAAACCTAAAAATAATACCCAATACATAATTATAGGTATTTAGACAATATTGTGTCGAAAACAATAAAAATACAATAAACATTTTCGATGTAGTAATATTCTCAGATTTTGTAATTTAAAAACGACATTTTTTTAAGAATTCATCTTATTGTGGTACATTTATAAATAATATTTAATATAATACATAGTTAATGTTGTATCAAAATTTGTGCCATTTATTTAACATTTTTAGCAATTGTGGTATTAGGGCGTTATACCTGAGCAAAATAACTTCTCACCTGGAATTTTTAAGAAAGTTAGCGGTTTGCTTCCACACTTTTTCGTCTTTTTTTCTAGATAATTTTGAAAATCTCGGGCCCGAACAATTTGGTGTAACGCCCGAGGTGCCTTTAATGCTTTATGTCCTCCCAGTTTTTTTAAATTAAGTATTTAAAAGTAATTTTCTGTAATAGTAAGTAATTTATTTTTCTAGAAGGGATTACTTTGTCTTTAACATAACCAATTATAAAAATAGTCCATCTAATTATGATCAAATTAATTATCCTGGTTAGACATAAAGAAATATTATGCTAAAACATGTTACAATATAAGTATATCTATTACAGTGTTAGTTATTTCATTAGCGTTTAGTTTTGTATGAAATGTTTTTGTTTAAGTTTTTGCGTGTACGTTGTTTAGAAATAAAATCCGCAAGAAACATAATATTTAGCCTTCTTTTAAATTCCTTTACCGAGACCACACCGTTATTTTCAAAAAAAAAAGTTTAACCCGGAAGTAGGAATATCATTTGCCCTTAGTTTAAGAAAATAAGGCAAATATTTGTAAAAAAATTATTAAGTAACCTATGGGAAAAAAATAAGTTAAAAACACAGTAGCCGGATTTATATTTCTTATAACTTTATTAAATAAACAAAAATCAGTCTATTTTTATCGTAATAATTGATCTTATTATCTACAAACGTCTACGAAGAATAGCTGTGGCCACTTTAAACATTAAAATAAAAATATACAGGTACAAAATCATGAGTTTGCTTTAAATAAAAATAAATTATTACAAGAAATATCAAAATCCTTTTTTTGATCGCATAGGAAGAATAGATTCCTTAGCATAATTGAAGAATGACAGTAATCCGTATTTTTTTCTCTTCGAGAAATAATTAGAAAGTACATCTCCATCTACAAAAAAGAAAATTTCTAATTTGTATTTGTAAATACTTTGTTCATAATTAAAATAAAACTATCTCGATTTTAGTTACATGCATATACACGGAGTAAAATAAAACTTGCTTATGTAATATGCATAATAAAAATTCAGAAGTTGTCGAGAATCGAGGTAGTATTTTAAAGTGTTAGTAAATATAAAAGAGTTCGGCCACTTAAAGAATGGCAATAACACAAGTCTTATGCTAACGTCAAGGTCCAAAAATCTTCCACATAATCTACCATTTTTTAATTATATTTGGGAAATATTCCTAAAAGTTTCCTTTTGGATAGTTTCGGGAATATTCCCAAAAGGGAATATTGCCGGCAAAATTTCTTGTTTCTTCCCGAAAATTTTGGGAATTTTTTCATATTTTTTTGAACAACAACAATTTCTCTAATGCATACTTTTTAACAAATAATTTACGTTCATGAACGACAATTTTTATCAATGGTAACACTAGTGTATCATAAACAAATGTTATGTTGTGGGATACATTTAGATTCTTACCAATTCTTTCAGATGTAGTCGGCAAAACATTATCATTTGCAGAAAGTGAAACGAAGAGAGAAAAGGGAATAAGCCACAAACATAATGTAAAATAGGCAAGGACCTGCAAAAAGTATCATGATTATGCCTCAAACAAACTGTGATAATACATATTTTGCAAGTAACTTACCTCAGAAAATGAGTAGTAATACGATGCAAAGTACGAAAAAGCTAAATAATGATTAAAAACCACAAAAAGAATTCCCACTATAAATTCTGGAGACCCCAAAGAAACGACTGGAAAACTTTTTAAAATAACGAAATGTAGTAAATGTGCTACGATTTCACAAGTAATCATAAACAGTGGAAAACCCTCGAAGATCCACAAAGAAGTAAGTAATCCAATAACACCCTAAAATGCATTACACAAATAAAATTGGATTGGAGCCTACTTCTAAAACTAAACGTACCATGTTCATCCAGGCTATAATTTTCTTGGCCACATAGCTGTATTCCTCAACTAATTCGGCCAAGTAATAAAGTCCAGCGGCTAAAAAAAGTAGTCATCATCATAATTACGCAAAATCATCAAAATGCATTCGTAAATTTACCTATAGCAACTGTAATAAATACTATCTGTACACATATTGCAATTAATGTAAAAACACTTAAAAACCACATTTCAACTTTAATTTTTTAAATGTAGGCAGAGAAAAGTAATCTAAAAATTCATTTTTATTTTAAGAAAACTAGGGTTATGTTTGTTGTCAAATATTTGATTGTATGAATTTTGTTCATTCGTTGACGCACGATGTATTTGTAATGCCCGCACGCGCACATTTTGAAATGATCAAAAGTGTTGCTAAGAAACCGTGTTTGTATTTTTCTTTCTAAGGAGGTTTGTATTTTCCATTTGTATTTTAGTCACTTAGTTTTTCGTAATTTTGTCTAAACATTAGTTTTTCTACTTTATAGGATTTGTAAAAAAAACATTAGTAACAAATAATGGAAAAATCGTTTGCGGTTTTACATGTAAGCGCAAGTTACTTCTTTGCTAAATTTTGCTATTTTGGAACATTCCAACTTTTTAGGATGAAGACTCCGAGGAAGAAAAGTCAATAAACCCTATAAGAAGTAAATTTAAAGAATCTTCATTAAAATATGAAAGTGATTCTGATGAAAGCACGCATTTATCCAAAGTGAGTCTCGGGGTGTTTTTTAGTGCAGTGTAGATATTACGTTAAACAAAATATTTTATTTCTTGTATTTTAGTCCAACCCACGAGACAAAAAACCAGCCCCTTTGCCAAGGAACATTCCCAACTCAAATCGAACAGGTCGGCAATCTGTTTTAAAACTTAATACAGAGCACACCAGTGATAGTGACCTAGATGAAACAGAACATGATGATCGTCATGGAAGTGCTGGTTCGTTTCACGTCCCAGACGAATATAATCCCAATTTATATCATGACTTGGAAGTCGATGCGGAAATTAAAGAGATTTTTCAATTTATTTTAAAGTAAGAAATCTTCGATACCCCAGATAAATAGAATGTCAACAGCGGATTTTTTTGGAGCTGGATTTTTTCTGCATATATACACCTTTGTCTTGACTTTATAAAAGTTGTCTCAAAAGTCCTTATCGATATCGTGTGAACGTAACTTTTTAATCGAGGCCAAAGGTTATGAAAAACCGTTTTGAGGCCATAATAACTTTCATGTTTTAAGTTATTACCAAAATTATAGAGACAATTAATCTTGCCCTTAGGGGGCGTACAATGGAGCTCCAACTCCATTTTTTATTGTAGCTTTAAAATGGTAAAATGTCTACTTTTAAAAATAATTTTTTTTATGAAGCCATTTTAAGCAATATAATACAACGATGTATCGTTTTCTGATAAATGATTATATTTAAAATTATTCTTAACAAAAGCAATCCTACTGGATCAATATTTTATGTAGGAAAACTTATAATTAAGAAGAGGTCACTCTCTTAACCTTTGTGTAAAATTTTAATTAAATTGGACAAAACATACCCAAAGAAATATATAAGATACTTTTTAAAGGCTTGTAACTAATATAATAATATAATTATAATAAAAATTTATAAATAAAAAAAATAAACAAAAAATTAACAAACTTAACTTAAAATTACTAATGTAGTTTCGGTAGAATCAAAAGTGCCGCCATGTTAAAAGTTTTCATCTGCGAGAACATTCGGATTGAGCCCCTTATACAAAATTTCATAAAGGTAATGCAAACCCGAGTGCAAACCGTTCCTGAGATATTTCTACTTAAACCTCCTGATGGGACACCCTGTATATATGTCGACGTTTGCTATTATTATTATACTCTTCGCAAAAAAATATATTGCGATTACTCGGACCTTCTCTAAAATCGGTTATATTTTAGAGTAAAAATGTTTAAAAAAAATCAAATAATAAATAGAGGGTTGAAATCACCCCCAAAGTTGAAAAAAATTCATATTTCGGTTAATATCAATTTTACGAAAAAAATTACTCTTAACTAAATTAAAGATTGTATTTTTCTCTATAAAAAAGCATGTAGTAATTTTTTTGTATCCCCACACGTTTACAAAAAAAATAAGTTTTACGTTTTTTTTAATAAAATAAAAAATGCACCTTTTTAATCATCTTCTTCGAAGAGTATCATATTGAATGTGTAACAATTATATAACAATAAAAAAAATATCTGGGAAGTGTAACTTTTTAAATGATCTATGCCACTCACTGATCTAATCCATTCATTGATCTAACCCGCTCTTGTTTTAGGTATATGCCTCAACAACTAAATTTGGATAACAAGTTTAAACCTTTTATTCCCGAATATTTACCTGCCGTTGGCGATATTGATGCATTCCTAAAGGTAATTCCTCCAACTGACGGAATATCTGAGGAACCATTCGAAGTAAAGAATTACTTGGGATTGGGGGTTTTGGATGAGCCCGCCACAAGCCAAAGTGACCCAGCCTTATTGCATTTACAACTGAGGGCCACCAGTGTTAACGTCTCTCACAGCAATGATGCACATATGGTTGTTAAACGAGTTGATAATTTGGAAAAAGATGCCAAGACAATTGATAAGTGGATTAAAGATATTTCGCATCTTCACAGAAGCAAGTCGTCTGCTGTTGTGCGATACTCTGAGTAAGTTTGGCAACCACATTCTGGGTTCTTTAATAAACCTAATACGCCAATATTAGTATAGTATAGTGACAAAATCGCATTCATAAAGTATTGTTGATTTGTTTATTTAGCTAACGCTAACATACATTTTTAGGCCAATGCCAGATATTGACGATCTTATGCAAGAATGGCCACAAGAAATTGAAAACCATTTAAAAGAGCATGGTTTTCCCATTCCAGAATCTGAAATGTCTCTTGCCCACTACTGCGAAATTGTTTGCGATATGTTTCAAATTCCTTATCAAAAGAATAAGATTCATTCGTTGCATTTATTGTTTAGTTTGTATGCTGCTATCAAAAATTCGCAGCTCTATCAAGCCAATATTAATAGAGATGGGTCCTCCTCTAACAAGGAAGATAAGGAAAAACCTGACCAACTATTTTTGGAGTAAAACCTTTGGCGTTGTTATTAAAAATGTTTATTTTGGATTTGTATTTCATATAAAATTTAAATTTCGTTTAAGTTACTTAAGTCTTTTTATCTGTAGAAACTTTGGTAATAACCAGAATATAAATTAACACTGATGCTCTATTTCTGAATTAAAACAAAATTAACATTTAACCAAAAATGACTACCGAGTACCGCCTAAATTACTATTTTACAAACTGGCAGAAACAACTCGCCTACCATTCAACTTGTTAAAGTTGAAGAATAAGAACTAACAATTTCTTTTGGTTTTTGTTGCTTGAACCGCAATTAAAGTTAGCTAACATTTGTAAGTAATGTATACAGATGTTAACTCTGAGCATAGCGGGGAAACTGCTATGCACCGCGGTTGCTAATGCGTTAACAGGAATCATTAATGTACGATTTTGGGTGCAAAGAGCATTATTTATAAACGATGTGCTAAAATAAAGTTTTAAATTTCCGCTCCGCTCTTCCCAATGCGCATTGGAACTACTTTTGTTATTCGTAGGTCATATGTTCTTTAAAATGTATGAACGTTGCCCGTTACCGTTAATGTTTGAAAACCTAACCTAAAATCTTAATATTTTCAATTTAACGTCAACAGAAATTTTGCATTTATTTTTAAAGAAAGCAACGAAAAAAAGACTGTAATGGATTCGTTTTATGACGCTCCAAGACCGACTTCGCCTCCGTTATACTCCAACAGAGTAAGTTTTAAAAATAAATGCTCGCTCCCTTCTTAACAAGTTTTTAATGGATGCAGGTTTTGGCCCCCGTTGTTCCTGATGTATCGATGATATGCCCATCAAATCTACCTACACAAAATGGTGTTTTATCTTCCTATGCAATGTGGAAAACTCCAGTTCCTAATGGCGATACTCACTTTCATAACAAGGAAAATAATATGAACGGTTTAAGGCAATTAAGTCCCCAAAATGCTTACCAATTAATGAAGAAGCAAGTGCGATTTGAAAGTCCCGAAATGCAACAACGCCCTTCGTTAACATATGAACCATTTCAAAGCAGAAAAACAATTGAAAATAATTTAAATCAGGGTAATTCTTTTGAAAATATAGTAGAGGAGCCTACAAAGATCGTCAAAAAAGAACAAATCAATGGGGCACCTTATTCGGGTAACAACTTTCATCAAATGTATATGGCAAATATTCCAACTAGGCAGTTGGACTTAAGCATGATGGACCCAAAAATCAACAGCCAACAGTTAAAACAGTCAAATGAACAAAGCATTTCGTCCCAAAATTTACCAAAAACGTACAAAGAATATTTGCTTACAAATCAAGAACGTAAAATCGAACAAGTAGATTTAACTAAAGCCTTGCACACTAACAAAGTTGAACACACTTATAAAGAATTTAGAGAAAATAAAAAGAATGAAGGCGATAATTTTTTGGTTACAGACATTTTTAACTACAGGAGTCCCAGAACAGCGTCCCCTGTTTCAAGGCTTCAGCAGCTAAGAAAATCTCAATCGCCTAATAATAATGAACATTCCAACGAAACCAGCCCATTGGAATCGCGAAAATTGTTGCAGCAACTAATGCAACAAAAAATTGAATGTACCACTAACAAGAATCCCTGTGAAGACAACAGAAATATTCTAAAGGACCTTAAAACAAGAAACCAGGAAAAAGAAAGTAGACATGTTGAATCTTCAGTAACTCCTAAGCGTAAAGGTCAAGTTAGCAAATTTACTTCAAGAGAAACATTACCAGTTACACCCTATAGAAATACAACTAACCAAAGAAATGCGCCTGCTGAAAATAATATTCCTTTAAAATTAAATGAAAGGCAACCGTTCATATTGCCATCAAAAGCAAATCCGTTGAAGCAAATAAGAGAAACAGAGGCTGGGGAATCTTTAAAATCAGATACATGTACCCAAACAAGCCAAATTCAGCTAGTACAGAAACAACCTCCAGAAAATATTCAACAAGACGAACCTTCTGTTAAAGATTTGCTAAAAATCATCCAACAACAAAACCAGCAATTAATCACCCTACAAAAGCAAGTAGCAACACTTCTAGATTTCAAAGAAAATAATCAGAAACAAATTGAATATCAACCACCGCAAGTCGAGTTAAGACCCATAGACAAATATGTCACTAGCACACAACACGAACCATTAAATCCTGGGCATAATTTAGGTGTTACGCCACGAAAAGCTAAACTTTCGAAGTTTTCTATTGATCTTATGACTTCCTTTGAAGTATCGTTTAGACCCCAGCAAAACTATCAAAGAAAGCATGGAAACTTTTTGGGTCAAGAGCCGAAAATACAAGAAATAGTAGATACAGAAAATAATGACAAAAGAACTGTGGAAACTTCAATGCATCTGCAGGAACCGATTGATGTGAGAGAGAGTTGCCCAAGTCCTGAACCTAGTATCAAAATCAATATGATTGATTATGATAGTTCCGATTCAGAGTAAGTTACTCAGCCTTATACAGGGTCTCCCACTTTTGTTACAAAGTGGGGGTTACACATATTTCATATTTCCGAAACAGATAGAGAAAAATTGATTTAGTCCAAGATAGTAAAAATAACTTATAGTAAAAAACATAGCAATTCTTACTAAAAATATACAACAGCAACAGCCAGATTTTTTATATTTGTTAGAACATCTGTCCAGAAGGCTACATCTACACTAATAAGAGATTAGGGTTAGCGTGGAAGCTCCCCAAAAAGCCCCCTTTAATTTGCAACATTAGATAACGATGGGTCTGCACCAAATTCTACAAATAGGTGCTATATGAGATTTAAAAAATATTTTTCAGAAAATTATTATTTCTTTAAAAAAATTTCTTTGCTTCCTAAATGACCCCAAAGAGTAACATTCAATTATGTTGGATATTCACCAACATTTACAAATAGAGCAAAAGCAAGGCTCTAAAAAACTTTTTAAATGTATACCTTTTTAAAAACTCCCAAATGGGATGAAGAATTTTTTTTAGCAAAAAAGTATGAAGTATACGTTTTTTAGCACCTTATTTTGCATCTGTTTAGCAAGTTTGGGGTAAATCCAAAATCATTGAATATTATTTTTCTGGGGCCATGTAGGGGGTGAAGATATTTTTTAGAATAATGGTTTTTTTCAGAAGCCTTTTTAAAATCTTATTTAGCAACTATTTTATAGTTAAAATTTGCTGCAGATCCATCGTCATCTAATGTTGCAAATTAAAAAGGGGTTTCTAGGGAGCTTCCACGCTAACCCTAAACACATATTAGTTTGCATTTTGTGAATTTAGCTTCCTGAATAGATCTAACACATATAAAATATCTATGGGGAAAATAGTCTGGTAAAGCACATTATTTAAATATTGTACATACAGTAATTTTTTTAAATTTTAGCGATGACCAAAGCAGCACAAACGCTTCCGAAATTGGGGTTACGTTTTACAGAAATTTAATGGTAACATTGCAATCGATATGCTACATTTTATTACGATAATCGTTTTTAGGACCAAATAAATAATATACTGCACAAGGCTCAAGTTCAAACAAACGAAGAATATCGAAGTAGAGGTTGTTCAAAACCTGTTGTGACTGATCAGTTTAAAAACAAAACCATGAACAAAGTTAAGGAAGCTACTGTTAAACATTTAAAAAGAATTGGTGTTAATTTACCCCCCGTGGAAGATATTACTGAACTAAGCGAGTTAGTTAACAATTTTAAGAAACTTTGAATATGTTTAAGTTATTGTGAATATTTTTAGAAGCGGCCACAGTCAAAATTACAATGTAAATGAAATAAGTTTTGCTGTTAAACAACTGTTAATGAAGTATTTGCCTAGTGATCACCTTGCGAAAATAACTTTAAAGCAAACCCAACACATACCAGCAAGACCTCTCAAAGATAAAATTGTACTAAATCAAAGAGCTCCTGATTTTTCTATGGCAACTGTGGAATACATGAAAAAATATAAACTGTTGGAAAATAACGGTAAGTTTATGTCAACGCCGATTTGTAGAACAAAGGTTCTCTTTAAATCGACAAATCGTTATTTTGTCATAAATTATGGAATAATTTAAAGTATTACAAATACAAATTTATTCTACAGGGCATCCCAGGATGAATTGATCCAACACTTTTCTCGGTTAATGTTAAAAAAAAATAATTCAAAATCAGCAAGTCCGAAGTTATTATTTTGTATTTCTTTGTAGTACACAGGGGTTTTAAAAAAAATATTTTTATAAATGGAGCTCCCTATACAGGATGCCCAAAAATTGGCGCATAAACGCAATGATACAATGTTGGGGCATGTCTAGGGATGTCCAGACAATTGGACGTTAGGATATTATATTATTTATGAGAAAAGTAATTTTAGTATTTGTTTTAACTAAAGGAGCATTAGTTTTAAAAAATGTTTTGTATTTATAGATAGAGGAAAAACGCAACCTTTTCAAGTACCAAAGGGTCCAACACCAGTTCAAAAAACTTTGCCAAAAAGCGATAACCCAAAATTTTTGGACATATCAAAACTTAAACAACAGCCTAAGTTTCTTTAAAGTCTGCAATTATTATTATTTAAAACGATGTAAGCAATTTAATAATGAAAAAAAAGGATCTTGTATATTTTTATCTAATTTAATAATTTTATCTGTTATTACTGAAACATTAAATTTTAATAAAGCATTGGTATCATTAAATTTCGTTTTCTTATTACTTATAGTTATTTTTTTTACTACATATAATAAACTAGAAATGGGTTAGGTCAGTGAGCCAGTTAGAGTTTTTTTATAAAATGCCGACATTAAATAGGATACTCCTCGCAGTAATCAGAAAACAGAAAAATTCAAATGAACAATAATTTTTTAAAATTACAAAAAAAAATCTGCGAAGAGGTTATACTATTAACTTTTCTATAAAAAAAAGATTTATTAGCGAAAAGCATAAATGCGTATTAATTCTGACACTGACGTTTGGGATTTAATTTGGCTTTAAAAAGGTGCTTTTGTTTTAATTTTTTTTTGCAAAGCCACCTTGACCGAACCTAGACTTACGTGACTTAGAGCTTTTTTATCACTAAAAACATTTTTTTTGACCTTTTTTGTCTTAAAAACTTCACAAAAAAAAAACAAAAAATATATTTTAATACAGAATTTAATTTCCTTTCATTTTTATGACTTAAGTTTTTTTTGTAAATTGAAAAATAACGAAGATATGGCTTTTTTTAAATTGGGGGGCTTATGTGGGGCCGGACAAAAAAAACTTAAGAATACTTTTAGTAGAGAATTAAAAGGGCTTTAAAGTTACCAGAAAAAAAATTCTGTAATTTTTATGATAACTGAAATATGAATTTTTTCTCACTTGGGGGGTGCCGCAGCCCCCCTTATTATTTTCCGATTTCTTTCAAAAACAATAGGGATCTAGATTTTAATGAGAACGATTTTTCCTGAAAATTTGAACTTGATGGGATCTTCAGTACTCAAGTTAGAGTGTCTACAAAAAACGTGACAGACGGACAGACGGACGGACGGACTTTTTGAAAGTTGTTCAAAATTCGATGAAACGCACGAATCTGCAAGAATTTTTGCTCTACGACGATTTTTGACGATTTTAGAATTTTCAAAACAATCACAATATACTCCTCGTTTTTGACTTTGTCTGCGAGGAGTATAATAAGATCCACTAGTATTTACAAATTAAAATATTCTACAAAATTGTAATCACCTATATGCTAAACGATTCTCCGCAACCGCAGGTACCTTTTATATTCGGATTATTGAATACAAACTCCGAACTTAGATCATTTTGTACGTAATCCATTTCAGTTCCCAAAAGTGTAAGCTGCGCTTTTTTGTCTATAAATACTCGTACGCCGTCTTGAACCACCTCCTCGTCTAGCTTTTCTAAAATTATATAATTCATTTATTGATTTTGTATAACAATTGAGGATAGCATTACCTTTTTTCTGGGCATAATCTAATGTATACGACAAACCATTACAACCCCTTTGTCGTACGCCAATTTTTAGTCCAATCTAAAAAGAAATTAGTAAAAATCACAAACCACCAATTTATGTTGCTTCAACTCACATATTCATCTTTACCATCTAATATTTGTTTTATTCGCCCAACAGCTGAGGGACTCTAAAAACAACCAATAAAAGTTTGTAATTTGAGGTTATGTTTTCGATAGTAAATTTAACAACAATGCTAAATAATTTCTTACCAAAACTAGTGCTGCTCTTGTAGGAAATAGTTTTCTGTTTACAGCTCTAACCGTAGCAGTTGCAATTACTTTTGTTGCCATTTCTTTATTTTTTTTGTCACATAACAGACGTGAGTGACATCTACAAAAATTTAAACCAGATTAGCAAACTTTTTGACAAAAAAGTTCCTATAATGGGCAATGTAGATTTCATGTAGTGTAAATATTTATGATTTGTGTGTTGGTACAACTGCCGTGCTATGAAATCATCTGTCATGTCCTTATTCATTTGTTGAACTTAGGTCATTGACAAAAAATTGTGTATTGTTGGTGTATTTGTTGAACTATTGTTGTTTTTAAATTTTTACCTTTATTAAATTACTTTTTAATAATACACCAAACATGAGCTTCCTATTGTAAGTAAAAAACACCAAAGACAAGTATTTATTTACAATTATTTTTCCTTACTCACTTGATTTAAATTTTTGTAATTGATTATCTAAAATCTAAAATTAATTATCGCTTGCGATTGCAGTGGAAGCCGTTCTTCAAAAACATTTAAACCAAAAAAGAATATTCCTGAGGGAACTCACCAATATGAATTGATGAAGCATGCAGCAGCAACCCTTGGTTCTGGAAATTTGAGATCTGCTGTTATGTTACCTGAAGGGGAAGACCTTAATGAATGGGTTGCAGTAAACAGTATGTATTTTAAAAGAAACTTTGCAATATTGTTATGTTTTCATTCTACTACTTTTCCTTAAAAATTGTTTTTTTAGCTGTCGACTTTTTTAATCAAATTAACATGCTTTACGGAACAATAACAGAATTCTGTTCAGAGGAAAGCTGCCCAATCATGTCTGCTGGGCCTAAGTACGAGTACCATTGGGCAGACGGACACACTGTAAAGAAACCTATAAAATGTTCAGCCCCTAAATATATTGATTACCTTATGACGTGGGTACAAGATCAATTAGACGATGAAACTCTATTTCCTTCCAAAATAGGTACGTTGAAAGTGAAAGTTATTGCATTATTTCGCTATTGTGTGATGTTTGATTGTCTAAGCCACGCTACATTTCTTTTTCATAAAAGATAACATTATTTTTTCACGTAACAAACATATTTACAGAGTTTACCAACAAGAAATACACAATTTTTTTTCTAATTCCAAAATGCTTAACTTCTGGTTGAATGGTATTATTTTGTAACATTAAGCCATATATTTTCTTTAATAAGAAGTTAATTTTTCGACTGTCTAGAAAACAGCAAAAGAGCACAGTGTGACCCGGACTGGTGCAGGGCCTCACAGGGCGTTTTTACCGCAGCGTTTCTGCCGCATGCGTTTTAAGAAGTCATTGTTTAAAATGAGATCATTTACACTTATCCGGTTGCTGTTCGCTATTCAAACCTATGCAAAAAAACTTTGCGGTTTAACTAGACCGAAAAAGCGCATAGAGCCTACATTTAGGGAAAAAAGGTCGATTCGTTTGAACAATTTTTTTAGGATCTCTAGACATGCCCCAACTGCGTAGCATTCATGTTATTCGCCAATTTTCCTGTATATCCTTATAAATATATCTTTGATATACGTGATAAATTTCTTTATTCTGAAGATAAACCAAACCTTTAAATATACAGGTTGTTTAAAAAAAAACATATTTTTTTAATTAGAAAGCTATAGAAATTCTGCATGCAGAACACCCTTTAATTTTTGTTTAGGATAAAAAATAATAAAAATATAGGCATCTAAAATTTTAAATATTTAATGCAAATTATGGTCACTCTGTAGAACGAAGGTTAATTTTTTAAATGGAAATTAACAACTAACACAGGGCTATTTCTGCATGAAATCAATGGAGCGTATTCGTACATTGGTTCGGGTTACCTAGGAGATATGTCGTACCACCCGTCGTTTCAGATGCTAACTGACATTACTTCGGAATTTTATATTTTTATCAAATATAACGCTAATATACTAAAAAACAACAAACTACTAGTTTAAAAAATTCAATGTGCCATCTAAAAGGTTTGTATAACATTTCGAGAGTGTTTTCGTCTTTAATTCTTTATTATTATGTAAAAAAAAAATTATGACTCATTTACAAAAGGATTTCCGTGAATGTTGTTAAAAATCCGCATTTTTTGGATGCATGGATTTTGCATTAAAAGTACTTTTGTAAATGAGTCATGCCTTTTTTTTTAATCTATTCTGAAGAATTGAAGTAGCAAAACAGTTTGTAAATGTTATACAAACCTTTTAGCTGGTACGTAGAATGTGTTAAACAGGTAGTTTGTTGTTTTTTGGTATATTAGCGTTATATTTAATAAAAATATAAAATTCAGAAGTAATGTCAGTTAGCATTAGGAGCGACGGGTGGTATGACAGATCTCCTAGGTAACCCCAATCAATTTTTGTACGAATACGCTCCATTGATACAATTAGAAATAGTAAAAATGTTACAGTAAGTTAAAAATTAAAGTATTGCAAATAGAATTTCGTATTAAAATATCAATTTAAAATTGTGACATTTTGGTTAGAATTTAACCTTTGTCATACATAATAGCCACTTATGTCGTTTAAAAAATTACTACAGAAAAAAAAAAGGGGGGGGGGGTGCGAATTCAACCTGGGACACCTTGTCCTCCTGACTGAGCGAGATACCAGCTAAAACTAGCTTTTTTATGAATGTCTTTGTATTTAATAAAAATGTAAAGAAATAAAATATAATGAATAACTTAACGACTAATACAGATATTTTGATTATTTTTTTAGGTGTTCCATTTCCAAAGAATTTCCTCTCTATTGCCAAAACAATACTAAAAAGGTTATTTAGAGTGTACGCCCACATTTACCATCAACATTTTAGAGAAGTTGTGCAACTTGGAGAAGAAGCTCATTTAAATACTTCCTTCAAACATTTTATATTTTTTGTTCAGGTAAGAAGCTATTTTAATTTTAGTCGTTGAATAATAACTATTTTATGTCCAGATTCACTGCACATTCTTAAATGTTCCTTAAAGTATCGTGCGATCAACAAAATTTCACCTCGACTCTTGCTGTGGAACGTCAAAAACAAATACTTCGTATTCGTACCCGACTACATGTTGTTTCAGATGTATGTGTATTTGTATTAGTGCCTAACATGTAAACAGGCTTGTGCACGAATACTTTTTTTTGTACTCGAGACGAATACAAATACATTAAAGTTTCTGAAAATACTTTTCGAGTACGAATCCTCCAAAATTAAAAGGTATTCGAATACGAATACGAGTACTATTCGTACTCGTATTCGCGTTTAAGAACGAATACTCTTCATTTGTTGGAATACGATTAAACGAATACTTTGCTGCGTTTGCGCATGCGCTTTGTACGAATAGCAATAAACAATTCCTTAACAGCGTTCTACTTTGCCGAGCGACCAACAAAAAACTAAGATGGCTGCCAGAAGCAATGCGTTTGCGCATGCGTGGTGCGTGAATACGAGTTCATAATGGATTCGTAATAAAACATGAATACGAATACAGAATAGCCTACTCAAGTATTCCCGAATACGAGTACAAATTCAAATATACAAAATAGTATTCGAATACGAGTACAGAATACTTTAAAATGTATTCGAATATGTATTCAAATACATTTCCATGTATTCGTGCACATCCCTGCATGTAAATAGCTAAGTATTTTATTCGTACGTGAATACAAAAAAAAGTATTCGTGTACAACCCTGGTTGGGATCAACGCCCAACGGCCATTAAGATATTAATTCGAGGAGAAAAAGAAAACTGTTATTTTGACAACTAAGTGCGACTGTCACGTCCTTTTTAAAAAATATTTTTAATTTAAACTGTATAATGATTATTAATATTTTATTAAAACAATCAGCAAATAATGTCGGTCATTTGCGAGTTTTTTCTAAATGTCTTAAGGAAGAGTTAGTCTCCGGACTGAACCGAAGAGAAAAGTCATTAAAAATAAGAAATCTTGTACTTAAGTCGGAAAAATTAGTTGGCCACTCAACTTGCTTTCTTAATCTTAAATGGTTATTAAACGAAGAAGTAGTCACTTTATCATCGAAGAGTCTCGGAAAACTGGTTGGAACCAAACATCCATTAATTAACACCGCCAAAACTTTGCTTGTTAGACAAGAAGAACCAACCTGGGCTCTTCTAGTTTTGCTTATATCAAAAGCTGAGGGTTTAAACGGAGACTTCAATGAAATTGAAGTGGAGGAGGGCATTTTACACACGCAACGAATGGTGGCTGAAATAAGTGAATTAATTAAATCAGGAATATCATTTCATAAATCACTAGTAATTGTGAAAGAGCAAGATGGAGATCTGAAGGAAATGCAACAGGGCAACAAGATGGCTCTACTTATTGGGGATTATCTGATTACCAAAAGTTACGAGGCTCTAGCAGCGGTCAATAATGACCAAGTTGAGTTAATAATATCATCCGCTTTAAGGGACATTTGTGAAGCTGAGTTTTTGGATGACCGGTTTACTGGAATCCCCCAATTTATTCCAGAAGATATAGCTGCGGGAGAAGAATTTACAGTAGAGCCGATAAATATAAAGAATTTTATGGGAAACCCTGCTTCAGAATGGACTTTACGACACTTTTTAGGCGGGGCGTCGCTTTTAGGGAAGAGTTGTTTAAGCGCCCTCAAACTTGGTGGACATTCCGAATATCTTCAGAATCAAGCATACAAATTTGGGCGGAATATTGCCCTAGCTTTTCAGGCTGACAATGAAATTAACAAACTTTTAGATGATGTTGACGATCCTTCGTTATTAGTCTCTGCGCCGGTAATGTTTCATTTGGATTATGACGCCTCTTTTTATAAACACAACAGAGTTGTTGATTTTAGAATTCTTAGGGATGCTGTAAAAGGAGGGCCCGGAATCGAAAAAGCAATTATTTTAAGGAATCATCACAAAAGGAAGGCGATTGAAGCCCTGACCTGTTTTAATGATAGTGCTTCGACCAAAACGTTATGGGATTTAGTAAATGCATTATAAAAGAGATTGTTATACTAGTTAATTAAGCTAAAAATTGTTTAAATTAAATTTAAATACACAAGAAAATGATTTTATGTTGGTTTAATTGTGTTTTACAATTAAATTACATGTCCATATTAGGAATTTCGCGGTTTCCCAACTTTAGAAAAATGGTTAAAAACAGATAAACAAAGCTATTAGTATGGTTTTGCTTTTAACTTTGTCAGCTGAAAAATCTTTCGAATCATTTGTAAAAGTTGGGTATATGTCTTGTTTTATCTTTATGAATGTCTAGCTGTCAATAGAGCACTCGGAACGATTGGACCGCCAACGTCTGGTTGATATGACCATTTTTTTTTATTTCAGTGAAATTTTGGATCCCGTTTATTGAAACTATCTTTAAAGTCTTAAAATTACAAGTTAAAATAGGTATAAAGATTTTCGAGTTAAACGTTTTTATGTCCATCTATTGTTTATTCTCGTAAGCTCTTAATCTGCTGATTTAACTGGGGCATTTTGCAAGTAAATCTAACAAACCACAGATACAATATATCTATGGTTTGGAAATTATTCCCCAGTTGATGTCAGACAAATACTTATCAATTAGTATTGACAATTCCAACAAGAGAAATGTCACATTTTTTGGCAGACAAAACTTGATTCGTAGCAAGGCATACTTCATTTTATCAGGCCGGCGCACTTTCATGTTTATTTTTTTGAATCCTGGAGGCCTTTTCTAGAAGATCCAGTGTTGTGACGTAACAGAAATTAGTTTGGCTACTCGCTAACGGTATCGCTTTAGTCAGCAATAAAAGTGAATACTGTTAAATTTAAATTTGTTTTTTTTGTTTCAGGAATTTATTCTAATAGAGAGACGTGAACTAGCACCATTGCAAGAATTAATCGACAAATTAACAGCCCGAGAAACGCGATAATTTTTAAATTAAATTAAAAAAATGTTTTGCAATACGTTAGGTGCACTATACGTCCGTACTTACTTGCATATTTATACATACATGCCTCCAGACGCCTTAATATTCTATAAATAACAAAATTATAAAATAGTGCAGAGGTAAAATGATAAAGCTTAATATTTTCTATATTTTAAATTAGTCCGGCTTTTAAAGTTTGACATTAGCTTTGTTCGTTGTGACCAAAATCTCAAACCAAATTAGTCCCCAGGTATGAAAAACGTGTAAAAATCCTGCGCATAACTTCATAGAAGCAGAAATTCACAGTTTGAAAACAGTCCCGAACTAGTTTGAAACTGGGTTTTTGGTCAAAACGAACAAAGCTATTATTTCTGGTCAATAAAGGATGTCAAAGAAATCATACTGGGTCAAGTGTAGTGTAAATGTTTAGGTTCCGCCGTTGTATTTATAGAAGCACGCCCAATTAAATTCAATTCCTCTTATTTAAAAATGTGACGTCTCCCCTCGATCACCACTCTTACGTTTTTTATGCCGTTGCTATAGGAAACGGCATAACCTATGCATCTATACACCTTGATATATCTATGCGTTTATTGTTTTTACATAAGATTTTGCGATGTTTTTTATTGATTACGTAAACACACTAAAAAATTAAAATGTAATAGCCGGTTTTTGTGATTTAAAACTAAGCCATTAAAAAGTAATAAATACACGAATAGTGATGCGACACCCTTTTAATCCGAATCATCATTTTGCTTTTTATTGTGTTTGTATGCTAGGTAAAGTATTTGGTATTTGTAGTTTTAAATTCATGACGTCATATGGATCACAATCGGAGGAAAGAAAAAACGGTATTTGATTTTTCCTGCACACTCGATTTTACAAGAAAGAGGTACACTGTCACAATTTGTCAAAATTTGTTTAGGTAAATTTAACGTGTCATCCTTTTGACTGATTGTAAAAATCAGAAAAATCTTAAAACTGAACATACCGGTGTACTTTACCTTGGTTTTATGATAATATAATATAATATAAAAAAGTGTTTTCGAATAAAACCATTTCTAATTACTTGCTCTTTAAAAAATATCTTTTGGATTTTACTTGTAAGTTCAGTTATTTTCAAAATTTAATTATTTAATAAAAGAAAATAGGCAGATAAAGTTTTGTATTTGTTAATCCATTAAATCCAAGTCTTACAGTGTTCATTTAGCTAAACGATTTAAAAGCAATCTTTCGGTTTAGTGGAAAGTTTTCTACTAAACCGATAGTTATCCTAAAAAAAAAGGGAAAAAGTGTCGAAAAAAATTGCTATTGTTTTTAGAGGTTTTTTTTAAATGTCATAAAATAAGGCTTATTATTTTATAGATTCACATAACATTTAAGTCTAGTTAGAAATAGTCTTTTACAGGGTTGGCAAAAATCATGATTTTTAAAAAAAAATCAAAAATCATGATTTAAATCAAAAAAATCATGATTATTTTGATTTTTTTGATTTATTTGATTTTTTCGATTTTTTTACCTAAAAAGTGGTATCTACGATTTTTAATGTTAATATTTTAATTCCAATGGGATTTTAGACTGGGTTTAACTTATCAGAATCAAAAAAATCGCAATTTTTTTATTAAAAAAAATTTAAGATTTTTTTAAAAAAGATAGAAAAACTAAAAAAATACCCAATAAAATGCATAATTCAAGATTTACCTAAAAAACTCTTTTTTTCACTACTAGGAGCAAAGAGTGTCATTATTGACTTCTTAAGAACCCTTCAAAATCATTTTTTACTACCTAGGTGAACAATTTTTTTTTGTCTCCCTAGGGAGACAAAATCCTATGTCAAAACATATGTCAAGTTTTTTTCATAAATAGAACGGTACTTACAGCAGTTTTTGTGAGTTTTTAACGAAGATGTTTTTATTTTGAAAACATAACAACTTTAAAATACTTGAAAACATTTTATTGCACAAATATTTGAACGAAAAAATAATTGCACAGTTGTAAATATTTCGCACTTTTTTCTGTAGCTGTGTCAGTCTCCTATCATTATCATTATATTTACAAATTCCTTATCAGTGACCATCATATTATTTAAACCATTTACGCCATTTACGTGCAAATTATGAGTTATTTTGGAAAAAATACCCATTTGAAGAACTTTTTATTGTTTTGATTGATGTAACGTCATTGTCATTTCCATGGAAATTTCGATTAATTTTTTGTAAAAATCATATACAGGGTTTTGATAAAAATTGAACATATTTTTAAATTAACATTTTTCAAGAAATACCTAGTAGTGAAAAAAATAATATATCAACCACGGTAGAGAAGGTCATTATTGACCACGCGCAATTGTATCCCTCGCCGCTGCGCGGCTCGGGATACAATCTTTGCGCTAGGTCAATAATGAACCTCTTCTCTACCTAGGATGATAATATACTATTTGAATTTAATAAGTCTAAATTACCTACTCCAAAATCTTATTGGAATTGGAGTAATAGCATTAAAAATGGTATGTAGGTACCTATTACTTGCAAGCTGATGCAAATGACGCAAAATGAGATGGTTTGAGTATTATAAAATTTAACAAAAATATACCTGTTCTTAGCGGGTGGTTTAAAAAGGGATTAGCCTTCTATTGTAATATTGTCGGCTTAACTACCTATTTGGTCAATGTTCAATAACAATTTGATAATTATTTAGGCTTTTTAATTTTTGATTTAAATCAATGATTTTTTTAAAAAAATCACTTGATTTAAATCATGATTTAAATCGTGATTTAAATCAATTGATTTAAATCAAGCCAACCCTGGTCTTTTACAAAGCTGTCGAATTAATTATAATGTTATAAAGTTGGGCATTTTTGTATGTACAGTTGAATTCACATAAAAGTGGTACACTGTCATATTCGTTATACTTTGGTTTAATTTTTGGTTATTTCTTAACCGTTTTCATGAAATACGACAAAGCAACAAAACGACCATTATGAATATAAATTATGGCAAAATCAAGGGCAAAATTAAGCACATTTTTTATTAAAAAAAGGCACAACTTCGACAGCGTATCACTTTTATGTAAATTTAACTGTAAAATATTTTCCATGACCAAAAAAATGAGACTATTAAAAATACCTTTGTTAATATGGGTTTTACATTTAGAGATTTTAATAATAATTATCTTATGAGTAACATTACACAACAGGGTTTCTTTAACATTTTTTAAGTGGTTATTCGACAAATTTTA
The DNA here is from genome assembly GCA_963920755.1 of Cartodere bifasciata. Taxonomy (NCBI): domain Eukaryota; kingdom Metazoa; phylum Arthropoda; class Insecta; order Coleoptera; family Latridiidae; genus Cartodere; species Cartodere bifasciata. Next base: position 15,302,385 of record OY987193.1, on the reverse strand, counting down.
ATTTTTCAAAAGATCTTGTTGGCTGCGGTTGCCACTTTCTCTGAATCTTCTTTGTGATGCGGATTTTTTTTATTAACACTCCTAGATAGAAGCTTTTAACTTTATGTAATAATATTTGCTTGTTTTTGTAAAAAATTAGTTGTTCTAGAAAATATTTAATAAATGTTGTAAATTAATCTAAGCATTAAAGAAGTAGTGTAAAGTATTAAAACAATATTTTTTGAAGGCAGATGTATCATATTTTTTTTAATAAAAAATATCATTATAATTCCTTTGATAAGAACGATAAAAAGATTGAATATTAATAATGCTGTTGTAGTTTTAAGTAATTATACATTTTTTCCTACTGTAAATAAATGACAAATTATTCTCAATTCTGTAGGAGGAAGGCAAAAGGAGATAAAACTTAATATTGTTTTGTAAAATTTCTTCTCACAAAAGTACAAAGCTGAGAACTTGTAAAACTGACGATATTATACTTATTTCCTTTTGCCTGCTCACAGCGGAGATATTTTTAATAATTACCTTCCTTATAGAATTTAAACGCATTTGGCCAAAAGATTGGGTGATTATTTCATTTATATGTCAAATTGGAGATTTATAACAAAATTTGAAGCATTTTACTGCAAATAAAATACCCGGATATAAGTAAAAATTATGATTTTTTGTTAATTTTGCCAAAAATTGTTCTTTCGGTTATTCATATTAAGTCTTTAAATGAAAAACATATTTTGTTGGGTAAATAGTATTTATAAATAAAATAATCGTGTCGAATAGCCCTCGTGGTCGGGAATTATTTTCAATTTTAAAAGGACGCGTGCTTGTTGAATTACTGAATTAGCAATGTCCATTAAAAGTAAGGGTGTTAATAATAGATGTTTTTTTTTATTTGGCAAGTAGCTCTTTTAAACACATTACTTTGTTACAATTTTATAGCCTTTCAAAAAATCATAAATGCTACAGTTCATTCATGACTTCAATAAAAATAACTACTGCAGTTTTAAAAATACACTTTATTTTTTAATTAAAAGAATGCACAAGATTAAAATTATAATTATTATCTTAATAATTATATTGTACACACATATGGTGCCACTAATCAATCAAATTTTAAGAACATTTATTTGGTAGTGCTACCAAAAGTTACTACATTTTTAGTGAATCCACAAATTAATAATTTGGTCCTATTGTGCCAATTATATTTTGAATATACACACTAATATGTCAATAATCGCGTTAATTAAACAAAGTTGCAAAAATACTATAAATAGTAAGTAAGCCTGAATCGAGAAATATAAAAATAAATCTCATGTCATTTAGGATTTTATTTTGCACATTTATGTTGAAGGGGGTGGGGGAGGCGGTGCTGACAATAAACTACTAACATCAAGGCCAGGAGGGGGTGGCGGAGGACACGGGGGCCACGCAAATGGCATCTGCCCCCATGGCATAGACGTAACTGCCGAAGTTGTATTACTTGAAGACCCCGGAGGTGGGGGTTGGCCTGCTCCCGCCATCCACGGCAACAAATTTGAATTTGATGGAGGTGGTGGTGGCGGTAGTATTCCTTGGCCTAAAAATAATATTTATCAATAAGAAAACTGTTTTATGTTTTGAAAAATAAAAATAGAAGCTTTTTGATAATTTTCACCCATTTAAATTCAAAATATGTATCAAAAAAGCATAGCTATACAGGGTGTCCAAAAAATGGCGCATAAACGCGATGCTACGCTCTTGATGCATTCTCAGGGGTCCCTAGAAAATTGTCAAAAAAAATCCATCTGTTATATTCATTTAGAAAAATGCGAACAAAATTGCATAAGTTCGGCAACATAGTTTGTAAAATACATCTTAAAAACTCATCTAGATTCTTGAGCATACATTTTTGCATTAGATCATATTGACATTGTTGTCAGCTTCATTTCATAAAATTTTTGTAAAATTAAATTGATTATAAAAATGTAATTTGACCATTTAAAAGATAAACAAATGGTAAAATAATTTTACATAGATTGTGCCTTTGTATTTAGCCATGTATTTCGTTAATATGTGCTGTTATCTTCAAGATATAAGCGATTAAAGCTTCGCACTTTGGGGCCTCATATCTCCGAGGGAATATAAGATTTTTTTTACAATTTTCTGGGGCTCCCTAGACATTCCCCAACAACATAACATCGTTTATGCGCCATTTTTTTGACACCCTGTATACAGAGTGTCCCCGAAAAGAGTGCATATTTTGAGAGAGTATATAGTAACGCTCTGAAAATAAACGTAAGGACGATAGATTTTTAAACCTAAGGCAGCTATGAAACTTGGTAAAATAGTTAGAACAGCTGTTAAATCAAAATACAGGGTGTCCAAAAAATGGCGCATAAACGCGATGGTACTGGATCTGGATTTAAGTAGAGGTCAACTCAAGGTTGATGCACTTGGCCTCTTAATTAGGTCCATTGTACATGCCTCAAACGAGACCTGAGGCATTTCCAGTCTCAGGTTCGGATCTTTAACGTTCACGAGTATACGTACACGGAACCACCGGCTTTACTTCGCTTTCGAACGAAGGTGTCCTGAGATACAAATATCTCTCCACTAAACGTGACCGGCAGCCTTTTTCATTGCGATGGTACGCTCTTGGGGCATTCTCAGAGAAAATTGTTAAAAAAAATCCATTGAGAAAAATGCGAAATGCATAAGTTAATACATCTTAAAAGCTCATTTTAATTCTTGAGCATACATTTTTGCATTTAGATCATATTGACATTGTTGTCAGTTTGTAAAATTAAATTGATTATAAAAATGAAATTTGGCCATTAAAAGATAAACAAATGGTAAAATAATTTTAGATAGATTGTGTCTTTCTATTTAGCCTTTTCTTTCGTTAATATGTGCTGTTAGCTTCAAGATATAAGTCTTTAAATACTTTAAAGTTACGACTTAGAGGCCTCCAAGGATTAAGGGCCCTTGAAGACGTATACTCAGGTAAGGACAACTTTGACACTTATGACAGTTAGATCAAATTGCATGGCTTACTAAATTTAAAACAAAATGAAAAAGCATTGTCTTTTAATCTGTCATAAGTGTCAAAGTTGTTCTTACCTGAGTCTTCAAGGGTCCTTACCATAAACAATTTCTAGGGGTCCCTAGACATGCCCCAACAACGTACCATCGCGTTTATTTTTTGGACACCATGTATATTAGTTTTTGAAAAAAAAAACATTGTTTGGTCTCTTTAGAAAACAGATACTACTAAGTGCTTGCTAGGCGATTTTAGGCAGTTTTTAAATTTGTTTAAAAAAGACTCAGTTAACCTGATTTTCTTTTTAAATGCAGAATTACAAAACCTACTAAAAACTTTTAAACTGTAAAAAAAAATTACCTGGTGGCCAAGGTGGCATACTAGGAGGCGCCGCTCCCCACGACGGTGGACCCATAGAGTTCATGTTATTAGACATAGATAAAGATGGCGGGGCCATAAGTGGTCTTGGTGCCATTTGTGTATGGAACATGTTGAATCCACTGCTTTTGGAACCAGATGTTCCATTCTTTGGAGAATCTGGTGGTGGTCCTTCACCAAGTTCAGCCATTAGTGACATATATTCTTCATCAATTTTAGCTTTGTCCCCTGGAAGTGGAGGACCGCCTTGACCGGGACGTTTTTGACGACAATCGCGAGCGATGTGACCAGCTCCTCCACAAGCTTGGCACATTATATTGTTGGTCACGTTTGGTTTGTCAGGGCACTGAAATAGTAATTACAGAATTAGAAATGTTTGTTACAGTTATTTGCAAGCATGGGTGAAGAACATACCAGCCAAGATTTATGATCTGTTGCTCCGCAGTTATTACATCTTAACCCATCATTTTCGCGGAGTGTTCCGTTCAGTTGCGCCAATTCCCTAAGCTGCATTCTTCTTAAATCGTTTTGATTTTCTGGCACTTCTACTCCTTGTCTTATTACTTCTTTTATCTGAAAAAATAACAGAATTATAATAAAATCATTTTATCAATAAGCTAATCGACCATTTTATTTTAGGATTTTTAAGACATTTTTTGCCTTGATTTAAATGAATTATTTATTTGTTAACAAACGATTATTTTACGATAAATACAAACGACTATTATATGGACTCTTGAATGTCACAGAAATCACTTGCTTATCATTCCATTAAAGATTTATCTTAGGTTGGGTTTCAACATTTATCTTGCAGAATTGCCACTATTATAATAATTGAGCCTAACAAATTTAATTTTGTTTAATTTCATACCTTTTCAACGGCCTTTTTGACACATTCTGGATTAGTAGCAGTTATGTAAGCATGCAGAGGTTCGTCTTCACCGGGAAGTGGCTGTCCGTCTTTTCTTCCCACTTTGCCTTCTTTAACACTTCCCTTTCCTCGAATAATAATTTTGGCACCAGTGTCCTTTTCCATTGCTGTTAATTTACACATAAGTATACAGAATGTTTTTTTTCTAGACTATTACACGAGATTTTATAAGAAAGAAGGAGGTATACTGTCACAACTGGTCAAAATTTGTTTAGGTAAATTTGGCATTAATTTCTGGTTAACTCATCACTATATTTATAAAATGTGGCAAAAAGCAAAGCAACGAAACAACCAGAGAAATAGAATGTAAATATATACACACATGGCAATGGTCTAGGGATATTTCGAAATTTTTAAATATTTTTGTTTTGCCATGATCCAAATCCCAAAATTTTTTTTTTATGTGAAAGAACATTTATCTCTTCTTATGTTAAACGACTCACTTTTGATTTTTTTCAAACAAGACCACCAGTTTTTTTATTTTACCAAAAAACTGTTTTATCCTTCCTTTTTCTTGGTAATAATTTTAGTTTCTTTCAATATCCAAACAAAAATTTTGGATTTTTCGATAATGTTTACCTTCTTTACACTTAAATAAAGCATGAAAAAAAAACATTTGAATTTAGGGTGTATGCAAAGAGTTGTGAAGGCGATTGAAACTGGTATTGGACAATCTGATAAAACCAAAGTAATGGACAACAGTCAAAGGGTCATCTTGTGCTTAATGCTTAATTTTAGATTAACTGGACATGTAAGGAAGAGAAATAAAGGCAATCCATGTTTAACATTAACCGGCAAAGACTGCTTTCTTCAAAAAGTTGCCTTACAAAATGCTACCGTTACGTGCATAAAGCTTCAGTGTGCAATGCTCCCTGCATATGCACTAAAGTTTTGGAAAAAAAACTGTTGCCTATTAATCACAAGAAGCCTATCGTTGTCCTAGAAAATCTTAGAAATGTCAGGCGTAAGCAATGGGAAATCGCGAAGTGAAATAAGAATGCACTTGTAAAATTTTGAAGCTAAAAATTTAGTAGAGGGCCATATTTTAGTTACTGATAATTTCAAATGTGTTTAAACCATAATTTTACAATAATACTGTTAAGATGATAATCATTAGTGCGAAACCCAAATCGAAACTTATCAGCGAATAAAATATTGAACCACTCATAATTTTTAAGCTCCAAAATTTTGCAAATGCATTCTTGCTTCGTTTCGCGATTTTTCATTGCTTACGGCAGACACTTCTTAGATTTTCTAGAACAACGACAAGCTTCTTGTGATCAATAAGCAACAGCTTTTATTTCAAAATTTTAGTGCATAAGCTCGGAGTATTGCATATTTCAACTTTATGCACGTAAGGGTAGCATTTCGTAAGGCAACTTTTTGGAGAAAGCGGTCTGTGGCGGTTAATGTTAAACATGCATTGCCTTTATTTCTCTTCTTTACATGTCCAATTAATCTAAAATTAACCTTTAAGCACAAGATGACCCTTTGACTGTCGTCCATTACTTTGGTTTTGTTAGATTGTCCTTTACCAGTTTCAATCCCCTTCACAGCTCTTTGCATACACCCCACTCAAATGCTTTTTTTTCATACTTTATTTAGGTGTAAAGAAGGTAAACATAATCGAAAAATCCATAATTTTTGTTTAAATATTGAAAGAAACTAAAATTATTCCCCAAGAAAAAGGAAGGATAAAACAGGTCTTTAATAAAATAAAAAAACCGATGGTCTTGTTTAAAAAAAAATCAAAAATTAGTGGTTTAACATTAGAAGAGATAAATGTTCTTTCAAATAAAAAAAAAATTTTGGGATTTGGATCATGGCAAAAAAAAATATTTAAAAATTTCGAAATATCCCTAGACCATTGCCATGTGTGTATATCTCTTTGGAAAAAACCATAATTAAATTTAAATATGATTAAATTATGGCGAAATTAACGCCAAATTTATCTAAACAAATTGTGACAGTGTACCTCTGAGTTCTTGTGAAATCGAGTGTACATTGGCTTAGCATGCAAAAAGTACTGGTTTTGAAGAGAATGATTTTTTAGATTAAATCTTACTTTTTAGAGTGTTGCCTCTTGGCCCAATCAATAATCCCACAAAATTAATTTCAGGGTGTTCTTCCTGAGGAATCATTACTTTGTCGCTTACACGAATAACCGGAGCCCTAAAAAATACAAAATATTTAAATCTGTCTCATGAAACCTTTCTTTACCAGCTTAAAAATGCACTTCGATTCATAGCTGACATATGTCTTACTTGTAGTCCATTGGAGGCTTAAACTCAGGGTTAATACTTTGCATTCTCATTACCAAGGCATGCCGTTCTTCTTCCAACTTTCGGCGAGTTCGGAATTCTCGAGTATTTAACCGTTTGCCATCACTGCTGTATATGGGCTCTGGAGATGGCGATCTGCATCAAAAGGATAACATGTAAAAGCTGCCTAAAAGTTTTGCATTGTCATTATTTATTTTTATGAAAGGATTATGCCTAATTTTCTCGCATGGTTAAAAATTAATTGATAAAAAATTAGAAGATCTAATGCTTTCTATTAGAAATTTGTATAAAATGAACAAGAACTTTTGCTAATTTAAAATAAATGACTCTCGCAAACAAAAACTAACAGGTAATGTTTGGGACTATTTAATAATAGGTACGTTTCTTTCTGTTTATTAATAGTGTACTTTGGCCCAGTTTTAAAATAAATAATGACGCAAAACTTATTTTTTTACTTAATGTAAGCTGAATTAAATTAATAAGGGGGGTCCTAAAAAATAATTATTAGATTAACTTTGGTTGGTTTCAACTTCTTTCCTACACGAAGTAAAAAAAAATTATTATTATGCTGCAAGTAATAAAAATAATTAATTAATTATTAAAAAAATATCGAGTCGACTTTGAATGTGCTGAAATCAGAATGTTATTACTTCTCTTGTTATTTTTTAAGCAAACAAATTGGAAATTATTAGGTTTTACTATAGATAAAATGATGTATTTTTATCTATGGTTTTTCTGTACTTCATTTGGGTACGAAGAAATTAGTTTGCCATTTTTTTCTCTAAGTGTAAAATTTTGTGGGAGGAACTGTGATATTTTCTAAAACAAGTTCTTTTAAATTACAAACTATAAACTAGCCAGGGATTGGTGAAAATGCAGAAAATAAAATTACTTTTGCGAAATTGACATTATTGACCCTAAGGGCCGGTTGTACAAACCAAGTTTAAACTACGGTTTAGCTAAACTGACATTTTATCACAAACAGACTTTGTCAACTTCAACATAGACAGTGTCTAAGATTGTTCTCTCTATGATTATAAATCAGTTAAGCTAAACCGAAGTTTAAACTTGGTTTGTACAACCGGTCCTAAAAGAAACTGAACCATTTTTGCAGGTTTTACAATAGATTTATTTTATTACCTAACTGCTTAATGATTTGTCATAAAATAAACTTGTTAGATAAATAATTATATCGACATATCGTTCAATTACATATTTCGATTTTCTGCTTTTTCAATATTTCTCACGATAATAAAAGCAATATTAGTTTAACTTGAAAAAAATCTACCGGTAGCCTCAAAATTCTTAAAATTAAAAGAAAAACTTTAAATATTTAATATTGCTTTCATCGTGAAAACGCAAAAGATGTTAAAAATAAAAAATAATTATTATATTGACTGTTTATCGATGCCAAACCACTGAAGTTATTCGGACGTCTGGCCTCCGACAAACTAAAGATGAAATAACACTGCACCTTAGCTCTGGATTGGGTGAAATTCCAAGGTCTCCTGAACGTAGTTTTCTACTGACTTCTTCTATCTGGAGTTGAACTGTAATAAAACGGGTTAGAAAAGGGCAAAAGCCCAACAGTTAGAAATTTCAATACTGGATAACTTAAATTAAACAAACATTGATGTAATTTGGACAAAATAAATTAGGATTAAGTTAAAAACATTGTTTTAAGAGGCGAAATTAACCAATGGTTAAGTATAACTTTTAAATTAGGATTAAAAATGTGTGCATTTTAACCACTTCAATATATTTCTGCATTATCTGCAAAATAAACAGGTTTCATATCTTACATCGTTAAAAGTATTTTTTTTAATTTATCAATACTTACATACGTTGTAATTTGTAATTTTTGTTCTGTTTTTAACAATAATAATCTAAAAGTCTTGATAAAACCTATTAATTATTGGATTGAACAGGGGATTTTAACATAACATTAAATGAACAGACAAAAATTTACCTGGTTTTAAGTAAATACACGGTTAAAAGTAACTTACGTAAATATGCCTGCTCCTGGCCCCTGTCGAGATTTGCAGGTAATATTGTCGGCATACCAGGAATAAAAATTTTCTCGTGTTCACCACCGCCCCAACGGGAACGTCTACGTCGTTTCCTTTCGTCATCTTCTTGACTCCCTAAAGCGTTTTATGATTTAACTAATTATCTATAATCTGCATACAGTGTTTTAGTATGTATTAAAAAGCACAATTAACCTGTAGACATGTTGGAGTTGTCATCTTTTTGGATAAGGTTTGTGAAATTCCTTGTAGCCGCTAATGTGGCTAGGGTATCGGCAATTAATTTTTTTCCGTCGGGCTCTGGAGGAGTTTTCTCCTTGCTTCTCCGACGTTCTCGGTCACGGTCTCTACTTCTGCTCTTGTCTCTGTCCCTATCCCTTCGATCACGGTCTCGATCGCGATCCCTGTCGCGGTGCCTATCGCGATCTCTATCACGGTCCCTATCTCTGCTGCTACGTCTTCGGTCCCTATCCCTGCGATCCCTGTCTCTATCACGGTCCCTACTTCTGTCTCTATGCCTTGAGGATGATCCCATTTATTTTATGATTGGCACAACACTACTTCCGATTAAAAAACACAAGCAAAATCACAAAACTGCCAAAACTTGCAACAAATTTATATTAATATGGCGGCGAAGCGCAAAGCGACATCATAGCTGTCAAATCTCACTAATAATTTGCTGCGTTTTATTGAGGGTCAGAAATAATCTCAAATATTCAACAGAAAGAGACAAAATGACATTTACCTAAATTCTGACCCTCAATAAAACCCAGCCTCTTGGGTAAAGTTCCAATAGCTATAAGAGTTCAGCTAAAAAAGGATGGCGATAACGGAAGTCATGCTGGGGTGCGTCCGAATAATTTAGTCGAGCGTGCTCGGGAGACTATTTCCGATGACGGTTACACTACCACCCATCTCCACCTCTAGAATTTTGTCACCAGACCCCCACTCTTTTTCCCCTCTCGAGTCTTGCATGTTGTGCTACTGGACGCTACTCAATGCTATTTATATGCATTTTTATGATTATTTAACAATGTATTGCTTTATTTTTAATAAATTAATATAAATTTGAGTCTTAACTCGTTTAAGTTTAATTCAAAATACCTAAAAACACTTATTTTTATAAATGTAATAAAGAAAATCTAGTTTAATGGTTTCCCTTTTTACTTAAACAAGTTCACAGGTATTAGATGGATATAATAAAAATATAAATTTACAATTGTGCATTTTTTTAACTGACTCTATAAGGTAGGTAATACAAAATCCATGGAGAGGAACAATTTCTGGTTTGGTTCAGAAAAAATAAATCTTAAAAGAGTGATGACTTAAATGTGTTTTTCTTGATTTGGGGTGTCTTCCCCCAACTTTTTTCATGTTTAAAAAATTGGTAAATGTGTATTTTTGCATAGGATAGTTAAAAAAAATTGGAGAGGGACAATCCCCGGTTTGGTCTCAAATCAAAATGGAGGTAACTTTACAGTGTTTTTCTTGATTTGGGGTGTCTTCCCCCAACTTTTTTCATGTTTAAAAAATTGCAAAAATTGTATTTTTACATAAGATTGTTAAAACAAAAAAAATTGGAGAGGGACAATCCCTGGTTTGGTCACAAATCAAAATGGAGGTAACTTTACAGTGTTTTTCTTGATTTGGGGTGTCTTCCCCCAACTTTTTTCATGTTTAAAAAATTGCAAAAATTGTATTTTTACATAAGATTGTTAAAACATAAAAAATTGGCGGGGGACAATCCCTGGTTTGGTCTCAAATCAAAATGGTGGTAACTTTACAGTGTTTTTCTGGATTTGGGGTGTCTTCCCCCAACTTTTTTCATGTTTAAAAAATTGCAAAAATTGTATTTTTACATAAGATTGTTAAAACAAAAAAAATTGGAGGGGGACAATCCCTGGTTTGGTCACAAATCAAAATGGAGGTAACTTTACAGTGTTTTTCTTGATTTGGGGTGTCTTCCCCCAACTTATTTCATGTTTAAAAAATTGCAAAAATTGTATTTTTACATAAGATTGTTAAAACATAAAAAATTGGAGAGGGACAATCCCTGGTTTGGTCACAAATCAAGATGGAGGTAGCTTTACAGTGTTTTTCTTGATTTGGGGTGTCTTCCCCCAACTTTTTTCATGTTTAAAAAATTGCAAAAATTGTATTTTTACATAAGATTGTTAAAACATAAAAAATTGGAGAGGGACAATCCCTGGTTTGGTCACAAATCAAGATGGAGGTAGCTTTACAGTGTTTTTCTTGATTTGGGGTGTCTTCCCCCAACTTTTTTTATGTTTAAAGAATTGCAAAAATTGTATTTTTACATAAGATTGCTTAAACAAAAAAAATTGGAGAGGGACAATCCCTGGTTTGGTCACAAATCAAAATGGAGGTAACTTTACAGTGTTTTTCTTGATTTGGGGTGTCTTCCCCCAACTTTTTTTATGTTTAAAAAATTGCAAAAATTGTATTTTTACATAAAATTGTTAAAACATAAAAAATTGGAGAGGGACAATCCCTGGTTTGGTCACAAATCAAAATGGAGGTAACTTTACAGTGTTTTTCTTGATTTGGGGTGTCTTCCCCCAACTTTTTTCATGTTTAAAAAATTGCAAAAATTGTACTTTTACATAAGATTGTTAAAACATAAAAAATTGGAGAGGGACAATCCCTGGTTTGGTCACAAATCAAGATGGAGGTAACTTTACAGTGTTTTTCTTGATTTGGGGTGTCTTCCCCCAACTTTTTTCATGTTTAAAAAATTGCAAAAATTGTATTTTTACATAAGATTGCTTAAACGAAAAAAATTAAAGAGGGACAATCCCTGGTTTGGTCACAAATCAAAATGGAGGTAACTTTACAGTGTTTTTCTTGATTTGGGGTGTCTTCCCCCAACTTTTTTTATGTTTAAAAAATTGCAAAAATTGTATTTTTACATAAGATTCTTAAAACATAAAAAATTGGAGAGGGACAATCCCTGGTTTGGTCACAAATCAAAATGGAGGTAACTTAACAGTGTTTTTCTTGATTTGGGGTGTCTTCCCCCAACTTTTTTTATGTTTAAAATATTGCAAAAATTGTATTTTTACATAAGATTGCTTAAACAAAAAAAATTGGAGAGGGACAATCCCTGGTTTGGTCACAAATCAAAATGGAGGTAACTTTACAGTGTTTTTCTTGATTTGGGGTGTCTTCCCCCAATTTTTTTTATGTGTAAGAAATTGCAAAAATTGTATTTTTACATAAGATTGTTAAAACAAAAAAAATTAGAAAGGGACAATTCCTGGTTTGGTACAGAAAAAATAATTTCTAAAATAGTGATGACTTAACTGTGTTTTTTCCGATTTGAAGTGTCTTCCCCCAACTTTTTAAAGTTTAAAAAATTGTAAAAATTGTATTTTTACATAAGATTGTTAAAACAAAAAAATTAGGGAGGGACAATTCCTGGTTTGGTCCAAAAAAAATAAATTCTAAAATAGTGATGACTTAACTGTGTTTTTTTTGGTTTGGGATGTCTTTCCCTAACTTTTGTAATGTTTAATAAAAACAATTACTGGGTTATTTATTTTCGCCGTCCTTTTATGAAGAAATGCTTGAGTTATCGCTTATTGTTTTCAACTTTTATTATTTTAGGCAATTTAAGGTAAGTATTTACAGAATTCATTGTAAATAAAATAGTATACATACCCCAGGTAAAATACTTTTTTGCAGCCCTGGGCCCATTGCCACCCTCGAGCTTCGAACTCGGTCGGTCAAACTGCCCTCGGCTGTAATAAAGCAATTTCCCATCGAATATGTAATGTACTATGCATACATCCAAAAAGTTTGGGGTCTCTTTAATTATAAAATCTGACAACTTTTATATTTTTCAAATGAAATAATTTTAAGTTAAAAAACTAAAGGCCGATTTATAGAACGTTACTTTCACTTTACTTCCGCTTTACTTCGGCGTAACTTTACAGAAAATTAAATAAAATACATAGGAATATATTAGCAAATTTATACTTTACTTTAGCGCTACTTTGCTGATTCATTTAGCTGTAAAAGTAGTACTGTCAAAAGCCGAGCTTGATCGATCATGCGCAAAATTTGCAAAAATGAGATATTCACCCTTATTGTCAAGGGTGGTGATTACGGAATATCGCTTCGTACGAAACCTGCTGGTATTCTTATGTAGGTTTCGTACGAAGCGATATTCCGTAATTACGGCCCAAGTGTAAATAGCCAGAAGTCGCGAGTTCAGACACATGCGCATACCTGTTCCCAATTTCACGTAACTTTACAATCTATAAATTAAGCAAATTTGTTAAGTTACGCGGAAGTGAAGCTACGCCGAAGTAAAGTGAAAGTAACGTTCTATAAATCGCCCTTTAGTCCGATTTCCAAAGTAGTAACTTTATTAAAAAGAAAAAAAAATTGGATAAATAGATTGGTGATCCAAATTATTGATAATTGAAGGTAAATTAGCGGGGTAGGATCCAAATAAAACAAAAATCTGTTTTTAACGAGTCGACGCACTTTTCGATGTATTTTACACCATTCTCAAAACGACAATACAAAAATTATGGCTCAAAAATAAGGCTCCCCTTAACTCATTGGGCTATTTAAGATTTTTGACGGGTAATCACCCCGGTTAGAGGGTTGAAAAAAAAATTAGGAGATAGTATTCTTGGTTGCCTCTTTCCAAAAGAAAATCGACCTGTCTAAGCATTTTCATTTTTTAGGACTGTTAACCAACTTTTAAATCTAAACTTCAAACAAAAAAAAAATAGGATAGGGTAGTCAATTTTAGAAAACTTTTATTTTTTTAAAAAGAGAAAAACTGTAGTGTTATAATAATAAGTCCCTACTTGACCCGTGGTGTCTTCTAAAATTATAGACAAAATAGTCAAGACACCCCAAATCGAAAAAAACTCCGTTAAGTCATCACTATGAGTTCCTTTTTTTCTGGACCAAACCAGGAATTGTTCCTCTCCAATTCTTTTTGTTTGAACAATCTTATGTAAAAATACACATTTAGCAATTTTTTAAACATAAAAAAAGTTGGGGGAAGACACCCCAAATCGGGAAAAACACAGTTAAGTAATCACTATTTTAGAAATTATTTTTTCTGTGCCAAACCAGGAATTGTTCCTCTCTAATTTTTTTTGTATTAACAATCTTATGTAAAAATACAATTTTTGCAATTTCTTACACATTAAAAAAGTTGGGGGAAGACACCCCAAATCAAGAAAAACACTGTAAAGTTACCTCCATTTTGATTTGTGACCAAACCAGGGATTGTCCCTCTCCAATTTTTTATGTTTTAACAATCTTATGTAAAAATACAATTTTTGCAATTTTTTAAACATAAAAAAAGTTGGCGGAAGACACCCCAAATCAAGAAAAACACTGTAAAGTTACCTCCATCTTGATTTGTGACCAAACCAGGGATTGTCCCTCTCCAATTTTTTATGTTTTAACAATCTTATGTAAAAATACAATTTTTGCAATTTTTTAAACATGAAAAAAGTTGGGGGAAGACACCCCAAATCAAGAAAAACACTGTAAAGTTACCTCCATCTTGATTTGTGACCAAACCAGGGATTGTCCCTCGCCAATTTTTTATGTTTTAACAATCTTATGTAAAAATACAATTTTTGCAATTTTTTAAACATGAAAAAAGTTGGAGGAAGACACCCCAAATCAAGAAAAACACTGTAAAGTTACCTCCATTTTGATTTGAGACCAAACCAGGGATTGTCCCTTTCCAATTTTTTTTGTTTTAACAATCCTATGCAAAAATACACATTTACCAATTTTTTAAACATGAAAAAAGTTGGGGGAAGAGACCCCAAATCAAGAAAAACACTGTAAAGTTACCTCCATTTTGATTTGAGACCAAACCAGGGATTGTCCCTTTCCAATTTTTTTTGTTTTAACAATCCTATGCAAAAATACACATTTACCAATTTTTTAAACATAAAAAAAGTTGGGGGAAGACACCCCAAATCAAGAAAAACACTGTAAAGTTACCTCCATTTTGATTTGAGACCAAACCAGGGATTGTCCCTTTCCAATTTTTTTTGTTTTAACAATCCTATGCAAAAATACACATTTACCAATTTTTTAAACATGAAAAAAGTTGGGGGAAGACACCCCAAATCAAGAAAAACACTGTAAAGTTACCTCCATTTTGATTTGTGACCAAACCAGGGATTGTCTCTCTCCAATTTTTTATGTTTTAACAATCTTATGTAAAAATACAATTTTTGCAATTTTTTAAACATGAAAAAAGTTGGGGGAAGACACCCCAAATCAAGAAAAACACTGTAAAGTTACCTCCATTTTGATTTGTGACCAAACCAGGGATTGTCCCTCTCCAATTTTTTTTGTTTTACCAATCTTATGTAAAAATACAATTTTTGCAATTTTTTAAACATGAAAAAAGTTGGGGGAAGACACCCCAAATCAAGAAAAACACTGTAAAGTTACCTCCATTTTGATTTGAGACCAAACCAGGGATTGTCCCTCTCCAATTTTTTTTGTTTTAACAATCCTATGCAAAAATACACATTTACCAATTTTTTAAACATGAAAAAAGTTGGGGGAAGACACCCCAAATCAAGAAAAACACTGTAAAGTTACCTCCATTTTGATTTGTGACCAAACCAGGGATTGTCCCTCTCCAATTTTTTATGTTTTAACAATCTTATGTAAAAATACAATTTTTGCAATTTTTTAAACATAAAAAAAGTTGGCGGAAGACACCCCAAATCAAGAAAAACACTGTAAAGTTACCTCCATCTTGATTTGTGACCAAACCAGGGATTGTCCCTCTCCAATTTTTTATGTTTTAACAATCTTATGTAAAAATACAATTTTTGCAATTTTTTAAACATGAAAAAAGTTGGGGGAAGACACCCCAAATCAAGAAAAACACTGTAAAGTTACCTCCATCTTGATTTGTGACCAAACCAGGGATTGTCCCTCGCCAATTTTTTATGTTTTAACAATCTTATGTAAAAATACAATTTTTGCAATTTTTTAAACATGAAAAAAGTTGGAGGAAGACACCCCAAATCAAGAAAAACACTGTAAAGTTACCTCCATTTTGATTTGAGACCAAACCAGGGATTGTCCCTTTCCAATTTTTTTTGTTTTAACAATCCTATGCAAAAATACACATTTACCAATTTTTTAAACATGAAAAAAGTTGGGGGAAGAGACCCCAAATCAAGAAAAACACTGTAAAGTTACCTCCATTTTGATTTGAGACCAAACCAGGGATTGTCCCTTTCCAATTTTTTTTGTTTTAACAATCCTATGCAAAAATACACATTTACCAATTTTTTAAACATAAAAAAAGTTGGGGGAAGACACCCCAAATCAAGAAAAACACTGTAAAGTTACCTCCATTTTGATTTGAGACCAAACCAGGGATTGTCCCTTTCCAATTTTTTTTGTTTTAACAATCCTATGCAAAAATACACATTTACCAATTTTTTAAACATGAAAAAAGTTGGGGGAAGACACCCCAAATCAAGAAAAACACTGTAAAGTTACCTCCATTTTGATTTGTGACCAAACCAGGGATTGTCTCTCTCCAATTTTTTATGTTTTAACAATCTTATGTAAAAATACAATTTTTGCAATTTTTTAAACATGAAAAAAGTTGGGGGAAGACACCCCAAATCAAGAAAAACACTGTAAAGTTACCTCCATTTTGATTTGTGACCAAACCAGGGATTGTCCCTCTCCAATTTTTTTTGTTTTACCAATCTTATGTAAAAATACAATTTTTGCAATTTTTTAAACATGAAAAAAGTTGGGGGAAGACACCCCAAATCAAGAAAAACACTGTAAAGTTACCTCCATTTTGATTTGAGACCAAACCAGGGATTGTCCCTCTCCAATTTTTTTTGTTTTAACAATCCTATGTAAAAATACACATTTACCAATTTTTTAAACATGAAAAAAGTTGGGGGAAGACACCCCAAATCAAGAAAAACACTGTAAAGTTACCTTCATTTTGATTTGTGACCAAACCAGGGATTGTCCCTCTCCAATTTTTTATGTTTTAACAATCTTATGTAAAAATACAATTTTTGCAATTTTTTAAACATGAAAAAAGTTGGGGGAAGACACCCCAAATCAAGAAAAACACTGTAAAGTTACCTCCATTTTGATTTGTGACCAAACCAGGGATTGTCCCTCTCCAATTTTTTTTGTTTTACCAATCTTATGTAAAAATACAATTTTTGCAATTTTTTAAACATGAAAAAAGTTGGGGGAAGACACCCCAAATCAAGAAAAACACTGTAAAGTTACCTCCATTTTGATTTGAGACCAAACCAGGGATTGTCCCTCTCCAATTTTTTTTGTTTTAACAATCCTATGCAAAAATACACATTTACCAATTTTTTAAACATGAAAAAAGTTGGGGGAAGACACCCCAAATCAAGAAAAACACTGTAAAGTTACCTCCATTTTGATTTGTGACCAAACCAGGGATTGTCTCTCTCCAATTTTTTATGTTTTAACAATCTTATGTAAAAATACAATTTTTGCAATTTTTTAAACATGAAAAAAGTTGGGGGAAGACACCCCAAATCAAGAAAAACACTGTAAAGTTACCTCCATTTTGATTTGTGACCAAACCAGGGATTGTCCCTCTCCAATTTTTTTTGTTTTACCAATCTTATGTAAAAATACAATTTTTGCAATTTTTTAAACATGAAAAAAGTTGGGGGAAGACACCCCAAATCAAGAAAAACACTGTAAAGTTACCTCCATTTTGATTTGAGACCAAACCAGGGATTGTCCCTCTCCAATTTTTTTTGTTTTAACAATCCTATGCAAAAATACACATTTACCAATTTTTTAAACATGAAAAAAGTTGGGGGAAGACACCCCAAATCAAGAAAAACACTGTAAAGTTACCTCCATTTTGATTTGTGACCAAACCAGGGATTGTCCCTCTCCAATTTTTTATGTTTTAACAATCTTATGTAAAAATACAATTTTTGCAATTTTTTAAACATAAAAAAAGTTGGCGGAAGACACCCCAAATCAAGAAAAACACTGTAAAGTTACCTCCATTTTGATTTGTGACCAAACCAGGGATTGTCCCTCTCCAATTTTTTATGTTTTAACAATCTTATGTAAAAATACAATTTTTGCAATTTTTTAAACATGAAAAAAGTTGGGGGAAGACACCCCAAATCAAGAAAAACACTGTAAAGTTACCTCCATTTTGATTTGAGACCAAACCGGAGATTGTCCCTCTCCAATTTTTTTTGTTTTAACAATCCTATGCAAAAATACACATTTACCAATTTTTTAAACATGAAAAAAGTTGGGGGAAGACACCCCAAATCAAGAAAAACACATTTAAGTCATCACTCTTTTAAGATTTATTTTTTCTGAACCAAACCAGAAATTGTTCCTCTCCATGGATTTTGTATTACCTACCTTATAGAGTTAGTTAAAAAAATGCACAATTGTAAATTTATATTTTTATTATATCCATCTAATACCTGTGAACTTGTTTAAGTAAAAAGGGAAACCATTAAACTAGATTTTCTTTATTACATTTATAAAAATAAGTGTTTTTAGGTATTTTGAATTAAACTTAAACGAGTTAAGACTCAAATTTATATTAATTTATTAAAAATAAAGCAATACATTGTTAAATAATCATAAAAATGCATATAAATAGCATTGAGTAGCGTCCAGTAGCACAACATGCAAGACTCGAGAGGGGAAAAAGAGTGGGGGTCTGGTGACAAAATTCTAGAGGTGGAGATGAGTGGTAGTGTAACCGTCATCTATTTCCGAAATTCACATCACGTTCCTCTCTGTTAGAATGTGACTATAATCTCCAAATTAATTACAAAATATTTGATTCTATGAGCAGTTGTTATGGACCCAATTCCAAAATGAACAATATCGATGTCTATGGTTTGAAAACACTGACCTTCAGCAACTTTCAAGGCCGTTAATGTCAGTATGTCGAACACGAAAATTTGATAATAATTAAATTTTATTTATGTAATAGTAATAAAACTTATTCTACTGAAACATAAATAGGAATTTGAACTCTATATTGACAGTGCCTAATGACGAATGTTTTAAGTGGGGTAAGATAATTATAAAGACGTTGTGTAATTTGCAAGGGCATATTTTTTTTGCTTTATGGTTCCTAACTCTAGTTGCAGCACACTTATTAAGAACTTTTGAATGTTTTGTTAATTAATAGCAAAATGCTCGAAGAAGAAAACAGTCAGGTAAAGTTAATGAATTTAAATCTCTAATATTTACCTATCAAAAAAATTCAATAGTTAGATTTTTACCTTGCGAAAAATATATTTACAATAGCCAGATTTTTTGAATGTGTTAGATCATCTATTCAGAAATTTCTAAATCCACACAAATAAGTACTTAGGGTTGGCGTAAAAGCCCCCCGAAGAACCCCCTTTAATTTACAACATTAGATCAGGATGGAATAGTTTCTACAAAAATTATTTCCCTAAAAATTCCTTTGGCCCCTAAATGACCCCCAAGAGATATTCTATAAAATAAAAAATAAGATTCTAATGCCTACGTGTTCGAACAAAAATATAAGTATCATTTTGTTAAGTGACACTTAAGTATAGAAAAAGTTATCTTATGGCAGATTGCACCAAACTGTTTAAGTGGCACTTAATTCTAAGTGATGTTTTAGCATAAGAATGGTTTGCGTAGACGTTTGCTTCTTGGTCGAAAACTGTACTTTTTGAAGGTAAATGTCCCTTAAACCTTAAGTGACAAGTGAAAACTTTGGTGCATGTGGCCCTAAGAAACTTATTCTTCATACTTCTTTTCTAAATAAATTCCGTTTCGGCAAAAAATTCTTAATTGGTCTAAGCTGCGTAATAAGAATAAATAAGTTAAACTAATAAATAAAATAATAAATATCTTTATTGAGTCAAACTCATTAAGGTCCGATTGTACAAACCTAGTTTAAACTACAGTTTAGCTAAACTGACTTTTTATCATAACGTACCATCGCGTTTGTGCGCCATTTTTAGGACATCCTGTATTATAATATAAATAATAATTTTTGTTTTAGGTTATTCCCTTATTGATGGGAGTGGGAGTTGTTGTTACGAGTGCAATAGTGTATCAACTATATTTTAGCAAAAAAAGTAAGTAAAGAAAAAGGTCGGCAAGTTATTTTTTTGACACTTTTATGCCACTCTTTACTACTTGCCCTGCGGTCATCGGCAAGTATAAGTTTTGCTAAATGTTGGAAAAATAGCTAATTTTTTTGCTAATACAATACTATACAGGGTGTTACCGAATAACTAGGAACTTTTTTTCTTAAAATGGGTTCAGGAATTACCCCCTGAATTTTTTCCTAGTTACACCCTGTATGCATTTAACTTGTGAAAAGTATAACATTAGTGCAAAAACTTAAATTTTTTGCCTCTAAATAATTGTGTAAGAAGTTTAACTTAACCTTTTCTACTTATAAAAAATTATCTATTTAAGTGTGGAAACTCATTGCGTTTTTCGCAGCAAGGTGTATAAATAATCGACCATTAATATTAATACTTTTTAAATTTTAAGGCAAAAGTGGCAAAAATAAAATATTACTTGAAGATGCCCAAATTAAGTACAAAATCCCTTTAATTGAAAAAGAGGAAGTGAGCCATGATACCAGAAGATTTAGATTTGGTTTACCATCAAAGGAACATGTTCTTGGTAAGTTGATTTGCCTTTAAATACATTAATGAATTTTGATATAAATGTAAAAAATGTATTTGGTATACAGTCATTTTAGATTCAGGTTAACGGTCGTCATACTTTAAGAAAAAAATGTATGATGACCGGCAAATCTAATTTGAATATAATGGATGTGTAGTGTAGAAAAACCTTCATAGATTGTTTTATTTTAGGATTACCAGTAGGACAACATATTCACATAATAGCAACTATTGACAATGATTTGGTGCTACGTTCTTATACACCAGTTTCATCCGATGAAGATTATGGTTTTATGGACCTTGTTGTTAAGGTATACATATTACTGCATTTTTTATGTGTTATAACATCCATTCAGAAATAAGCTAAATTCACAAAATGCACACTATAAGTGTTTGGGGTTAGCTTGGAAGCTTTCCAAAAAGCCCCCTTTAATTAGCGAGCTTGTATCACGATAGATCTGCACCAAATTTTACATACAGTGTGTTCAATTTCAGAGTAGCCACCCCACAAATCCATACAAAGTTATCGTCAGAAAAAAGGCTCCTTTGTTATTTCAATAAGGGGTAAACCAATTTTGAATTTTTTAACGTTATCGTACAGCTTATTTTTTTTTCTTTGAAATGAGGTATCGCAAGATCAGGGTTGTAATTTAAAATTTTATTGTTAGGGTGGCTGGATGGTGGAGGGTTGAACAAAAAAAATCTATTTTATATTTTTTAGATGTCTAAATCTACCTGTTTTTTTTTTAATGAATTTGCTATATTAAAAAAGTTATAGGGGGTGGCTACTCTGAAATTGAACACACTGTATAGGTGCTTAATAAGAATTTAGAAAGGTTTTTGCAAAAATAATTTCTCTAAAAAAAATTCCTCGCTCCGAAGAGTAATATTCAATCATGTTGGGTTCGATTTACACCAAATTTGGCAAACAGATGCAAAATAAAAAGCGAAAAACTTATACTTTATACATTTTTCCTAAAAAAATTCCTTCAGCCCATTTGGGTTGGGGACCATAGAAATTTTTTCAAGAAAAAAGTTTAAGTTAGAACCTTGTTTTGCATCTATTTACAAAGTTTGGTGAGAATCCAACATCATTCAATATTACCCTTTGGGAAACATTTAGGGGACAAAGGAATTTTTTTAGAGGAATGATTTTTGCAGAGACCTTTTTAAAATCTTATTTAACACCTTTTTGTAAAATTTCGTTTAGATCCATCTAACTTTGCAAATTAAAGGGAGGTTTTTGGGAGGCTTCCACTTCAACCCTAAAAATTTATTAGTGTGCACTTCGTGGATTTAGTTTTCTAAATAGATATTTCAACACATCAAAAATCTGGCTGTTGCATATTTTTTGTAAAAATTGCCAACTAATCTTGGCCTAAAAAAAACTCAACCTTTGCAAGAGTATCTTTTAACTTATTCACTCATTGCTTCAGGTTTACTTCAAAAATGTCCATCCAAAGTTTCCCGAAGGTGGAAAAATGTCCCAATATCTTGAAAATCTAAAAATTGGAGATCACATCGAAGTGAGAGGACCATCAGGAAAAATAAGGTATCTTGGAAATGGAAAATTTTCTGTTAAAAAAATGCGAAAGGACCCTCCAGCCGAAGTTAAAGTATCCAAAATTGCGATGATTGCTGGAGGAACAGGCATTTCTCCCATGTTGCAACTTATTAGGCATATAACCAAGGATCCTTCAGACAGCACTCAAATATCTCTTTTATTTGCTAATCAGTCTGAAAAAGACATCTTACTGAGAAAAGAGTTGGAAGAAGTTGCTAAAGAGCGACCAAGTCAATTTAAATTGTGGTATACTTTGGATACTCCAGAAGATGGTAAGTAAAATTCATTATTTCGTGCTTGATTCTTTTTTTTATAAAATAGTGAGAATATTGGTGTTCATTTTAAAACTTTCCGTGCTAATTTTTGACGTCCCATTCTAAAATTTTAGAAATTTCTCCAACCCGTCGGTTTTTGGTTAGTTCTCACGATAACTGAAACACGGTTTATTTAATTGACTTGAGATTTGATGAAAAAATCAATCTCGTGGGGGAAGAACCCTTGTTTTTGAAAGAAATCAAATATAAATAGAGGGTAGAAACCACCCCCAAAGTTGAAAAAAATGCATATTTCGGTTAATATCAATTTTACGAAAAAATATTTTTAACTAAATTTAAGATTTTATTTTTTCCTATAAAAATGCATCTAGTAATTTTTTGTATCTCCTGTTTACAAAAAAAATAAGTTTTACATTTTTTTTTTTAAATAATAAATAGACTTTTTTAATCATCTACTGCGAAGAGTATCATATAGAATGTGTAAAAATTATATAAAAATAAAAAAATAGTCATACAAAAAGACCTATCTGCGAAGTTTAACTTTTTAAATGATCTATTCCACTCACTAATCTAATCCATTTATTGATCTAACCTGCTCTTGTTATTTTCTACACAAATATAAAAAAGAATTATTCTGTCAAATAAAATTTGGTAATTATTTTTTAATTTTTAGAGAATGTTTAGAGATTTTTGGTGGCCTACAAGTAAATAACTTCTATTTTTAATCATTTTTAAAAATAAATTTTATGATTGTCAGGTAAACAATTGTTATACATTTGTATCTACAAGTAGGCCGCCAAATTTATTTAGATTAAAAAAAAAATTACAATTTTTTTTTTGACAGATTATATTATTTTTTTATATTCGTGTAGAAAGTGACAGGGATAGAAGGGCTTTTAAATAAGGTGTTACCCCTCTTGCTATTTTGAAATTTTGAGACAGCATATAGTTGAATATGTGCTAAAATGATGCGAATTGAAAAAATAGTAATCGACCCCCGAGTATTTACATGGGCGATGTTTTTGCACACCCTGTGTGTAAATTAATAATACCTTATCCATTTTTGTTTCAGATTGGAAATACAGTTCTGGTTTTGTAAACGAACAAATGATAAAGGATCATCTACACCCTCCATCAAGTGATACAGTCGTTCTTATGTGCGGTCCACCACCAATGATTAAATTTGCATGTATGCCGAGCTTAGAGAAACTTAACTATGATATGGAATTATGTTTTGCCTACTAAATTAAAAAAAGCAGAATAATTTGTTAGTAGCATTAGGTACCAGAAAGATTTATATAGGTTTGTGATGATGTTTCCTTTAATCAGTTTCTTAAGATTTGAATTTTTAACTTTCTTTTTATTTTTTTAATTAAATAGAACTATTTAACAATTTACCTTTTTATGGTTCAAATATAATTTAGATTCTATCTGCATAAAAGACATGAGCATTTATTAATTTAAGAACTTGGAACAAGAACGCACGTTTTGTCTCTTTTTGTTGAGTTTTTCTTTAAATGTATAAATCCAAATGTATCAAATATGATAATAACTTTCAATAATTATTATTATTAAATTTTATTGGCAGCAATAATAAAAGTTACAATAAAATGTCTATTTTCAATTTCGTTGTTTAGTTTATTAGCCCGTCCGCATATCGACAAATTTCATAAAAATCGTTAACGTTAACTTAGAGTTATGGAATTTAGCTACGTCTTGCTGACCACATTTAAAACATATTTGACAAACATGGTAATGGTAGTGTACCCCATTTCTGAAATATTGGGCACTACTTCTACTCAATATTTGTAAGGCCGTTTTTCTAAGCCAAGATACAAAAAAAATCTTTATAAATAAGGAGAACTAATAAATAGTAGCCTGGTAGCCAAAATTCTGCACAAAACCTAGTTAAGGGTGTTAAAACTGATTTTTAATTTTAAAAGTGGGGCACACTACAATAACCATTTTTGGCAAATATATTTAAAATGTGATCAGCAAGCTACATGCCAAATTTCAAAGCTTATAAAAAAATCCCTCATATACGCTTGGAAATATAAGGCCCCAAAGTGCAAAACAGTATTTCTATAAGGGAGATGAAATGGAATGCATGGCGCCACTCTATAAAGCGACATATTTGTCAAATCCTCCAGGCACCCTAATACGCCATAAAAGTGGTGACGTCACAGAAGGTAGTTTCCATAGTTTTAATGACTACAAGTCAAGAAGTAATGGTCAAAACGTTAAAGCCATGGAATCGATTGGCTGTTTTAGCTTTAGTGACGTCACACTAATACGAATATTAAAATAATTCTTATAAACATAAAATTCATTTATTGTTTTTTATAGGTCTTATTGTTATAAAATAAAATTCTTAATAGAGAATGATACATGTTTTATAAAACACGCACATACTGCATGTTTAATAAAAATAAATAATAACATTAATAATTTGACTTGTTTCTTAATCTTAAACTGTTTTTATAACCCATTACCACTAATTCGACTTATGAAATAAAATACAGATAACAAGAATGGCTTGCAGACACTTAATATGTACATTTTTTTCACAAGAGTTATTTTATTTTGCATGTCATGATTATGAGATACTTTGGCAATAATAACCCAATTCATAATTTTTTTTTATCAGAAAATACTAAAATAGTGTATTTACATAATTCGAAAACTTGCAACTCTGTATTGTTTTTTTTTCAAAAACAATAGGGTTCTTCCTTAGGTGACAAATGATTTTTCCAGAAAATTTGAACATGATTCGAGTTTGCGCTCTTAAGATGAGTGTTACGTAACGTACATACAACAGACAGACGAATTTTTGAAAACTTGTTCAAAATTCGATAGAACGCATGAATCTGATTTGGGCTTGTTGAATTTATAATACTCTTTGAGTTTGTCTAAAATAGTATAATAAGTCAATACGATTTCAAACAGACTCAGATTCGTTTGTACACAATTTTTAATTAATTAAATTTTATTAAAATAGGCCGATAAAAAGCCTTGGTCGTAAATATTTTGAAAACGCTTATAATTATAATTGGCACAATTAATTGATGTAATGAAAATCAGTCATCGGTATTTATCAAAAAAATGTACTGAACAAATTTCTTATTTTCTTTTGGATACTAAGCGATCTGCGACAAAAATAAAACGTAATTATTAATTCCATTGAAAGACAATTCTTATAAATTGCACCTACCGAGCTTGTTATTGTTCTCCATTGAAGAATAAGTTAAGATTTTTATAATCCACTTAGTTGAAAAAAATCAACGTGTTGGTTTTCTTTTTAAAACTAGAGAATTAAATTTACCTCAAAAGACATGTTTTTGAAGTCAGATTTTCGACACAAAGGAATAGCCAATTTAAATGAAACCATAATACGTTTGTATCCCTATTTTTCTAGTTTTCAAATCAGATTTAGTTTTAATTTACGATGGGGCCCTTATGTAGATGTGATATTTAGTAGAATTGATGGGAACTCAACGGAGATGACTTTTAGGAGCACAGATCTTGGAAACTGTGAATTTGAATTTCTAGCCTTAAAAAATAAATAATGCCCGTTTTTTTCTTGGTAATAATACATTGCTACTATTTACTGCAAATAGGATTTCTAAAAAAGTAAGTTGACATAAAAAAAAAACACGTAAAATTCACAACCTTCTGCAAAAAAATAACTCCTTATTTAACCCTTTTATTTTTAAAAACTAAAGAAAAGATGTTAGATGCATTAATAAATGTTTCGATGGATTAGATTGCTATTTGTTCCAGAGCACAAACAAGTAAGTACAAAAATAAAAAGGTTAAAGGAACGTTTAATAAACCTTACTATCTAGTTCACAGCAATTACTAAATTTTATCCACAACTGAACTGTATTCAGTTTTGGGCTTGGGCGCAGGAGGAGAATAACCGTACAAGAAAATAGCTAAAATGACAAATAGGGCCCCAAACGTAAACTGAATTGAAAGTTGAAAATTAAATAAGTACATAGAAGCCACACAGGAAATGACAATGGCTAACGACGTAGCAAAACCTTTTAAAATGTTATCCGCATATTTTACAACCAGAGCCACCAAAAGGCCCCCACAGGCCTGTAAAACAACCAGGTAAATTATAAAACCGTCATAACCGTGAAAGAAGCCATCTCTTGATATGTTTTTATAGTCATAGGCAAAGCACGAAATAAGTCCAAACGGGATTGAGCAAAGACTAAGTTGTACGTTTCGCATCCATACGGAAATGTCACTTCCTTTAAGAATTTTCTCAAAGTAAATACCAGCGAAGCCCGACAATACGCAAGCTGCCAGTGCTGCTAAAAATCCTATTAGTCGATTTTGCTCCGGACCTGTTGTTTTGGCAGATTTTGTGTCCGTTTGCGCTAACTGCACCAGCACGATTCCAGTTATGAGAGCTAACAGTGAGACCCATTGAGTGCTCAGTAATTTCTTTTTAAGTATGGCAACTGCGAATAGGGCTGTTGTAAGAATTTTTAGTTGATATGTCACCTGGAAATTTAAAAAAAATTATAAAGACTATATTCAGACTGTCCCGAATTATGCGAGAAGTTTCAGGTAATAAGAAAGTTTCTTATGGAGCCCATCTACCAGGAACAATAAGTTAAATTACGAAATTGTTATTTACAAAAAGTTACGACAATCTTTATGCACTCTACCGGTAGTATAGCTTCATTTCTGAGCGGCTACAAATGTCAAAACAAGTTTGAAATGAATGTTTTTATTGCCGTTAATGATTCCATCAATTTTAGTATGGTTCGGCAAACCATTTCTAAGATATTTACGATCAAATATTTTTAGTAGAGATGGGCAAATTTAAAAAGTTTCACTCTTTGGGAAGAAACATGGAAATATTGTCTGCAATATTCCAGAAAGTTTCTAAACTTGAACTAAGGAATATTTTCTAAAATTATATTTACTACCTAAAAATATATCAAAAATTCCCATTTGGAAACTTTTCCGTTGGTCAAAAGGATTTATATGTTTAGAATTTATTAAGAACGAAACGTTAAAAAAACATTTTTAAGACTGCTTATGATAGAGAAAAAATGCAGAATCTAGGGCGCATTTTAGTTTACAAGGTTACAACTTTTTTGTTCGATGTTTTGTTTGTAATAAATTCTTTAATTAAATATAAACATAAAAATCTAATCTTATAAGTAACAAGTTATGCGAATTTTTATGTAAACAATTTATTAAGAACAAAAGGTCGTAGGTTAACAAATTAAATAAGTAAACTCTTTATGGAAGGTCACCATTTTTACAACGTAATAACCAAAAATAAAAAAAATAGACCAATTAACTAGAGAAATATAATAAATAATATTATAGTTATTTATATATCAAGGGCATAAAGTAATTGTTTTTCGCCCGCTGAGTTATAGTAGTACAATAACTCAAGGACTAAAAACAATTATGCCCGTGATACACTGTTTTTTTTACGACCCGCAACATTTTTTAATATTCTTGTTATAGTCTTACAATATAAATTAGAGATAATAAATATTTAAAACCTTACTTTACGTACACAAGGGCGGGCCAAAAAGTGCACTATAAAAATTTGAATTTTTTAATTGATCTATCACCTTGACATTTTGTTTTGCGGGCGCAAAAATATTTTTTATTTATTTTTTTCCGCAATTTACCCAACCTAGTATCTTGTAAAATAACGAGATCCCAATGGCGGCTCTTAAATTCGCGACACCATCTATGAACCTTTCCCGTCGTCAACCACATTCGCGGTCGTTATTCTTGGAAACGTCTGATATGCGTCAGATTGACTACCGTCATTGTGATGCGGGTGGTTATCCAATTCCCAAGTATAACGACCGCGAGGATGGTCGACGACGGAAAGGGTCCATAAGCCCAATATTTAATAAAACTAATCACGATATGTCACTTAGCATTTTAAACGACGGGCGGTACACATATCTTTGGAAACCCCAACCAACTTTTGTTTTAATATGATATGTAAATTGTTTTTAAACGTGTACTTACTTGGTAGGTGGCAGCATCCAAATGGGAAGCCGAGAGGTACAGCAAATTATTTTGAATAAGATACACCATCGATGGTACACAAACTTTTAAGGTGTCAATTGGTTGTTTTATTATAGTTTTGTGGAGCGATTCAATAAATTTCAGTATGTTTCCAGATTCAATAAAAACTATCACAAGGCACGTGAATAATTTTACAACTTCTGACATTAATACAGCTAAAAAAATATATTTTTTTTAAATTGTTTTGGTAAAAGAGCTTGATGTTTTTTATAAAATAAAATATCTACAGGGTGTCCAAAAAATGGGGCATAAACGCGATGGTACGTTGTTGGGGCATGTCTAGGGAGCCCCAGAAAATTGTTAAAAAAAATCTATCTCTCGGAGACATGTTGCTCCAAAATGCGAAACTATAAACGTTCATATCTTAAATATAACATCACAAAATAACGAAAATTTTAAGTTTAATACAAAGCTACAGTTTATCTTAAACCATTCCACCATTTGGTTATTTATTAAATGGTCGAATTACATTTTTATAATCAATTTAATTTTACAAAATTTTCATGAAATGAAGCTGACAAAAACGTCAATAAAATCTAATGCAAAAGTGTATGATCAAGACTCATAGATGGAATTTTTAGATGTATTTTCCTAGACTGTGTTGCCGAATTTATGCAACTTTGTTGGCGTTTTTCTGGATGAATATAACAGATGCATTTTTTTTTACAATTTTCTAGGGATCCCTGAGAATGCCTCAAGAGCGACCCATCTCGGTTATGCGCCATTTTTTGGACATTCTGTATACAAAGTCACATTTGCACAGTTAATAATAATAATAGTACATTACCTGTTGATGCTAAAAACATATCGCCTTCTCTTGTTCGAGCATATCGCATGCTCAATCCCAAAACGGCATTTTGAAGGGTTAATGTGACTAGGCTTACATATTTCAGTACTTGGCCCTTGGTGTCCACTAAAAAAAGTATAAATATATTACTATAAAAGTTCAAAATCTGGTTAATCAGCAGATTGACCAACTCTACATGGTAAAAGACCGAAATAATATCGGATGAGCAAATAAAAACCATGGCCTACATGGTCATTTTCAAAACATTGTTGATATTGATATTAATGCATTTTCAGACTTTTACCACGTCATAATGGTCAATCTTAAGATTGGCCAAAATTCAGACTTTTTCAGTAGCATATACCTTGTGTCATGATATGGAGTGAACAATAACAGAAGCCACAAACAAGCACGTTTTAAATTTTTTACTTGAAAACTCTGAGTATTAAAATTTTACTAAATTAAAATAATCCTACATTAAATCCAATATTAGTACTAATATTATCAAATGTTATTTTAATTCTTAAATACTTAATGTTGATAACAAAGGTGACATTGTAAAAATTCATTCACAATAAGAATTAGCTTGCATCTTGTGAGAATTGAGAACAGTGTCCTAGATTTTATGCTCCTACCCCTTATCTCGGAACCTAAATATGATATACAGAGTGTCCCACAAGTAGACTAGTAGAACTAAAATGGAGAATTCCTTGATCCAAAATAAAAAACACTTATGATGAAAATACGTTTTCGCCTGGTTATCGAGTTAAGGTCTCTTAAGTCACTTTTTGGCCAGCGGATGAAAGTAATAACCCTAGTTTGCGAGGAGGCCTACAATTATCTAAGGGCCAAAAAGAAACTTTATGCAAGAAGTGCATACACTATATTTTTTGTACGACCTGGAAAAATTTAATTAAAAAGAATTTTAAGTTTTTCAGTAGAGTTAATACATTAATAATTAATAAACCACCTGTAAATATTTTTTTTTGACCGGTTGCAAAATGAAGATTTTACGCCTGCGTGATATTTTTTTTTGCCCTGGGCATTAAAATTTAATTTTGCAACTGGTCATACAAAAAAGATCGCAAAAAATTTAATTTGTTTACTCCTTTAAGGGGGCAAAAACGGACACATGCTTAAAAACCTTTCTTTCTTATTTTTTACCAAGGAATTCGCCATTTCAATTTGTCGGTCTACTTATGGAACATCCTAACAAATTTTAATTGTATTTATTTATTTGTTCTTCAACTAAAAAATATTTTTAAATAATGATAAATGTAAAAATATCTATTTATCTATCTATTCATTGTGAACAAATAATTACAATATGGTCATTGACCGGAGTACTTCAGTCAGGAAATAGAATACAGGGTGTCCACCGAGTAGCGAGGCAGGCTCTAGTGCCTAAAATACCTACTTGATCAATTTTTGTAAAAAAAAAATTGTGCTACCTCATTACTGGCTACATTTTGAAAATAGTTTAATTTACACAGGATGTTCCAATTTTCAGCAAACCATCTAACACCTATATTTTAAAATGCAATGCCCCCTTTTTTTTGGTTTTTTAAAAACCTTTCAAGAGGCTTCGTACAATAGTGTAAGTTTGCTTTACCAAAAGTTCTTGGTCTTTAAAAGATTTTGAAAATTCTAATATTTTAAGAAAATTCAGTACCTAGGAAGTGACACCATATCTCACGAACGAAATAATCTTTTGGAATTAGATT
The DNA here is from genome assembly GCA_963920755.1 of Cartodere bifasciata. NCBI lineage: Eukaryota > Metazoa > Arthropoda > Insecta > Coleoptera > Latridiidae > Cartodere > Cartodere bifasciata. The sequence goes on along the minus strand of OY987193.1, from coordinate 15,271,597 downwards.
TTAACCATACCTTCTTCATGGGTTTAAATTTTTTTTGGAAAAATGAAAAAAAAAATTGTAAAGTTTCGAAATTTCAAACTTGTTTTTTGTGATTTTCCTAAATGACACCCCATATTATTTTTCTTTAATTTACTCAAACTTATTGTATCTTCTAATAACTGTGGATTTTTTTTTCAAACTTTTAAAATCTTTTAAAGACCAAAAACTTTTGGTAAAGCAAACTTACATTATGGTACGAAGCCTCTTAAAAGGTTTTTAAAAAAACCACAAAAAAGGGGGTGAGTTTTTTTCAAAGCAGACATCAACTCTCTGATTTCCATGGAAAAGCCACAGGTGTCCCAAAATTGGCGATTCACAGCTGTGGTATGCCAGGGTCCTCGTTAGATTCAAGCCTTCGCACTTTTCACCTGCATACAACCCCCGGTTGTGTTTTGACGTTTTTGACAATAGTCTGACAAAGACCAAACAAAAAAGACCGATAGATAGTAAAAAGTGCGTCCGTCTGATCTAACGTCGACCCCGAGTACGCTGTTGGGATACCCACAAAATGGTTAAAAAAACGCTTGTAACTTAAAAACAACAGCACATACAGGACACAGGTGTCCAAAAATTGGCGCATAAACGCAACAGTAAGTTATTAGGGCATGTCTAGGGATCCCTAAAAAATTGTTAAAAAAAATCCATCTTATAGATCTTTTCCGCCCTTGGACACAATCGCGGTCGTTATACTTGGAAAACTGAATTACCACCAGCATTACAATGATTTGAGTCAATTTGACACATATCAGACGTTTCCCAAATATAACGACCGCGAGCGTGGTCAACGGCGGGATAGGTGAATATACCCTTGGAGATATGAGGTCTGTAAGTGCAAAACTTCGAACGCTCATACCTTGAAGATAGCAGCACATATTAACAAAAAATACAAAGCTACAGTCTATATTATTTTACCATTTGTTTGTCTTTTAAATGTTCAAATTACATTTTTGTAATTAATCATACAATGTCAATGAAATCTAATGCAAGAAGGTATGATCAAGAATCATTGATAGATGGGATTTAAAATGCACTTTTCTGACAGAATTGCCAAATTCATCAGTTATGGAAGGATTTTTTTAACAATTTTCTAAGGATGCCCAGGCGGCCAGGCATGCCCCAACAGCGTACCATAGCTGTGTTGCGCCAATTTTGGGACAACTGTATTTTACTGTTTTGTTATAATCTTCGCTGAATTCTGAATTTAATTACATTGAGTTTGCTTAGTCTAGGAGCAACCGCTGACCAATTATACCATCTCCCAGGAAACTGGCGTCTTCAAGAATCATGAAATGGACTATCTTTGAGGCTTGAACTGTTTTATGTATGACAGTTTATCAAACACAAATGTGTATGATAAGATTAAAGTATTTTCTAATGATTTTGTAAAGATGGAAGGCCTTGGAAAGACAAAAACAAGACAATCACCTATCCCTAATGTTTAAACAATGAAATCCACAGCCTTCTTTTAGTCTCTTTTTTGTTGCTTATTCGCTTAAATAAACATAACATAATGCACTTACCAAGTCGGTTATTCATTCTAAACCTCATAAGTAATTTGTTTTAAAAATATATAACGTAGTATAGACCAAAAACTACACTCGAATTCGTCGACTGCAGAAACTATTTACTTCATATGATCTCTGTGTCTTCGTCCACTAAAAAGCAAAAAAATTACACCTGTACCTGTACATAAAAAAAAGCCTATTTGTTTACCTTAAAAATAAATAGTGTTGAACCCAATAGAAATAGTGACACGTCTTCAAGAGAAGGAGATTAACATTTAATCTTGAGATTTAACTTTTACTTTCGTGACGGCCTCTTTAATAAAATTAACTCCATTACGTATAAAAAATTAGTAAATATATCGTTTTTTAATACAAGACTTCCTCAATTTAGTTTATACATATTTATCTTTAATTTGTTTTTATTTTTTTTGTTTTTATGCAATCATGAGCATGAAGCGTTTTTGCTAATTTCTTCTACAACTCCCAGCTGATCCAGATCTTGTGCGCTTGCGCAGTGCCATTATGTCATTTTGAATAATAAAGGTAGGCTTACTAGGCTTACTACAATACTTTACCGTAACTTCTTGGACAAGCACATTTTTACGCGGTGGAACGGTTTTACCAATTATATACCCTACTCTCTCGGTAGTACAACTGAGAGAGAAGGGTATATATTCGTTTAAAAGTTTTCATGTTGGTAATGGTATTGCAAACATAACATAACCTTATTTTTAAAATACCAATTTTGATTTTTAAGTTTATTATTATTATTAAACAATATTTATACATAAAAGGCATTGTTTATTATGTAAAGTGTTAATCGTAGGTGATTAAACAGTATGGAATTCAATAAAGCAAACGTTGTGGACATTTTAAGATGCAATCAAAGAGACGAACAAATTGTAAACACTTTGCAAGATGAAATTCATTCGTTTATCAAGTTATTTGAATCCAGAAATTACCATCGCTTGAGAAAAGATATTCCAGCAGTGGCTAATGTTTGGTACTATCTACTAACATCTGTTAACAACTTGCAAACACTCGGTGAAGAATATGCTGGCGTAATTCGTATTAACAAAGAAAACAAACTACCTGGACAAGCGGTAAGATTAAAAATCCATTTATTTATTAATTTGTTTTCATCATACAGAGATGTTCATAAATTGAAGCATGAACGCGAAATAAAATTCAAAGAGCAAACAACTGAAGTCTAAACAACAAAAAATAGGGTCAAGGGCACTACAAAGTAAAAACAAAAAAAAAATTAAAAATCAACATACCTTATTTGGCTGAAGGACCTCAATCAATGGCCTTTTGAGATTTACTTAGTAAACATATTTTTTTATTAATTTATTTTAAATTACCCCTCTTTCAAAAACGAAAAGTTTCTATAAATTTAATAAAAACCGAAATATGAATTTTATGAAAGTTAAAAAGTTTCGGTGGGGGTTCTTTCATTTATAAAAAATGATTTTTCCGAATAATCCGAACTTGATTGAACTTTTTGTTTTTGCCCACAAAGTACAGTGTATCGCAGGATAAATTGACCCCCCCTTTTTCTCGGTTATTTCAAGGTTATTGGAAAATTTAAAAAACTTATTTTATGTAACTCGTTATGAATTTTTTAATTCTTAATTAATGCAAAATAAGGTGCTTAATAATTTATACTACATTTAGGGGACGAAGTAATTTTTTTAAAGGATTAATTTTTTTAAAAATCATTTTCAAATCTTATTTAGCACCTATTTGTAAAATTTGGTGCAGTAAAACGATAACTTTACTTTCAGTTGCAGTTATCTTGGTTGATTTTATATGTAGGAGGTGAAGCGCTCTTCGATAAACTTTTAAAAGCCCTTTCCTTAAAAATTTCAAAATCAAAAACACTGTCGCAACAAGCCAAAAGGGATATCCCAAGAATAATTGATTTTATATTAGAGCACAAACAAACATTAAGAAAGATTCATCATTCTCTGTTTTACATAGATGGAAAATATTACAACATTTGCAATAGATCAACTTCCATAAAATATGTAAGTTTATATTGAACTTAAATTTTTCTATTTGCTTAAAATTTCATTTAAGGTACTTTTACGAAAATGGTTTAAAGATGACAGCTTTACACAAACATTTAGACTTCTTGGAAATGTGTCGCTATTTTATATTCTCTACTCTTTTATTGAAGAATTATGGATAAAATCGAAAAGTGACAAACCTAAAAGAAATACAACAGTGGATGGTTACTCTGACAACGAAAGTACTAACAAATCGACCAAAATATGCATAATTTGTAGTGAAGTTAGATCGAACGCTGCAGTAACACCATGCGGACATATATTTTGTTGGAATTGCATTTTTGACTCCTTGACATATCAAAATAGTTGTCCTCTTTGCAGAGAAAATGTTCCACCAAATAGGGTCGTTTTACTACAAAATTATCCATAGGCACAATATGTTATACATACAAATATTACACATTAAAAAAAAAGGTATAACTTATTAGATGGGGACAATGGGGTAAGTCGCTTATCTGTTTTTATTAACTATTTTTATTAAATTGTTTATTGTTATTTTAGTATTATTATTTATTACGCGCTTAAACCCCATACAAAATTTAGGTGTCACAAGTTTTCATACAGGGTGTCTGCGTTTAGTTTGTTATGGCAAATAGCTGGGAAAAATTCAAGATATTCTGTTTAAATTATTTTTCGAAAAAGTGCCTTACTTCGGAAATAATGGACTTTAAGCAGGTTGACTAAAAACACGAAATCTTAAATATTTACCAGATGTTTTGTCCAACCATCCTAAAATTAGTACAATCAATAAAGGTAGTAAACGCGGTAATTTAAAACCCATTTTAAAATTTGGGGCCCCTTTTAAAATTGGTTTACCACTGGTAGTGTAAATAAAAACTGCATGTTAATTCTTTACCTTTAAGAATTTTGTTTATTTTTTGGAATACCCCAATTCAAGTCTAAACTTTTTTTATACCTGAAATTTTTGAGAAACTTTACCGTTTTTGAATAAACTTCCAAAAACTCTCTTAATGTACCTCATATTTTGCATTTATCTTGGCAAAAAATATACTACAATTTAGTGACAGTGGTCAGTGACACAGAAATTTTCAAAAGAAAATCTAGAGTGCCTGGAAGAATTGACAGTTATTGTCGCCTTATAGAGTGGCGACATGCATCATTCCTTCTCTGTCATACAGATTATGTCATCAATTGTGATTGTAAGTTGTAATTGTTGTCACTTTGGCTATAAACCATCTAGCAACAACAATAAATAGAATTACAAAATTGTTAGAAACAAAAAAGTTACGAAAATTTTAAAACGGTCGTTTGTATTGCCGTTAATTGATTACATCAATTTCATTATGGTTTAACATTTGTAAGATATTTACGATTAAACCTTTTTGGTGTACTAGACAAAAAGTTCATAGTATTTAAACGGTGTGCCCCCTAGCCAGCTCATGTCAAGGGATCTCTGTTTGGCTTTTTGACCTCTATCTACCCTTTTAAAAGATGAACTCGTTTTGGGGACAGTCTGTATTGATAAGTAAATTGCGCAATTTTTATTTAATTAATTGTCTGTTAAATAGAGAGCGAATTGGGAAGAACTATCAACATTAAAATAAAATAAAAAAATATCTTTTTTGAGTTAAACTCAAAAGGCCATTGACCGAGGTCCTTCAGCCAACAATCAACATTAATTTGCAAGAAAAAAAATGTTAATCTCTTAAATTGAAAATAAAACTAAGAGCTTATTTTTATAAATTTTTAATAAAAGTATAGAAATAATAAACAATATACAGCTTTAAACCACCGTCTTTTTGCAGGATATTTTCTTATTAAATTACATATATTTTTTTTTAATCTAATATATTGGCACACAATTGGTACTTAACTACTTAATAATAAGAATTTAGAGATCGATTAGAATGATACGCACCAAATTATCAAAAAATCATTTTTTTTATACATAGAAGGTTTACTTTGTTGACACTTTCTAATAATTTTATTTGGTACTACCTCGGAAACGACTAATACTAAACATTAATACTATTCCAGTCTCGTACATGATTATTCACATAATGCAAATCTTCCTTTGAAGAGCCATCCCCTCGCCTTTGCACACTGGGTGGTGTCATTTTTTTGGTCGGTTTTATAGGAAAATTAACATAATTGTTAATATTTGTTGGAATTAGGTCATTTTTTTGGGTGTCATTCGATGTAACTTGAAAATTATTTAGTTTTTGTGAAAGAAGATATTCGGGATTTGTGAAACCTGGAATTACACATGTAGGAGAATTTTCACTCTTTGAAGATGCTCCTGAGTTCATTTCATCTGGTCTATCATTTCGAATTAACATTGGTAGTAATTCGTGTCCACTGTCGTCTAGTGAATCCGGGTGTTTGCTCTTTTTATTTCCATTAGTTGGAAAATCAAAAACTACACCTGTAATAAACGATTTTAATTATTTTTGGGGCAAACTTATAGATTAAAAACAAAGTAAAACTATTATGAGTGAACCTACCACTATCATTTAGCCTTGGACTGAAAATTGTGGCACTATTCATGCAAAGGTATCCCCCCGGGGGAGAATCTGCTGGTGCACTAGGAGGTAGACATTCTAGTTCGTTAAGATATGGTTGGGGCGATGACAAGTTTTCAAAAGTGGGAGGGCTCATCATGGCGAGGTAATCCTCCTCATCGGCCAAACGTTGAGTGTTCATGGCCAAGTAGGGGTCATTTAAGTCAATATAATGCTACAAACAAAAAAAAGGGCAATCAGATTTCCAGAATAGTAGATTATTTGATAAGAGTATAATGGCGAATTAATTATTTTTTCGAATATAGCCCATTTAATTTTACAAAAATTGAAATGAAAACAACAATGTCCATAAGTCAAGAATCTACCGTGTGTCCCGCAAAAAGCGCACGAGCTCATAACTTTCTACGTATACTTTCTACAAAACTGAAAGTTTAGCAGTTTTCTAAGAAGACTTTTAGCCTTCTTTTACATGCATTTACAAAAATCTATGCTTTCCGGTTTAAGCGGAAGTGACATTAATTTTGTATTTTTAAAGGGAACATCCTATATATTTTGACGTTTTTAGGAACATTCTTTTAATAAGAATACATTCGTTTTTAAAAAAATAAGTATTACCAATATTAACGATTCTATAGCACTTTGAAAATGAGCTAATTTGGTCCCACAAAGAACGCTGCAATCTATGCTTCAGGACTCTATGACTAAGATAGACGATTATGATGAAATTAGATGATTTTCATAGAGCTATAGAATCGTTAATATTATTGATACATCATTTTTTTTTAAATGATTGTATTCTTATTAAAAAAATGTTCCTAAAAATGTCAAAATATTTAAAAATACAAAATTAATGTCATTTCCGCTTAAACCGGAAGTCATACATTTTTGTAAATGCATGTAAAAGAAGGCTAAAAGTCTTTTTAGATATCTGCGAAAATTTCAGTTTTGTGGAAACTATACGTAGAACGTTATGAGCTCGTGCGCTTTTTGCGGGACACACGGTATATGAGTTGCCGAACTTATGTAAATTTGTTCGCATTTTCCTCAACGAATATATGATGTTTTTTTTTAATAGTTTTCTTGTGGTCCCTGAGAATGCCACGTACAATTGAGTTTATGCCCCAATTTTTGAACACCCTGTGTATGGATTATAAAATATCATTACGCGTACCTTTCTAATAGTGTCTTCAAGCATTGACCCTATTTTTTCTGCTAATTTTGCGAACGTTGGACGAGCTATAGGTTTGCAATTCCAGCAATTTAACATCATGTTGTGGATTTCTTTAGTAGCAAAATCTGGGCAATTCATGCGGTATCCATCTACAAGTTTAAGATATAGATGTTCATTAGCTTCCATTCCTGGATAAGGTGTTCTTGCTAGAGAAAAGAATTCCCAAAGAACAATTCCATATGACCAAACATCCGATTGACTTGAGAAAATTCTGTCTCGGATAGATTCTATTGCCATCCATTTGAACGGCAGTGGACCCTAAAAATGAATTTATATGTTATAGAAGACAAAAATATTTTAGGTTCGCTATTATTTAACTAATATGGGAATTATTATTTTATTTGAAAAATTTAGGTTGTTGCGCTAACGTCGAGTCGTTCTTTGATATTCGCTTAAAATGTTGCGACCTCTACTTACGTCACTATTTTTCTTGTAATTATCACTCTTGTAAATACTTTTGGCCAATCCAAAATCACAAATTTTGACAATATTATCGTCCGTTAAGAGAATATTTCTAGCAGCTAGATCTCCGTGCATCACCTAAAAAAATATACATTTAATTCTTTATTAAACTACTGACAACACTTTAAACTTGGTATTTTTTAATTTGATTTAAAAAAAATGTATCGATTAAAATATTTTCAATTTAAACCACTGCTTTATGATTTGTATTTCTAACAATGCCAATAACACTTTAATTTTTTCATTCTGTCATAATAGCATGTATAGTCCTTAAGTAATTTTTAATTTAACACACTGTATATCACATAATACATAGTAGCAATCCAGAAACTTGTAATTAAGAGTAATTAAAGGTGAATACATACTCTTCGTGAGGATAGATAATCCATTCCTCTTGCTACTTGAAAAGCCCAAGCTAATAAATCTTTGGTACAAATTGGCTTCACCGTTCCTTTATAATCAGATCTATAATTTGATCTCCATTCTGGTTGAATACTATTATTACTTAATACCATGTTATCTTCTCCTAAAAATAATAAATATAATATATAAAAAAAGTTAAGAACACAATTAATGTAGTTTGCTCCTGCTCTACGGTCCTTTTGCTAAAATCTCCACAGTGGATCAAAATAATAGTCTGCTGCTATGGTTTGCTTTTTATGAATCGTTAAAACAAAGGTACTAACCTTGTAAAGATTCTTGTGTTGTACTTATTAGAGTTGAGTCTGTTTGAGCTCCATATTCACTCTCTGCTTTGTAAGAATCGAATTTTTTTGGACCATTACTATTAAAAAATGGATTGTATTTCATGTATGATGGCGAAGGACTAAAGAGAAGAAGATTGTTAGTATGGTACTACATATGAGATTATTATAAATTGAACATTTAAGTTTTAGTACAAGTTAAAGTACGATTATTTTTTACGAGAACCATCATTTTATTGGTGTTGGGTAATAAAAAACATTCCCGTGACCCAAGGTCTCTAAATGTATATACATTTAGAGACTTCGCCCAAATGTTAGATAATGTTAAAAAAATTCGAAATGATTTTACCTTTTGGTACTCGCAACCGAGTAAGTTCGTTCCAAAACTTCTTGACCTATTGTGTAATCAATTAACCTAGTTTTTGGATCTATTTGATCAATATAATTATCTCGATGTCGGTAAAGATAATTGTGCAAATTTCCATATTTACAATATTCCACTATAACAAATAATTCTCCTGAAAAATAAAGTGTTTATTAAAAAATGCATAAAAAAAGTAAAAAAAAAAACAGATATGTCGGAACTCTTATCTATGAATTAACATTTAATTTATGAAATTTACGACAGCTCATTGGTATATTTAACATAATCAATGATAAACTTTAATGTCAAATCCAAATACTTCCCCAAATTAAGAATTAATTTGGGGAAGTTCATTTGTTATTAGTTATTTACTAATTTTTTTAATAAATAGTTCCCGATCCCAAGATTAAAAATTTTAACGCAACACCAGTTTTATTTGCACTTACTTTTTGCAACATTTTTGGTACAGGCTCCCAGCAAATTGACTACATTTACATGTTTTCCTAAATGGCACATTATTTTTAATTCGGAAGCTAAAGCTTTTATGTAGGTGTCTTCTGCATTCTTTTTGACCATTTTCACCGCTACAATGGTTTTTTCTTCATCTTCTAAGATGTTATATGCTTCTGCCTTCATCACTACACCGAAAGCGCCTGCCCCCAATTGCTTACCTAGAAATTCAAAACAAAGTCTTTAATTTTTTTCTTTAAACTGCAGACACATCTAAATAAACAATTACCATAAAATCAGGATACTAACCAAGCTTTAGATTATTAATGGGGAATTCAAATTTCTTATCATAAGGTAGAAGTTCAGCTTGGTCGTCAATGCACAAATCAGGATTAATATTTTCAAACGCTCCTTTTTCGAAATTGGCCAATCCGGCTTGTTTGAGTTTTTTCTGTTCTTTCTGCAATTTTTATAATTATAATTTACCCTAAACATTAATGGTTTGTTTTTTTTTTCCAAGTATTTTTACATTCTTTTCAAAAGAGTTTGGTTTTAATTTAATATAAAATTTATTTACCTTTGCTTTTCGAAGTAAATACAAGAAAATACAAATTGCAACAACAAATAGAAACGCGAGTGTAAAAACAATGTAATAATAATACATTAGAATCCCAGGTTTGTCTGCAAAAAAGATATTAAAATTACTAATTAGAAAATTTAACTAACGTGCGCTCCACAAAATTTCACCTCGACCCTTGCCATAAAATCAAAAAACTTTTTAAACTTAGGTCTTTGATTGTTTGTTTGAAGGTCAAAAAAGATGATAACATCAAAAAGGGCATTAGTAGTAACTAGAGTGCCTTGGTTTTGACAGATATTGTCGCTTTATAGAGTGGCGCCATGCATCATTCCATCTCTGTCATACAGATTCTGTCATCAACGTAATAGCCAAAGTGACAACAATTACAATAATGGTTGACAGAGATGGAATGATGGTTGGCAGATGCATGGCGTCACTCCATAGAGCGACAATATCTGTCAAAATCAAGGCACTCTAGTGGTAACTATCACAGACCTACGGAAAAGCAGTTTTTGGTTTTCATGGCAAGAGTCGAAATTAAATTTTGTGGATCGCACGTTGTAAGGTTTTGCAGGAATAATTTCTACTTGTTTAAGTACCTACTTTTAAATGACACGTATGTTTCAACAGAATTTCTATCGAGACGATTTAAGCCTTCGCAAATGTAAGATCCCTCATCCTTCAGGTCTGTACTTAAAAATGTTAATTTCCTATTATCATCGGCAAGAAAAATTCTATCTTCTGTAGGAACAAAAACTTCGCCATTCTGAAATATTATGAAATATATAAAAAACGGTTTTTTTAAAACCCTTTTTACATTTCTGTGGTAGGGAGGCAAAACGGGATAAGAATATTTGACATTTAAAAAAATATGTTTTTCAGACACCGAATTTTAATAGAAACATATTTTTTCAGCTAGCTTCTCACTATTGCATTAATATTGTTTAATATTTGCAAGAAAATCATTTTTAGAGTGACATGTACAAATGACAGTTTTATACTTATCCCCTTTTGCCTATTTACCACAGATTTGACAAAAATTTGCATACCTTGTACCAAGTTATTGTAGGCTTAGGTAGTCCATCAAAATCGCAAAATAATTCGAATTTTTCTGGAAAATTTAGCTCAATTTTTGGAACTAATGTAGTGTTTATTAAAATGGGCGAAAAGGCATCTAAAAAATAAAATAAATGTTACTTGTTAAGTAGCTGAAAATGGTCAGTCTCTCAGTAATAATTTTTTTTAAAACCGTACCTTTTACATTTAAGAATAAATTTTGAAAAACAGAACCTCCATTAATTCTGTAGGCTTTACATGAGTAATATCCTTCATCTTCTCTTTGGCTATTTTCAACGGTAATTGTTGCTCGATTAGAATATTTTGTGTTGCTTCTGGTGGATGAGATCCCTTTAAAAACAGTAAACATTCAAAAATCCTTTATGGTTAATAGGATAAAACAGGGTGTCCCATTTGCGATACAAAGTAAGGGGTACACCTATTTCCAAAACTGATAAAAAAAACTGATTGCATCTAAAATGGGACACCTGTATATACGGTTTCTCGAAAAATAAATATTTTTACAACTTGTGGTCAAATATCCTTTGTTACTATACTTATGTTTTTTAAAATATTATAAAAACCTTGTGTAAAACTTACTTTCATTTTTTGGGATAGCATCACCATTATAAATCCATGTTATATTGGGATGGTAATTAAAAACAGAAACACCACATTTTAATGTTAATTGTTCTCCTTCAGCAATTGTAGCATTTTCTCCATTGATGACTAGAGTTGTATCCATGTCAAATATACCAAAACCATTTGGAACATCTAAAAAAAAACAGAGCAACGTTTTAAAAATATGTGGCTTTGTAAACTTCACTTTTTAAAAACAAACAAGAAATGGGTTAGATCAGTTAGAAGATACTCTTTGTAAAGGTTTTTCAGGTGTTGAAACGAAATAAACATTTAGTTTGTTTGTTTTATATAGGTTTATTATTTTCATAAAGAATAAACACCAAAATGTAAGTTTTAATACAGATAACGCCATCTAGCGCCGCGCTCGCCACTTTACGTTGCAGAGACCTTTTTGTCCTGTTTTACAGTTTACTGTTTACGGCATAAATGATCTCTTTATTTTATGCTTTTGCGCGGCAATATTATATTACACCTAAAGTTTTTTTCTTATAGGTTTTTTAATTACAATATTTGCGCTGTTAAAGAAATTGCGACTCACGTCATTTCTTTTGCGTAGTCGGTCTTGCCAGCCTCTTCCAGCCATTTTATTTTATTAATGTGATATTAAATCGACCCATGAGTTAAAGATTTTGAATAGTGTTTTTACTTGGATGGTTAATTCACTAAGTTAATATTATAATTTGGCTAAATCTATTAAACATTATAAAAAGACAACGAGATTTATTTTAACGTTGAGAAAGACCCATACCCCCTGAGATATTTTAAACAAGAAAATTGTCTTGTTACAGTGTTATAAAGTATACATTTCATAAAACACTCTTTGCAGTCTGTTGCAAGAAAAATGCCCTATTTTATTATAAATAGTTCGAATTCGATTTTTTTCTAACGGGTGGGGTCATAAACAATTGTTAACTGCATATTGATAGATACAAGTAGAGTTTTTAATTTCATGAAGAATACTTTTTTATAAGATTAATATTAACCGAAAGACATATCAATTTTTTTTTAACTTTCCTATTTATTGTTTGATTTATTCCAAAAACAAAAGGTCTTGTCGCCTAAATAAAATTGATTTTTGTTTGGAATTTCAAGTCGCAGTGAATCGATCAAAAGGTTCTTAAGTTATTATTGTAAAAAGTTTCGTTGCAGACAGACGAACAAAAAATAAAAGTCTTAATAAGTCGTAAAATGATTTTAGAGCACCAAACGTAATATATCTTTGAGCCTTGTCTGCAAAAAGTATAATAATACGTATTAAAATAATTAATTACCAGATATGTAGTAAGACATCATTTTTTCATCAGATCCTTCAAAGTTTGTGGCTGAACACTTAATTATTCCAGAAGTGTTTGAATTTAATTTTACGGTTGAAATATAATTTAAACCACTTTGCTGAGTTTCAAAATCAGGAATCTAAAAAAACAATGTTAAACAAAAAATGCACTGTGTGTGTTTTTCCGAATCCTTTTTTGTCCATAAAACTTACCATGGTAAAATTGCAAGTAAAATCCAAACACGCTTTGTAAAACCAACTTATTTCAGGGGCAGGGTTTGCGGTTACATTGCAAGTGACATTTTCATTTCTATCAAGAAGAAAATATTGTTCTTTTGCCAAATTAACTGTTGCAGGTGCTACAAAGAAATTGATTCAATAATTTGTTTCATTGCGAATACGCATCGCTGTATTAGGAGAACGAAAGTTATTTTCCCCAATTTTTAATATATCCTAATGGATAGATAACAAGAATAAAAATATTTATGGACAGGAACTTTTTGCACAAAATAAATAAATCAAAGACACAGGAAGAGTTGTTAAGTAATGAATTACATTTTATACTTTTTGTAAGCACAAGGGATAAGAATTTATTTTTAATCCAAAACAATACTTCATAATTATTAAAAACTCACCAATAACATTTAACGATAAGACAATTTTTTCTCTTTCAAACCCATTATCAGCATACAATGTAAAATTTCCATGGTCATTTTGAGTTATGTTGTTAATTTTTAAAAATGCCCCTTTAGTAGTTACACTAATATCGTATTTTTTTCCTCCATAGATTCTTTCGTTGTTATTGTTTAACCAATGCAATTTTGGTTGGGGATGACCATCAACATCGATAGTCCATTGAACTGATTCGGCACCAATCATTTCAGTGATTTCATGAATATTATTTTCCTCTGACAAATTTATAAAATGATGTCCTTTGTCTAAAACATTTTACTTCATAAGGACATTTCATATCCAAAAGAAAAGTGCTTTGTTACAGCCGATTACAGTTTAAATCTCTTTGTCTGAGATATGTATGAGAATGTATTTTATTCACAATCATGCCAGTAAATACTAACTAAATGTAGGTAAATTACCTACCGTAAATTACAACATTGATCTCATTGCTGGAATTATGCCCCTGATAATCTATAACTTCACATCTATAAGTTCCTGCATCATTCAAGGAAATATTCCTGATGGTAATATTGTCGTATTTAAAATCCACGTTATCTTTGTCGTGATGTAATTTTGTTTGAAACACTCTGGCATCCTTAAAAAGATAAATTAATAAGTAAAGGAGTCTTTAATTTTCTGCTGTTTATGTTTACATCAATACTGGCACCCGGTAAACTCCATTGCATTGACATGGTAACTGGAGTACGAATCCTGCATGTCAGGTTCAATTCCTGTCCAACTTCGTGATGAACTGGATTGGTGTCAGTTATTTCCGGTTTTGCTAACCCGCTCATGGCTTCTACACATTATTAAAAATAAAAACATTAGAATCTTAAATGCTACTAAGCAAAACAATGTTAAATTCTAACTTTAAACAGTTTTTCAATTGTAGGATCGTACAAAATCATGGTTGTTGTTGATTCTTAGCCTTGATGTTTAGTGCATATAAGTATTATTCCTTTTTAATTAATGTGTGTAAATCCAAACTACTGCTTAAAGTTAGAATAAAAAATGTCATGGTTATTAACAGAAGATAAACATGAACAAATATGATCGATAAATAGTTCAACCCGTATTTAACCCATTCATGAGTGCTACTTAATCCGAAACTGGAGCATATGTAATAAAAAAAATAGGTCTAATTAAATTAATGGGCCATATTCGTAAAAGAATTGGTTGGGGTATCCAATCATATATGTCATACCACCCGTCGTTGTTTCAGGAGATCTTTAATTATTTATCGAAAATATTTTATAAGCAGCCACAAAAAGTACACATATTGGAAGAAATAATAGATGTTAGCATATTTATACATAATATTAAAGACATAAAATTATTAGAGAAGCCAACACCAAAATTTAATAGCTTCAACAAAAACTACGAAGAAAAAAGCTTGCATTAAAGTACCTACACCAAAAATTCTCTACCCCGTTTATTTTTTTGTTTACTTACGAAAAAAAAGATAATATGTTATTTCATATTTAGTTTCATTGTATACGTAAGTACACTCATAGTATCCCTGCTGATTTAGGTGAGTTAAAATGAATTTAAATCCTATTTTAGGGTCATAGTCATAATCCTGTAAGAGAAAATTAATTAAAAAATATGATAGGACAAAGAAAATGGGAATTTTTTGTACAAGAGGCTAAACTTTTACACAATTTTACAACAAAAACTTTTATTTGGTTTTCGGTAAGCAAAATTTTACAACAAGTCATTAACAGTTCCGCCGATTGGCAATCGTTAGCAATAAATAATTTCAAAGTCTTGTGTTTTGTCACATTTTTCGTATGTCCCACCATATCAAAAGTAAAAGAAGAATGAAACCTACTTTCAACTTCTAGAACAAAGTTGGAATTCTGATATTTGTCCATAAAAAAGAAGTGGCAAAAAATCACAACGTGGTCGACCATTAGGGTTCTATTGGTGATGTAGCCAAATTTTGGTGAAAAGTCCGTCAAAGTGTTGTCTTCCGGGTCCAGGATGCCCACTTGCACCTGTACAGGCTGTTTATATTTGGTCAAAACTTTGAAATTGTTAGTACTCAGGCAATCTATAATTTTTATCTTTTGATTTAATTAATATTTACAAATCAAAAGAATAAAGGTATTCAAAAAGAAATATAAAAAGCGTTTATACATATGTACAATTTTACAAATACAGTGTCACCATATTTGTGGAGATTGTTTATCTTCATAAGATAAAATGGTTACAAGTCGAATTTGCAAAAAAATATTTTACACATAAAACCGCCAAAGGAAGCCGGTTTTATGATGCTTGAAAACGCTGGTTTTCTTGGAGAAACTTCATAAGCTCCTTTTTGGGCACTCAATAATAATGTTATACCGATGGTCTGTATGTACTTGTCTGTGATAATAGTCAAACGAACGCGTAATAAATGTAATTTTTAATTTCCATTCGATTGGTATTAGGTGTTAGAAATATTTATGTTTCAATATTTCTGGGTATTATGAATAGACTGTACAAATGATTATTTGTATACGTTGGGTGTTACTGATATTTATGAGGGTAGAGGACAGAAAGGTGCAGGGTATGTGACCACTTGAGAACAGAGACCGATAGGAAAATATTAAGAATAAGTAAAGGAACTTCTTGGTGTGTATTGAAAGAAGGAAGACGTATATGAGCTCGGGGTGTGGTTGGGTGGTTAAAACGAGCTTAATTATGTATTTGCACTAATTGTTAATGAGTTAAATCGTAGTTAAAGGTCGTGCTTATATAGGCTTTTCTTAAACTAATTACTGAACTTTTTCCAAATGATTTTCTGACATTTTAATTAATTTTTAATTGCACGCAGCTAACTTCTTTCCTAAACTTTTTGTGTTATTTTTTTAAATACAATTTAATTTTTTTAATTATAATAAAACAAGTGGTTACAAATTCGCACAAAAATTTTTGTTTATTTGCTAAAAATATATATTTTTGCTTTTTTTCAAAATAGCTGCAATGTCGGAAATAAAAAAAAATATTTAAAAAATGGCAACAATTTGGGATGAACACCTAAAAATCTGGTATTTTAAGCAAAGCGTTTTTAGGTCAAAGTGTAAGTTTTTTTACACAGGGTGTTCAACGAAAGAAATATTCTAAAAAGGTATACCGTTCTAGAAATACAACCCTTTAAGCGGGGTTGACGAAAATAACTTAATCGTAAATATTTCAAAACTGGTTTGTCGAACCACAATGATATTTGCACAATCTGAATCCATAAGGGTAAAATAACAACAGTTATTTGAAAGCAATTTTGCCATTTGGGACCTTTCTCAAAATAGGGTAACCACCAGTATGGTGTTTATAAAAATTGCCAATAAGTTTTTACCCTTAACCCTTTTGTATTTTTTTTACCTGGACAGATTTAAGAAAAAGCTTTCGTGTCATTCAAAATTTCTAATAAAACTGTACCATTTTAAAATAAATATTTCTGGAACGGTATACCTTTTTAAAATATTTCTTCCATATCCTATTTTCAATATAAAAAATGCAAATCAAACGCGTGGGGCACCCATGTTCTACAAATTATTTATTATCACATATTAGTTTTACCGTTATTTTAAAACAACCTGTTTTTTTTTAATTTCAGTTAAATGCATTCCTAAGTCTGTAGCCCAAATAGAATGTTTTTTTACAAAGAACTTACCTCTGGTCCTTGAAACATGGTGAGATTAACTTGAACTTCTGGAAATGTAGGTCTACACGGAATAACAGCAACATCATATTGAGTGACAAGAAGCGAGTTTGTTTCGACATCTTCCTCAGCGACGGCTAAATGCTCCAAATCTAAAATTTACAAATAGAAAAAAGGGTGATCAATATTTTAAGCAATTTTCAATTATTTTATAATGGTTTATTAAAACTAAAGAATGTAGTTTGGAAAACTACAAAAATATGGCTACAAACGTATTATGGTTTCGTTTAAATCAATTATTTCTTTGAGTCGAAAATCTAACGTCAAAAAACTAATGACGATTTTTGTCAGTGAGATTGTCCACACAAAGAAATAACCGATTTAAATGAAACCATAATACTTTTGTAGCCCAATTTTTGTAGTTTTCAAAACTACAAATATAAGTAGTAGAATTGACGGGAGCTCAACGGAGATGACTTATACGAGCTATTAGGAGCACAGATTAGATGATCTGTGAATTTGAATGTATAGCCTTAAAAATATCAATCTTCGATTTAAAAAAAAATACTATTTTGTGTAATAAGTTATAATATTTTTTTGTTGGTGAAATCATACCTTTAACGTACAAGTAGACATAATTTTTTAATCTTTTGTACAAATTTTCATTTTGAGGAGTAATTTTGATTGGTTCCTTTCCCTTTTCGTGGCAATAGTAAAATCCAGTAAAAGGAAACGAAGCGTCGGTGATGAATATTCTTGATGCATACTTAAACTTTGGATTTGTTGATTCTTCATCAAAGACGCTAACTGTGGTAATATTTTTGTACTCTTCCTAAAACAAAAAAATGACATTAATCATTTGTTTTTTTTTAATTAAAATTTAAGTAACTTTAAAAATAACTTACGGAAACTGTAGGAACGGTCCAATCTAAGGGAGAGTTTCCTTGGCATAAAAATGTATAGTTTCCTCCTGCTTCTACAATATGTTCGGCCCGAGATCTGTCAATTTGTGGTGTAGATTCACAGGATACGTCTAAAAAAATTATTATTATTATAGTTTGTCGGTTTATTTTTGAGTAAATAGAGATAAACATAAACAATTAGAGGTATTTTAAACTTTTCCTAAGTTTGTAATAAAGCTATTTCCGAGATATGCTTCTTTGCATCGGCATTTAAGCGTGAAAAATTATTAAAATTATTTTTTTCCTAAAACGCCAAAAAAGCATCACTTTTCTGAACTATAACACAGAGTTTTACTTTCAGTGCCTAGGCAGTAAAAGTAACTTTTACTGTCGCAACCAAAACAATTTTTTTAAATCGCCAAAAAAACATTACTTTCATGACGTTTACTATGAAAAAAATAAAAGTGAACTAAAATAAGTAAATTAAATTTATTATAAAACCATTGTATTTAGACGTTTTAAGAAAAAGTTGCATTTTACTTTAACTCCTAGTACTAAAATCTACTATTTAATCTTAGCAAAGTTGACATCAGTGCAAACAGAATTTTTTTTTCTTTTCATTTTGGTTGTTTTATACTTTTTAGGTAGAGTCTACAAAATAATATCAAGAGCGGGTTAGATCAGTGAGTGGGATAGATCATAAAAAGTTACACTTCGCAAATAGGTCTTTTTTATGACTAGTTTTTTATTGTTATATTATAATTGTTACACATTCTACATAATACTCTTCACAGTAGACGATTAAAAAGGTGCATGTTTTAACCGCATTTTTTTATAAACGGATGGGGATACATAATAATAGTAACGATTTTAGAGGAGGTCCGACCAAATGCAATATACTTTTCGACTTTGTATGCGAAGAGTATAATAACAATTTTGTAACATGATTATTATTTAGTTTTCTTTTGTCTGATTTTTAAACGTTTAATTCTTTAATAATACATTTATATGAATAAGGATGTTTTCTAAGTTATCAAAACAAATGTAGGTTTGTATTTCCGGCTAATAGAGTTTGAAACTATACAACGACTTTTTCTCGTTACGTGATATTTGATTTAATTTTTTTATTTTAATTTTGACTTTGAGTTTTCTAAGGCAGAAAATTATTTAGGCACTTGTGTCTTTTATTACTAACAATCTATTTTTTCACATAAGAACATATTTTTTTAGGCCTGTTATTAATTTTAATTGATCTGAGCCAAGAGGGAAACAAGATAAATCAAAAATATTTACAAAAGGGAAATAAGTTTTAATGTTTTATTTTTAAATAATTTTTGTAAAAACCAAGTAACTCTGTAATATGAAATAGTTTGTGGTAAAAAAGCAGACATCGTTGTCGTAAAACTATTAGATTTCCTTAAAAAGTGTATCCATTAGTGGATGGTCGGTGACATTGGTGTTCATTCTTAAAATTAATAAAAATAGAAGATAATAGTTTGTCAACTTAAAATCGGGTCCTAAGAAGTTAAAACCAACAGACAAGAAATGTTGGTATTGGATTATGAGTCAGACCATGTAGTTCGAAATACCATCGTTTGTAATGGTGTAACTTAAGCTACGGTACTACATGAGTAAGACTTAGTTTTAAGCGGTTGGATGGAGGGTAAACGATAATGTATCAATTATGATTCTTGTTAAATGACCTCAACTTCTAATGGAACGGTGACTCACTTGATAATATTCTTATTCTTGTAAAAACTCTTAAAAGGCCCCAAAAAAAAAAACTTTCTAATATAACAAATCAAAAAATACATAAGATATGTAAAAGATCTCATGCTTAATGGTCACTTTGTAAAATGTCCATAATGTTCTTCGAACTTGAAACACCTTGTAATAATTTAATGGTTTAAGGTCATCTAGTCATCTATGTCTTACATTACGTACATTTCAAATTTTGAAGCTACAAATTTATTTTAAATAAGATCAGCTATCAGCTAACTAAAAGCAAATTTCATCGATTTAACTTTACGTTAACTAACCGAGCCGGGTTAAAATAGCTATTAAGACATCAAAGGCGTTATAGACCAAATAACGCCCCAGGGCGACACTTCACAGTGTATATTTTAAGTGCCGTGGGCTTTAGTGATCATAACGCCCGTGGTGTCTTTAGAGATTTATGTCCTATCGATTTTCTATAAAAAAAATTGGTATTTTTTTGAGTTTATGACCGCCTATTGAGTTTTATTTGATAACCAGCCATTTTTAATATGGTTTTATTAAAATTAGATTAATAAAGAAGTAATGAGGAAAATTGTCTCGACACAAATAATAAAAAAGTTTTGCGAGCCATCTAAAAAAATATCCATAAAAAAATGGGTATTTTTCTAAATTTATGGGCTCCTGTAGAGTTAATGTCGATATCGAGCCATTTTTTACATGGTTTTATTAAAAGTAAATTAATAAAGTAAGTAAAGAGTAATTAGGTATAATTGAATTGTTTCGACATTAATAGTTATCCCTCGAGTTATCCATTAAAAAAAAAGAAGGCGCGTGCACATTAGCACTAGTTTTCAAATTTTGTGGACAACAATCTGTGGACTACATTACACCCGTTTAATTTCAATTGATTTTTAATATTTATATTTTAAAAAGATAGATAATAGTTTACGAATGATCTGTACATACAGGGTGTACAAAAATTGACCCATGAATGCGATGATTCACGAACATTTTGTATTAATTTAATATTTAATTAAATTGATTATACAGTAAGAGGCAAAAGTCCCCCCCCCCCTGGCCTTAACTTTTGAATTGATATTGATTTCCAAAAATGTTAAGGTTAATTTACACAAAAAAAACTATTATTAAAAAATAGTAATCCCCAGATGGGGGGACTATGAACCTAGTTTTCTTTAATGTAAAGAGGGGTCAAGTGACCCCTCATTTGAAAGGGATTTATATTTCTAACACAATGGTGTTTACCAATTTAAGATATATTTATTATTTTTTTGGCTAGGAGCTTCTCAATAAAAAGAACGATTTACTTAATAAATGCAACAGTGGAAAAATAAAACTATTTAAAATTAGGTAAGGGTGCATGTTTTTCTTTAATTAAAAAAAATATGTAATATTTTTTTGTTAAAATGTGTTATACCCTGTGTCGCAACATAAAATACAAAAAAACAAAACCTTATATGCTTCTAAATAATTTTTTTTTAATTAATTATATTTTTTAATTCTATTTTACTTTGTTTTTTTTTGAAAAAAAAAATAATTTTGGTAGGTTATTTTAAAACATTTGTTATAGAACATACTAACAAAAAAAAATTATAAATATTTTTAAATAAAAAGAAAACATACACCTACTTACGTTGGTCTTTTATTGTTGCATTTATTACGTAAAACAGGATTTTTGTGCTTTATTTTAAAACGCACAGTACAGTAGAACTACTGAATCAATCTAAAATTCTTAAACGTCATTGTCTTGGAAATAAATATAGCTTTCAAATGAGGGGTCACTTGACCCCTCTTTACATTTAAAAAAATTAAGTAGATAGTCCCCCTATGTGGGGGTTATTATTTTTTGAAAAACCAATTTCGTCAAAAGCCAATTTTTTTAGTGCTAATTTGTCAAGAATTTTTTTTAAATCAATATCTGAAACCGTTCAAAAGTTAAGGTGGGGGGGGGGCGGACTTTTGCCTCGCACTGTAAAAATGTGATTCGACCATTTAAAAAATAAACAAATAGTGGAGTGGTTTGAGACTGTAGCTTTGTAATATAATAATAAATAAACCATTTTTTCGTTAATATGTGCTGTTATCTTCAAGATATGAGCGTTTGAAGTTTTTCAGTTTGGATCCTCATATCTCCAAAAGTATATGAGATGGATTAAAAAAAAAAATCTGGGATCCCTAGCCTCAATAACGTTCCGTCGCGTTTGTGCGCCAATTTTTTGACATCCTGTATACATAAGATTTTCTAATAATAGTGAATTCAATTATTTTTCACTGTGACGGTGTTATTATTAATATAATAAATAAATAATAACAGCCCTACGGCATACAAATGTGTCTAACATACGTTATGATAGTGTCATTATTAACAAAATAATGAACTGGTAGGACATAACACTTTACACATAGGTATTTGTAGACTATGTAGAGATTAATTTAAATTTTTCAGAAAAAGATGTATTTGTGCATTTATTTACATTTAATTCTTATCATTTTTTGTATTTAAATTTCAAAGAAAATGTACCTAAATAATATATAATATTGGTCTTGACAAACAAACATGTTACCCAATATAAGAAAAATTATAAAAACCAATATTTACCAACCATAGGTATAAAATTTTATTGAATAAAGGTAAAACTTGAAGTTACCTAATTGGAATTTCCTTTCATATTTTTTTTAACTGGGAGGGTTTTTACAATTTTATCCAATAACATATTATAAGCATGCATAATTACAGGGTGTCACATATGCATATTGAATATACCTACAGGATGACCAAAAATTGGCACGTTATTGAGGTCCCAAAGTGCAAAACTTAGAACGCTCATACTTTGAAGATAAAAGCACATATTAACAAAAAAAAATGGTTTAACACAAAAGGCTATTTTTTGCGTTCCATAACCATATAACCATAGTTATATCAAACAAAGATAGATAAATACGTTTCTCTTACAAAAAAGAGAGACAGCAAATAACTATGGTTTTATAGTTTTTAACGACAAAAAATCTCTTAAGTTACAGTCTATCATAAACCATTTCACCAGTTGTTTATCCTTTAAATGGTCGAATTATATTTAATTTTACAAAATTTTCATGAAATGAAACAACCATGTCAATAAAATCGTTTATATTATTTTTAACGAGAACTGTTTAATTTACTGACTTTATTTTTGTTATTATGATAAAAAAACTGTCGAAATTAAAAACAATACACAGGTTCATAATAAAAAGGAATGTTTTAAAGTCAACCTAAAAAGAGTTACATAAATCAAAAAAACCAGACTTGACTGTAAACGTTTGCGTAACATACATACTTTTTTAATGTAATTTCCGTATAGACAAGACAACATTATCAATTAGTAGATAGCCACAATTTCTTAAATTAAAATTTCCTGTACGAAACCTTACGGGTAGATAGAAGTTCGGATTAACCGCGTCGAAGAAATGAACCGAATAGCGTTATATTTCTTGTTGCAGCTAAAATACGAATGGATTAACAAAATTTTTATGAAACCAATGGATAATTTTTTAAATATTTTTGGCTTAGAATTAACTATTTTAAAAAACGCCAATCTTAAAACATTGTCAACATAAAAAGAGTAGATTCTGAGGTAATCAAAATATTAAATTGCTCTTGATATTGCATAAGGTTAATTTATACTTAAATTAAATAAACTTAAAGCTACTTAACTTCACTTAACTTAAAGTGACCAAATTAATGCATTTAGAGTAGCCGATAGATGGCTCTAGTGAGGATGCATACCAAACCCTAAATTAGTTGACATTTTTTAAAATTAAGAAATATAACCTATAAGTGAACGTTAAGTTAAGTAAGTTAATTGGATCTATAAATGAATAAATGTGACTTCATCTTTCGTATAATTTATTTAATTTTGTGTTAATTTGCGGTACGTTAATTCTAAGTAAAGTTAATTAATTAATTCATCTCTAAATCAAGCTTTAAAGTAATTTTTTTAAATTATGAGCCAAAGTGATCAAAAATCTACCCGTTAAAACGTGCTGACATAAATATCTACCGACATAGTGAATTAAAAAAAATTGTTTATAAATTTACTTAAAATGTTGTGTCAACATTACCCCGAGGTGATAGAGATGAATCATATTTTTATTTATTTAATGTATGCATACTTGTACACGCAGTTTATATAACAATAAGTATAGGAACTAAGAAAAATAGTAATAAGTACTAAAAAAAATATGATTCACCCTTTTAATGCATTATTTTTTGGTCGGATTTCTGCAAAAAATTCTTCCACTTTACTAAAAAAAAAATGGGACACTCGAAGTATTTATTCCCCTAATTGAATTAGACCTATTATCTAGGTCGATAAATTTTAAAATTATTAAAAATTTTAATTCATATTAATACCTAGTATTACTTGATGATTTAGTTAAGTCGAACTTCTAGGAGGAAAAAAATCACCCATTCAACAAGTGACATTAAAAATACAACGAAATTAAACTCACCGTAATTATTGATAATTAATCCAACAAAAAGCGCATAAACACTGATAAAACTAATTGTTTTACATGCCATAACAACCACACATTTGATTTAATAGCTCGTAAGAGTAGAAGCTAGGTTTGTAGGTAACAATTATTAACGGTTTACTAGTTATTTCATTTATTTATTTTAT
Organism: Cartodere bifasciata; assembly: GCA_963920755.1. Taxonomy (NCBI): domain Eukaryota; kingdom Metazoa; phylum Arthropoda; class Insecta; order Coleoptera; family Latridiidae; genus Cartodere; species Cartodere bifasciata. Next base: position 15,247,121 of record OY987193.1, on the reverse strand, counting down.
TCACATTTGGAAGTAGGTTGTAGGTACTTAGTTGATGTCCTTCGAAGTTCGAGTTTCACAAATAGACGGTACTACCCATCTACATAACTACGTAAGGATTACAACTCAACACTCAACTCACTGTTGTTTTGTTTTAAAATATTTTCATTTTGGTTTGAAATGAAGGAGTAGGCGTAACGAGAGTAACGAGGCGCCCTCTGCCTGCAATGAAAACTGATTAGCGATTATCAACATAAAACAAAACTTTTGGTACATTTGGGGGATATTTCAGTTTATTTTTTAAGAGAATTTCTTTAAAGGATAAAATTATAATGTACTGTTAAATAGTTATTTTTTACTGTGTTATTACCCACTCTTTTCAATACCCGGTTATTGGCTTAAAGGAAAACGGAATGGATAAAGCTTTTTTTTATTTTTCTAATATCATTCTTTATAAAAAAGAAACACATCTTCCAGAGCATTTATTTTTGTTTAGGAGTGCTTTTAAAAATATAATACAAGTATAATTTTAATTCTACAGGGTGTCCTCCAAAAAATGGCGCATAAACGCGATGGTACGCTCTTGGGACATTCCCAGGAATTCCTAGAAAATTAAAAAAAAAAATCCATCTGTTTTATTAATTGATTAAAATGCGAACAAAGTTGCATAAGTTCGCGCAACACAATTTGTAAAATATAGCTTTAGAACTCATCTAGATTCTTGAGCTGCTTGAGCATACATTTTTGCATTGAATCATATTGACATTGTTGTCAGCTTTGTTTCATAAAATTTTTGTAAAATTAAATTGATTATAAAAATGTAATATGACCATTTAAATGAAAAAAAAATAAAAAAATAATTTTAGATAGATGGTGCCTTTGTATTTAGCCATTTCTTTCGTTAATATGTATTGATATCTTCAATATATAAGCGTTTGAAGTTTTGCACTTTGGGGCTTTATACTTATCTCCGAGGGAATATTAGATAGATTTTTTTAATCAAATTTCTGGGGCTCCCTAGACATGCCCCAACAACGTACCATTGCGCTTATGCGCCATTTTTTGGATACCCTGTATAAAGATTCTACTTAAAAGGGAATACACTATAAAACAAATATTTTAAACGCATTTTAAAATTTGAGCCCCCTTTATAAAAAACGATAGAAGAATTATGATCGTGCTCTGTTATAAGCATGTCCGGCATAAACATAAAAATTGTCTTTTATTTTATCCATGGTAATTTTTCTTTTTTTTTACTTGGCGAATTTTTCAAGATTTTCTTTAAAAATCTAAAAAAAATGAACGCAAGAGTCCAATTATACTATGGTTAAAAATCTGCAGTTGAATGATAAGCAAATATGATAACCAGTTGACAATGATATTATTTAATATTTATTCAGACATTAGAAGTGTTTATTTTGATAAAATTGTCACTTCTTCTCTGTTGTTACTGATAAGTGATTACAACAAATTATGAAGAGCTTTTAGGTAGTTGTTTTTGGGATATTTTTTAATCGTCTGATAAGAAACTTTAATATCAATTGATTTTGTCAATCAAATAAATAAGGAACAGTTTTTCTTTTCGGGCGGATATTTTCAAGGAATCAAAGTTGTTGAAAATTTGATTTTTAATTCAATTCCAAAGGTCAGAAATAAAACCATCTGTAAAATTTGAAACAAAACAAAAATAATTTGAGAGGGTAAAAAGGGGTGTAGCGCCGAAACGCGCTATTTTTTTCGGCAAAAGGGATTGTTTGCAATGACATTGTGCACCTTTGTGCAAAATTTTATCAAAATCCAACTGGACCAATAAATAGTAGTGACTGCCTATTAAAATTTTGCAAGAAGCCTCATTAGGGGACCTAAAAATAAATTTTTAATGTTTAAGGTCCCATATTTTAAGAATGCGGCAAGCTATAATAACTATTTTTGGCAAATCATGTAAATATACTTTAAATATGGTCCACATGCTGCAGACGAAATTTAATAGCTAATTTAAGGTAACTAGTTACAACGTGAACGATTTTTCTGCTATGCAGATGCATTATAACTTTTTGTCCGTCAGGGGGGTTAACCCCCGAATACATAGATGCCTATAGTAGAATCTTAATAAAAACGTTCGATGTTCGATCACTTTTCGTACTAATATATTTCAAGAAAAAAATATAATTTAACTTTTTATTCAAATTTTTAAATAATTATTACATATAGGGTATACATTTTTTTTTTGTTAACAGGGAAGGATGTAGGAAAGAGTTCGAGGTGTTGGTGTATATATTTTTGGATTTAATTGTTAACTAAAATAAACTCTTTCCTGTTTGGGGTTTAAAGATTAAAACACTGAAGTAATTGTAACACTGTAAAGTATAACTAAAAACTACGAAAAAATAATAATAAACGACATTATAACGTGCGGAAAAAATTACTCTTGAACAACGACTCCTTTGTTAGCCTTGTGAGCTTGCAGAACAGCGATCGCCTCCTCCACCTTAGCTCTAAGCGACTCCTGGTCCTCTATCATACTAATCAACTCGGTGTTGTCGATTTCCAAAAGCATACCCGTAATCTTGCTGGCCATTTCTGGATTAAGTTTCTCAACAACATGGTAGAGTCTCTCACCCAACATTTGCTTCTGGTCTGGATTGTTCTCAGAATGGAAGTTGTTATCAAGGGGTTGATTATCACCTCCATTTCCATGTCCCATGCTCATGGACCGCACCATATTACTAGGCGTGTTGTTGGTGTACTTGCTATTTGGTCGAACTGTTGGTGTTTGCTGACCAGTGATGGCTCTGGCATGTATAGCATTACGCAAGTTGTTCATTTGAATTGGGCGCGCAGCTGAACGGTATGGAGGGCTGGACATAATGGGAATGTTAAACGCACCATTCGGACGCATAGTGGTGGCATTGGGCCAGCGTGGCGTAGCTCTAATGTGGTTTATGTGACCATAGAATCGAGGCCCTGAAGCTACAGCGGGAAGTACGAAGGGAGGAGTTGTGGTAGGGAAGTTGATGCTTTGTTGACGAAGACGCTGCATGTACTGAGTGTTCAAAAATGCTCTTCTGTCTTCTTTTCTTTGCGCCAAAGCAACGTATAGTGGTTTGCTTCCGACCATTCGTCCGTTCATTTCGGTAACTGCTTTGGTGGCTTCTTCTGGAGAACTAAAGCAGACAAACCCAAAACCTTTGCTTCTACCAGTTTCGGTCATAACTTTTGCTGAAGTTATAGTCCCAAAGGCTGTAAACTCTTTGCATAACTTCTCATCGTCGAATGAGTCATCCAAATTTTTAACATACAGGTTGACGCTGTGGAATCTTGCAAAACGTTCAAGCTTCATTTGTTCGTAGACTTTTCGCAGTTCATTTGAGCGTTCTGTTTTCTTTTGGGCGCGACCGACATAAAGACAAAATCCGTTGATTTCTCGGTTGTTCATTTCCTTAACTGCGTGCTCTGCAGATTTAGGATCCTCAAATGCAACAAATCCAAAGCCTTTTGAGGTGCCATCAATGTTTTTCATAACGACAGAGCTGGTAATTTTACCGAACTTTGCAAAAGTTGCGTAAAACGTCTCGTCGTTGAAATGAGACCCGAAGTTCTTTATGTAAATATTCGTGAACAGCTTGACCTTTTCTCCAATGGATTTTTCACGCTCCATGCGAGGAATAAACTTCCCTACGTAAACTTTTTTGTTGTTGAGCAACATACCGTTTACTTTTTCGATAGCTTTGTTGGCAAATTCTTCACTTTCGAAGTGGACAAAGCCATAGCCTTTAGATAATCCATTGTCATCAAGGGCAACCTTACAACTTAATATATTTCCAAATGCAGAGAAAGTGTCATACATTGCCTTGTTGTCGATACTTTTATCAAGGTTCTTAATAAAAACATTGCCGATGCCCGATTTTCGCAGGGAGGGATCGCGTTGGCACCACATAATTCGGATTGGTTTTCCTTTCAGGAGATCAAAGTTCATTGTATCCAAAGCTCTTTCAGCTTCAGCCAATTGATTAAAGTTTACATAGCCATATCCAAGAGAGAGCTTGGTGCGGGAATCTCTGCACAAACGTAGGGATAAAACTTGACCAGCAGTTGAAAACTTTTCGTATAATAACGCTTCGGTAACATCAGGGTGCAAATCCCCAACATAAAGAGACGCCATGGGAAAAATAACGCCTTGAGGTAAATTCATTTAAACTTTTTACTTAACTTTTACTAATTAAATTCTACTTATATTAGGAAAAAAAATTTGGATTAGTGTCAACAACTTAATTTGTTTTTTTATGTAGTCTTAGCGACGTTTAGTACTTTTTAAATTTTATGGCACTACCTACTTGATAGTTAAGTAATTTTAAAATTTAAAAAAATAACTTACCAAAGCTGATGTTTTTTAGACCAGGGGACTGGAAGGTGCAGATTTCTATAGAATAGGATGAGAAAAATTCACTTGCACGCAAACAAGACCAGAAAATTATAATTATATCTGTAATGATTGAATTGGCTTCCTTTTTCTTTACCTTTCAGAAAATCAAATAATTTTTAAAAACGAATCTTTATGCGCTTGGATCAGGGAAACGCAAAGTGGACGGAAAAGTGAAAACATAAGCACAATTTTTTAAATTCTTTTCCTAAAAGAAAGACAATAGAAAAAAGCGAATGCATAATTATTGTGCACCAAAATTGGTGTGTTAAGTTGCCCATGCATACTTTTCCGTTTCTGTTCGCGTTTCGCAGCGTTTCTGAATCTTGTTCCGCAATCCGCTTTGTGCACTAGGTTTGGTTTGGGATACTCAGCTACTGCACAATGGGACAAGTATTGTTAAAATGGCTGAAAGGAAAAAGAGAATCTGCAGTGAGACGGTTAAGACTCACTGTGATCAAAGTGACGATTGGCGTTTTATTATACCATTCCTTACTTTTCCGTTTTACTAAAATTTTGTAGTATACTCTTAACGGGCGTTCTTTTGACCAATCTTGATTTGTTTCATCAAAACATAACGCAAAAATGGACCATCTAACTTAAACCGATACCAAAACAAACGATACGTTACTTAACCCTAAAGCCACTATATTATAACACAAGTTTTTTAGGTGGTTAATTAACCAATTTGCAAAATAAATATGGAATATAAACATGAATTACCTACAATATCTATTTCTTACAGAATATTTATGTAAAAAAAACTATCCAGGGGGATTTGAAAATTTACCTTATTGTAGAAATGCTGAACGCTGACATACAAGATGTTCCCTAATGTCGTGGAAAAAATTCAAGGGGTTATTCCTGGACTCATTTTAAGAATAAAAGTTCATATAAATAGGTGTTCGACTTTGCGTGGTTACTGAGTTACAACCTCCTAAAAAATCAGTTTTTTCGGTTTTTTCTCGAAAAATTTTATAGGACCTTTTTGATTTATCCAAACACAAGAAATATTTTCCCCTTTGTAAAATTTAAAAAAACGTGTTTATAGGGGGGGTTCTTTGGGGGCTGTAAGAAAAAAGTCAACATAGGACATATGTTTATGTAAACTTTTTTTCTTAAAATGAGTCCAGGAATTACTCCCTGAAGTTTTTTCACTTTGGTGACACTTTGTATAATTTTTATTTTGAAAAATTAAAAGCGGCTAAGTTCCCGGACCTCTTCTTTTAGGAAGACTACCAAGGTAGTGTTCCAAAAGCCTTACCGGTTAACCGGTGTATCGAAAGAAAGCGAACGATGCTCTCTTTCGCACTTATATCTTTTTGTATCTCTCTATCTCCTCCAAATTGTCGTGAATCGGACCAACTTATAGTTCGTTTTCAAAACTTCGTGAACTTCTACTTACGTTATGAACAAGCAAAACTAACCATTAGTAATTATAAAGCAAGATAACCTATTAAAAATTAAAAAAAAATAAAATTATTAAAAATAAAAAATGCTTTGCAGAAGAATTATATGTAGAAGTTACAAAAATATTCGCAACCCAGTTCTGATTCGATCTGCGAGTTCTGAAATTAACATTGAAAAATTGGAATTGGAAAGCACGGCAAATATTAATGGTAATACCTTTTACACTGTAAATAGTAACTAATAATTAATTTGATATTCTTTAGTTATCGATAATGAAGCTGTAAAACGAGAAGAGGAAATCGAACTAAAAAGAAATAAGTCTCGCTTAAGAGACCAAGATCGTAACTTCTTGTTTGAGTCAAATCCATACCCATCAGAACCACAACAGTGGCAACAAGGAACTGTTAAGTATTTACGAAGGCTTTATGGGAGGTATGGAGAAGCAAGTGGTGTTAATTCCTCTATTTGTTGGCCCTCAAAGCAGAAACTAGTGGACATAAGGGAGTATGAAAAGGTGGCATATCCTTATAAGATCTTAGAGGTGGCGGAAGAATGTAAAAGGAATAAAGAACTACGAAAAATAGAAATTTTAAAACAGCAAGAGGACATTTTAAGTAAATTGAGTAAACTTGAAGGTTGGAAGAAAGATTTACAAATGAGGATTGAGAAAAAGGAATCCGATGCTAAAGCTGCCAGGGTAAGATAAATGGCAACATAGGCCAAGCTAGTAAAAAACATTGCAATTGAATTGTTACAAATAATATACAACAGCAAGATTTATTATATGTGTAAGAACATGCATTCAGGAAGCTAAAATCCACAAAGCACATTAATAAAAGTTTTGGGTTGGCGGAAAAGCCCCCAAAAAGGCACCTTTAATTTACAAGATTAGATCACGGTGGATCTGAACCAAATTTTACAAATATGTAGATGCTAAATAATATTTTAAAATATTTTTTTTTTTAAATTATTCCTTAAAAAAAAAAGAAAAGTGGTCAATAATTTTTCGGTTATTTTAATACAAACTTCTACTTTGGGTAAAATAATTATAAAAAGTATGAAGTATAAGTTATTTTTTACCAAGTATGGTTTAAATCCAACATGATTGAATAATCTCTCTTTGGCGGCGAAGTAATTTTTTGAGAGGGATAATTTTTGCAAAAACCTTTTTACCATCTCATCTTATTTATCACCTATTTGTAAAATTTGGTTTAGATCCATCGTGATCTTATGTTGCAAATTAAAGAAGGCTTTTAGGGGGCCTAAACACTTATTAGTGTGCATTTGGCTTCCTGAATAGATGAATACATATAGAAAATCTGGCTGTTTTAAATGAATGAATGAATTTATTGAAATTGAAATACATACTTTAGATACTTACAATTAATATTATATATACACTTATCGTTTTTAGGATCGCAAAGAAAGACTTATTGAAGAGGTAAGAAGACATTTTGGCTACACAGTTGATCCTAGAGATGAAAGGTTTAAAGAAATGTTAGAAAAGAAGGAAAAAGAACAAAAGAAAGCAATGAAAGAAGCTAGAAAGAAAATGAAGGAGGAAAAAATGGTAGAAAAGTTATTAGCCAAAAAGAAAGACAATGTTAACCAAGGTGTTGAAGACTAAAAATTATAATTGTTAATTAAAAAAAAATAGCAGTGGTTTGACTGGTTTTATTTATTCTAAGATTCTTTAGGACCATTATTTTTACCTTCTGTTCAAGTTATTATTTCCTAGTAATTTTTGTACAAAGAACGTAAAAATACGGGCTCTTGAACACATTAAATAATAGGTAACAGTTAAGGGGTTACTCTGGCGAGAAATAAGTGTACAAGTTTCGGGAAATATTATAAAGTATACAAATCTAGGAAAATTAAGTGTGCAAGATTTTGGACCCAGATTAATCCATTGTGCAATTAAATTAAATATCTAACACTCAAACATGAAATCTTTGTTTATGGTTTAGCCTTGACCACCTTCGGGGCTCGCAGCTGAAGAAATTACCATTAGGATTACAACAGGAACAATGTACATCCACTGAAAAAAAAAAGTAACATTAATAACCTCCGCTGAAGTTTAGGGTAAACAAATCGTAACATAAGAAAATAAGACGTAAAATGAATTAATTTCTTTGCATAATATAATCTTCAATGGGGCTAAGATGAGAATGGATGTTACTGCGTTCTTACAGTAATTTAATTTTCAATTTTTGACCATTGCCTTAGTCGTCACCTCATATGTAGAAAAAAGTAACAAAATTTTCTTTTTTATTGTAGCTGATTAAAAGTATATGGTTATTTGAACAAAATTCAAATATTGTTACTTTCCAATAAGACTTGTTTTTGAAAATACTTACATATTTAGCTAAAAATGACCGGTTGTCTTTGCCTTCTCCTCTTTCCTTTGCTTCTCGTTCTCTTTCAAGTCTTTGAATATACGTTGCAGTATCTGGGCTAAAAAAATATTGCTAATTAATTTAAACATAGGATAAAAATTTTTGAAAGTTTTATCGAGTGTTTTATTATCCTCTTCGCAAACAAAGTTGGACCTTCTCGTTAATATTTATCCTAGAGCAAACATTTTTGCAGATTCTTTCGTTTCATGTCATTTTAACTTTTTAAGACTTATTTTTTGTCCGTCTGTCTGTAACGAAACTTGTTATCACGATAACTGAAGAACGGTTTAACGGTTTATTCAATTGACTTGATAGGTATTTGGCACAATAATCAATCTCGTTTGGGGAAAGAACCCCATTGTTTTTGAAATAAATCAAATAATAACCAAGGGTAGAAACCACTCCCAAAGTTAAAAAAATTAATAACTCGGTTAATATCAATTTTACGAAAAAAAATATTCTTTACAAAATTAAAGATTGTATTTTTCCCTATAATAAAGCATCTAGTAATTTTTGTATCCCACCCGTTTACAAAAAAAATAAGTTTTACGTATTTTTTTTTAATAAAATAAAAAATGCACCTGTTAAATCATCTACTGCGAAGAGTCATATGTAGAATGTGTAACAATTATAAAACAAAAAAAAAGTCATAAAATAAGACCTATCTGCGAAGTGTAACTTTTTATATGATATCCCACTCACTGATCTAACCCGCTCTTGTTTTAAATTACATAATGAAATAATATGCCTTAGAAAATATTTCGTTTAATGTCTGTATTACGATTAACTTTATCGTTATCAAATTTTGGTGGTCATTTAGTTTCCCAAGTATAACGACCGCGATTGTGGCCTACGGCGGGAAAGATCTATATTACCATTAACTTTATCTTTATTAAATTTCATAAAATTCTTCCAATCAAATTTTAATTTATGTTTTTTAAATAATATGTTTTGCAGGTAAATTTCCTTTTATCATGAGTTATTGTTTACAATTTATTTGGTTTAGTTTCTATTATAGTTCTATGGGTTCACGCGAGGGTGGTGTGGCCCCCAGGCCTGCCACTGGATTTTGTTTTGAAGATTTCACTTTAGCCTAACCTGTCTTTGTATTTGTGTCGAGCCGAGTAATCAGAATAGGGACCCTGATTTTACTTACATTGGACCAGATTCAGAATGTCTAACATACAAACTTGTAGTAAAGTCTTTTAATTGACTAAGAGGCACTCGAGCTCCTTCGCATGTTGACTTAGACGCAACTACCAATGAAACTCCAATAACATTCCCCTGATAGTCTACAGATACAGACAGCCGATCATCTAATTTAGCTTCAGCTAACATACACTAGAATTTTAAAATATTAGAAATAAATTTACGCCAACCTTAAACAAACGCACTGCTTTAATTGTGGACAAAAAAGTTTTTTCTTTGCCATCCTTTGCTGTTACAATAGCTTTAATTTGGTATAGTTCATTCGCAGCGGCCAAATCCTAAAAAAAGTATGTTTTAGTTGCCTCAACTAGAGCCCTATGGCATTTGTTTTACCCTCAATTGAGTTTGCTCAGCAGCCGTAAGCGAATTTTGCGTAATTATGCCTTGTCCCAATCTTATACTTTGAATGGAGACATTTCCTCGGTCTGTAAAAATTGGATTTTCTCCTGCTACCAATGCGTGCTTTAAATCAATGTTTAACCACCCATCTTGTTCTAAGGAGCTCTAAAAATTAAATTATTATCAAATGTAATGAGAACATAAAATACCTACGTACTTGAACAATGTTTGGTAAGAGTTGTATTGTAATTACAATTAAAGCAAAGACATAATTAAAAGAATACATAATAGTACTAAATACTGTACTAAATTTTTGCCGATATTTTAAAAATTGATTAGTAATTTAGCTAAAATTTTGACTTTTGAGGTTATGTATTTTTAATTTCATGGTATGGTCCGAATCACCACTTGTGGTTAACGATTATTCTAGGGTTAGGTTCGAATGTAAACTTTTTTACCGGTACAAAAGAGAAAATAATTCACAAAGATGACAGATAACCACGATTTAAAACCATGCCATTTAAACCACAACCGTAAATTTTTATTCGTTTTAAGTGATTGTTCGTTAACTATTTATTTTTGTTAGTTGGCTTATAATTATTTATTTTAAAATTTCAAAAAAATTTTATGGGCCAAGTTCCCGGACCTCTTGCACACATTCCACAAAATTGTGGCAAACCGGACCATAGCTTATGTGACGTAATCGAACGTGACCGATAGTAAACCGACCTTTTGTCTTTAAAACTCCGTGTGATTTCTACTACGTTATCGAAGAAGATAAACCAACCCTTAAATGGGTTATGGATTTGACATAACAATCAAAACACGTGTTTTTGGCTAGATTACACTTTTACAAGATTCTAATAGTTTAATTTCGTTCTGGTTGGTGTGTAATATTAAACAAAATGCAGCATGATGATGTAAGTAACACATCTAGTTTAAAACCGAGTTGTTCTCTAATGTATTAAATTTTTAATTTAGGTTGTATGGAGCATCATAAACAAGTCGTTTTGTTCCTACAAAGTTAAGTAAGTATTAATTTATTTAAAGTGCTGGCGACCCACCTAATAAGTTCTCTTTTTGTAGCACCAAAACCCAAAGGTTTTGTAGAAATGAATATAATTTAACGGGTTTATGTAGTAGATCCTCTTGCCCTCTTGCAAACAGTCAATATGCAACGGTTCGTGAAGAAAAAGGTATAATTTACCTTTTTATGAAAACAGCTGAAAGGTAACGTTTTTTTTGAAAACAAAATGAATTATTTATAACATTGTTATTTTTATAGATCGGCATTTCCAACAAAAACATGGGAAAAAGTGAAATTGTCCAGAAACTTTGAAAAAGCGATTCAACAAGTTAATGAAAATCTTTTGTATTGGCCAGGTTTTATTAAATCAAAATGCAAACAAAGATTTGTGAAAATTACTCAATATCTTATTCGTATGAGAAAACTAAAACTCCGTAGACAGTACGTTTTTATTTCTTTTATTGTTAGAATCATTGTTATACATTTTTATTCTTTTAGAAAACTAATCGTACCGCTGCAAAGAAAGATCGAAAGACGAGAAAAGCGAAGAGAAGATAAGGCACTTATTGCTGCTAAAATTGAGAAGGGAGTCGAAAAAACTTTATTGGAGAGACTTAAAAAGGGTGTTGTAAGTATAAAAATTGGGTATTACTTGACAAGTTCAGCTTTGTTCACGGTTTTATTGTGTAAAAAAGAACCCTCAAATTCATTAAAAAGTCCTGATGGATTGCTTTTTTTAGTATCAAGATTTATATAATATTCCTCAATCTGCATTTGAAGATGCAATGAAGGAGAAAGAAGTTGAATCAGAAAGTGAAAATGAGGAAACTGAAATGGAAAAGGAGTATGAAATGGAACAAGAGGATGATGGTCCGCAGTATATTGCAGCGTCTTCTGGGGAGTCTGACGAGGTAACGTTTTTGCTTTTTATGAAAAACATGGAATAATTTTCTTATTATTATTAATTTATTATTTTTATTTAAGGAAAGTGAAAGTGGTCAACCTGAAACTGTGGAACTGGATAGCAGTTTTGAAACAGATGAATCTGACATGGAGGTAAGCATGTCGTTAAAAAAAAAGTAATACCGAGTGTCCCGCAAAAAGCGCACGAGCTCATAACTTTCTACGTATACTTTTTTTTTTATAAATACATGTAAAAGATGGCTAAAAGTCTCCTTAGACAACTCCTAAAATTTTAAATCTGTAGAAAGTATACGTAGAACGATATGAGCTCGTGAGCTTTTTGCGGGACACACGGTATATTCAAGGACACTTCAACATTTTCAACTATTTATATTTCGGTTTTTTTCTAAAATCTAATTGTTGCAGGATATACCGAAACCAACAACGTCCAAAAAATCAAAACAACCTGCAAATAAAAAGAATAACATGGGCAAGGGAGGAAGAAAACCACGTATTGAAATAGAATATGAAATGGAACATGAAACCCCAAAAACGATGGCCACATATTAGGTATTTTTTCTTAAAAAAAATCCAAATCTTTTTTTAATTTAATAATATTTAAAAAAAAACTATAAAATGTTGTCAATAATGATCATTAAACAATTTAACTTACGCAGAGTTACATCTAATAAATTGGAAGAAACATTAACCTATCTTGTACATTGTGCCCGAGGATGAATTGACCCCCCCCCCTTTTTCTCGGTTATTTTAAAGTTATTTTAAAAACTTATTGTTTGTAACTCATAATGAACTTTTTAAATGGAACTACCAATACCTTTTGTATTCATTAAAAAGCCCTAGTTATTCTGCATACAGAACACCCTTTAATTTTTGTTAGGATAAAAAAATAACAAAAATATAGTCATTTTAAATTATTATTAAAAATTTATTGAAAGTTCCATTTAAAAACTATTTATTTTTTTAAACAACCTGTATATTTAATGGCCTATATTTGGTTGTCTCCGTAATCAAAAAGTTCCTTGCGAGTTACAAACAATAAGTTTTTAAAATTTTTCAATAACTTTAAAAAAGTAAACCTGGGACACACTGTACCAAAGTAGTAAAGTCAAAAAATGGGCAATACAATTACTTTAAGCCTGTTACTATAAAAATTCATATTATAGCCACGGGCAATTTAAAAGATAACTGATAAATGAATGGTTTCGGATAGACTGCAGCTTTGTATTAAAACATTTTTTTCGTTCACATGTGCTGTTATTTTCAAGGTATAACCGTTGAAAGTTTTGCATTTTGAGGCATATTCAAGTTTATATGAAATGCATTTTAAAATTTTCGGACAATAGGGATGATCGGACATCCTGCATAATGGGGCAAAATTACTTCCTGTTAAGTAAGAGTAAACGTACCTTTACTAAAACTCCGTGCGCGAATTCTTATTGAAACGAGGTTATGTTTATGTCAAATTGTTGACAAACTTAAACCAAATAAAAAAAATTATTTTTCTGTAAAAATAAAAATGCCTACTGTTCAATTAAATATTCGTCGTTACGATTTTGAAGGTAAGTAATTTGAATTATTGTGCCTAAAACAAATTAGACTTCTTTTTACATGTTTAATGCCGGGTTTTTTTGTAGAACATCCTGAATCTGATGTACGATATGTTCAGCTCGATGCTAATATGGAGTACGAAGAAATAAAAGAAAAAATTTATCATATTTGCAACATTAATACTTCAGAGAATAAAGTAATAAAACTGCGGAACATGGACAAAATAATAATTCCTTTATCATTTTTGCTGGAAGAACATCCAGACATTAGGTAAGTCCTTTTTTTGATGCTAATGTATCATACAGGCTGTCCAAAAAATGGCGCATAAACGCGCTGGTATGCTCTTGGGGCATTCTCAGGGATCCCTAAAAAATTGTAAAAAAAATTCAACTGTTATATTCATCAAGAAAAATTCGAACAAAGTTGCATAAATTCGGCAACACAGTCTAGGAAAATACATCTAAAAATCCAATCTATGAGTCTTGATTATACACTTTTGCATTAGATTTTATTGACGTTGTTGTCAGCTTCACTTTATAAAAATTTTATAAAATTAAATTAATTATAAAAATGTAATTCGACCATTTAAAAAATAAACAAATCGTGGAATGGTTTAAGATGGACTGTGGCTTTGTATTAAGCCATTTTTTTCGTTAATATGTGCTGTTTTATTCAAGATATAAGCGTTTATAAGTTTCGCACTTTGGGGCCTCATATCTTCATCATCGCTTTTATGAGCCATTTTTTGAACATCTTGTATAAATTTTATTTATTGATTTCAGAAACTACTATCTTGATGTCGCTAATATCACTTATGCCAGTGAGTATTCATTTAAAATTTCTTGCTAGCACATATTCAGGTTATTTTTTACTTGATAATTTATAATATAATAATCTTTATTTTTAGACCGAAATGGAAATAATCTTTTACAAGATGCTTACGTTGATACTGTGCACCATAAATTAGAAACAATGGAAACGAGAGTTTGCCAGGCAGAACTTTTGCTTCCTCAGTTGGAGTGGAAAAGGCAAGCTCACATGGATGAAACAGTAAATCGTTTATCGAATAAGGTTTCCTTTTTAAATAGACGATTTGATGAGCTGTTACCGTCACAATGGAGAGCCAAAATGCCTCAAACTATGTCTTAAGCGAAGGTACCCAATTTAATATCATATGATATGTAGGTTAATTTATCCGAGACGTTATCTATAAAGAATGTCGCGAATTCAAGGGCCACCATTGGGACTTCGCTTATCAAAGAAACAAAGTTGCCTATTTTAATGTCCATTTACTTCCCGTAAGCAAAAATTGAGTATCTATTTTAGCGATTTTACCTTACATAACCGACCTTGTGTTAGTCCTCGAATTCGCGACTCCTTGTATGTTCGAAAAATGTATAGATGTTACCAAAGAATATTTTAAGTTAGTTCATGTAAGCGATATATTAATGGAGATATTTATAGGACATGCCATTCTTACTTTGTTCTAATAACAAATATGTTTTTTCTTACTACATAGTTAAATTGAATTGTATGTACATTTTCCTACTTATGTTACAATTTTGCAGTTGACTTATATGTGTTGAGAAATAGTGTATTAAAACATAGAGTTTTATAAGGTAAAAAACGACTTGAAACGAAATTATTATACACACTATTTGCTTTATTTAGTTTATAAATAAACTATTTTTAAATTGAAATGAAAAACTCAACTTGAAATTTTATTTTTATAGGATTGGTAATATTGGTAAAAAGTAAATATAGACCTTTCCCTTTGACTACCACTTTCGTGGTCGTTATATCGGGTGAGCAAATAAAAACGGCCAATAAGTAGGCTGTGAACAATGTAAAATCTGTCAATCAACAATATTTTGACAATGCCCACGGCCTACTTATGGGCCGTTTTTATTTGCCTACCCGATACTTGAAAAACGTCAGATATGCGTCAGATTGATTCGAGTCTGTTATGCTAGTGGTCATTCTATTCCAAAGTATAACAATCTTAAAGGTGGTCATCGACGGGAAAGGTTTATAGATCAACCATATTGAATAATGACATTTGTAAACCTTATTCACTTATCTAAATGAATTTTTTTTGACAAAATGTAGCCTTTGATATCGTTTCGACAATTCCCCCGATAGTTTTAAGAAGTCAAATTTGCAAATGAAAACTACTTTGCAAGAGTAAGATTTATCTTTTTGCATCTTAGAAACCAACCTTAAAAACCCAAATTTTGGGTTCTATAATGAGCTTATTATAGAATCCAATATAATGAAGTGGTTTGATTCATGATCTCAGCCTACTTTCCCCAATTATTTTAAGTTAAAAGAAAATTAGTCTTACACCCATTTGTACAATGTCATATTTGTCTATAAACTGGCGTTAGATTTTATTTTTTAAAAGGTGTTTGCGCATTTAAATTAACCTTATTTAACGCCGTCCCTTGATGAAACTGGTCTTTATAAACATGACATTGTAGAGATGGCAGTTAGTTGTGGGCCACACTGTGCGTTTTCACCGGAACGTTTCTGTCGCTTGCATTTTAAGAACTCATTGTTTTAACGGGCACACTTATTAAAAAAACGCTGCGGTTTAACCGGAAGGCAAAAACGCATGGTTTGGCCATGCACTTAGGGCCGGTTGTACAAACCAAGTTTAAACTTTGGTTTAGCTAAACTGACATTTTATCACAAACAGACATTGTCAACTACAACATAGACAGTGTCTAAGATTGTTCTCTCTATGATTATAAATCAGTTTAGCTAAACCTAGAGTGCCTTAATGATTTTGACAATTATTGTCGCCTTATAGAGTGACGACATGCATCATTCTTTCTCTGTCATACAGATAACGTCATCAACGTTATAGCCAAAGTGACAACAATTACAACTTACAATCACAATTGATGACGTTATCTGTATGACAGAGAAAGAATGATGCATGTCGCCACTCTATAAGGCGACAATAACTGTCAAAATTATCAAGGCACTCTAGCTAAACCGAAGTTTAAACTTGGTTTGTACAACCGGCCTTTAGTGGTATGACTGAAGCAAACAAACACGATCATTGTGTTATTACCTTATCCTGATAAAACATTGGTGTATAATAAATATATTAATAAATGTAGTATTATTCTTAAATGATTTTTATTTTTGCTTCCACATTAGCATTTAGGTATAAACCTTTTGACCCGAAAATGAAGAGTTAAATAGATGTATATTTAGATAGATGGGTAAATATCTGCTACACTACAAGGTCGTTTTTGATGAAGGTTAGTTAAAGGATACTAAAAAAACTGACCTACCATTTCACAAACACTTTAAAAACTTACCTTATATGATCAAGGTAGGTAAACTTTGCTAATTTTTACAATAAATAATATAAAGTACAGGGTGTCCCATTTTCGATGAAAGCGAAACAAAACTGATTACGCTTTAGCAATTTAATATCTTTTATGATTCTGAAGTTATACATGAAATTTACTTTGCGTTTTTAAGGTGCTGTAAATAAATATACATACAGCGTGTCCAAAAATGGTCGCATAAACGCGATGGTACGTTATTGAGTCTCGCATAGGGAGCTCCAGGAAATTGTAAAAAAATCTACATATTTCATATATCCTTGGAAATAAAATGTCCTAATGACTGTGCTATAAAAAATAAACGGCTGGCTGACTCTCATAAGGTTTCGGGTTCGATTCCAGACACTTTTTGTTTTTGAAATATTTTTTTTAGCTTTCATTTTGATGTGGGTTAACATATTTCAATGTTTTTAATGTATGTGTCGTAGATAAAGTATAGTACATTTATTGTGTGATTGTTCCGCTCGTGCACGTAATATACTATTAGTATTTTTGCTGGGCTACAGTTCTTTCTTTGTAAGTATTTTATCAATTCTCATCAATCAGCAAATTTACTTCAGTTAATGGATCTTTTATTTAACAGCTTATCTACGTAGTTTATCACATTTTGTCTTGACCATGTAGATTTGTATTCTAAATCATTTTTTAATCTACATAAATATTAACGACAAATGTACTTTTATTAAATTATGAAAGGTACTTATGCAGGACTATGTAATTAATTGTTCCATAATGAATGCACTTTTGATGTAAGCAAATTAAAAATTTCAAGGCTATGGTCACAACCTATAATAATAACTACACCGGCAACTCGCGCGGGATCTTTCGATTTAAAATAAATATCTTACTATGTTTAGTTTTGTTGGTATCTTTAAAGGCAAACCATAATATTTGCTGTTTTTAAGGTTAATTATCACTGGTGCCGTGTTTGTAAATTAAACGTGTATAATAAACCCTGGTTTTAGGTTTTGTGAGTGTAATTGGAAGTACTGGACACGTTTTTAATTCATCATGAAAATACTAAAGTTTTTTCAGTCAAAAAGTTTTGAGTAAGCATTCATTACCGGCATATCGATGGCTACACGCCGATGTCCTTATATTATTACGAGCGATTAAATAAACACTACCTCAACTGCTATGGATTAGTTAGTTTGCAAATACAGTGTGGTCCAAGAAAAAGTTTCCACCCCTATTATTTTTTAAACTTTGTTTTGGAAAAAATGCCGAAATACGTCGATTTTGTTTCAAAGAGGGACATTTAACCAATATATTTTTTATTTTTTTTCTTTAACCCCTTAAGGGGGGTGACCACTTTGTTAATAAGCTTAAATGGCATTACGGGTCAAGTGGGGTCTCATTTTGACACTACAATTTTTGTATTTAAAAAAAAAAATAATTTTATTCAAATTTAAAAAAAAATTAAAATTTTTACTTTATTGAAAAGAGATAAATTATGACTTAAAAATAAGGCCCCCCTTAACTCATTGTGCTATTTAAAATTTTTGACGGGTAGCCACCCCAGTTAGAGGGTTGAAGAAAAAAATTAAGAGATATTATTTTTGGTGGTCTTTTTTTAAAAGAAAATCGACCTGTCTAAGCATTTTCTATTTTTCCTTGGGACTATTAACCAACTTTTAAATCTAAAATTTACACAGAATTAAAATTCGGATAATAGTTGGTCGATTTTAAATTTTTTTGAAAAGTGAAAAATTGTGTCACAAATGAGACCCCACTTGACCCGTAGTGCCATTTAAGATTATTGACAAGATTATCAACCCCCGTAGGTGGTTAAAATAAAAAATATGTTAGTAAAGTGTCCCCCTTTAAAACAAAATCGACGTGTCTCGGCATTTTTTTTAAAACAATTTTTTTTTTAAATAATCGAAGTGATATGTTACATTTACTGTCGTCGGCAGTACAAAATAAAAACTCTATGATACAGTTTTAAAAAGTGCTACTTTATGTTTGCCATATTTGTCACTAAAGTGATGTTTTAGTGACGTTTTAAAAAAAAAAGTTTTAGGTGATTGATAAGAAAGTTTCTTATTGAACCCATCTACCAGCAACAATAAATATAATTACAAAATTGTTCGAAACAAAAAAGTTACGACCATTTATAAAGCATTTTACCAGTAATAGCCCCATTTAAGGGGGGCTACAAATGTCAAAACAAGTCTAAAAAAGTTTTATATTGTTTTTATTGCCGTTAATTATTCCATCAATTTCATATGGTAAATCTTTTTAGTGTACTAGACAAAAAGGGCTGTGTTTTTTCTAAACGGTGTCCCCTAGCCAGGTTATCTCGAGTGTTCTCTCTCTATTTTTTTGAACTTTATCTACCCTCGCCATATTTCAAAGCTCTAAATTAAATTGAATTTTTCGTTATGACGTATTAATATTTACATTGTTTATACGTTAATTATCATGTATTTGACAGTCAATGTAGTTCTTATTTAATAGCTCATTATCATACAATGTGAATGTAGTAGAGGTGTTTTGTTCGTTCTGGCGCATCTCCCGCCAATTTTTAAAAAATAGAAAACTGTAACCGAAAAATGTCGGTAAGTAGGAAACTGTAATACCGACTTACCGACATCCGGTCTGCGCCTGCGTCAACAGGGCACTGTGTTACCGGCCTACTGACATATGGTCTGCGCATGCGTCAGTGCCCTGTTGACATAACCTGAAAAAAAAAAAGTCAGACATGTAGACACCCAAATGACAGCTGTCAACAACAGACATACAACTGACAGGCAAACAAGATGGCGGCCACCACCCTAACCTAAAACACACACATTCAACCTATCATACTTAGCTACCTGATGACACGTCCTACCAGCTTGAAGTCTGCAGCCCGACTGAAATTTGCTGGCCATCCACCTCCTTATATAGTTTCGCATCCCCACCATGTGACCTTATCAGCTGATAGCCTGAAGCACCTCTGATGACTACCGATCAGCTTCACTTCCTTATATAGACTTTCCCGCCAAATTCTCCAATTCCCCGCCACCACCAACCACCATGAATACATAACCTCACTTTTACATACGCGACAGTCCCACGATCCTACCACCTCGAAGTCTGCAGCCTGACTGAAATTTGCTGGTCATGCACCTACTTATATAGTTTCGCATCCCCACCACCCGGCTATTTCGTACTGCGCATGCGTGGTAGCTCGACCAATCAGCTGTTAGTATTGTGACCACGTGACCACAAGGTAGCCATGTCATGTGACCACGTGGTACCCGCGGCCGACTACTGCGATCAGCCGGCACCTATAACATCGTGCAGGACCGAATACAAAACGAGTGACGTCACACCAGCTGTTTGCTGCTGTTGTTTACATTCATGAATTTTCGATTTTGCCTGTCAGGACTTGTCTGTGACGTCACACCAGCTGTTTGCTGTTGTTTACATACCTAAAACACACACATTCAACCTATCATACCTAGCTACCTACGACACATCCTACCAGCTTGAAGTCTGCAGCCCGACTGAAATTTGCTGGTCATCCACCTCCTTATATAGTTTCGCATCCCCACCATGTGACCTTGATTTGACCTTATCAGCTGATATCAGCCTGCAGCACCACGACTGACTACCGATCAGCTTCACTTCCTTATATAGACTTTCCCGCCAAATTCTCCAATTCCCCGCCACCACCCACCACCATGAATACATAACCTCACTTTTACATACGCGACAGTCCCACGATCCTACCACCTCGAAGTCTGCAGCCTGACTGAAATTTGCTGGTCATGCACCTACTTATATAGTTTCGTATCCCCACCACCCGGCTATTTCGTACTGCGCATGCGTGGTAGTTCGACCAATCAGCTGTTAGTATTGTGACCACGTGACCACATGGTAGCCATGTCATGTGGTCACATGCGGTAGCCGACTACTGCGATCAGCCGGCACCTATAACATCGTGCAGGACCGAATACAAAACGAGTGACGTCACACCCAGCTGTTTGCTGCTGTTGTTTACATTTATGAATTTTCGATTTTGCCTGTCAGGACTTGTCTGTGACGTCACACCCAGCTGTGTATTATTGTTATGCTGGGAATAAGATATGATTTGTCGAAGCTGCCGTGGCCCTGTTGGTATATCGGTATAGTTGTAAGGCGGATAGTGCATTCTATGCTGGTTCGATCCCCCAATACGGCAGCTTCGTTTTTTCTTTTTCTCTTTTTTCATTTATTTTTTTAATTTTGAATTTTTTAACAATCGTAATTTTTTTTTAATCTCGATTAGTTTGAAAGGTAGCAAAGGTAATTATAATGTGCATACCAAAAATGACATACCTTTCGTAAGCCCCTGCGCCCCGTCAAGGCTCGAGATTTTGCAGAGGTGCCTTCTCTGATCTCTTTTTTTTTCATATTTTTTTTGTTTTTTTGTTTTTTTCTTTATTTTTTTGTGGCTTTTTTATAATTTTAATTTTTTTTTGTGATTTTTATGCTTTTTTTAAATTTTTTTTTTGTGATTTTTTTTATAATTTTTTTACCCTTAAGTATCAGAGAAAACAAGTTCTGAAATGAACTATAAACCAACTATAAACTATACTATACTAAATAATTTTTTTAATGTCTAACATTTTTTTTCACAATATTCAGTCTTTTTGTATTACAAAAACTTTTTGGTGGCAGAATTAGGATTGGTGCCAATTTTTTTTCTTTGGTTTTTATTTGAACATATTTTTCTTTGACCCTATCGATGGACTCTTTTAAAATTTTAGATGTTGATGGCCCTTGATCCAAATTCAAATGGTAAGGCCTTTTTGCAGGGGGAGTAGTTGAATACAATGTACAATAACCTACTTCATGACGCAGTCTATTGTATGGTCTAGAAAAGACTTTGCCACATTGCAAACAAATATTTGCAATAATTCTTTCAAACTCGGCTTGATCCGGAAAGTAGTAATCCATTTTCAATAGGTAATAAGTAATCCAAAATAATTAAACACTATCGTTCTTACTTCACCTTGAAGGTAGCGAAGTCGTATGATTAATGATTCAGAAGCAAGCAAGATCTTATATTTATACTAAAATGCCAAAGATGCACGCTAACAACATCTGGTTTCTTATCGGTGTGATGTCACAGACAAGTCTTGACAGTAAAAGTCGGAAGTCAGAACGCAGATAACTTATCAACATCTGGTTTCTTATCGGTGTGACGTCACAGACAAGTCTTGACAAGCAAAATCCAAGTGTGAACAACTGGTTTAGTAGTCAGCATGGGTCTTATACATATATAATCGTGCAGGACCGAATACAAAACACTTGCCTTATCAACATTGGGTTTCTTATCGGCGTGACGTCACAGACAAGTTTTGGCAGGCAAAGTTAAAGGTGTAAACAATGGGTATGACTTTACAAACAAGTCGGATCGTAGAAAATGGAAAAAATATTACTAATCACTGTCCGTAATCAGCTCATCTTTATCGTCATTGTCCTTATAGCCTATGGCTCGAGTGGAAATACCATCTTCAAGAATGGTTCGTTTGTCATCAAAGGGATTTAAGGAAAGTTTATTAATTTCTATCGTTGAAATTTTATGCTCTTTGGATCTAATTGCACGTACCGGTGTTCGAAGACACGAATTTGACTGCAAGCAAGTAACATAATCGTTAAAAGTAATGAATTTTTTCAGAGCGGCCGTTTGAATGCCTTTGGCTTTCCTTATTTCGTCTTGGTCAATTTTTATGGCATACATTTTAGCACGTAACCCAACAAAAGATGAAATTGGTTTGCTTTTGGTCTCATCTTTGAATTTTCCCAGTACTTTTTTATTTGATGTAGAATAACATGGGTGATTGGATGGGTAATCAGATGTATCCAAATATTGAAGCATTGATAGCATGTCATTGTACAAATCATGGCTTGTAATTCGATATATAAACGAATCTGTGTCCATATAGGCCAATTTTAGATTTTCTACTCCATATTTGGGTAACATGACATCGTAATGGTACTGGTACATTGTAAATTTAGAAAGGTCTAAAATGGACATTCCTACGTAGATGGGTTTGTCAAAGAGTAAAGATGTCTTGGCCATATGAACCGCTGCAAGGTTTTCGCTATATATAGTGCGATCAACAAAGTGTGGTTTTGAAGTTAACTTTTCTATTTTTCTAGCACCACAAGCCAATTTGATGTTAATTCTTTTTCGGATATTTTCCATAGTTTTGCCATACACCGAGTTGTTGTAAAGTTTATATAAATCTTTTTCAAAATCATTAGTTGCCAAAGTACGTAATCGTGTGTTGTGATCTATGTAAGGTTTAAGCCACGTCGATTGCTTGAATTTTAACGCACGGTTAATATTTAATAAAACAAGGCCATGATTAAGTGCTTGTTTTAAGGCAACATAATGAACAACATAATTTTGACGTCTATTTAAATGCGGAACAAGTTTTTTAACATTTTTTATTTTGATGTTTTCTGGCAGGAAGGGAATATCATTATGAAGAGCATGTATTTCTGATGGGTATTCAATATCTACGTCCAAAATATAGCCATACTCGTCGTCATCAGCAATATTCATGACATCAATGTCATCGGGACAGGTCCATTGAAAGTCGTCGTACGGAAGGCGCTGTACCATTGCATGGCCATACAGATTGTTACAATCCTGGTACAAGATGAAGGTTGATGGTTGACTGGGGTCAAAGTTAGGCAGATATTTGTTGTTGGCTTCTATGTAGCGATGGGAAACTTGGCATATACCCCCTCGAATGCCACTTTCCACCATAAGAATTTGTTCGTAATCTTGTAATAATTGCAACTCGACACCAGTAAATCGTAGCATTGCGTCCCATGAAAGACTTGGAAGTGTATAATAATGGCATGGATCAAGTTTGTGAGTTTTTATTGTAACATCACGAAAAGTTTCAAAAACATCGGCCAGCAATAAAACATCTGTTTGAAGGTAAATGTCACTGTATTCTCCAAGTGTTTTACATTTGAATGTCCTCCATACATTTTCAGCGTGGGTGTAATCTTCCTCGGTGATTTCACTTCGCGTTAGACGATTATAAAATGCTTCTCGAGGGGGTAATGTTTTTATGTTTAATTTTGCCCATGAAGAAATATAATCGTATGGAAACACACCTTTGCGGGATAAAAGTTGTATATGCTGAGGTGGAAAAAATTTGGTTATTTCACGAAGATGTGAAACATTTTTGGCTAGTGAATCCAAACTAGACGGCATGAATCTGAATGTGTCCACAAATCGAATTTTCATTGATGGCGTAATTGTTTTGCTAAATGTAATGTATTTTTCTTCACTGTTCGGAATAATGTCGATGTCTTTGTCGTCGTAACCCAGTTCCTTAATTATGAAATGACTGTCATAGCCGCTAAGGTTATGTAACAAAACAGGCAAAAAATTGGGTACTTGATATCGAAGGTTGCAAGATTGATGTGCTGCTCCCCTATATTTTCCGGTAAGGTGGCAATGATCACGAACTTTAATATCTGTGTCGCAGAATGCTTTGTCGCAAAGGTAACATGTTTCAGCCACTACGTGCAGAAGATCGTCTAGATTATCAAAGACCATGGGTTTCTTTGTGGAATATATTTTGGAAATTTTTTCCGCCAGAGATTTAACGTATTCAATAAAATGTTCTGCAGCGTCTTGTCCACGATATAAGTACGGCTCTGTTGGTAAAGTTGGATCCAAATTAAATACATCATCATCGGTACATTTAAGATAGGCACAAAAACTAAAGGGTTTGTGATTTTGATATTTTAAAGTGTATGAAAATCTTGGATCTGGAGTAGCATTCGCAATGGGTTCAAGTATTGCTTCAAAGTCAGCATACAGAACAAAAGGCACACGAAGTGCACGCTCGACATGTTCAAATTTAATGTAAGGCTTGTCTTTTGGCATTTCGACTCGAACCGGTTTATTTTTGTCACATAATCGTTTGTGTATTGCCATTCTATTTTCTCCATTATAATTAACATGATAATGTTGGAAACAACGTTTGCATACCACTAATCGACCGTGGTTTAAGGTAAGTTGAGTGTGTACGAGACGTTCAAAGTTTTTTATATACACATAATGATGTAGGTTGCCACTTTTATTGGAAATAAGAAGTAAATCCCTGTGATCTTCCAACTGTTCATTACAAATTTTTAGAGGGTAAACTGTATCTTTTTCCACGCCAAATACATTGATTGAAATATTGTTTACTTTTTCAAATTTTTTGATGTCTTCAAGGGGTGTTGGAAACGTAACACAGTCGAAGTTGTAGCGGTGAACTAAATTGGTATACTTAGAGACTCGTTCGGCATGTGGTGTCCTTATCAACTTTGCTAAAATTGCATATTTAAAACAAAGGTCATCATTATTTTCAACATTTATGCAGGCTTTTTTGTCCGCAATTGCTTTTGGTAAAGGTATCCATGTACTACCGCCAAGAGGTCTGTATTTGTTAATGCGAAGGCGCAGTCCATCTACAGCTACAAGTACCCATCCACTTTTTTTTAACTGTGTCTCCTCCAATTCCCTCTTTAGTTTTTCAAAGGATGTGTCAACCAATTCTTCCAAGTTTGAGTCTCTAACCACCACGACATTTTTAGTTTTAAACGAAGCATTCAGTTCTTCACTAAGTTGATTGTGAAGTAAACAGTCAACGAGAATGTTAAATTTAATGGCAGCATTTTTATTCAATTCAATTTCCAACAAATTAAGCACCTTTTGCTTTATGGATGATAAAAATTGCGACAAGTCCAAGTTGATGTCGGATCGTAGAAAAAATGATTGTAGACGGCTGGCAAATGCTGTTTCATATGGTGCTATTCCTTGAGAATTGGGTATAGTGGCTAACAGCTGATCAACGGGCGGTTCTACACGTCGATTTTTGATTTGTGGTTGACCACACACTTGTTCATGCCGCTTGTGGTTATGTAGGTTGGTAAAGGTATGTTGACAATGTTGACAAGTACCATTGTACATTATATTACAAGATAATCTTTCATGTCTTGTTCGACTGGACACGTTGAGAAAGACTTTCCCACATTTCGAGCATATCTTTGCAATTTCACGTTCAAATTGTTCTTGATCAGGAAACAAATCTTCATGATGTCTTTTAGAAACTGAACTTGTAGGTTGGCATGCGGCTTCATGACGCTGTCGATTGTATGTGTTGGAAAATACTTTACCACATGTCCCACAAATTTTCGTAATAATTCGTTCAAAGTCGGCTTGATCGTTAAACAATTGATCCATTTTTAATGTAATAAGTAATCCAAGGTACTTAAACAATATCGCAGAAGAAATATATCAGCTCGTTCTAACTTCACTTTGAAGGTAGCGAAGTCGAAGTCGAAGTCGGATGATTAATGATTCAGAAGCAAGCAAGATCTCTTATTTATACTAAAATAGCAAAACATGCGCGATAACAACATCTGCTTTCTTATCGGTGTGATGTCACAGACAAGTCTTGACAGGAATTTTATATAGCGTTTTATATCTGCTAATGTTATCTGGTGGAATGTTCTAGAACAACTGCTGTTATCTGTTACTTGGCTTATCAACATCTGTGAAGGTCACGAATAAAACTGATTTAGTAGTCCGCATGGGTATTATACTTATATATTCGTGCAGGACCGAATACAAAACACGTGTCTTATCAACATCTGGTTTCTTATCGGCGTGACGTCACAAACAAGTCTCGACTTGTCTGCGGCAGTGTAAACAACTTATTCTGCCTTCGATAGGTATATAAGGAAGTGACGTATAAGATTTTTTAATATTTTAATATGGAACCAAAAATTCAAAATATCGTCGCAACCGCGAACTTAAGTATTCCATTAGATATCAAGATGATAACGTCCCAAAATCAAAAAGCAAAGTACAATGCAAAGATGAATAATGCTATTATTAAAATAGAAAATCCAAAATGTACCGCACTTGTTTTCAAAACTGGAAAAATTGTATGTATAGGTACAAAAAAAGAAAGTGATGCATTTAAGGCGTGTACTGAATTTGAAAATATTATAATTAAAATGGGGTTTAATGCACATTTGACTGAATTTAAAATTCAAAACATAACAGCAAGTTGTGACCTTCAATTTTCAGTTGATTTACACAAATTACATGCCATCCTTCGAAATAGTATATACGAGCCAGAATTATTTCCCGGTTTAAGATTTCAACTAAGTTACCCTAAAGTGACTTTTCTCATATTTAGATCGGGAAAAATTGTCTTAACAGGAGCAAAGATTGAAAAACACATTTATTCAGCATTCCGATTTTTGTATCCAACAATTAAGGAAGGTACAAAACCATAAATAGTCATAAGAAACATGGATGCAAGACTGCTAAAACTATATAAGGAACCTCAATTCTATGTAACTTTATTATTATATTATAAGATTATTTAATCATGCGTTTTATTAAACAAAATGTACGACTTCCTATATGGAACATAGAAGATTCGGAGAATCAAGACAAACCTTCAAGACATGGATCACTTTTGCCGAATAGTATACGATGTATTATATGTGGACCTTCGAATTGTGGAAAAACCAACTTGATGCTTACACTTATTTACTCTCCTAATGGTTTAAGATTTCAAAACGTTTACCTATTTAGTAAAACCATTTTTCAGCCTAAATATCAAACACTTGCAAAGATTATAAACTCAATTGATGAAATTGGTTTGCACCTTTTCGATGACAATGCCAATGTTCCTCATCCAAGCTCTGCAAAGTCAAATTCGATTTTTATATTTGATGACATTGCTTGCGATAAACAAGACAATGTACGTAATTATTATTGTCAAGGACGGCACAGTGGGGTAGATGCTTTTTACCTTTGTCAAAGTTATGCCCATATTCCCAAACATTTAATAAGGGATAATGCTAACCTCTTGATTCTTTTTAAACAGGATAATTTAAATGTTAAACGATTATATGATGATCATGTTAATTCTGACATGTCTTTAAAAAATTTCAAATCTCTTTGCGATCATTGTTGGAATCGTAAGTATGGTTTTGTAGTGATAGATAAAGACAAGGATATAAATGACGGACGTTACCGCTGTGGTTTTGATGTCTATATAAGGATGTAGTAGTACATCTTTATAGTAATTAAAATTATCAACATGGATTCACTGAAACTTGCTGATGACATTGAAAAAAGTACAACGAATATCAAAGAAAAATACTTGACACTTAAACGAACTGTGGCCGAAAATGAAGAATATTTAAATAGAACTTTTAATCCAATTACCAAACATTTAAAACTAATAACAGATAATATGCAATATCCAGAACAATCGTTTGACAGTAGCAGCACCAGCATTGAAGATTTTAAATTTAAAATGCCTCAAGAATCTTCCACTCCACTGAAATTTAAGGATTATAGTCATAAAGATGGCAATGTACCTGGGCGTAGTGCAAATGAAACTACTTTTAAAAGTGTTGAACAAACACCTACAAAAAATTCAATATTTTCTTCTCCTGCAGTTTGGCCAAACCGAAAAGACGGTCATTCTCCCTTACTTCCAATACCATCGACTTCATTTTTTAATACTCATAATAGTTTATCTCCTATGCCGTTAAATATTATACAGAAAGAACAAAATGCAAAAAGGACCACTTTACCTCATAATTCCACGATAACACCAGAAATTCAACAAGAAAGTGGTCAATCATCATCATTGATTCCAATACCATCGACATCATTTTTTACTTCTCAAGGAAATTTAACACTCAGAAATAATTCTCCCAAGCCTTGCACCTCAGCATCAAATACAACAAAGCAACATACTGTAAATTCTACAAGTACGACCAATAACTCGACAACAAAAAAGCGGTTATCAGAACATTCAATTGATGGAACATCAAATTTTGGACTATTGGCATCAGAGTATGTAAACAAAGTAATAAATGATGAAATGGATGGATATGACTTAATTTACGGGGTTCGTTATGATGGAAAGCGTCTACTTATGGGTAATGCCGAAATAAAAATCCACAATGACATTATTAATGTAGGTGGACATACAACATTTTTGGGAACGCCGGGTCTATATAAGCTGATGTTTCTAAAGCAACCTGGAACAGAATCTATTGAAAGATCCGAATGGAAAACATATCAAAAAATTTTATCACTTACAAAAGCGCATAAAAAAAGTTTTAGTCCTACTGGAAAAGTAAACAGACTTCTAAATAACAAAAAATATACACGTGTGATTTCAAAACTGTTTCCGTATAAAAAAAAATAAATGGATGCCAAACAACAGATTGTAAATGAACTTCATAAACCGGCAAGAAGAAATTTTAAACGTCGCTCTGTAATTTTAAAAGGTATCGACGATCTTTGGCAAGCTGATCTTATTGAAATGATACCGTATTCTCGACAAAATAATGGCTATAAATATATACTAGTTAATATAGATGGATTTTCAAAATATGCTTGGGCAGAGCCATTGAAAAATAAGTCAGCATCTGAAGTGGCAAATGCATTTTCCCGAATTTTGAAATCAGGGAGAACGCCAAAACATTTACAAACTGATCAAGGAAAGGAATTTTTTAATGGAACATTTTCAAAACTTATATCAAAACATAATATTAATCATTATTCGACATATAGCAACATTAAGGCTTGTATGGCCGAGAGATTAAATAGAACTCTTAAAAATCACTTATGGAAACAGTTTAGTTTACAAGGGTCCTACAAATGGGTAAAATATTTACCGATCCTATTAAAACAATATAATACTACAATCCATAGTACAATAAATATGAAACCATCTGCTGTAAAGGGAAAAAGCATAGAAAGACAATTGTTAAATAACGTTTATACTACAACAAGTGCGACTCGTCAACCCAAGTACTCGGTTAATGACCACGTGAGAATTTCAAAATATCGTTCACAGTTTGCAAAAGGTTACACACCATCTTGGACAACAGAAATTTTTCGTATTACCAAGGTTAAAAGAACAAAACCAACTACTTACTTACTGTCGGATACTTTAGGAAATCCGATCCAAGGTGGTTTCTATGAAGAAGAAATACAAAAGGTCAAACATCCAGATGTATATCTTGTTGAAAAAGTACTTAAACGAAAAGGTGATAAGGTACTGATAAAATGGTTAGGATTTGATTCATCACGCAACACGTGGGAAAGTGCAAAGAACCTAAAACTATAAAAGGAAGTACCTCGTACTCAATTACCTACCTACAAATGAAAAAAAATTATTAACCACAATGAAAAAACGAATTCGTGTAATTAAACCACCGAAAAAAATTGGTGGAAAATTTGGAACAACCGATTGGACCACATCAAACACGGATTTAAAATATTTAGTAAAATTAATGTCTATTAAGAATTTTCGGGGTGTTTACGATTTAAATAATTTGCCAATCAAACCAAGACCAAACGAAAAAGCTATAATATGTCTCAAGACATCTGATGGATTTCATTGGGTGTGCTTCATAAAAAGTGGTAAGTGTGTCCGCTATTTTAATAGCATCGGAAATAAACCCCCACCAATTGAACTTGAACGTTATTTAAAAAATTTAAAAATTACGTGGAACAAGAAAAGATATCAACGTCCTGGAACATCATACTGCGGTTTTCTATGTCTTTTGTTTTTAAAGGAAATTCTATAAGAAATTCTATATAAGGAAGTACCACAACAGTAATTAAGTTAAAAAATAAGTCATGACACTTCTTAACGTTTTGGAACCTTCCACTTTGGATGAAGGTATTGAGGGTATCGAATATCATACTCACTACCCATTTGCTTCAACATCATTAGACCACGGAGATGAAATTGTGATTTCTATTCAACATCAAGATATATATACACTTCCATGGCAAAGCTACATTTACATTGAAGGTAAATTTACCAAAGAAAATAATGAAAATCCAGATGATACCATTAGTTTAACAAATAACGCCTTTGCTTTTCTTTTTGATGAAATACGATATGAATTAAATGGCGTAGAAATTGATCGTGTACGAAACCTTGGACTTACCACTACAATGAAAGGATATTTAACACATTCGATGAATGACAAGCACATAATCGAAAACTATGGATTAGGATCATCTTCGGAATACAGTTATACTGAAATAACAGAAGAAGGATACTTTAATGTGTGCATTCCTCTGGCATTTCTACTCAGCTTTGCCGATGATCATAAAAAAGTAATCGTTAATATGAAACAAGACTTAATTCTTATGCGATCACGAAGAGATGAAAATTGCTACTTATCTATACCTGATGATGATAACCGAATTACAAAAGGTAAAATTTCACTGACAAAATTATTTTTAAAAATGCCTTATGTTACTGTTTCCCCAAGTCAAAAACTTACACTTTTACGTCATTTGGAAACTGGTCTTGTATTAAACCTAAATTTTAGAAGTTGGGAAATATACGAATATCCTTTACTACCACGAAATCGTAATCATATTTGGTGTGTCAAAACGACAACACAAATTGAAAAGCCACGTTACGTAATTATAGGTTTTCAAACATCACGAAAAAATGAGAATAAAAAATTGGCCTGCAAATTCGATCACTGCAATGTTACAAATCTTAAATTATTTCTAAATTCCAAAGTGTACCCATACGATGATCTAAATTTGGATTTCACTAAGGGTCATTTTGCTTTACTTTACCATATGTATGCCGCATTCAGATCGTCATATTACCCCAACACAGATCCATCTCCATTGCTTTCTAGATGTGAATTTGGAAAAACACCGCTAATAGTTTTAGATTGTTCCAAACAATCGGATTCTATTAAGACGGGATCCATAGATGTCAGATTAGAATTTGAAGCAGATACCATGTTTTCAGCAAATACAGCTGCATATTGTTTAATTGTTCATAACAGGGTTGTTGAATATAGTCCCTTTACCGGTAATGTACGGCGGATAGTATAATAATTTACGCCACTGTTCATAGATGGCGCTTTACTACATCTCTCTTAATTCTGTCTAAGCACTAAAGCCTATATATGGGAGCTCGTTTTCACCAGATTATTTCATATTTATGTATGGTCACTGGCATTGGCTATAAACGCTTGTAAACCATATTGATAAAAAATGTTGTATGTAGTAGACTTTCAGGGCTTTAAAGACAATAATAATGAATTTATTATTAAAGAGTTTGCCATTTGTTCCGTAAATGGAGAGTACCAAGAGCATTGGTTAATAAAACCACCTTATGCTATAGAACATTTAAATTATAAACAGCGTAAGCAATATCAATGGGTGCTAAATAATTTGCACGGTATCAAATGGGAAGATGGCTTTATTACATTGCAGGAACTTTTTAACATACTTTCAAATTTTCAGGGTTTTTTTCTTATTAAAGGTTTAGAAAAGAAAAAACATCTTCAAAAGTTTGGTTTTGTCGTTATATCATTAGATTCGTTTAATTGTCCAGCTCTAAATACATTGATTGTTTCTAAAACGTGTTGTTTCAGACATCAACATTTGCGAAAGTGTGCTTTAAATAATGTAATAAATTTAGCACTATGGATTTCACAAAGTTTACTTAAAAAATTTAATTTAGTTTAGTTCTTATCAGAACTTAAGGGGTAAAAAATTACAAAAAAAATCACAAAAAAAATTTAAAAAAGCATAAAAATCACAAAAAAAATTAAAATTATAAAAAAACCACAAAAAAATAAAGAAAAAAACAAAAAAAAACAAAAAAAATATGAAAAAAAAGAGATCAGAGAAGGCACCTCTGCAAAATCTCGAGCCTTGACGGGGCGCAGGGGCTTACGAAAGGTATGTCATTTTTGGTATGTACTGCATTTTAATTACCTTAGTTACCTTTCAAACTAATCGAGATTAAAAAAAAAATTACGATCGTTAAAAAATTCAAAATTAAAATAAAAAAGAAAAAAGAAAAAACAAAGCTGCCGTATTGGGGGATCGAACCAGCATAGAATGCACTATCCGCCTTACAACTATACCGATATACCAACAGGGCCACGGCAGCTTCGACAAATCATATCTTATTCCCAGCATAACAATAATACACCGCTGGGTGTGACGTCACAGACAAGTCCTGACAGGCAAAGTCGAAAATTCATGAATGTAAACAACAGCAGCAAACAGCTGGTGGTGTGACGTCACAGACAAGTCCTGACAGGCAAAATCGAAAATTCATGAATGTAAACAACATCAGCAAACAGCTGGTGTGACGTCACTCGTTTTGTATTCGGTCCTGCACGATGTTATAGGTGCCGGCTGATCGCAGTAGTCGGCTACCGCACGTGGTCACATGACATGGCTACCATGTGGTCACGTGGTCACAATACTAACAGCTGATTGGTCGAGCTACCACGCATGCGCAGTACGAAATAGCCGAGTGGTGGGGATGCGAAACTATATAAGTAGGTGCATGACCAGCAAATTTCAGTCAGGCTGCAGACTTCGAGGTGGTAGGATCGTGGGACTGTCGCGTATGTAAAAGTGAGGTTATGTATTCATGGTGGTTGAATGTAAACAACAGCAGCAAACAGCTGGTGTGACGTCACTCGTTTTGTATTCGGTCCTGCACGATGTTATAGGTGCCGGCTGATCGCAGTAGTCGGCTACCGCACGTGGTCACATGACATGGCTACCATGTGGTCACGTGGTCACAATACTAACAGCTGATTGGTCGAGCTACCACGCATGCGCAGTACGAAATAGCCGAGTGGTGGGGATACGAAACTATATAAGTAGGTGCATGACCAGCAAATTTCAGTCAGGCTGCAGACTTCGAGGTGGTAGGATCGTGTGACTGTCGCGTATGTAAAAGTGAGGTTATGTATTCATGGTGGGTGGTGGTGGCGGCAGGGAATTGGAGAATTTGGCGGGAAAGTCTATATAAGGAAGTGAAGCTGATCGGTAGTCAGTCGTGGTGCTGCAGGCTGATATCAGCTGATAAGGTCAAATCAAGGTCACATGGTGGGGATGCGAAACTATATAAGGAGGTGGATGATCAGCAAATTTCAGTCGGGCTGCAGACTTCAAGCTGGTAGGATGTGTCGTAGGTAGGTAAGTATGATTGGTTGTATGTGTGTGTTTTAGGTTAGGGTGGTGGCCGCCATCTTGTGTGCCTGTCAGTTGTTGACAGCTGTCATTTTTGACAAATGTCATTTGTGACGACCGTCATATTTGACAGCTGTCATTTGGGTGTCTGTCTGTTTGTATGTCTGACTTTTTTTTTTCAGGTTATGTCAACAGGGCACTGGCGCATGCGCAGACCACATGTCGGTATTACAGTTTTCAATCTACCGACCATATGTTGGTAACGCAGTATTACAGTGGCCGACGCATGCGCAGACCGGATGTCGGTAAGTCGGTATTACAGATTCCTACTTACCGACCACGTGCCCTGTTGACGCATGCGCACCGCGGATGTCGGTATTGCAGATTCCTACTATACCGGGTAGTCTGACAACGAACAAAAACACTCTACTGAATGTTGTTTTACTTTATGAGACAAGTGGCCTAAAAAAAATCTAGTGATAAAAAAGACTAACTCGGTTCTTGCCATGATATTGTCAATTGCCTTGTAGTTTATAGAACGGTGCCATGCTAGAGTGCCTAGATGTCAAACTGACAGACGGAGTGGCGCCATGCATCATTACATTCCGTTCATACAGATAGTCATCAATTCTGTGGTAAATAGGCAAAATGGGATAAGTATAAAACTGTCATTTGTACATGTCACTCTAAAAATGATTTTCTTGCAAATATTAAACAATATTAATGCAATAGTGAGAAGCTAGCTAAAAAAATAGGTTTCAAAGTACGTATATGTCTGATCCGAATTGTAAATATCTAAATGTTTCTATTAAAATTCGGTGTCCGAAATACACATTTTTTTAAACGTCAAAAATACTTATCCCGTTTTGCCTCCCTACCACAGAATTAATATTGTAATTGTTGTCACTTTGCGATTTTTGTTGATGACAATTAACAGTATCTGTATGACTAAAATGAAATGATGTATGACGCCACACTATAGATAACTGAAATTAACCTTATTGGCTTAAATTACCTAATTACCCCCAGTATAATGACTCGAGTTAATCCGACGCATATCTGACGTCGTATAACGACAAAGGTGGTCGTCGACGGGTAAGGTCTATACGAGCTTCTAGGAGCAGAAATCTTTAAAACTGTGAATTTGAATCTCTAGTCTTAGACGAGTTTATAAGCGAATCTTCAACTTTATGCTAAGCGCTATTGTTGCGAGGGAGTATGCTAAGTTACCTTTATTAATATTTCTTTATATAGACATTAAACTAAAATATGCAAGGTCCTTGACAAAAACTATCCATAATTACAGAAAAAAATATTAAATCTGATGACCTCTTGTCTATTATAAAAAATAATAACTTGTATTTATAATGATGATTGCATGGTGTACCTACCTATCTATGGTAGGTATTTTGTTTAATTACATAAAATTGTCAAGATAATAAAAAATTTAAAATTAAATAAAAAAATCCTAAAAACACCAAAATTTCCATTACTTATATTTTATGAATTATAGGTTTTTTTTTTAATTTATTTTGTGCTTTCCGTTTTCGAAATCAAAGCATTCGGATCTCGATCATTATAAAAAAAAACTAGACATGGGTTAGATTAGTACTTTTTACAAATTTTTGTCATTATATGTAGCAATTAGGTGTATAAAATTGGTTAAAAAAATATAAAATTACGTCTCTTATCGATTCTGAATTCTACTCGAGCTAGACATCTGTGAAAAGTATAACTTCCACGCGTTCCGACTTTTGCCATTCAGTTGGGTGCTCCAGAATGTTGGCGCACCACAATGTATGATACGTTGTTGGGGCATGCCTAGGAATCCCCAGAAAATTGTAAAAAAATCCATCTTTTCTTATCTCCGAGAAACTAGCTGAGTCGAGGCCGGTAGATCCGACTCTTGAGTTCATTTCTTACGTATAAATTCATTTTTTTTGTTAGAATTAAAGCTTCTTAAAGTTTCCTGATGATAGTCCAGTAGATCCAAAACATAAAAACAACCTTTTATGTTTTTAAAGACATGTCCAACATTTACATTGCATTTAACTTAACATAATTTTTTAATGCAAAATGCTATTGACCTTACAAACAATATGACCTTGACATGACCTTGAAGTCCTGTCTTTTGGTTTTTCATCCTCCAAGTTAAAAACTTTTAATTATTGTTATGTTTGAGTTAACCGAAGTCAAGCTATAAATCGTTTCCTGAAGATGGCCTACTAAGTCCGAAACATAAGAACAGCCTTGTGTGTATTCAAAAACATGTCCAACATTTGCCTTGCATTTAACTTAACATAGTTTTTTAAAAATCAAAATCCTATTGACCATTAAAAAGGTATGACCTTAACATGACCTTGAACCCCTGTGTCTTGTGTATCCATCCTCCAATTTTAGATTTCTAACTATTGTAATATTGAAGCTATGTTCATGCAAACATTGACATTTAAAAACGTCATAACTTTTTTCCTAGACATAGAATTTTTTTAAAAAAGTTTTAACACAAAGGACTCTGTAGTAGAATATTTTTAAGCAAAAAAAATACACAATATTTTGGGCTAGATTTTTTTTTGCATGCAATATCTTCTAACCTTGACCAGTGGTCAGTTTGATCTTCAGGTCACCTTGACCACATGACTTTGGTATTTACTTATGAAAAGTTTGAACCTTCTAAATAGTACCACAGTTGAGTAAATTACGGTTAAAAAAATTAACAAAAGTGGTATTTTTTAATAATAACCCAGTGGATGATCCTATCGATATGATTCTAGTATCAAAAGATCGGGAATTTTTTGTAGCATCTTTCCAACAGTGAAGTATTCAAGTATCTTGCTTCGTTTAGGCGCAATTGCAAAAAAAACATCGATTTTCAGAAATTGCAATTACAATAGTACATTTCTTTTAGAGAAATGAACTAAAAAACGGTTAAAGTTGGATTTGGCAACTCTGTTAAGGAAAGTGCATTGTAAATCCCAATTATGATTCTTGATCATACCTTTTTGCATCAGACTTTATTGACATTGTCGTCATTTTCATTTCATGAAAATTTTGTGAAATTAAAATAATTATAAAAATATTGTTTGCCTATTTTAAACAAAAACAAAAATAGTTTAAGATATGCCGTGTCTTTCAAATATGCCATTTTGTTGTTGTTTATATATATATATATATATATATATATGTATACAGAATGAGTAGAAAGTAACGCATATCGCTTCTAACGACGTAAACACTTTTCCTAGAGTCTTCATTTTTTTCAGGTCGATTGTCGATTGCAAACTTTTTCTTGCGCATTTGATGAAATTAAATCTATATATACAGGTTGTGCCAGAAAAGTATTAACGCTGTTAGAAGCGATATGCGTTACTTTCTACTTACCCTGTATATGCTGTTGTTTTTAAGATATAGGCGTTTTAGCACTTTGGGGCCTCATATCTCATATCGAGTGCATATTTTTTTAACAATTTTCAACGTACCATGCAGGTGTTGCTCCAATTCTGGGACACCTGTGTAATATTAGTAACCTAAGGGAGGGCATTATTCTACAAGTAGATTACCCGAAAGAAAACCTTAAATCTCACCAAGCAAATGTACTTCAAACGTTTATTTTGCTACTTTTGTTATTTAAATTATAAAATTTATTAGGCAGTAAAATTTTTTGGTTTTTAAGTAGATACTATTTTTGGACACTTCCACTTCCACTGATGTTAAAAATATTAAAGTAGTGCTAAAAATTAAAAACTATTCCAAATAGAATTTCGTTTAAAAATATTAAAAGTAAAACTAAAAGTCTTATTCTTTTTCTTTTCCCCATTTTTATAAAGTTTTATTTATTCATCTTCTGGCAGAATCTTCCTCTTTTAGGAAGATATGACTAAAACGTAGCCTACTGTATTTGTATTTGTTGTGTGTTATGCCATGGCCAACTTTATACAGGCCGACGCACTTTACACCTACGTCTACCTTGCGGTCTTTTTTGGATTGTTTGCATATTGTCAGACGTCAGAAAACTATTGTCCAAAACGTCAAAAAAAGACCGCAGGTAAATGCAGATGGAAAGTGCGTCGGCCTGTTATGACGTTGGTCCCGGTTATGCTCATAATTTTGTTAACAAAGCGGTTTTAAATTTAAAACCGTACTAAACTTTATACAAACTAGAGTGCCTTGATAATTTTGACAGTTATTGTCGCCTTATAGAGTGGCGACATGCATCATTCCTTCTCTGTCATACAGATAACGTCATTAATTGTGATTGTAAGTTGTAATTGTTGTCACTTTGGCTATAACGTTGATGACGTTATCTGTATGACAGAGAAGGAATGATGCATGTCGCCACTCTATAAGGCGACAATAACTGTCAAAATTATCAAGGCACTCTAATACAAACCACCCTAAAGTCTTTTGGTGACATATTCTAAACTGGTGCAACAAAACGTGATAAAAAAGCTCCTTCATGAGTTTAATTATTAGAAATAAATAAAATTACAAAAATTGTTATAAAAGAAGTTATAAAAGCTATTTTTATTCTCACAACAGATGGTTAATACGAAGGGGGCTGTAAATTTCAAAATGGGTTTAAAATAAAAGTTTTAATAACATTTTTTAATAGCGATTCCTATTTTTAGTCCTAAATACCACCCCCGCATTTAACCCAACCCTTTATCATAATTTAATGGAAACTATTTTTATAACCCAGTATCCACCAAACTAAAATATTTGATTTTTTAAAGCATTGACCGAATCCATATGCACGTGCTTGGATGCTTGGCGCGCGCAAGCTAAACTCAGCAGCGGAAATCTATCTGACCACAAGAATAACATGTCACAAAATGTTCCTAATAATTATATTGCAAAATCTAAGTGCTCAAATAACTCTTTATAGTGTTAAATAATAAGATTTATTAACCTAAATTCTTAACATTGTGATTTATAATTATGGTCTTATAAATAACTCAGTGTTTCAGTGTTAGTGTGTAGTAAACAAAACAAGGTAATTTACTCTACCTTGATTTTTTCCTGGTGCGGGGCTCATTGACGGAGTAAAAACAATAAATGCAACATTCAAGTTCAAAACTGTAACTGTTACTGCATGCAGCTGCTGTTACGTAAGTGTAACACTGGTTGCCAACCTTCACTAAATTCCTCTAGGAATTTGGTAATGACCTTTAAAAAATAACAAAAATAACTCAACATGAAACAAAACGGGCTACGCTTGGCTGATAAATTTTTACTTGTTACCGTCCGCGAAATATTGGACACTTTCGTAAAAACAAATTTTTTATACAGGATGTCCAAAAATTGGCACATAAACCCAATAGTACACTTGTCGTCAAAATCTACTGGGACAAGGCATACTTAAGTCTTAATCATGATTTTTTTGGTTGTGGTCCCACCATTGAACTAAATCATAGATTTAAACGTACAATTTTTTGACAGGATTTTTGACTTGACAATAAATAACAATCAATCAGTTTGTCATTTTTGCCTAGGTGAAGTGTTAAAATAATGCCAAGTTTACATCAGCAAATAAGTTTTGTCCCATACCATTTTGACGACGAGTGTACATTGTTGGTGCATGATTGGGGACCCCCAGAAAATTGTTAAAATAATCTTATGTCATACACCCTTGGAGATATGAGGCCCCAAAGTGCGAAACTTTGAACGCTTATAGCTCGAAGATTACAGTACATATTAGCAAAAAAATGGATAAATACAAACATACACAATCTATCCAAAATTATTTTACCATTTACTTAAGGGTTGGATGTATGACACCACATTTCACACGTTTATTATACTAATTAGAATTTTAAAAATTTAATTGCGAAACTAGATGCTTACTTTATTATACTTTACTCTGGGAGATGAAAAAAATGCTGTTCCAAAATTCAACAAAACTTTTTTTTAGCAAAAAAATATTTTTAGCTATAAAATGTTATGCCCCAGGGAAAGAAATGCAAAATCTAGTTTCGCAATTAAATTTTTAAAATTATTTTTTGTTTTTGAATCCTCCTAAACCTGTGAAGTGTGATGCTACACATCCGCACCTTAAGTCAAAGGTCAAATAACATTTTTATAATCAATTTAATATTATAAAAATTTTATGAAATGAAGCTGACAACAATGTCAATAAAATCTAATGCAATTGGGCCATATGAAAGTCTTGCAAAATGTAAACATTTCCATATAATTTTGGCAATGTTTTAGGTTATTTAAATCATGAGACAGTCTTAACTTTTTTTTTGTTTACAGAATGGACGAAAAGTCATGTTCACATGCTGGCATGTATTGTGCATTGGATGGACCTAATCCCCCTGTCCGATTAATACGCCATCGATGGAACCAGTCCTTTCGGTAAGATTTCTAAATTAGTAATACAAGTGGTCCAAAAATTAGCGGATAAACGGATAGTATGTTGTTGGGGCATGCTTAGGGACCTCCAAAACATTTAAAAAAAAATCTATCCCATATATTCCTGAAGAATGAGGCTCCAAAAGGTAAATCTTCGAACGCTTATAGCTTGAAGATGACAGCAAATATTAAGGAAAAAAATGGCAAATACAAAGGCACAATCTATATCCAAAGTTATTTCTTTATATTTGGTCAAATTACATTTTTGACTAATATGAAAAATTAACACGAATAGTCCAACCAAGTTTTTGCACGAAAAATTGGATCTTATTGATATACCTAGGTACCTAAAATG
This sequence comes from Cartodere bifasciata, assembly GCA_963920755.1. NCBI lineage: Eukaryota > Metazoa > Arthropoda > Insecta > Coleoptera > Latridiidae > Cartodere > Cartodere bifasciata. Next base: position 15,206,772 of record OY987193.1, on the reverse strand, counting down.
TCCATACTCCCGTCCTGTCTTTCCTTTGGAGGCCTTAAATATCCTGTAAAGTGTAAATAATTAAAAGGAATGTTAAAATTTGAAGTTGACTACAAGTAATTCATCACTTATGGCAAGAGTTAAGGTAGTTTAGTATTTTGTTGTTATATTATTTGCAGTAATCGGAAAAACTTTGTTTTTCCACAACATGTTAATGTTCTTTGTATACGTGCCACTTCTAAGGTAATGCTAACATTTTCAGATCCAAAATCAATAGCAGTAGGATTAAATTCAAGGTTGACAAAGGTGGAGAACATCGGTAATAAGATTTAGGGTATTACAAATATATAATTGCATTAAAGGACAGTCCTTGAAAGGACATATCGAATAAGTTTTCCAATGTTTTCTAATATTCAGTTCCACTTAACGTTTCCTAGTGGGTACATTAAAAATTTAAAAGTGCAACTAAAATGGCTCATGAACAAGAGTCCCAGCTGAATTACGTGAATGTTCCAGAGAGGGCTCAACTCAGTGAAAGTGAAGAAGAAGACGAGGGGAGCGATGCGGATAACGCGGCATCCGGGTTAGTCTGATAAATAAAAAACCTTACCATGACTTTAGACTTACCTGGAACAAAAACAAAACTGCTTAAGAGCCCTATTCGTTTTTATGTTTTTTTGTTGAAAAAGTGTTAGCGTGGACGTTCTTATTAGATCTTCTAAACAAAATAATTTACAAAAAAATACGTATACGGGGTGTCCAAAAAATGGCGCATAAACGCGTTGGTACGTTGTTCGGGTATGCCTAGGCCCTAGGGATTCCTGGAAAATTGTAAAATAAAATCCATCTGTTATATTCATCGAGAAAAATGTGAACAAAGTTACATACATTCGGCAACACAGTCTAGGAAAATACATCTAAAAAACCCATCTATGAGTCTTGATCATAGACTTTTGCATTAGATTTTACTGACATTGTTGTCAGCTTTATTTCTTATTTTTTTAAATTTTTCCAGGGATCCCTAGACATGCCCCAATAATGTACCGTCGCGTTTATGCGCCATTATTTGGACACCCTGTAATTTTTGATAACATGAAAAACAATTTCATCTTATAATTAAAAAAAATTAAAAAACCATATGCGTAACTATAGACTAAATACATATATATATATACAGGGTGTCTCAAAATGGGCGCCCACGGACCCCAAGGCGTGGTAGAGGAACACAAACGATTTACAAAATCAGTAAACGAAAATTTTTTGTGCGGGCCCATTCCAAAGATATGGGGCTTCAAAGGTACAAACTTTGCACCCTTATAGCGACTTTCTTAAGTAATAATAAAACATAATTTACTTAATTATTGAAAGACAGGGACTAAAACCAATTATTTATTACAAAATTTCGGCCCAATGATGTTTATTTCCCATAAAAAATGAATTTTAATTTTTAGAATATTACCCCAAAATCTATGCGGCAACATTGTCTTACCTTTTGATTTTGATTAAAGTCGCCATGTTCGTAACTAAGGGAAACTGAGCATAAATTATATTTATCAGTGATAAAGTGTCATTAATTTATTGTTTGAGTCAATTTTTAATTCAAGTTTTTTTGAATGAATGAATGAATTTATTGTGAAAAAAATAAGTTTACAATAAATTAAAATTTAACTCTGATCAATATTGATCAAGGGTAGCCTCAATCAATTGATGTGCGTGAAAAAATAACAAACAAAAAATAGAAATAGAATTATATAGTGTCCCTGGATAGTATCAAGAGTCCGGTCACTAAACCACAGAAATAAAATACACTATAGTTTTTTTTATTTTGCTAGGTTACCATCCATGAATTCCTATCGATGATTATAAAATCCTTCAAATTTTGATGAAAAGTGTCATCCATGAACGTAGAATTTTTTTGACATTTTAACTCTATTTTTGAAAGAAATTAAACCCCCAGTGCAGTTTTATATGCAGTTAAGCTTTTTTTAAATTATTGTGAGTGACAAATGTTCTTGAATAAAATGTACAATTTTGTTAAATAATGAAATTACTTAAAAATCACTGTCCTATAATATTGATCAACTAATTCCCTGATGTGGCATGAGGAAGAAAACAGTTTTTCGGCAAATAATACATCCATATGATTCCCACTCGTATATTAAAACTAACCAAGAGGCCCTTTTTTTGGGTCGTAGAAATTGTACAGTCCATAGCTGCCAAACCATAATCTATTAATTTTCCAAAGTTTCTGTTATCCTGGACATCGTTTAACCATAACTAAAACCACTTTTAGCCCCAATAGAGATGTGGTCGTCGAAAGATTTCAACGTAGAAAGTGAACACACAAAAAGTATTATTAAATCCATTGTAAACTATCCCACATTTAGGGCTACTTTTGGGACCATTTTTACAGTTCACAAACTTTATTAAACACATTTTTTTACACATTTGTTGTTAGATTTTTAGTTTTTTCACACATTTCAAAATAAAATCCGACGTTAACAGTTCAATTTTTTAAACGTCATTTATTTTTCAAAATGTGCAAAATAACTAAAAATCTAACAAAATAAATCAATAACTGTGTAAAAAAATGTGGTAAATAAAGTTTTTAAACTGTACCTAAAAATGACCCTAAATGTGGGATAGTTTTTTTGTGTGTTCACTTTCTACATTAAAATCATTCGACGAACACATCTCTATTGGGGCTAAAAGTGGTTTTAGTTTAGTTAAATCATTTCTAAGATAAAAACCTTAAAGAATTAATAGATTATGGTTTGGCAGGGACTGGACTACACAATTTATACGAACCAAAAAAGGGGTTCTCATTTAGTTTAAATATACGATGGAGCCCCCATATAGATGTGGTCCTCTAGAACGAGCCAGCTTAGCGGATCTTCTATTTTATGAATAAATCCCTAGTCTTAAATAAAAAATATTTTTTTTTAAATAATTATCTACGCCAATGAAATATTTTGATGTGTTACATAACCTACATTTAAAAATTTGACAGATTTTAAACTAGGTTACCAGATTTTTTTGGAAAGATTTTCGGACCAACTTTTAAACTTACAAAATTGTAAAATGAAAAGAGAGGTCCGCTATTGCTGTTCTTAGAGTGTCACGACCTTTTTAGTATGCTACAGACCTTAGAATTATATACATATGTACAATTTGAAAAATATGCACTTGCAATGCCTTAACTTTTAAATATTTTTGTCGCGATCGTTTATATTGGTCAATTTCGGGTGTGTGTCAAATGGTTCTTTTTACTAACAAGAAATATGGTAATATGAATCCACAGAATTAAGTGCCCCTATAAACTTAAATGGTTCTTTTTACTAACAAGAAATATGGTAATATGAATCCACAGAATTAAGTGCCCCTATAAACTTCCTGTGAGCGTAGAGCAGATTTGATCCAAATGGTAAAGGTGTTTAGTTTGGAGCAACATCAGAAATTTGTAATAGTTGAATGAAATAAGTACCAATGTGAGCCGCAATGCAGAATTACAATCATTCCCCAGATGAAGAACCTTGTGAAGAACAATAATTGATGTGTTACCAGAAAAGTTTAAACTTATTTTGTTATGGCCGTAATTTTTAACAGTTTTTTTTTATTTCGAACATACATTAGTTTTTAACAATAACGATATGATTTTATTGATTTGTTACATTTTATAAAGAAAGAAGTCTAAAATTCAGGTATTCAAACTATTTTTAAAATTAAAAATAAACATTAACCTATTTCCTAATGTCAAGTTGAAGTTTTATGTTTGTTCACCTACTAACTTGATTTTTTTTAAACTAAGCGGATTTAAATTAACAGTGTTGCCAAACTTTGCTAAGTTTGCAGCCCCATATTTTTGAAAGGGGGCCCCCAATAAAATTTTTGTTTCTGATTTTGTATATCGTTAGTGTTCCTCTACCACGCCTCGGGGTCCGTGGGCGCCCATTTTGAGACACCCTGTATAGTATTCAATGGCGTAACGTAAATAAAGGCCATCTACATAGACGTGCAATTTTAACTTAAAAATCAGGTCTGGCATAAGTAAAACAAGAAAGATTACGAGTGCCTAGATGTCAAATTGACAGATATGGTCGCTTTATAGAGTGGCGCCATGCATCATGTCTGTCATACACATTATGTCATCTATTATTATACTCTTCGCAAGACTAGGTCCGAAGAGTATATTGCAATCGATCAGAAAATCCTAAAATCGTCAATTTTCGTCGTAGAGCAAAAATTTTTGCAGATTCGTGCGTTTCATGACTTTTTAAAATTTTCATTTTTTGTCCGTCCGTCTGTCTGTCTGTCTGTCTGTCGGTCACGTTTCTTGTGGTCACGCTATCTCAAAAACCAAAAGTGATATCAAATTCAATTTTTTAGGAAAAATCTACCTCTATAAGAGGAAGAACCCTATTGTTTTTGGCAAGAATCGGAAAACTACAAAGCCCCCTTTTGGGCCCTCCAAATGAAAAAAAAATCGTAGCTCAACTATTATTAAATTTACAAAAAAAATTATTCGACATAAAACATAGGAAATTTAATTCTTTACAAAAAAGTATTCCTCAGTTTTTTTTGTCCGACCCCCCCATTAACCCTCAGTTCAAAAAAACCCTCTATCTCCGTTATTATTCAATCTACAGAAAAAATATTTCTTACAAAATTAAAGAAAATTTAATTTTCTATTAAAAATGTTGATTCATTATTTGTAAAGTTAACTAGTAAGGTTAAAAAAACAATAAAATAAACTATTTCAGTAGCAAAAAACTTTTAAGTCCAAATAGTGTCACGCGTCATTCAAGTAGGTCATGCCAAAAATATTTTAAACTAAGAAACAAAAGCAGCTGTCAGAACAAGTAACCTCAAATATGTTAAACGTCAGAACTGACGTTTATCTTCTTCGTTAACGAAATTTTTCGTGTTTTCTGTTAATAGTTTGCACTCTTCGCAGAATAAAAAAAAAGTTTCATTAAAAAAAAACTATTATCCCATAATAGTTTTCTTGCGAAGAGTATAGTATAGAATGTGTAGCAATTATATAAAATGTTGATTTAGCTTTGATTTAAAAAATATAAAATTACACTTCTACCGAATCCGAATTCTACTCGAGCTATTTATTTGCGAAGAGTAACTTTTACGCGTTTCGATTTCTACTGGGCTCGATTTCTACCCATTCTTGTTATACTCTTCACAAGAGTATATTGCAATCGATCAGAAAATCCTAAAATCGTCAATTTTCGTCGTAGAGCAATTTTTGCAGATTCGTGCGTTTCATGACTTTTTAAGATTTTCATTTTTTGTCCGTCCGTCGGTCGGTCGGTCTGTGGGATGTCACGTTTCTTGTAAGCACGCTATCTTAAGAACCAAAATTCCAAGCCAATTCAAATTTTAAGGAAAAATCGATCCATATAAGAGGAAGATCCCTATTGTTTTTGATAAGAATCCGAATACTACAAAGCCCCCTTTTCAGTCCCCCAAATGAAAAAAAAATCGTAGCCCAACTATTATTGAATTTACAAAAAAAATTATTTGACATAGAATATAGACAATTTAATTCTTTACCAAAAAGTATTCGTTAGTTTTTTTGTCTGACCCCCCAATTACCCCCCACTACAAAAAAACCTCCTATCTCTGTTATTATTCAATCTACAAAAAAATATTCCCTGCAAAATTAATGAAAATTTTATTTTCTATTAAAAATGTTGGTTTATTTTAAAAGATTTAATAGTTTGGTCTGCGGATGTACGTACGGGACGTTTGCTTTAAGATTTCGTTAACATTCGTCCCTTTTGGAACTGGGCATCCGATTTTTTGAAGATCATGATCTAAAATAGCATAATTACTCGAATTTAAATAAAATAACGTGATAGTAGAGCGTTGGACACACACGCAAGCGTTTCGGGGGGTCGGTTCGCTTTTCTTTTCAATAAAGTATGTAAAATTAAAAATATAAATCATCTAATGTTGTTAAAAATGCACTTTTATTCCGTAAAGTATAAGTTTCAAGGTGATATGGTTGTTAAAAAATTCTGTTCTTTAGGTTTCTTTAGAATAACTTAATTGTCCATTTTAAAAGCTATTTTTTTGCTGAACTTAATATGATGTTGTCCCTTGTATCTTTTACTTAAATTACATTGACTTTAAAACATGAATTTCGGTGCACAGTCTCTGCTTATTTTTTTTATTTGCAAAATAAGAATTTTTTTTATAAAACTTCGATCTGTCAAAAATGTAAAAGTGACGCTTATAGTTGTGACACTACAAATTTAGTCCCTTAAGGAGAAAAATCTAAACCTCTATCCCAAATATTATTTTCTTTACGTTTTTCATCTTGAAATGAAATAAGTCTTTCTTTGTCAATAAGGCTGTCCTTAAGTTAACCAGTAAGGTTAAAAAAACAAAAAATAAACGATTTCAGTAGCATAAAACTTGTAAGTCTTAATTGCGTCACGAGTCGGTCAAGAAGGCCGTGCAAAAAATATTTCAACCAACAAAACAAAAGCAGCTGTCAGAACAAATAACCTCACATAAGTATGTTAAACGTCAAAACTGACGTTTATCCACTTTGTTAATGAAATTCTTCGTGTTTTCTGTCAATAGTTTGCACTCTTCGCAGATTTTTTTAAATAAAATTTGTTTTATTAAACAAAAAATGTTTCCTTCAATAGTTTTCTTGCGAAGAGTATACTATAGAATGTGTAGCAATTATATAAAATACTGATTTAGCTTTGATTTAAAGAATATAAAATTACACTTCTACCGAATCCGAATTCTACTCAAGCTACTCATTTGCGAAGAGTAGTTTCTACGCGTTTCGACTTCTACCGATTCCGACTTCTACCCATTCTAGTTGTAAATGTTGTCACCACTATTATGTTGATGACATTATCTGTATGACCAAGATGAAATAATGCATGGCGCCTCTCTATAAAGCGATAATATCTGTCAATTTGAAATCACTGGCACTCTAACGTGAACTACAGACCTAGAAATTTTTAATGACATTTGTCAATATCCCTCTTGGATTTAAAAAAATGGCGTGACTTATTATCTCAATAGCCATCCTTTAAGTGATCGAACTCTTTTATATTTACTGACACTAATATTGCAACTAAAAGCTGATTGGGATTAATTCGAATGGTGTTTCTTGTACCTGTCCAGTTTTATTTTGGTTCACAAATTGTCACCTCTCTAAACAAAAAGGTCATCGAATAAATATTTTCCTATTTTGTTTAGATATCTATATTTGGCTAAAATTGGCAGGCGAGTTCAATTTGATCACACAATGACTATCAAGTGAGTTTTTTAATTAAAAAGTCCATAAAAGTGTGTTCACAATGAAGATGTCTGCACCGCTTTTTGCACAATGTATTTTGATTCTGTGAAAAGATGCACTAGTTTATGTCAAATTTTAATTTATTAACAAAAACCTGTTGTTTTTATATTTATACATAAGCGTACGTATTTGGGGCAGATCTAGGGGCCCTCAGAAAAATGTTAAAGGTAATCTATCTTATTTTCTTGGAGATATAAAGTCTCACAGTGCAAAACTTCAAATGCCCATACCTTAAAGATAACAGCGCATATTAAGAAAAAAAATGGTTTAATACAAAGCTACTGTCTATCTTAAACCATATACAGGGTGTCCCAGAATTGGCGCACCACCTGTATGGTACGCTGTTGGGGCATGCCCAAGGAACCCCAGAAAATTGTAAAAAAAAATCCATCTCATACACCCTCGAAGATATGAGGCCCCAAAGTGCTAAACTTTAAACGCATATACCTTAAAAACCACACCACGTATTAACGAAAAATATGGTTAAATACAAAGCTGCAGTCTATCTTAATACATTCCACCATTTGCTTATTTTTTAAATGGTCCAATTACATTTTTATAATCAATTTATTTTACAAAATTTTCTTGAATTAAGCTGACAACAATGTCAATAAAATTTTATGCAAAAGTGTATAATCAAGACTCATAGATAGAATTTTTAGACTTATAGATGGAATTTTTAGATGTATTTTCCTAGACTGTGTTGCCGAATTTATGCAACTTTGTTCGCATTTTTCTCGATGAATATAACAGATGGATTTTTTTTAACAATTTTCCAGGAATCCCCAGGTATGACAGGTACGCTAACAGCGTACCATACAGGTGGTGCGCCAATTCTGGGACACCCTGTATTTTACCATTTGTAATGATGAATGAATTTTTGATTATAAAATGAACGAGTGCTTTTTGCATAGTAAGTAATGTCCAGAATGTACAAAATTTTAAGTTTTTTTTTATTTGAATTTAAAAAATGTTTCATGCAGTTACAAGCCTTTAGAAAGTATCTTATTTCTTAAGTATTTTTTGTCCATTTTAATTGACATTTCACACAAAGGTTAAGAGAGTGCCAGTTTATTATTTAAAAATTTATTATTCTAGGATATGACAACTGTAGATATCCGCCATAAAACTTTAATTTTTTAAAATGATATTTTCTCGGGATTTTTATAGAACAGCCTAGTTTTTTTACATAGGAGGGTGTAAAACAACATTTTTTTTTAAATAGGTAGCTTTTCTTTTGTGTAAACTTTTGAGTTTAAAAATAAAAAAATACTGTAATAAAAGTTGCAGATATGCATAAGGAAAGCTTTTGCAAACTGTTCCTGGGATATCTTAACTGGAACCTCCCTCATATAGACCTTTTCCGTGGGTCCGACGTTCATTGTTAAATTTGACAAGTCATTGTGACACTGGTGGTGACCACCTGTAATACAAATGATTTATGTTAAATTTGACAATGAATGTCGGATCAACGGAAAAGGTCTATACAGTCTGTATATAAGATAGATTTTTTTTAACAATTTTCTATGAATCCCTAGACATTTCTCAACAACGTACCATCGCGGTTACGCGCCAATTTTTGGAATCAAATTAGAACTGGATGAAAGGCGTGCAGACAGGCTAATCGCTTTTAATAAGTTCTAAAGTGCAGCGTTAAACAAACTTCCTAGTTTAACAAACCACTAGTATAAGAGCCACGTAAAAGCAAATGTTTTGTATAATAGCACCTATTGGATTGGAATTTTATTATTATAGGCTTTAAAATTCGTTGAAGAACATTTTATACCTTCAATAATTAAAAATATTTTAAATATTATATTTTTTTTTTTCAGGTAAGTGAATTTTATTAATGAATAAACATCAAAGTGGGCGAAATTGCTACAGGCAACAATAAGCAGGTTTGTAGGTACTGAAAAAGTCTAATTCGGCTTTTAACATTTTTCGTCTTGCCCAAGTTTATTTTTTGTTTGTGTTTTAACTTTTAATTTTAATTAAGCCTTGTTTGTCGCATTGGTTAATGGAGCTTTCATTTGTGCATACAATGATACCTACAGTTAACAACGAAAGTGCAACTAACCCTTTGAGACCAAAAGTTGATGTGTGACGTAATTTTACCGTTATCAAGTTTATTACGCAATTGACAAAAATGCATTTCTGCACTTTAGTTATCATTTGGGATAGAACGTCGCTTAAAAATGAAAAAGTCATAGGTCGTTATCATCATAAAGAAACGGAAATAAAATTTGGTAAAGGGTTTCATACTCAATTTTATAAATTCGTATGAACATTGGAAGTGATTTTTGCTGAGTCCTTAATTTCAGCAGAAATAAAATTATGGTAAATCCGCCGCTAGGTCCTACAAGAACAAAAAATCAAAATTTGTTTCTCTTTATCAATTTATTATAAAAATTTACACAGCCAATTAAAAATTACAAGATTTAATTATGAATCATTTCTAATCAAAGGAATGAGACTCCAAAGTGGGGGAAACTAACTAATAGTGGCCGGTCCAACAGCGGCGGTCTTTATGATATATTTTTGTTTAAAAGAGTAAAGAATCGAATACGGCATTTTATGTAGTGCTTTAAACACAGGTTTTATGAATAAATATAAAAACTAAATCTAAAGAGATTAGGTTAGCACCTAATATACTATTTTAGAAGGTTGGTTGCTGTTTCGTACACTCCAGTTTGGTGTAAAAAGGGTTTTCTACCTGTTTAAGTCCAGTTTGGAGACATAACTTTACTGGTACCTTTTAAAGGGGATTAGCACTAATCACCTTAAATAATTTCTTCCCGTTTGGAGACATAATTAATAAGTAATAATATTTTATGCTGTTATTTTGTCTGAAGATCAAATAATTTTAAACTACAATGCTTTCTGATAATGTGTTGATACATTTTTAACATAACAACATTGAGAACAATACCTAGTAAATATATGTCCCTCAGCAGTGTAATGCACACAATTTTGGACGCACTGCTAGTCACCGACATAGCTAGAGTTTATATTTTCATTTTAGCAGCAAAACTTAACCTAACCTACCTAACCTAATGTCCCCCAGTGAAAAAATGTCCCCAGTGCTTTCATAAAAGTGAGTCAAGAACCCTAAAATTAAAAAAAAATATATATTTATATTGAACTTTACCCTGGTAAAAAAACCTTATTACTTCTATACTTTCCGTTTTTGACCATTTAAGTCTGCAAATTGGGTATGTCTACAAATGGGTGTCTACAAATAAGAGGACACGAAGTATGTCTCCAAACGAGAATAAATTCTTTAATGTAATTAGTGCTAATCTCTTCTGTAAGGTAAAGTTATGTCTCCAAACTGGACATAAACAGGTATAAAACCCTTTTTACACCAAATTGGAGTGTACGAAACTGGCATACACCATTTTAGAAGGGTGTGATCTCTGTTAAAAGTATAGGCACCACCAGTGGGCAGTGTCCACTTTTCTAGAAAATAGAAACCATTTCCGCATTAAAATATAAGTAGGTACAGGGTGTCCCACGTAAGATGACCCAACCCCTTATCTCAGGAACTAAAAATGCTAGCAAATTTTTTTTTTCGCAGGATTGTTTGTAATAAACCAAATTTTTATTTTTAGTAATGTTCCACTCTACAGGGTGTTCCATTTACTCGGAACATACATCCACTTCCTTACTTTAAATGGAACACCCTATATTTTTTTATATTTTTAAATACTCCCGAAAATGAGGATTATTTTTTTTTTGCAAAAACTAAAAAAGTTGGAGATTTCGGACTTTTAACAAAATAATCCTCATTTTTGGGAGTATTTAAAAATATAAAAAAAATATAGGGTGTTCCATTTAAAATAATGAAGTGAATGTGTGTTCCGAGTAAATGGAACACCCTGTAGAGTGGAACATTACTAAAAATAAAAATTTGGTTCATTACAAACAATCCTGCGAAAAAAAAAATTTGCTAGCATTTTTAGTTCCTGAGATAAGGGGTTGGGTCATCTTACGTGGGACACCCTGTACACTAACGAAGATAACGATTCTGGAAAATGACCACTGTTAGTAAGTTTTCCCTACCTAGTAGTTTCCATTTTCATTGTTATTTTATGATCAAATTAACCAATTTTCGAAGAACTCTTGCACCGTTTATAGTCTTTTTAAACGAATTGTGAAAATATGTATGTAGGAAGTACAAAAATATTTTAAATTTTTTTTATAAGGTCTTTCATTTTAAAAAAATAATAATAAATAATTTCCGTGTCAACTAAAATTAGGTATACAGTGTGAGAAAGTAAATACTTTAAAATTTAAATTGTGTGCAACATACATACATATACATCAAGGGTGTAGTTTATTTTTTTTGATATGGCAAATAGCTGGGAAAAATCCAAGACATTCGTTCGGTAAAATCAGTTTTTTGAAGGAAATAATGGCCTTTAAGCAGGTAGATTTAAAACACGTAATCGTAAATATTTACCAAATGATTTGTCTAACCATCATGAAATTTATACAATCAATAAAGGTAATAAAAAAGGTCATTTAAAACCCATTTTGAAATTTGGGGTCCCTTTTAAAATGGGTTAAACACTGGTAGTGTTAATAAAAACTGCATGTGAATTCATCAAAATAACCGTCAGGTTCTTCTTTTATTACAATGTAATTCTCAATGGGATTTAGTTATTTCCTGTTGTATTCATACTTAATTAATATATGATTGAAATTTGCAACATACTTTATTTTTTGAATTTATTTTAACTAAACAGTTTTTGATTAGTTTTTCATCTGTACCTACAGGTTATGATTTGATTTTTATGAGTTAAAATAGGCAAAAAAAAAATTACAGAACCGAAAACATACAGAAATGAAAATCATTGTTATTTTCGGTAAAATCAGTTTTTTAATGTGGATCTGTTGACCGTTTCTATTCAAATTTAGTTTTAATCAATTCTGTTACTCAAAAACCCTTTTTATTACAATTTATCCATGTTATTGCTCTTGATGGAAAACATGTTCAATCATTACTCCTGCATTAACATTTACAGGTTTAGAGACACAGTATACGAATTTACACAGAATTTATTTAAAATCTAACTGTTATTACTTCTTTGAACCGTGTAATATGTTTCGGTTTAGCAATATGGATTAAGGATTATTGCTCTCTTTGAGCAACCTTGTATGATTATAATCACAGTAAGTGCTGAATAATATGGCGGATGCGCCGGGAAAGAGTATTAAAAGATTTAGGAAATAAGTTGTTGCTTTAAAAATAAAATTATAACGACTTTAAAAAAACCTTAATTCTTATAATAAAGCGCCGCTTGTTGTGAAACATCTTTGTTGTAAAACTTTTAATTCAATACTTCTTTTCGTTGAGCTTTCTCATGATTAAATATACCTATATTTTATGCTAGCGATGCACATTTAACAGAGTACCGGCACAAGTTTAATTTTGCATCAGCAGCGTCTTTCAAAGCATTATATTGATTAAGACATTTTATTGTTGGGAAAAATGCAAAGAGGTTAAAGTAATGGGTGCAAACAATTTAATTACGGGTCGCGAAATGGTTGATAATTGTCTTTTGTTTTAATTTAAAAAGAGTTGCCAAGAAAACTTAAAATTAAGCTTTAAAGTTAAGCATCTTTTAAAAAAGTTTTAAGGAGTACTTAGGGAAAAAACTAGCTTAGTTTTCCTTTACTATAATTAATCGTCTGGGGACTTTAAGATGGATTGTTTTATATAAAAACTTAAATAAGTAAAAGTAATTTTGTATAGTTGATGACCGTTTTTGTTAAATAGTTTTCAATCGATGAAATTTATCAAAAAGTTTCAGGTGGTTAAAATAAGAAACATTATGTCAAGTTCATCCTTTCATTTAAAGTAGGAATTACTTAAAGTAAAAAATGTACGGCCTCTCATTGGTCTACTTGAATTTGACTTTTAAGTTTGACATTTGTCAAACCCAAATAGGCCAATCACCCGCCTTAATTTCTTACTTTAAGTGATTCTTACTTTAAATGAGTCTTAATTTCTGTTCTTTCTCATTAAACATAAATAAATCTCATAACAAATCAATATATGTATAATACATATAACAAGAAGTGTTGGGATGTTTTTTAAGAATCGGATTGTAGCATTCTGGGGTTTCAAAGCAGTGCCATATTTACAAAAATGCCGCCCCTAAGGTAATTAATAGGCTAATTACAGCCCTTTATAGGTTAAGCATATTTCAAAATGGGTGCGAACAGGCAAAATTTGTTTACGATTTACTATTATAATATTCCAAAATTCGTATTTTTTTTGTAAAAAAAAATGATTCTTTACCTAAAAATTTGACACCTTTAAAATTTTTCGCTGTAGGCACTTCCCTTGGTTGCCTATGCGTGAATACGGCACTGATGTTTCAAAAATAGACATCTTCGGTTACTCCTCTTATATTCTGAATAAAATAAATATAAAAGCTTCATAGCCCAATCATTCTAATAATGCCCCCAGAAAAAAATCCCAACCAAGATCTGCTTATGCAGGTTTGTAGCCACTAGGACCATAAAAGTGAAAAATTCCCACAAAATTTCCGTGACGTTAAGCCCTCATCTTGCATAGAAGTGAGGAGTTAGTTTTTTTTTTAAACCTAAACTATTTGGCACTTTTAAAAAAAGTTTTAAAAATTTTTAGGAACATTATTTTATTAAGAATATAATCATTTTTAAAAAAATAATAAATCACCAATATGAACGAAATTTTGTGAGAATTTTTCACTTTTATGTTCCTGGGGGTAGTGCCTACAATCCTGCATAAGCAGATCTTGGTTGGGATTTTTTTCTAAGAAACCTAAAAATTTTAATTAGAATAATTGGGCTATCAGACGAAATTAAATCATATTAGTTCTGTTCGTACAGGCCAAATTCGCAGTCACAAACTGTTTATAAATTGACAAAAGTCTGCGCACATCAAAAAAATGTAGTTGTGCACAGAATTTTTGCACCTGCAGACAGTTTAAAACCCGGAATTTGCCCTGTGCGAACAGAGCTATCCTATATTTTATATGTAGTCCAAGAAAAACATTTTCTTCGGGTTCATTTAATAAACTTATCAAATACTTATCTACGTTCGTTTTTTATTTGTCCGTAACTTTTGTATAAATGATAAGTTATAAACTAAGGTATATTTGAAATCAAAACAAAACACTTCAAAGTTTGACAGGAAAAGTTCAATAATTCACTGTATAGCTTAATACAATTTTGAAAATCCAATAAACTTATGAATGATAAACAATAAAGGCATTTAATAAAGCATGTCTGTCTAGGTAATTTAATGAATGAATGCTAGTTGACTAAAATACCCAAGAAATAAATCCAAGGTTGAAAATTAGTAACTCATAAGTTGATCCTGATGGTTGAATGTTTGCCATTAGGTATTCTAAACTCGCAAAAGCAAGTCTGCCGACACATGATCCTGTTCTACCTGTAATTTTCTGGAATGTCATCCTAGAATTATCCATTAGCGCATCTGTTTCTGTATCCTGAAGGATGACGGCGCAGGATCAAGTTAACGGAGCACGCTAGTTTCACTAACAAATGCCAGTCTGCCCATTCGTATGAAGCAAATGCGACGCGCTAAAGTGTTGTGGCACTAACTTTGTTTACGTCCCTTTGAAAGTTACAGTTACTAATACATGCCACGTGGAAGTGTCTTGAATGAACGGGTTCTTATAAATAAAAATGTAAGGATGTAACTTTTCCACACTTAAATTTTTGTATTTTTTTTTATCAATATTTTACCTTACTTTGTAGGTATTGTTGCTTGCTAGTTATTTATATTTTAATTTTTTGGAAAGTGAGCTAATTTATTTTGTTAAGCCCCTTTCAATTTGACACCTTTGTTCTTAAGGGATTTAAAGTAGCCTAAAATGTTTTAGTTCTGACATAATTAAATTATCCAATGCGCTACTTTTTAATAACTTGGGGACTAGTAGGACTGATGAAATTTATGTTGAAATATGTTGGTCAACTTGTTAAAAAGTTGATATAAAATCCCAATAGTATAATAATTCAGTTTTATATAATAAACTTTATTTTGCACGTCTATAACCACGCGCTTCCTTGCCATGGAATTGATCAATTGGAAAAGTGTAAAGAATTTTTTTTACCGCAAAACGAATTACAGACAAAAGACCATGAATGTGGAGGGTCGTTCAACATGGTTTAATGGTTTACAAAGAATGTTTTATCCTTTAATATATATTATTAGATTTTTGAAGAGATGTTTAGGTAGCTGGATTAATGTTACTGGCAGCGGACAAACAATTTTTTAAAATAGTTAATGGTTGATGTGGAACCTAAGAGTCAGCTTTATCCTTATGTGCAAAAGCAATATAAATTAAAATTAACATTGCATAACCGTAATATCACTTTCTGAAACTATACAGAGATAATACCCTTTTATAAAACATAAAACAATGCAAAAACTTTTTATGCCGTATTTACTCGTAACTACTGCATTTGAATGTTAATGTTTATTATACTACCTATAAAAGTTTTAGTACTTTGCTCTAAATTATTTTTTAATTTTGTCGCCAGCGTCTCTTTTGTTTTTTAATTAAAAATCCTGGAAACGTGTTCAATAAGATAAATCCTTTGCGTTAGTAAACTACATATTGTGGGAAGAATAATGGAGCTGAGTCAAGATTGTTAAATCCGAGAAAATTAGTAATTTCAAAAATGTTACTTTTAAAGTATTTACCCAAAGATGTGCAAAATTAGAACAAGGTGGGGATTCAGGAAAATTATAACTAAGCTTGATTTATAGATGAATTAACTTAACTTCACTTAGAATTATTAACGTGTCGCAAATTAACACAAAATTAAATGTGTTATACAAAAGATGAAATCGCATTTATTAGACTACTTTGATTTTGACAGATTTTGTCGCTCTATAGAGTGACGCCATACATCTGCCAATCATAATTCCATCTCTGTCATACAGACTCTGTCAACCATTATTGTAATTGACGGCGTTCGAATTGCCAGCGTCTGTTTGATTTTTGCTTGATTTTTTGGTATTTTATATTTTTGCTACAATCAAAAATGACAGTTAATCAAGCCAAAACCAAAAAGCCGCTGGCAATTTGAACGCGGTCATTGTTATCACTTTGGCTATTAAGGACCGAATATAGATTGGTTATAAGGCGTATGTAATAGTAATAGTGCACAAGAATCATGCTTTCTCATTTTGATTTAAATGAAGAAAGAAAGAGAACGCATGACTCTGGTGTCTATTACTATTACCAATGTATGTTCGGTCCTTTACACTCGATTTCACAAGAACTCTGTACACTTTCACAAATTGTCAAAATTTGTTTAGGGAAATTTGGCATTAATTTCTAGTTTCCTCATCACTATATTTGTAAAATTTGGCAAAGCAACGAAACAACCATCATAAATATGATTGAATTATGGCCAAATTAACTCCAAATTTCTCTAAATTTTTTTTGACAAATTGTGACAGTGTACCTCTTTTCTTGTGAAGAATCTGTATGACAGAGATGGAATGATGCATGGCGCCACTCTATAAAGAGACAATATCTGTCAAAATCAAGGCACTCTAGCATTTATAAATCGAATTAACATAACTTTTCGTTCACTTATAGGTTATATTTCTTAATTTCAACTAATTCTGGGTAAAGAAGGCATCTTCACTAGAGCCATCTATTGGCTGCTAGACCAAATTTTGTAGAATAGACATACAAGTCGTTAAAAAGTACGATTAATTACGATTCTAAGATTTATGATATAAATACACCAAATTATACGTTTTTGACAACCACAATAACTATTTAAAAAATGTCATCCGTCATTTTCTGAGAGCAACGCTAACGTCTTCCTGTGGATACAGATTTTTTTTGAAAAGTGATTTTGGCTTTAAAATTAACCTTTTGTAACGTTATTTGCTGGACCTGTCAGTTTTTAATCAAACATGAGATTGTAGGCATGGCCGTTAATTTTTTTTTGCGGGGAATATCCTGTTTAAATATTCTAAAAAACTGAACACAAAATATTGTTCTTGTTTGGAATAAATTATATAATTTTGAATAAAAATTATTTTTGTACGTTTTTAAACAACAAAACACATTTTGTCGAATCCAACAAAAAATATGATTTCTATTAAACCTAGTTGCATAAAAGTGGTATTTATATGTACTAGTACAAAAACATGTTTTTAATAAATTATAGCGTGAGTATGTACCCACATAGATTTAAAAACGAAAACGATTTTCATCATACGAGGTTAACCCGAGGGGCAACCTACCTTAATTTGCCTTTGTGTTTCTGTATGGCTGTTTAGTGTTTGCCTTAAGTATAAAGGACTTGATCCTTTGAGTGGTCTCGTTGACATTTAACATATTTTATAAAAGGCTAGCAAACATAACTCAACTCTAGTGTAATTATTCCACCCTACTAAATTAAGTATATTATGCAGGTACTTTATTATGACCGACGACATACATTAAAATATAATATAATGGCTTTAAAGGGAAGTAGGCCATCACTGGTGGTGATGTCCTGATTTAAATCATACGTTTATAAAGACTGAAGAGCAAATCAATTTCAATATAAGTCTATTTAGGATAGCAACATCATTTATCCTGTTTTACACCTTTGAATTATGGATATTTTGTATACAGGGTGTTTCGTTTTCGATGGTATTTGCGGGTTATGTCAGAACTTGACCGGTGAAAACGACATTTGGATTTTGCATCAACAATTTTAATTATCCCTTAAAGACTTAGAAACATTTGGCCAGTTACTATTGTATTATTATTTCTCTCGAGGTCTTAGTTTGCACACAGGTCCATAATTTCTGGATATGCCACTGCATTTTGACATGAACAAAGTTTAACGTTTAACCACAGCATACGATAAAACAAAGATTCTCTCCAAACCACACTTTATTTAGAAAAATCTGAATTTCAAAAGTTATGCTGTCATCTTCAGCAGAAGATGACAGCATTTTATCATCTGCTGAAGATGACAGCATAGCTGTCGAAATACGTATTGGTCTCGTTCAGTTCATGACCGCTTTTCGCTATTTTATTGAGCAATTGTCAATAAAATGCCATTTTTGATTGTAGCAATAATGAAATGTGTCAAAAAATCGAGCAAAGAGCGAAAACCGGCTCACGAACTGAGCGCGACTTCAGATTTTTCTAAATAAAGTGTGGTTTGGAGATAATCTTTGTTTTATTAAACATTCGCCACAGAAATCATTAAATATTCAACCACAACATAAACTTAACAAATATCGAGTCTTCTATGGTAAAACTTCACTAATCCTGTTATGCTTTTATTTGGCAAATGGACATGAAAAAAAGCTAAATAAAAACGGGTACTGAAAACCGTTTATTAATTACACTTATTAATGCATTAGCAACTGAGCATTAGCTTGATTTATAGATAAATTAACTTAACTTCACTTATAATTAACGTATCGCGACTGAAATAAATTATACGAAAGATGAAATCGCATTTACACATCCAATTAACGTAACTTGACGTTTACTTAAGGTTCTATTTCTTAATTTTGGTTAATTTCAGCTAATTCAATGTAAAGTAAGCCTCTTGACTAGAGCCATCTATCAGCTACTAGACCAAATTTTTAAAATTACAAAGATTATCGAAGAATTTCAGTAAATAAAACGATTCTAACATTTACCAATAGATGACGTTTACTAAATTAGCGTGTTGTAAATAAACGTGTAAATTTATACTATAAATGTCTTAATTTAGTCGCGTCAAGTTAAGTTTACCGTTACAGAGAATAAAGAGCAGATCCTTTTATTACCTTTAAGGAAATAACATTCATGTTTCATGTCTCAATTAACAAACGTTTGGTTTCAGTTCTTTTTTTTCTTGTTTTAATTTAATGAGACGACCACCTTCGTGGTGGGTTTGGAAATAGGATGACTAACAGCATCACAATAATTCGAGTCAATCTGACGCATATCTGTCGTTTACCAAGTATAATGACAGCGTAGGTAGTCGTCGACGGAAAAAATCTAAGCACAATGTGCGAAAAAGCACTGTAACCTACTCGTATGTTAATAGTTATTTAACCAGTGTATTAATAAAGGCGATAAATGAACGAGCGGTTTTAAAAAGCAAGTGATCAGCGAGCTTGTTAATAAGAGAGTTTATTAATCGCCATTTAACATACGAACTGGTTACAATGCTTTTTCGCAAATAAATTATAAAATAAAACAGTTATTTCATTAACTAGCAGAGACAAAGAGTCGGCCACTCAACCTTATTAAAGTTGAAGAAGAAGAGCTGTTACCGAACTTTTATTAATTGTGAATATTTATTGAATGTTTTTTCCAAAAGATCTGCCACCAATTCTTTACAACGGTAAATATTTAATTTCTTTTGGTTTTTGTTGCTTGAACCGTAATTAAAGCTACATTTACCTTTGTAGTATAGAAACATAGCTAGTAATTTTAAACGTAGAAGAACGTTGCTAATGGCTTGTATCCATGCATTAATAGGGGTTATTAATCAACGATTTGGAGTGCGTTAAAAAATGTCTTAAATAAGCGATGTGCGAAAAATGGCGGTTAATAAACTTGCTTAATAATTATGTTTGCTCCTTTATTAATCGTCTTTATTAACACACTTACTGTTTAAATAACTATAAACATCATGTGGTAGCTAAATATCGTGAATGTGTCATAAATGCTTTGATACTTTTCAAAACTGTTATGTTGCACCCACGCTAAAACTGCATAAATGTAGGTAGGTGGAATTTTGTTAGTTAGTGACGTAAGTAGTAAAATGTTAATAAAAAATAAATATGTGATATTTCTTTTGTAGGCGAAATAAAACTAAAGATCCTTAATAAAAAGATTTATAGATAGGTACTAACTAGGCAGCTTTTTATTGGATTACTTATTTTAATGGTATATGATCTCAAAACAGACTGCATTTTTTTAACGATATCACGTAGAATTTTAATTCTGGTTATTTCTGATATATAATAGTGTTTAACGATTTTGAAAAGCCAGGTAAGTTTTTCATGTCAATGATCCCATCATCGGGGCAAACTCTAAATGTAACTTTTCCTAAGCAATTTGTCTTCCTTCGTGGATAGAGCTCAAAAAGAATAAGACACTAATGGAAAACTTTTCTTATACAATTCATTTTATTGAGTATACTAAGGTACTTATGCATTTTCTTTGTTGGAAAACTTGATAGATTCGTCGAATTTGTACAAGAAAAATAATACCTATTTCTTTTTAATACAATAAGGTAACGTAATAGCGTATGTATGAAGCAACCAAAGTACTCCATACCAATCTTTTTAGATAGAGTAGGTAAAAGCAATTTTTTATTTTTCGATTTGTATTCAACATCAAACTAGATAAAACTTTTTGAAAAGTATGCTTAGCTTGGTTGTGAACGCTTTATGCTACAGAAAAAATATGTTTGTCCTGCATAAAATCCAAACGGACTTTACATTAGCAAATAGTGCATATTCAGGTTGTTTTGTAATGGCACAATTTCTACCAAATGTTAAAAAATTTGATATATTTTTCAAATGTACTTAATACAATTACATTCAATGCAAGGTTAACTTTTCGTGTCCACGTATTAATTTCTGGTAAAAATCGCATTATTTTGAACCAAATAAAACTTGGGTGTGTCGACGTTTCGAAAACATTAATGCTTCCTTTATCAGGACTGTCGACTGTAATCCAAAAAGAAGAATAGGCACTTGGAGATTGTACAGATTATTAAAATATATTATAAAAGTTCATACTTTCGATTAAATAAAGCAAAAATTAAATGAACTACATGGAATTGATTAGACAAATTTATACATTAATCGGCAAAAAATGGCTAGGCGATTTTTTTTTATCGAAACGTACATTAATTTACGAAAAAGTTATGCGTCTAGGTGGGGGGTAATTATAACGTGCGATCCACAAAATTTGACGTTGACTCTGGCTGTGGAACGTCAAAAATATGACAATCAACAATGTTTTAACAATGAAAAAAATTGAAATTTTACAAATGGCAAGAGTCGACGTCTAATTTTGTGGATCGCACGATATTATATTATAACTACCTATCAATTGACAAATGATAAACTTTAATGTCAAAACCAATCAGCTGCTGTTAATTTCTTAAATTGAATATTAATTGTTAAATGAAAAGCCATGAATCCGCTATAAGTTAAAGTAAAGTTACGCTACGCTGAAGTAAAGTGAAATTTGTGTACTATAAATCGGGCTTAACCCTTTACTTATTTCCTTTCGTTTCTTTTCACCAATTGATATTATTGCCGTGATTGCTTCTTAAATACCTACCTTTTATAAATTGCCGGAATTGGCAAACCAAACAGATAACAAAAACGGTAAACACTTTAAAGCATAATACCAAAACTGATATAATTTATTTTTTCTTTTCAAACTTCTTCTGTCTGTAGCATACCTTGTTTGATGTAGGTTCCATGTTGCTGTCAGGCCTTTAAAAGAACAACTTGCAACGTTTTATAAAAGTTTATACGTACATACCCTTGTATCTTTCTTTCTTTAAAGTTTAAGTTATGATTTATGAATGATTTCGTAAATGAGCGATGACGATGTTAACCTTTGTTGTTTTTAAAAATAATAAAATTTAAGTTACAATTTTATATATTTCATATTCTTGTTTCACAATATCGTTTTCTACGTGGAAATGTTTAATAAAAATTGGATCGCCATTTAAAAAGCACATTGGATTTTTAAATGAGTCTAAAACTAATTTGGAGTTTTGACTTCAATTGTTATCTTTTAGCCAAAAGCCATTATACATTTATAATTAAATCGATGTCTAAAACAAACAATTTTAAAGCAAAATTTTATGCACTCGCTGGCAACGAATAATCAATTTTCGTGAATTATTTTATAACCAATCAAAAATGGTGCTTAAAACGACCAGTCAAACTAAAACGGTAGATTGTCATTGAATTTAGGAAAAATGGTTAATAAATAAATAGTCTGTTTGCACCTAGAACAAATATTTTTGACTCGTAAAGGGGTTTCATATCGATTTATTTATATTTACCTTATCTAGAAACAAAATTTAGTTTTGAATACCTATTTCTTGGATCCAAGTTGTAGCTTGTTAGTACACTTTCGGTTTTTGTGTTGTTTGTTTGCTATTCTATTCACCTCTAAATATTGGTAACTTATACAATAAAGTTAAAGTATGAATTCTGCTTCAAGAAGCACAAACATTACAGCCCGTGGCATGGGATGGGACGATATAATGGAAAAACATAACTTAAGCAAACAAATATTTGGCTTATGCGTCTCACAATAACCATGGGCTATATTTAAAAAAAAGTCCGCACATGAGTAAACTCTTATGTTACTTATTTTTGTATAGGTAATTTATTAATTGGGGTACATGGGTTAAATTGTAAGAGGCCAAACAATGCTTGACCTAAACGATATTACTTGTTTTTGTTTTGTTTTTTGTTCAAATATTGGTTACTGAATGTCTACTTAGTTGTTATCGTATGATAGAAAAACTTCCTTTAAGCTTTCTTGTTGACACAAGCTTTTTTTCCTGTGATAATATTATTGCGTGATTGTACAAAATCCTAAAGCAAATTCCTTGGTAAATTCGAGGATCGAGACTTTAAAATTATCAGCTTTAATATCCCGAAATTATTGAAAAGTATTTTAGTTCTCCATATACAGGCTGTCTCCGAGATCAAAAAACTAAATAGAGAACACTTGACATGACCTGATCAGGGGGCACCGTTTAGAAATTACAGTCCCTTTTGTCTAGTACACTAAAAAGATTTAATCGTAAATATCTCTCAAATGGTTTGTTGAATCATAATGGAATTGATGAAATCATTAACGGCAATAAAAACGATCCTGTTAAACTAGTTTTGACATTATTTTGTAACCCCCCTCAAAATGAGTTATACCACCGGTAAAGTGCATTAAAAATTGTCGTAACTTTTTTGTTTCTAACAATTTTGTAATTCTAATTATTTTAGCTG
This sequence comes from Cartodere bifasciata, assembly GCA_963920755.1. Lineage (NCBI taxonomy): Eukaryota > Metazoa > Arthropoda > Insecta > Coleoptera > Latridiidae > Cartodere > Cartodere bifasciata. The sequence continues at coordinate 15,183,418 of OY987193.1, read as the reverse complement.
GTAGATGGGTTCAATAAGAAACTTTCTTATCACCTTAAACTTTTCGTTTAACTGTGCCAAATTGAAATAATTAATTAAAAAGGGACATATTGTACTCACTATCTTGCTTAATACTGCAACAAAACAAAAAAACTTACTTTTTATATTTGCGTTCTATAATATGCACATTATGAAACCCGAAATTTGGTTTTTTAAAGTTTCTGAATTGCTTCATTATTAAACCCAAAATTTTATTTTATTGGTTGGTTTTCCTGATGCAAAAAGATGAATTTTTTTCTTGCAAGGTACTTTTTATTTACAAATTTTACTATTATAATCAATCGGGGGACATAGTTTTATTGTAGAGGGAATAACTAGAAGAATTGGAGAAACGATATCAATGGTTACATTTTCTCAAAAACGCCTATTCATTCAGTATTAAATGAGTAAAGTTTACAAATGTCATTATTTAATATGTCTAACTTTAATTTATTTTTTACTTCAAAATGTCAATGTTATGCTATAAGGTTGGTCATAAAAACAAAATTTCATCTTAAGTTTTTAATTCAAATTAAAAATGCTTTTTAATGAATTAAATGATGCAAATATAAAAAATAGTATAAAAAACTCGTTTTATAAGGCGTTTTTTATCACTTGTCCATTGTAAAACTCGCCGCTGCGCGGCTCATTTTCCAAACCTGGACGCGTGCTAAAAAACGTTCCTTATAAAACTCTATGTTTTAATATACTATTTTATATTTGCGTTCTATAATATGCACATTATGAAACCCGAAATTTGGTTTTTTAAAGTTTCTGAATTGATCCATTATTAAACCCAAAATTTTATTTTATTGGTTGGTTTTCCTGATGCAAAATGATTAATTATTTTCTTGCAAGGTTCTTTTTATTTACACATTTTACTATTATAATCACGGGGTACATAGCTTTTTTGTAGAGGGAATAACTAGAAGAATTGGAGAAACGATATCAATGGTTACATTTTCTCAAAAACGCCTATTCTTTGAGTACTAAGAGTATAGTCCGTAAGCCATTTTGGTAAACCAAAATGACAGTTGCAACAATCATTTTCTATGACAACGAATTGTGTAACAAGGCGTTTTCTGTCACTTTGGTTAACCAAAATGGCTTACGGACCATACCCTAAATGAGTAAAGTTTACAAATGTCATTATTTAATACATATGTCTAACTTTAATTAATTTTTTCTTCAAAATGTCAATTAATGTTATGCTATAAGGTTGGTCATAAAAACAAAATTTCATCTTAAGTTTTTAATTCAAATTAAAAATGCTTTTTAATGAATTAAATGAAGCAAATATAAAAAATAGTATAAAAAACTCGTCTTATAAGGCGTTTTTTTATCACTTGTCCACTTTTTCCACACCTGGACGCGTGCTAAAAAACGTTCCTTATAAAACTCTATGTTTTAATATACTATTAATTTAGTGACCAGTAAGTAGACAGCGATGGAATAATAGAGTGCTAGTCCAGTGCAAATTAAAGATCCTTAATAAAAAGATACGCCGATACCAGGTAGCTTTTGATTGGTTGACACCTTTTGCCCACTTTACAGTATGGCCAAAAACTTACATTTTGTCATTTTGACAATTTTATTTAGGTTTTAAATGCCACAATATCAAAAATATATTTTTAACCACAGATGATAAAACTTTTTAAATTTTAGACCTTTCTGTAAAATGGGCAAAAATTCATAGAATAAACTAATGTTAAACAATGGTTAAACCAAATAGGAGTTTACTTGATAAATAGTTAAACAATGGATATCACCGAATAACATCGTATTGGCGCTACTTTGTTTTAAAGGTACTTTAGTGCAAATTAGTGAGTACAATAAGCTCTTCTGGATTTAATTATTTTAAATCGGCACAGTTAAGTGAAAAGTATAAGGTGATAAGAAAGTTTCTTATTGAACCCATTATGGGTTTAGTAAGAGGGTCTATTGTTACCCAGTTAAAGTATGTTTTTTGTCCAGTTTTTAGCAAGATATAATAAGTCCCTTTTTAATTAATTTATTTCAAATCGGCACAGTCAAACGAAAAGTTTAGGGTGATAAGAAAGTTTTTCAGTGAACCCATCTATACCAGCAACAATAAATAGAATTTCAAAATTGTTAGAAACAAAAAAGTTAAGACAATTTTTAATGCACTCTAACGCTGGTAACCCCCTTTTGAGGGGGGCTACAAATGTTAATACAAGTTTAAAAGAGTCTTTTTTATTGCCGTTAATGATCATTAATTTCATTATAATTCAAGTAACCATTTTTAAGTTATTTACGATTAAACATTTTTAGTGTATCAGACAAAAAGAGCTGGTAATTTCTAAACGGTGCCCTTTATTCGCTAGTCAGGTCATGTCAAGTGTTCTTTGTTTAGTTATTTTGACCTCTATCTACTGTCTTAAAAGATGCACTCGTCTTTCGTACACTTGTCTAATGTACGAAATAAATGGTCCACTCTGATGTATGATATCAATTGAGAATTTGGCGAATGCGCCGGACAACTTTAGTATCAATAAGATATTCTGAACTTTACCCTTTTCAATAACTTTCTTGGGTGTATTATTGAGTTCATTCAAAGTATTAAACTTTCTTCTCCACCTTTCTGCCAAAGTGTCAAGCCAAATGTCCTATTGAACTAAATACTGCTTTACAATCACGCAAAGTTTTATGTTTTTATTAAAAATCATGAATTTAAATTGCTACTTTATGAAACACGCATCTTAAATAGAAGCACATTAAAATTGATTAATGTGCGTGAGATAAAGTCCAACACCAACACATTGCTTTGCATAATATTCCATGTTGGCATTTTTAGTCGTTTGAGTTTTACTGCACAGGATGTTCAATTTATTCCTAATCATTTTTTACACCTAAAAATTAAGGGCAAAATCTGTGAAATGTTTTTTTGTGTATTAAAACTTTAAACACTGTGGGAACTTTCACTTTAAAGTGTGATTTAGAGATCAATTAACTTAACTCAACGCCACTCAAAGCTACTTTACTCCACTTAACTTGACTTGACTAAATTAAGGCATTTATAGTATAAATTTATACGTTAGTTAAGCACAAGTAAATTTAGTAAACGCCATCTATCGGTAAATGTTAGAATCGTCTTATTTCTGTAAATATACACAAATTCATATGAAATTCTTCGATAATCTTTGTAATTTTAAAAATTTGGTCTAGTAGCCGATAGATGGCTCTGTGAAGAGGCTTACTTAACATAAAATTAGATAAAATTTACCAAAATTAAGAAATAGAACCTTAAGTAAACGTCAAGTTAAGTTAATTGGATCTGTAAATGCGATTTCATCTTTCGTATAATTTATTTCAGTCGCGCTACGTTAATTATAAGTGAAGTTAAGTTAATTCATCTATAATTCAAGCTTAACTATTTACGTTAATTTTTGACACCAGCCACAAATCGTTTGTAAATTACTTTAGTGAAGTTGATATCAAAAAGCTTTTAAAATAACTTTTGAAGCAATTTGCAGATAAAAGCTTTCTAAAACCACAAAATTCGCAAACGCGGCATACGAACTTTTAAAGCTAATAATAACATTAAATAATTGACAAATGCATGTATACACCTACAGAACAAATTAAATAAGTTATGACGCAAATTTGAATTATTTTACAATACAGAAAACATAAAAAAACAATAAACTAATTTTAAATCAAAATAGGTTTTTATCTCTAAAATTTAATTACAAATTAATTTTACAGGCTGTTTAATAATTGGGGCATAAACGCGATGATACGTTGGTGCAAAACTTTAAACAATTTTAGCTCGAAAATAAAAACACGTCATGTTAACGAAAAAAATGGCTAAATACAAAGGCACTATCTATTTAAAATTATTTGGCCATTTGTTTATCTTTTAAATGGCCAAATTACATTTTAATGAACAATTTCAATAATATCTGATGCAAAAATGTATCAAGAATCTGGATGAGATTTTAAGCAACTTTGTTCCCATTTTGTTCCATAAATATAGCAGATGTTTTTTTTTCATTTTTCTAGGGATCCCTAAGAATTTTGCAACAACGTACCATAGCGTTTATGTGTCAATTTTTGGACATCCTGTAAAGGGGTTTGTTCCCTAGGCAAATTAGTGTACCCAATCGAAGGTATTTTTTTGAATAATGGGTGGTATTTTTGGGGGATAGTTGATTTATACGCTTGACTTTTTTAAGAATGTGGTGATCTTTCTAAGTAAATATTTTAACACCCTGTTTAATCCACAAATATACAAGAACTTTTTTTTTCTTCTGTATACAAAAATGTTTTTACTAGACATAGGTACATTCAATTATGGGTTGAAAGCTCTGATTTAATTTAAGGCATTAATTTGTAAAAAGTTCCTATAGAAGCCTTTTATACTTAATACGCTTTTGTAATTTTTTTACAGAAATACTAAAAATCTAACGTAGGTGGTATGATGTAACTTCACTCTTCAGAATGAAGAATAAGTACATCTCAAAAAGCGTAATCTTACGATACTTCAAAAATGCAAGGGCATTGGATTAATAATAATGATCTAGAGGTAAGTTTCCATATTGTTGTGCCTGCAATATTTTATTTAATGATTACTTGTGTCTTTTGTTACACATGTTTTCTATTTTAATGACTGGGTAACAAAAAATTGATACAAGGAGACTTTTATCCAATACAAGAATGACGATCGCCGCGCCGACTGACACTTGGTTGTCGCCCCTCTTAAAGGGGAATGTCGCGAAGCAAAGAAACTGTGGTCATGTAAAGTTGGTTGCCCAAAATCAACAAAAAACAGCACTTTCTGGTCATTGCTCAGTGGGTATATAAGACTTACTTTTAATTAATAATTATGTTCACCAACAACATAAATAAACAAAGCACAAGTTGACAAATTCTAGGTCCGTCAATAAGCGTTTGAATACATAATTTTGGCAATTTAGAAGAACTATTTTTTTGCATTTTAAATGTAAAAATTCTGTATTTAAACGCTTATTTATGGACTTTTAGAATGGAGTCTTGTGCTGGATGTCACACGGTGAACATCGGTGAAACGTGGCCACCAAGACCATGCCTAATGGCGAACTAGCTTTGCCAGGCTTTTGATTGAAATCTAAATTTATATGTGTAATCAGTGATTGTTAATAAGATTAAAGTCCAAATAAACATTGTACAGGCTGAAATATCCTTAGTTAAACCCAATAATTGAATTGAATTGAATTGACTTTTAGAATATGTCAACTTGTGCTTTGTTTATTTACGTTGTTGGTAAGCATAATTTTTAATAAAAATTAACTCCTATAAACCCACTGAGCAATGACTAGAAACTGCTGTTTTTATAGGCAACCAGCATTACATAACCACAGTTTTTATGCTTCGCGACATTTTACGTCAAACAAAAAAAAACATCCATCAGTGGCCAAATAAAAAAAATATAAATCCAAAATTTACCGTAAGCCACTTTTTTGTTGCCCATTTGTTATAAATGGTTTATTAATACAAAAATAGTTGTTATAAATAAAGTAATAAGTAAAAAAATCTGGTTGGGGTAAGCCATGGACAAATTGGACATTGTCGATTGTAATTTTTTACCTTGTTTGTAGCCTATTTCCTGGCCATTTTATTGCTCAGACTTTAATTTCTTATTTTACGTTTTATCAGGTTCTAAAGAAAGATATCCACCTAATCAGCATTTGCCGGTCGTCCTTGCCGAATTGACAAATCGACTATGCCGATTGTCAATAGTCACGTTTTGTGACGATCGTCAAATGACGATTGGTTGGTAAATTCGGCTTAAATAATATATACAAAACTGCTTCGATTGAAAGCCAATAAAAATCAATTCCCGTAAACTAAAATTGTCAAACTTGTATATTTTGTTTTGCCAAGCAACCAAGTTATCGAGTGAGCAAATAAAAACGGGCCATAAGAATTGTCAAAATATTGTTAATTGACATATTTTAAATTGTTCATAGCCTACTTAGCTTTTTTTTATTTGCTCACCCGATACCTAAGGTAAAAATGTTTTGGTTTAAAAAAGATAATTTGTAAAAAAGTTTTATTTGATATAGCCTCTGCATAAAATTCAATTATAAAAATAAGTAAGGCCGTAGGCAGTTTCTTTGTTTAGATGTAGGTATGCAAATATGATATACACCATACATGTGGTTTTAGGTCCTTGTGAGATTATGATTTTAAATTTAAATATGAAAATTATATGGAATATTCATATTACATGCCTTGAACAGGAACATCATGTAAATGTCAATTAAACCCAAATCAGATGTTGTAGATGCTCGTTTATAATACCTTGTGACGTCATGTTATGAAATACTTACATTTTAAGCTCTAAGTATTAAATTCCATCAGAAGATAGGTTTAGCTCAAATATTTTTATGGTTGTGTTTGTTGACTTCATTCATTCTCTTTTAGACATATTAAGGCTCCAGAAAAGACAGATATTTGCAACAGCCGCCATTTTGAGTCATCATGAAATCACGGACGTTTTTCCGACTTTTAAAATGACCTTTCTTGCAGACAAAAGTTTGCACAACCATGTGGACCCAAAAAAAAAAAGGTTGTTAAAATACAATGACTTACTTGGACCTTTAATCAACGGTGTTTTATTTAACGTACACATTGTTGGTTTTTATTACCAAACTAAAATAAAAATGCCTATTTAAGTATATCTTATATTGGTATCTTTTACATTATTACAACTCCTGTTTTTCTTTGCCGTTTGCAGGTAGATAATGAGGTAAATTTTCCAACACTTTGAAACCGGTTTCTATTTCAACAAAAGCACGCTTTCGTTTAAAAAATCTCATTACGCTTTCTTTGGCAAAAATGGTACATAAAAGTGCTTTTAAATTTAGATGGATTTACGATGACTTGCACAAAACTGTTTCTTTATTCAACAAATATTTTTAATTTAATTGTTTAATACGATCTCGAACACGATACCTATTGTTTATTGTAATTATACCTAGTATTAGAAAAAATAATAAATAGGCAAGGAAAGGGTTTATTTTTTACACCAATAAAATTTTAAATAAGGTTTGTCAAGCTTCTAATGTTTATGCATTATACCGTGTGCCACGCAAAAAGCGTACACGCTCATAACTTTCTACGAACACTCTCTACAGAACTGACATTTTAAGAGTTGCCCAAAGAGACTTTTTTTACATGCATTTACAAAACTGAATGACTTCCGGTTTAAGTGGAAATGACATTAATGTTGTATTTTTAAATGAAACACTATATATTTTAATATATTTTTAATTATTTTTTGTTATAGGATAACATTTGTTAAGAATATTGCTCCACCAATATTAACGATTCCACCTACAGCATAATCGTTTGGTCCTACAGAGAATCCTTCAATCTATGCTTCAGGACTCTATGACTAAAATAGATGATTATGATGAATTTAGGTGATTTATAAAGTGCTACAGAATCGTTAATATTGGTGATACATTATTTTTTTTAAAAACGAATTATATATTTTTAAAAGCTTTTATTTAACTCGCAATGTATGTTTGTATGTATGTATGTATGTATGTATGTATGTATGTATGTATGTGTTTGTGTAGTACAAATCTTGCAACTCGATTTTGAAACACTTACGCTTGACCAATTTTTCTGAAATTTTGTATACATGTAGAAGTCCGATGACAATGCAAAATGGTAACTTTTTTAGTCCTAAAAACTTAATATGGCGTCCACAACAAAATGGCGGATGACTTTTTTCTAAACAATTCTCACGATATGGGTATCAAATGAAAGGTTATGACCGGTAGTATACAGTAAAATATATGACATAATTCAAAATCCAATATGGCGCCCAACAAAATGGCAAATTAGCTTTTTCTTAACTATTTTGCCGATATGGGTATCAAATGAAAGGTTATGACTTGTAGAATACAGTAAAATATATGACATAATTCAAAATCCAATATGGCGCCCAAAAAAATGGCTAATTCGCTTTTTCTTTACTATTTTGCCGATATGGGTATCAAATGAAAGGTAATGACAAGTAGGATATAGTAAGATATGTGACAATTCAAAATCCAATATGGCGCCCTAAAAAAATGGCGGATTCTCTTTTTTTAACTATTTTGCCAATATGGGTATCAAATAAAAGGTTATAGCAATGACAAACACTAACACTAAATGAAATAATTAAAAAACATCTACAGTAAAAACTAAAAAATGTAAAATAAATTAATGTAAAAAAATTTTAAGAAAAAGCTTTTATTTAAATGCCCTAAAAAGAAAAAAATAATTTTTTTCAATTAAATTAAACCCATTAATTTGTCACAATATACAGTTTTTATGATATAAAAGCTTGTCGCGAAATTTACTATTGCAATTAATAAAAGGAATACAATACTTATACCATTTACCAATTTTTAATTTAAGTGGTTCTGAAAAAAGAAAAAAATGTATGTATTTTACAAAATAAATCTACATAAATGCAGAATCTCGCGAAATTTACTATGGCAATTAATAAAAAGAATACAATACTTATACCATTCACCAATTTTTAATTTAAGTGGTTCTGAAAAAAGAAAAAAATGTATGTATTTTACAAAATAAATCTACATAAATGCAGAATCTCGCGACAAGCTTTTATATCATAAAAACTGTATATTGTGACAAATTAATGGGTTTAATTTAATTGAAAAAAATTATTTTTTTCTTTTTAGGGCATTTAAATAAAAGCTTTTTCTTAAAATTTTTTTACATTAATTTATTTTTTAAAAGAAATTGCTAAGTATATCAAATTCAAAATAAATGTCATTTTTTCTTAAACCGGAAGTCATATCATCATTTTTGTAGATGCATGTAAAAGAATGCTAAAGGCCTCCCAAAACAACACCCAAAATTTTAGGAAGGCAACAAAGACAAAATCGCATCTTAGTTTCCATAGTTATAAAGTTTTGACAACTACGTGTAAAAAAGTAATTGTCGAAGTAATTGTTAAAACGTCAAAACCATGGAAACTACGATGCGATTTTGTCTTTGTTGGCTTCAGTGACGACACACTAATATGGTGTATTAAGTATGTTCATGTTTCCTAAATGACGTTTTTTTGAGTAGGTTTTATTCCTTTGTGTAACAATGACACAAGACCTAATTAAAAAAGTTCAAAGTTTTGTTTTTTTACTTAAATTCTAAAAGTTTTAATTGATTGATTAATTATGTAATGAGGGTCCACCAACATGCGAGGATTTGTTTGATTAATCGATCACTCAATTTCCAATTTTAAGTTTAACTGAGATTTCTTCTGTATTGACATTGGTTTCCCATGTAACCTAATCTAACTTTACGTTTTTTTTAATTTGTGAATCCAAGGAAAAGTTAGTGAATACTTGCATCCAACGTATAATACTTTTTGTCTAAAAAGAGTATAAAAATTGAATGCAAGGAAAAATTTATCTTCATTCCAAGGAATAATAATTTCAAGTTCTCCCACGTTTTGATAATAATTTTTAATAATTGCACGTCAAAAGCTCCTGAACGATGTGATAATTAAAATTTCTTACAAGATGAAGTACAAACATTTATAATTCAAATAAGGAGGTTCTTAAAATATAGGTTTTTATACACTGTTCGAGCCAAATTTTAACTTTTGAACAAATGGCAATACTTTTAAAACAGTTAGTATGCGGCCCCTACCAATTTACAATCCTTCTGCTATTTAAGTTTAGATTTACTTTAAAGCGCTGCTTTGTTTTTTTTATGCTTTTATCTGGGGACATAATTACGTGGAAGCGATGTAATCTTTATTTTGGTTGGTGCGGTCGGACCTTTTATTTTCATTACAGTGACTTTAATATTTAGGTTATTGACGAATGCCATACTAATTTTAGCACCTTGAATAGATTTTAGAATGTTACTTTTGTTTTGTTTACTTATTTTTGTAAAGCGTTTACTTTAAATACTAATTAAAATTGCTTTCAGCAGCTTTTTGTTATTTACTTGATTTTCCGTTTACGAAATTAAAATCTAAATGGAAATGCTTTAATAAAATAAGAAACCCAATTTTAATTTTCAGTGGGGCAACTAATTTTGAAAGTCTGGTGGAAAATAGAGTTCGAAATAAAGGCATTCATTATCTGAATTGAAAGTTGCGGCATTTTTACTCTTTAAGGAAAATAGGTTGTATCGCTGTTGTTTATTTTTTTATAATACCAAACCTAAATAGCGATCTCTAATGAGTCTAAAACAATACTTAAATAATTAAAATAAAATGCCCAGTCGATAGTAAGTTGAATTTTCCAAAGGAACTTTAGAACTTTTATCATTAGAAGTAATGTCTTAGTCAATACTTGATAGATTTTTAAAATGGAGCGTTAGATGTTGGATTGAATTAATGTTAGTGTGATTCTGAGAATAGAATTTTGTTTAAAAAGACTAAAGACGCTAAGGTCATTGTTTTCTTTGAAATTCAATAACATAAATTACATTTTATTGAATACCAGCTCAGCAAAGTGTCTGGTGGCATTTCTAACAAGATTATTTTACCTGGAAAATTGTGGAAAATTTACGACATTGCAATGTCTAAAGGATTGTTCCCAAACGATATATTTTTTATGTTTTACAATCCATAAATGCTTATAATACATTAGTAACGAGTAATCTACTAAAATTTACTTCAAATCTTGCCATGGTACAAAAAAACCTAAAAATCGACAATGTTTCGCAAATAAAAATTTGAAAGTTGACTAATCCATGGTCGAAGGACATTTCTGTGAAACACTAGTTTTAATGCTAAACTACATGACCAAATTAGCTTTAAAACAAAAATTTCCTTTGTTACCATTACCTATTCTTATAATGAAATGAAAAAATATAAAAGCTTTTGGTACGGTACGTTAAATAACAAAGTTGCAATACAAACAGTCAAACAAATTGTTTCAAATGTATGTTTCTATGCTCCATTAATTTGCTCCAGTTTACTAATTGAATTAAACAAGATTTTGTTTATGAAAATGTTTTCATCATTAATTAGTTAATTATGTCCCGCCTAAAGGCATTTACAAACAAAATGGCTCCCACTAAACCAAATTAGGCAACCTACCTCTCGATTCAGTCGCTTATTCTACTTTAATATTTTATAAAACCTCTTTGACAAAAGCTACATTTTAATACTTATAGTAGGTTCACAAACATTTATTTAAATGAAGAAATTTAAGGTATGTTATTGGTTCACCTTAAAGTATGTCATTTGTCAAATTGAAATGAAACAATACCTTAAATTTCTCACTTTAAGTGATTTTTACGTTAGATGAGATAAATTTTTATATGAACATCTGCATCATACTTTTTAAACATTTTCAAGATGCTTTTATTGTTATTATTTTTTGCATGAGAGCTAAACCGGTGGCAATTGGCAAAGGATAGAAGTTATACTTATTTGGAGTTTTCAGAAAGATTAATGAATAAACGTTTGTCGTCCTGCAAGATGGTTGGTTTCAAGGAATCTTATTGCACGCCATATTAAGCACATTTTTCAGAAAGATTTATTTCCATACTCCAGAAATAAAATGATAATCACTCTCTCTAATATCTTGGCAAATCTATCATTGTCAAACTTTATTAAGTTTGCACCTCTTATTAAATCGTACATAAAACTTGAAATGTAAAGAATTGAAAATAATAAAAACTGACACACTTGTTTTCAATCAAGATCCACATATTTTTTAATCTGTTATGGAAGAAAGTTCGGGGCATTGTCCTGTTCTATCGAGTAGACGGCGCCAATACGACGTTTCCTAGTGACGTCATTCAAACCATCAACACGTTTATAGTTATTTAAAATCGTAGAGAAAAAATTCTCGTGTGCTTAATTATTTTTAACATCTTATAAAATAATTACGTAAGTATTAAATTGGGTACTAGCAGTTTATTGGTTAACTAGGGCATTATAATGTGTCTAACATAACTAACATAAGTCAAAATAGTGTTCTTATTAACAAACTAGAATGGGCAGAAGTTAAAACGCGTAGAAGTTACTCTTCGCAGAAGAGTAACTCGAGTAGAATTTGGAATGGGTAGGATTGTAATGTTATATTTTTTAAGTGAAAGCTAAATCAATATATCGAGGGCTCCAACGATTACTCTTATAACTCAAAATGACCACTTTTCAGGAGAGCGAAAAAACAAATATAATGAGAGTCTTTTGTAAATGTTTCAAAAACTATTACATTTTTTAGCGCAATTTTTTGAATAAAGTATCTTAGGACTACAACAAATTGTTTTTTAACAAAAAAAATTATTAAGAACCCTTAATTGTTTAAATAATTAACTTATGTTACTTAACAGTCAAGTTTTTTTATTGTAACATAAGTTGGAATGTTATAAGTCCCATGCAAAATATTATAACTCAACATAAATTTATATGATTTAGACGTAAACTAGTATATCACAAATTGTTCTATATATTACGTCGTAAGATATAGTAACTTAACATAAATGGATATATTTAAGATGTAAAGTAGTATATCTATACAATTGTTTTGTATATTACTGTCGTAAAGTAGTATAACTAACGACCTAGAACAATACATATCCAGACGTAAAGTATTCTAACTAAACTTACAATACAATAGGGCTAAATTAATTTTCTTTTTAGGAGGCAACAACATTAGTGTAACTTTAGTTATTTTTTTTATTTGAGTCGTAAAATATTATAATTTGAGATACAATATAATATAAAAAATATATATTAGCTATTTACAATAGTTTACCACCGAAGTTTATCAATTATCTTAAGTTATAATTAATAACGCCTAAAAGTGTGCTCCTAACTCAACATAGCATTGTTTTTTTGTGAATTCTTACCAAGTTATTTTAAAAAACGTTTAGTTCCTACGTGTTTATTATTGGTCAGAATGATTTCATATTAGGAGAGGTGATGCAGGGAAGCAAGGGAAATCTTTTGTACTATAAGACGTAAAGTAGTGTAACTCGAGTTAGAATAGTAATCGTTGGAGCCCTCGATATTATATAATTGCTACACATTGTAGCATTGTACTCTTACTACGCAAAAAAAAAATTATGAAAAAAAAAATCTGCAAAGAGTACACACTATTAACAAGAAAAACGAAGAATCTCGTTAACAAAGATGATAAATGTCAGTTCTGACATTTAAGTTGCTTAAGGTTATTTGTTCTGTCAGCGTGTTTTGTTTGTTTGAATTTCTGGCATGATTAGGACTTTAAACTTTTTTGCTGCTAAAATCGTTTATTTTTTGTCTGATCAACTTTGCAAAAAATAAATCAACTGTTTTAAAATAAAATTAAAAAAAAAATTGAGATATTCAGCCTTATTCTATATGCATTGAGATTGATGTCAACGTTGACATCATGACAGATAGCTGACATTTTACATGTAAAATTATCATTTATCTGTCATATTTCAATGTTGACATCAATCTCAATGCATATAGAATTAGGCTGATTGTGTTTACAAGAAACGTTATCGATCGTCCGACTGACCAACGGATGGATTTTTTGAAAAATTCGATGAAAAACACGAATCTGCAAGAATTTTTGCCCTACGATGAAAATTGACGATTTTAGATTTGTCTGATCGATTGCAATATAAGTACTCTTCGGACATGGACTTCGCGAAGAGTATAACACACAACTTTCGGTTATATCGGAAGTTTACGTGTACTCTCTTATTTTAAATGAAACACTTTATTTTTAATTAGAAATTTCTGCAAAACCAAAGTTCATACACGTCTAAGGTACAAAATCAATGGTTCATTTTGTAAAGCTAATTAAAAATTTACTAATTTACAATCCATTTCCAGTTAAACCCTAAATATGCGTGCAGTATTGCATATAATTAATGAATTACGTAGCTCGGTATACTTCATGATACTCACTAATTTGATTGGGAAAAATAAAACTTTTAATAACTTGCAAAATGGCTTTGACTGATTTAATAACGGGGATGGCAAATTTTAATACAATTATAAAGTTTTTATTAATTTATTTTCAAAATTGTTTCCTATCTCAAGAGCTGTTTTGGAATTTCATTAGAAATAAACGAGAAATAAGTGTGGGTATTACTTGGTCATTTACTTTAATGAGTTCCATAAAGCCTATAAAAGGTTAAAGGGGCTATAAACATTGGTTGTGGTAAAATTTCTAGTCCCAAACAATTACTTACGAGTACAAGATTATTTTGTATTTGTAGTATTGGGATGAGGATCATAAAATGAAGCTTAGCTCAGATTATGATCCCAATATTACAAACCAATAAGTATAGGTGGTATTAAACTTGGTGCTAAATATTTTATGTTATAAAGTAAAGGGCCAAGCATAAGTTTTAAGCAAAATATACAGGCAACCACGCGCATTTTCCTATGTCTCAATTACCGTGCACTACTCTGTGCATTATAACCTAATCTATGTTTGCTCCACTACAGGGTGTAAAAAAAAATGGCGTATAAACGCGATTCGACGTTGTTAGGGTATGCATATGAATTCCTCTAAAAATGTTAAAAAAACCCATCTGTTATATTTATTAAGAAAAATGCGAACAATGTTGGAAAATATATCTAAGAAATACACTTTTGCATTAGAATTTATGGACATTGTTGTCAGCTTCATTTCATAAGGTAAAATTCAAATTATTATAAAAATGTAATTCGACCATTTAAAAGATAAACAAACACTAAAATGGTTTACTATTTCTGTAGCTTTGTATTAACCCATCTGAGGGTAACTATTTTTTAATAATCCAAATTTGTCAAAAGGTAGTTTCTTTTGTGTAAATTTGCCTAAAAGTTTTTGGAAATCAATATCTTGAACCGTTTAAAAGTTAAGGCCGGGGAGGGGGGACTTTTGCCTCTCACTGTATTGGTACTTTTAGCTGAGGTAGTTTTGCTGGATATTAAAATTTAGCCTTAGGTTACTAAAAAATTTAATTAATAGAGAAATATTTACGTTAATTTTGGGGACTGGGGCATTACGACGTGATGGCCATTTTTATATTATTGTAGGTTACTTACCTTAATTCTAAAAATTGTGCTCCAAAAATTTAAATTATTAATAGGTTTAAGTATCTAAAATTAGAATTATTTGATGCTAAAAAAAAAGGGATAAATTATCTTTCTGTGAAACGTTAACGGTGAAAATAAATCTAAATCTATTCTATTTCGCATAAATAGAGTCTGGCGTGAGGTAGGAAATCTGAGTTATTGATTTTACCTCAGGTATTTCACGCCAACACTGACATCAAGCCATCTGATGTCCACATAAATAAAATCCAGTACCTATACCGTAGACTGTGTTCGTTGATGGATTGCATGCTATTAAAAAAAGTGTAACTGCCTACATTTCTTTAATCCTATGGGCGATGATTATAGCTACAGTTAAACATTGTAGATTCAAAAATAAGCTGTAGTTTTCTATAGAGTTTTTAATTTACCTAAGAGCATCTTTATTTGAACGCATGCACTCTGGTAAATCAAAATGTATGTAGGGGTTCATTGTTTTATTTGGCATATAAAAGAATACGTGGATTCTAAAGTGCTCTTTTATAGTTTTAAACTAGTCTTTGTATCGTTAAGCTATTCAGCAAAGATAAGTATACAAAGTAAAAATGAATATCAAATGTTGGTGCTTTTCTGCTTGCTTTAATTAGAAGCTTTTAGTACGTTTGAAAATATTTTTGAATAGGTGAATATGAAGTATGAAATATTGCTTGGACTCGTTCGTTTGTAGATATTTATCATTAACAAAAAAAGTTTTTTAAAGTAGGTGGAACACTTCTTAAACTTCTTGCTTGATTCGAATTTACTTCAATAAATTTTCTAGATTCTTGGTCTAAAGTAAATCTTAAATTCCACCATCTTATTTTAGACCTTGACCGTTCACGCGGCAGTTCATCATATTCATATAGCTGACCTACGCATAGTGCCCGCTTCGCTGGACATGAGTAGGCTGCCCATGTGTGAGTCACTTCTGCCTTGACAGATGGCGGTAACACCTCAAGTCCTTCTTTCGATGTTTGTTGAAATATACAAAAATATCTTAGTTTCTTAAGATTATGCATCAACTATCCCTGATACGTGATTTTGATGAGCCCCAATAGGGCGAAACAGCTGTCAATCACTTCAGGTTTGGTGAAGCATATCCTTAAGGAATAAAGGAGGACTTCTTTTATAACTTGGCGTCCCGCCTAGTGTCGATAGTGAATCTTAGATTTCACCATTTTATATTTTTTAAGCATTAGATATTTAGAAAATAGGAAAAAGTTAAAGCTTTTAAATTTAAATGATAATAAAATAAATATTATTGATTAAACATTACGTAGAGGTAGCTTTGGAGAAAAATAAAATATTATTTTCTTTTTAATAGGATAACTTTTATGAACTAGGTTAATTTTACGATTCTTTCAGTTGTTGCATTTAATATCTCTTGCAAAAATGCGATAAAAAATAGAAGTAATATTCCTTTCAATAAATATATTCTTAAGTATCTAAACAGGAACTAAGCGTAATGTTAAATGTATACATAGATGAACGTACTACGTAGTCCTATACTAATTTGATTTCCTAATTCCTATGCAACTCTAAAAAAACTTATACAGTTCATAGGTTGAGTAAAAATCATAAGAGCTTGTCAGAGACATACTTACATTATTGTACTTAATAAATTCCTACATTCTGGGTAAACCTCCTCTAAATACAGTATAAGTAAAAGAAGTACCTATGGAGTATCGCTTCCAACTTAACGTAAATACTTATTTTTGAGTGTCATCATAATCAATCACACTGAATACTTCCTATAAGTTGTATCCCAGAATAATCGACTTTTTTAACACGTGATTTTCCATCGTTCGATAATATTTATTTTCCATACCATAATTTAGTGTTACACATACATAATTACCCATTTAAGAACAACATATGCTTATGGCACATTGCATGCAAGCAGAGAAAATCAGTTTTTGGTGTTTCTTAGTTAAAAAACAATTTTTGCAGTGTAACGACCAAGTTATATTGTATATCTACAATAGAGAAGGTATACAAACTCTTGTTGTTTATACCCATTTAATAACATAAGTTATAGGTATGGACTCATGAGTCGGAGGACGTAAGTAAACAAGCGATTTCAATGGCACCGACCGGCTTTCCTTTTGGATCTTACAGCCAAATACTAAAGTGTTATGATTACAAGCATCCACTTCTAGTTATTCCATTTCTATGGTGACGACATATTGTACATAGTGCACTTTCGATGGGAATTCTAAGTATAGCTGTATCTACCCACTTATACGTGATTGGATTTTGATTTGATGCGAAAGTGATCAATGCAGGCTATTAACGCGCTTATCAATTTCTATTATAATGGACCTTTATCAAATCTGAAGACCGCCAAATTGAATTAAATGCATCTCTGAGGATTAATAGAAAATTAACCTTTGAGTACCAAAGGATTTGGCTCTACCTTGTGTTCCTCTCGGGATCTTAACCAAAGTTATTTATACATCTAAAATTGCATTTTCCATTTGAGTTCTGTTGATTAATAGTGTCTGTTTCCATAAATTTAGTTTTAAAGGTGTTAAAAATGGTATATTCACTTTTCCTGACTTAACTACTTAAATTAAGTCTAGGTTCAAAAAGTGATTCTACTTTTTTTCACAGAATCAGTCTTCATGCTTTGTACCTTAAGTTATATATGTATGTAGAAGCCATTTTTCAACCCACGTAAATTTTCTTATCTAAATATACCTGCATCATTTTTTCCTAAATGAAATTTATTGTTGTTGCTATTTCCATCATAAGATAACTGCAAGCGTGTCAGTGTGCCTAAACACAGAACGTTTTGGAGAAACATTATTTGAATATGAATTGTGTTTCAGTTGTAAACTCAATCAATACCTGAAAGCAAATTCAGGAGAGTGTATATTTGAAAGTGTATAGGTGAGATATAATACCTACCTATGAACGTATCTACCTACATACTCTACTTATAAGAGAAACAGAATATATGCTATGGAAGGCGTTTTCTACATTGTTATATTGTTTCGTGAAGCTAAATGTGACACCTTTCGAGAAAGATTTCAGAGATGTGCAATATGAATGCCAATTGTTTTCAATCGTCATTAGAACCCTAACATCCCCTAAAATTGCAAGAATTGCCTTTTTACATTTCTCCAAAAGCTAGTAAACCAGCGAAATAGAACATCAACCTCGGAATTTTTTGGAGCAGGTGGGACTTTTGTGAAAAACCTTTGTTTTGATGTTATGAAAGTTATCTCAAAAGTCACCATCGATATCATGTGAGAGTAACTTTTTACCAGGGGCGGATGGGAAGCACTTGACCGGCCCTGGAACAGAGGTAGGCCGGCCTAAATTTGCGCCGCAGGCGAAATTTTTTTGGTTAAAATAAGCACAAACTAAGAAATTATTTTAAACAACTGGGCCTTACCGGCCCAAAGTACGGCGGCCCTTCTGGAAATCTCCAGAACTCCAGATGGGCCCATCCGCCCCTGCTTTTTACGCGGGGTCAAAGGTCATAAGAAACCGATTTGGGGCCATAATAATATATATATAATATATCTTGGCTTTGGATGATGTTTTTTAAATTTACCCTTACCGAGATAGGGGCATAAATGGAAATCCAACCCCATTTTTAATGTTGCTTTAAAATGATGGAATTTCAAATTTAAATGGTTTTTTTTACCACAAATTTATTTCTTAGGACTCCCTTTACAACTTAAAGGGGATAAATTTTCGTTTCATCATTTAGGAACTAAAATCAACCCTTCTAAATTAAAAAATAAATAATTTTTTTATTAAGCTGTTTTAAGCTATACAGGGTGTCTCAAAATGGGCGCCCACGGACCCCGAGGCGTGGTTGAGGAACACAAACGATATACAAAATCAGAAACAAAAATTTTATTGGGGGCCCCATTTCAAAAATATGGGGCTGCAAACTTAGCAAAGTTTGGCAACACTGTTAGTTTAAATCTGCTTAGTTTAAAAAAAATCAAGTTAGTAGGTGAGCAAACATGAAACTTCAACTTGACATTAGGAAATAGGTTAATGTTTATTTTTAATTTTAAAAATACAAAATAGTTTGAATACCTGAATTTTATACTTCTTTCTTTATAAAATGTAACAAATCAATAAAATCATATCGTAATTGGTAAAAACTAATGTATGTTCGAAATAACAACAAAACTGTTAAAAATTACGGCCATAACAAAGTAAGTTCAGACTTTTCTGGTAACACATCTATTATTGTTCTTCACGAGGTTCTTCATTTGGGGAATGATTGTAATTCTGCATTGGGGCTCACATTGGAACTTATTTCATTCAAATATAACAAATTTCTGATGCTGCTCCAAACTAAACACCTTTACCATTTGGATCAAATCGGCTCTATTCTCACAGGAACTTTATTGTGGCACTTAATGCTGTGGATTCGTATTACCATATTTCTTGTTAGTAAAAGCGAATCATTTAAAAAAACTTAAATTAAAAATTGACGCAAACAATAAATTAATGACACTTATCACTGATAAATAAAATTTATGCTCAGTTTCCCTTAGTTACGAGCATGGCAACTTTAATCAAAATCAAAAGGTGAGACAATGTTGCCGCATAGATTTTGGGGTAATATTCTAAAAATTAAAATTCATTTTTTATGGGAAATAAACATCATTGGACCGAAAATTTGCAATAAATAATTAGTTTTAGTGCCTGTCTTTCAATAATTAAGTAAATTATGTTTTATTATTACTTAAGAAAGTCGCTATATGGGTGCAAAGTTTGTACCTTTGAAGCCCCATATCTTTGGAATGGGCCGGCACAAAAAATTTTTGTTACTGATTTTGTAAATCGTTTGTGTTCCTCTACCACGTCTTGGGGTCCGTGGGCGCCCGTTTTGAGACACCCTATATACAGCTAGGTATCGTTTACAGATAAATAATTATATTTAAACTTATTTATAATAAAATTAACCTTTTTGAATCAATGTTTTATTCTGGAAAAATAAACATCTTAAGTTTTATGTGAAGTGGACATTAACAAGAAACATTTCTCTGATGTTTCACGAAGATTAGACCCTTATTGTTATCCTAAAACAAAATTATTTAAAAAATGAAATATCTTCTTACTATTTTTCTCGCCGGCAGCACATTTTACATAATTTATTTGAATAAAATACATTTGACGCATTCGATGTCAAAGTAACATTCAAAAACATACATAAAAAAAACCCCATTCACACTAGAGTAAAATATAAAAAATCAAAGGTGGTTGATAAAAAATCGTTTTAAATTCCATGTTCACGATAGTACTATAATTCTAATTCATACAACTTTTTTAAAAATAATTTTTTTCCGATAAAATATTACTTCCACAAAGATGTTTTTCTTTAAATAAATTTAAATATAATCATTTATTTTTTAATTTTGAAGGGTTGATTTTAGTTCCTAATGGATAAAACAAAAAGTTATCCCTCTCAAGTTGTAAAGGAGTAAATTTGTGATAAAAGAAATTTTTTAATTTTGAAATTTCACCCTTTTAAAGCAACATTAAAAATGGGGTTGGATTTTTATTCTGTGACCCTAGCCAATACTGTAGGTTATATTCTATAATTTTGGTAATACCTACAAATAGCATTAGACGCACATGAAAGTTATTATGGCTCCAAAACGGTTTTTATGACATTTGACCCCGCGTAAAAAGTTACGCTCACACGATTTCGATGGTGACTTTTGACTTTTGAGACATCAACATCAAAGCAAAGGTTTTTCACAAAAGTCCCGCCAGCTCCAAAAATTTTCGAAGTTGACGCTTTATTTTGTATAACTTTCCTGGTTTATAGCTGAGTTGATCCAACTCTTGAATTACTTTCTCAAAGCCAGTTTCTAAACTTAGAGAAAAATTAGGAATTACTTTACCTACTGTATTTTTAGTAGAAACAATAACCTTTCTTGCCTTTTAACATAATAAAAATAAACCAACTTGCGGGCTTTATTTTACCTATGTCCTTATTCTTTGTTATTTTATTCCTCTTTAAGATTCACTTTTATATTATTAAGGAAATGAGAGAAACATACTTTTTTAAAGTAAATTACTTGAAAGGTAAAACCGGGAAACCTTCCTTTCTACGTAATTTAAATTGAAATTTAAGAAATTTATATATTTTTTGCAAATAGTATTATTTTTCTTGAACTACTTAAAATTTTACATTGTTAAATAATCGCTGCTTGCTTTGAAAAAGTTGTCTTTGATGGGATTTTTGTACCTACAATTACGATATGATTTTTAAATAAAGCATTTAAAATGGCAAAATTTTTGCAATTTTCAATCACAGTCTTTAATAAATCATAATTCTGGTGGTTCCTTTGCAAAAACAAATTATACAGAAGAGTTATTTAAAATTAAGAATTTGGTCATTTAATACCGTGAAATATTTTAAACAAGTAGGCAGAAAGAAACGGCCGGGGAATACCCCATGAACAAATAGAAAAAGAGCAATCGACAATTTTTTGACCTTGTCCAATGTGTATAGCCCCTACCAAGAAATAATTTTTTGGTCACTTGATAAAACGAAAAACCCTGTCTGCTATAGAGGCTGTCCAAAAATTGTTATTATAGATCTTATTTATGTGCCAATTTTTGTACACCCTCCTGTACTCAAATTGAATACCTGGTATATATCCTATAAGTTAACCTTATGGTAATCAACCTTGGTTTAACGGTGTAAACTTAGTTAATATATTTCTCAGAACTTATGGATTAGTTCTGGAATCATGCCCTGGGATACTTACTGATGTAATTTAGTGGCGCGCTAGCTTAAGTTTTCCAATGTTATGTAGCAAAGATATAGAAATGTATACTATACACTAAGTACGATCAGGAATCAGGATTTCAGCAAACTTTATCTTGATTCTTGGTTAAACAAGATGAACATTGCATACTATTATTAAATTATTCCTTTTGAATTAATTTAAAACTTTCTGCAGTTGCAGAATGCGTCCGACATGTAGGTGTAGTTCAGGAGGTCGCGCGCCCATTTAATCATGCAGCGCTTGCGTACCACCTTCCAGCGCTCCCGCACTCCCACCGGCGCTGAGATGAAAACGCAAAGTAGCTTGGAGGTGCCCAAGCAGGTGCGCTCGGCCTCCTTCGATGAAATACAACTGGGAGTCAAGCGAACACTCAACCAAGCAGGGGAGTTTCTTCACGTGCCTCAATTTCCTAGTACTCGTTCTCGTAGCGTTGATTCAAGTTGCGAAGAATCAGGCCAGTTTCTGGAAGTGCCGGCACGAAGATTTCAACGACGAAGATCTTCTAGTACAAAGATTCCTGTCTGTGTGCATTGCGTGTGTTTAGAGGAGTACGCAAAAACTCATCCGGTGGAAGAACCTCCACCCGATCCGCCCGATCCACCGCCTTACTATAGGTTGGTTTATTTTGAAATATAATTGCATGGAGATGTTTAATTTCTGGAATAGAATACACTACGCATGACGCACGTACCCTTTTTGTTTACCAGCAATAATTAAAATTTTTAAATGTTCTTAATGTTTACTGTCTACCCATAAAATCTATACCTACCTGTTTGTGTCAGACTATTTTAATATTTTAAGAAATAAATTCATTTTGAGTTTTTAACGCTTAAATAAATAAAGACCTGTTTATTCTTGATTAAAAGGACAACAAGATGACGTTTCGACATACAGACATTGTAGTTCCTGAAATATCAATTATCCAAAATGTTTTTTAATTATGATAACAAGCTTTTTTCTACGGGTATGATTCCACAAAATGGTATTAAGCACTCAGTAAAATGTTGTCCTACATTCCTGGAATGCTGATTGAAGCATCAGTGTCAACTTCAGTAGGTTGTCCTATTTTATTAAACATAACATGAAAAGCCGCAACGTAAACCTCGAAAGGTTTACGCAAATGACATTTTATATTGTAATAAAACTATTCCAATCAAATTTTAAATAAATATTATTTGTAAAATTTGCGTATTTTTTTGAATATTTGTACAAAATAAATTTATTTTAAACATGATTTATAAATGTAATTTACCTTAAGTATTTCGATGATACTGCTTTGTTTTGTGATCATTCTCTCAATCACGATTTATACAAAGCTAACATGTTTCATTAAAAGCGACGAATTAAAATATGTGAAAAATTATAATAAACCTAAATTATTTTAAGTTAAAAGTACATATTTCAAGTTTAATATAACTTTATTTTTCATATAGAAGGTTACTAATTAGAACTGAGTTTTCAAACTTATTTTATTTTAAAGATTTTAATTGCACGCGTTTTAAAGTTGTTAGTAGTCTTTTAGCGAGTTTTTTAGCCACAAAGTTTACAAACATGATTACACAGCATAAGCCTTAATGAATTTTTGGAGCATGTTTAAATTTAATAAACTTTATAAATGCATGCTAATTACAAGCAATTGTTGCAACCACTTTATTTAAAGGGTTCATAAATTAAAAAAAAAGTAACTTTGCTTTTAGTGTCAGTGAATCTTCCAGCGAATGCGATGAGGAACAGCCACAACCGTTAACAAAACCAAAACTTCCAGAATGTACCGTAACAGTAACATTACTACCGATTTTACCACAAATTCAGTCACCTCCTCCAGTACCAGTTTCTCCGTTGATAGAATATTTTTCAACGGAAGAAGCATGTGGTACTCCATCAACACCTACTCGCCGAAAATCGATCCACAGGCAAGAAGCTTTTTTTGCCGAACCCACTGGAACATCCCTAGAGAACGTATCAGATGGTGGACCTCCATCAGAAATAAATCTTTCAGACGCCGCATCAGAGGGGGCTTTATCCGAAGGAGATGCCGTCAATACTACCATACCGGGTCTTGTGGTTCGCGATATTTATTTACAAGTGCCAGATTTAAGACGCGATCGTGCTGCTTCTGTGGATTCTTGTTTTTCCAAGGTGTCGCAAGGTAAAACCGAAGAGTTACAACATTCCGGTGTAAGTTTGGAAGTGCCGGTTGGTCCAAATGTGACCCTAAGATCGCGGTCGGTGGACATTGTTCTTCCAACAGATGAACAGGCTCGATACAAAGCTTTGGCTATGGCTGCTCCGCCAGGAAGTCCTTCAGGGTATTCTTCCAGAGGGTACGTTTTATGTTGTACTGAATGTTTGACATGAAATATCCAATCTGTCTTGCTACAGAAAGCAATACCTTTTTCGCACACACCCAGATATCATGTATGCATTTCAAACTTAAAAAGAAATTAGACTCAATTCTTTCTTATTGCTGTAATCAAGGATCTTGCTCAGAATCTATTTCTATATGAGCATTTTCCTTTAATACAACATTCGTATTACAATGGGTTTTCCATTTTGGATGTAACTCGATATTGGTTTCTCAGCGATTTTCAGTCTTCTAATTATAATTTAAAATTGAATTGAAAGCATTTTTTCAAGAAATAGGATGTAAATCATTACAAGCGCATAAAAATGTGGCTTTAAGTTCTTCGATAAAAACATCATGCACATGTATTCGGGTGCTCCCAGTAGAGCAGTTTTTCAAAGTATAGTAATGTAAAGTCTGCTTTTATGTTTATAAAAACATTTTCCAATAAATAAATTTCGAATAGCTGTACGTTGGAAAGCATTATCTATTTAACATTGGAGTTATTGTATTTAGTCACGACATCGGAAAGGGTTAATAATTATACCTATCTATCCATACATATTTATTTAAAACTTTTCGATTACCTTTAGGCTATATATAATTTTAAAAAGTGCATTATAGACGGTCAATTTGTGATTTAATTGTATTGATGAAGGGTAGTAGATAGTATCCATAACCAATTAGTTTTATGAAACATTAATTTACGATAGTCAATCTTTATGATATTTTTATAGGATTTCCCTTGAAATTTCGTATCTATTTTATTCTTTAACAATGTTGTGCTTTTCTATTGCCTAATAAACAATTTTTATGGTTAAATTTAAAATTAAATTTTACTATCTCAGACGAGTTTTCCACAACAATAATAACTGTGTTGACACTTTGTATATGGGTTCTTATTATATTCCTCGTTCTCGCAGACAATGTTGAAAAGTCGTTTTCACATTTTAAATTTAACTATCAAATTTATATTGCAGCTTTATCGCAATAAATAAATTCTTGCAAAACGTAGTTTATAGAGACAAACATAATTACCTGCAATAAGCATAGAAGAAAAAAATACTGAATCATCATGTTTTATGGGTGTTTCTTTCCAACTTAGATAGTTTTCAGATCCGCAAATGGATTTAAACATGACAGGAAACAAAGTTGGTAAAATAAACCCTTAAGTAAGCTCTTATACCCAAATATAAGTTTAAATCCTGGCTTTACGTTTTGCCGTATATATTCCGCGCAAAATCCCGCGATAAACCAATGGAATAATAAATTTTCATATTCTCCGACTCTACAATATGAACAATATTATGCGTCTTTATTTAAATATAAATGGCTACGACTTTTCCCTTTAAACTAAAATGCCTATTTGTTTTTGTAATTCCCTTTTTATTATAAAACACAAAGGCACATTAATGTTGGAACATTTATTTAGCTTTTCACAAAAATATTAATTTGTATTTTTTTTGTAGTTCCTTTGTATTTTTTTAAACTTTTTAATTAAAAAGTCATATCCATTATACCCAACTTTGACATGACCCAGCTGCATTTTGTATGCGCTAAAGTGAGTTCTCCTGTTTGGCTTGTAATTGATCATTTTCGATTTACACCTTTTTTTAAAAAAGTCTAGTAGTGCAAGGAATCCAGTGATATTTTCTAATTAATGATATTACTCTAAATTTAAAAATATTCTTAGGTATTTAAATTTAAATAGCGTGCGATCCACAAAATTTGACGTCGACTCTTGCCATGCATTTGTAAAATTTTAATTTTTTTCATTGTTAAAACATTGTCGGTTGTCATATTTTTGAGGTTTTACAGCCAGAGTCGACGTCAAATTTTGTGGATCGCACGTTATTTTGGATTAAAAAGGTTCTACAAAGTGTCCCCAAATTGACGCAGCACGCTGTTGGTGCATGCCTAAGGATCCTTGAAAAACAATTCGACAAATTTGGGAGCTCTGTCCATGAAAGTAAATTTAAAAATCCATTTATAATTTTTTCTTTTTGCATCAGATTTGGTTGACATTGTTGTCAGCTTCATATCATTTTTGGATGTTATTGTTGTAAATATTGTGCTGTTGATTTCAAGGTTACGCATTTAAGATTTCGCACAAGGGTAGATAAGATAAATTTTTAGGATCCCTAGGCCCTACAACGTATCATACAGTTGGTGCGCCAAATTTGTGACACCCTGTAGAAAAAGGGTGTGGTGGGAAGTTTTGTTTGCTTACCCCATGTACATATGGTTTCACAAGACACTGGGACGCTGTCAAATATCGTTTAGTAAATTTGCCCTTAATTTAAACATATTCATGATGGTTGTTTCGTTGCTTTCCCATATTTTAGGAAAACTGTCAAAAAATTCCCAGAAGTCAAGAAATTAATGCCGAATTTAGTTACAGAAATTTAACAATGTCCCAGTGTCTTGTAAAACCAAGTGTAAGTTGTATGGACTAATGAATCGGTGGACGCAAATAAACAAACGTTTTGAACGTCTCTACCTATGCTGGTCTCTTATTTGGGTATTCCAGCCAAACATTAAAAGTATTTTGCTTCTAGTCATTCTATTTCTATGTTTCGGATAGACAAAGTTTATTCTGTCGTATCTTATTCCATGTAACTTTTATTGCGCGAAATTTAACAATAGAATTAAGTTGTATTTGTGCAATATCTTATATGCATATAAAACAATGGAACGAAACCCAGACGCATTAATATGCTTTTATTTCGGTTTCAAAATTCAGTTTTCTCTTAAATGACGCGATTCGAGCTTCATGTTTGAGTAATTTATAAATTTCCAGAAATTTCGCATGAACTACGATTTAAGTAAGCCTTTACAACAACAGACAAATGGGCATTGCAAAAAATGTTTATACAAAACCCTAAGAAAATTTATCGTTTTCACCAAGGCAATCCATCATATTTTTAACTGAGGTTTTTTTACCCGTACAAATTCACAACCACCTCTTTTCGTCTTCCTGCCAAGGATTTCATTCGAGAAAATAGTTTTTCAGATTTAACACGTAGTTAAGCAAGCGTTGGTAAAAATATAAGTCAACAATTTAAAATGGGAAACGCTTAAACTTGGTGAAATTTATTTGACACACAATTTAGTTGGGTAAATAAAAAATTTAGATTTGGTTCTTTATGCAAGAAGTTCATGAACAAATTAATGATTTTGCGATTTATATTTATAATCAAGAAACGCCGCTTTTCTATAATAACCGTTTTTACATATATTTTAAAACCACTTATCGAACGAAACAAAGACTCAAAAAATATTTTTAACAAAATACCTAAGAAATGGAATGAGCAACTAAATGAATTGTTTCTTGAAACCATTGTTTAAAATTTAACGACCATTGGTCATGCGAAAGGAAACTTATCAGCCCAGCCCCTTGAACAACGCATAATTAGCTCCCGCATTTATACTTTTCAAGAAGGTTAATCCTTTGGGATCTATAAATAGAATTTTCTCAAAGTGGCTGGGGAACCGCCTTACAAATCAAATCACTCGAACCGTAAATTCCATTGATACCAGATTTTAAATCTCAAGGAACCTTCCAGTTACACACGTGCATTGTTTAATGCCTTTTCAAAAACAAAAAGCCTCGTCCTCTAAATAAGATTAATTTGTGTCAATTCTTCGGCTATTTTAGTAACATCTCATATATCCTTGGAGATATGAGACCCCAAAGTGCGAAACTTTAAAAAACGATTATAGCTTGAAATTTGAAAATTACAGCACATGTTAACGAAAAAATTGGCTAAAATTATATTAACTATTACATTTTTATAAAAACTTAATTTTAAAAAAATTTCATGAAATGAAGCTGACAAAAATGTCAGTAAAGTCTTATGCAAACTTGCATATCAAGAATTTTAAATTAAAGGCATTTTGAGATATTGGGTGGTATGCATAAAGTTGAAGTACTTACTTAATGCTTCAAAATTAAGAATGTGCTACGTAGTATTTTCTTCAAATTAAAGTATATGCTTACTTCCGAAAGTACTTACTTTACTTCCGGAAGTACCTTCTTACTTTCTAAGTATGATACTTCACATTGAAGTATCTTCTTCTATGGCGAGGTATATACTATCGCAACTAAAAGTATGTACTTATAGGATGATATTTTATACATGCTTAGGGTAAACTTTTTATCTTACCTCTGTCGTTCGGTTATCTACCATGACCCCACGGGTGCATTTGACAATTTTTTCAACATTATATTTAAGATTAGCAACCTCGAAAACCCCCGAGTAAAAAGTTTTATACCATTTTAGTGCAAATTTTCATAACTGCTAACTGCTAAGGTCAGGTGATACCTGGAGCTCCATGACCCCCCAAGAGCATTTAGTAATTTTTTTAACATTATATTTGTGATAAACTACCCCATAAACCCCCTATTGATAAGTTAAGTTTGGTTCCAATTCTAAGCAAATATTCATAAATTCGCGAAGGTCAGGTCGGCCAGGCCGCCATGACACGTCGGGTGCATCAAGGAATTTTTAAGCACCATATTTGGGATCAGCGGTTCCTAAAACCCAAGTGTGGCAAAATTCAATTGATTTCAGTCATTATTATTTAGAAAAAAAATATAATTTAAAAGTGCAACAAAAAAATGCAATTTTGACTTGCACAAATGCAATAAAATGTTTCCCCCCAACCAAAAGTGGTCACAAACTTTATTTGTGACACTTTGATTCTAATTCCAAAAACTGCATCAAAATCCGTCTTCATGCAAAAAAACGGGAGGTTCGAGTTATTTTAGTGTTTAAATGCTTCGTCTAATAATGGAATAGAAAAATAGCCTACAGTATGGTTAACTGATGAGAGTCAAGTATTAATAAAAAATGTCGGCACGACTGTCTTACACCCGTTCCTACAATATGATATTTGTTTATAATTAAATAGTATTTAATCTACAAAAAGGAAATGGCAAAATTTCTTGTAGTTTTATACGTGTTTCTTTTCTGGACTACTTAAACTTTTCTAAATTATGAGCAGAGCAGACCAATTTTAGTAAAGTACTGTCATTTTCTTTAAAAATAACAAATTAATTAAAATCTTGTTTTTACCAATCGATAGTACACGTCATTCCAAATTTTATTATACAAATTGGCCAGTTATAAACTGGGAAAAGCTATACTAAAATTAAAAAAAAAAAGAGCACAGACTTACTTAAATATTTTTCGATATAAAATATCATTTTCGTAATTTCTCCTTACATTGTAAATTTTTCTTGGATATACCTGCGCCATTTTTTTAACAAACTAGTTGAAGTATCTTTACCGAATCTGGTACAACAGCAGCTTCAAAAATTGTGAGTATATACTTTAATTTCATCGAAAAGTGGAGCATTTACCAAAGAAAGTAGGTACTTTATTTTGTAGTAAAGACTACTCAAAAATACTTCTTAAAAAAGTAACTTCCGGAAAATTGAAAGTATGTACTAGTAAACCTAGTATTTACTTCAAGTATTAAGAAGTTACTTGAAGTATGTAGTAGGTACTTGAAGTATGTACTAGGTACTTAAAGTATTAGCAAGTACTTAAACTTTATGCATACCACCCATTATTTCACAATTAGGGTTACCGAACTTATGCAATTTTGTTCTTTCATAATTTTTCTACCGATCCCTGAGAATGTTCCAACAACGTACCATAGCGTTAATGCGCCAATTTTGGCCTGTATAATAAATGCAAAGCAATTATAATGTTGTTTTTGTTAAGAATTGTGGTTAGAATCTCGAATAAATGTTAAATAAATTTAATTTCTAAGGTTTTGGTTTTAAATATTTTAACATGTATGGTTAAAGCCCAAACGTCTGTGTGTGAGTAAACCTGAATATTTTATGCCTTAAATTAAATATTCTTAAAACAACAGAACATTCTGTTTGCTATGAACGAAACTGGGACCCAAGTTATTGTGTTTTTTTTTTTCATTAGAATAACTACCAGCTAACTCACTCCCTGGGTCTCAATTGCTTAAAGTTTTAGTTGTTATCTCTGATTAAATAAAAAGGGTATGAAAATACTTGCGTAGGTATTTTTTTAAGAATAGGGCTCGTCAAGTGCTTCGTCGCAGATCCACATTAAAATACTGTCTGTGAAATTTAAATTTTGATTATGTTAACCACTTTTTTAAAACATTATTTGTATGGAAATAAAATACTTTCTTAGAAAACCCTTGGTATAAAAATGTGCCATAATGTTTTATATTCGATATATTATGGTTAATTCATTGCAAAAGTCCAAAATGTACATATAAACTATTAATGTTGCGGACCAACCAAGATGTGAACTTGAAACGCAAATTGCTTGAGAAAGCATTAATAACCAAAAGAACTACTGGATCTATTTAAAATTTGTAAACATCATTGTCTTGGAAATAAAAATAGCTTTTAAATGAGGGGTCACTTGACCCATTCTTACATTTAAAAAAATTAAGTTGATAGTCTTTCCATGTATGGGTTATTATTTAAAAAAAAAAAAAATTTCGTCAAATGGTAGTTTTTTTTATTACAAATTTGTCAAGAATTTTTTCTAAATCAATATTTCAAACCGTTTTTAAAAGTTATGACCAGGGGGGGACTTTTGCCTCTGTATGTATGTATTTATTAGTTTTAGTTAAGATATGTTTATTCAACAGCCTTTTCCACTTTTTGAATTATTAAATACAGTCATGAACAAAATGGTTAAAAGTTGGTAATAATTTATGCACATATTGATAAGATCTGAGGTAAAATTTGTTACGTTATTTTGTACCCAGGGAAAAGGAAGTTTTCGGTTAGTTTGGCGTGTTTTTATTCAAATAGGAATTTTGACAAATTATGTACGGCTACACCTTTTTGTATGGTACCCTTGCGTGTTGTACTGTTTTAGGTATGTCATGATTCTCGGCTATAAAAAAAAACAAGTGATGGGTTAGATCAGTAAACGGGTTAGTACATACATACTCTTTATACATTTTTTAATTAATTATTTCAAGTCGGCACAGTCAAGCGAAAAGTTTTAGGCTCCGTTTTAGGTGATAAGAAAGTTTTTTATTGGACCCATCTATACCAACAATAATAAATAAAATTAGAAAATTGTTTGAAACAAAAAAAATTACGACCATTTTTAATGCACTCTACTGGTGGTAACCCCGTTTTAAGAGGAGCTAAGAATTTCAAAAGAAAATTTGAAAGGAATGTTTTTATTGCCGTTTATGATTCCATCAATTTCATTATGGTTTAACACACCATTTTTAAGATATTAACGATTAAATCTTAATTTTAGTGTACTAGACAAAAAAGACTGTAGTTTCTAAACGATGCCCCCTAGCCAGGTCATGTCAAGTGTTCTCTGTCTAGTTATTTGACCTCCATCTACCCTTTTAAAAGATGCACTTGTTTCTAGGACAACCTGTATTTTTATAAAATGAGACGTACAGGGTATTTTAACATTACGATATTCTACGTTTTGATACCCCAATAAGAAAAACAATAAGATGAAATCTAAATGTTTTTTCGACAAATTTTGTGAAGTTTTCTTAAGAGTTTTTGGATGCACTGATTTAAAGGGCATTTTAAATAATAAAAAGTCAATTTAGGAGCAATAAGGGAACTGAAAAATCTGACATTTTGGACTTTCGTTTTTCTATGTTGGTTTTGTATCATATAACACTCGGATCGGTAGAACTTTTATCCAGCATTTTATGAAAACCAAACCATGTTGGAACATGGAACATTTAAGTCAGCATCCTAACTTGCGAAAATACACAAATGTTTGTTGTCCTGATCCCACTCACTTTATGTGCATGAAAAAGCACTTAAGCAATAAGTAAAATATTTACAGTTTCGCATTGTTTTCTACTAAAATATAAACCTGAGCTAATTATAGAAAATTTTATAAACATTAACCGAGATAAATTTGTACTTTAGAAATAAATCTAAATCCTTATTTTACAGTACTTCTTAAAACTTCAGCGCGGTAAATACATTACGTTATAAAATTATAATATTAAACGAACAAAGCTGGGATTTAAATATTTAATAATATTGTAATAAACTATTTAACTAATGTGATTTCGACAGTGATTAATATAAATGTGATTTCCAAATTATACAAATTTTATATTTGTGTAATGAAATTTAAAAAATAACCTACCTATAGCAATTCATTAGCTAATTGGTTATTTTTGTTCAATTTTTAAATTTATTTTTGCTTTAAAATAAAAAGTGTTAAATAAAAATGTTTTTAAATAATACCTACGTTAATGATGCAAATTATTATTGTATGATTTTTTAATATCTATCTATGACATAGTGGTTTTACCAAATACATCGAAGTAACTTAGTTTTATTTATACTTTTAAAACGAGTACGGACGAAATCGAGATTGAACGGAGTAAAAAATAATCATCTACTTTATAAAAACTTTGTACCGATTAAATGACGAATACAGTGTACAAGCAAATAAAAATCGGGCGTGAGGTAAACCCAAAGATCATAGAACGGTATAGATAATCGTAGAGATAATGATTTTGTGATCAAAATTAACATCGATTGTAGCTCTGCTTTGCTGACCTGCCAATTAAATGCTGCCAATATGATTGGACATTGGCTGTCAGCAATTAAGAGCCCTATATCCCACCTTCTCTTATGCAAATTTGTGTACAACTTAGACCGCAGTTTTTAGAGTTATTATTAACGCAATGACTTTGAAATTTTGATAGTATTACCTTAACTTCTTTTAAAATACTTATTGTTTGGCACATTTTGATTTGGGTCCCTAGTTTAGCAAACATAACAGTTTAAAGGTGGGTAAACCATGCCAAAAACAACAAATATTTTTTTTAAGAAATTTTTTAAAAAACAATAAGTATTACAAATTTAATAAGCTTTCCAATGACACCAAGTTTTTAAAAATCCGATAAGAATTAGCAAAGATATTTGAAGTCTAAATTACTAGAATATTTACATAGGAAAGGGTTCCCCCTCCGCCAGCCTCTATCGTGCAATGGAAAAAGGATGTATCTGATTTTTATTTAACATGTTTACTGATTTAAATACGTTTTTTGGACCATGCGAAAACGATAATCATACTTTAAACATTATTTTATTGATAAATATTTAGATATTAATACGTCTGAAGGTGTACCTGCAGTTCAATGTGAAGCATATTGAATAAAACCTTATTACTTCAAAATCCGATTTTTGCACATACACTCTTTTTCCATTCTACGGTAGGATTTCTCATGCTAGCGTTCCCCGCACCGATTCGCGTCTCACCATGGTAGTCGGAGGAGATATGATGCTCTTAAATCTGACATAAAGGATTGCAATTTCGTGACACAGAAATATAATGGATTTATATGCCTTTGCTTATCTAGTATCTATGTTTTGTGATCTGTGGGTAAACCATAACAAAATGTTAAACTCAACAGTTTTTTTGACAATGTCCACAGACGAATTTTTTTGTTCACTCGATATTTTTTAAATTGTCTTAACGCTAGGGACGTTAATGTTAATCTAATTATAATTTATTAGAAGAAACAAAGCTTTCCGAATTAAGTTTCATTTTTGTAATTTAGTTAATTAATGACAGTGAAACGTTAACGAAGGAAGAGGAGAACTAACAATTTTCTTAAATTTTCTTACGAAGTTTTTTTATTCGAGATAGAAATATTTGTCATAGTTAATATCAAAACAGACAAGAGTGTAGCTGTAAATTTATTTATTTATATCTATGCAGCATAAGTAATTACCTAACTAAAAAATAAAACGGCAATTTTTTTAAGAATTTCTACGTAGTAAAATAGTTATTTTTTTATGGGTCGAACAAGATAATAAAAAAAAGGAGTTACGGAGCACCATTTATTAACCAAATTCTGATTGATATTTGGTCAAATAAGAACAGACAAGAACCTTAAAAAATATAAAAAAATAAAACTTAATTCTATTGTTAGCAAAATGTTACTAAAACTATAAACTGAGCAGAATAAAAGGAGGTTAAAGTTACCTTTCTAAAGCAAGATGTCTAGAAAACGATTTTCATTATAAAGTTTATCTAAATAAAGTTTAGGCATAAGATTCTAAGACTCGAGTTAATTCAAAAGTTAAAGTTATAATAATATTTAATGGACCCGGTCAAGTCCTGCGACACAGTTTACCAAAGTGCATTAAAATATTATCCAAGAAATTTTTTTAGCAACCAACATTACGGACCAAAGAAAATAATAATTTCTTCTTATTATATGTTTTTTACATTTTCCTTTTTAAAAAATTATTAAAATAAAAATAAGACACTTTTTTAGGTCTATTGGTGTAAAAAAGTACAAATACCTCGGTCTTTAAAAAATTATGCACGTCGATTTTTGATAGTGATTAAATATAGATATAAAGGTACTTCTATCCTACAAGATATTACCATTTAAAATTAACACATTAAACAATATAATTACAATATCTAAATTATTCTCTTATCAGTACTAAGTAATTGGCAAACATTAACGATCAGTGTATAGCAAATACATTAGTGCTTTGTTTTAACATTTCCATAAACTTTTTCCACAAAATAGTCAATTTGGAGACAGTGATATTAAATTTTTCAATGGTGTTTACGCCTTGCCCAATGAACAAAGTGGTCAAGAAAAGGCAACTTGTTAGAAGAAGATCCTACTATCACAAAAATGTTAAATATAATGTCAGGTGCGTACCTATTTAATTAGCTTCACCAAAGATTATCCCATTTATAATCCTTGGCACGTTTTGGTCAGTATTTATTTTATAAGAAGAATCTTTTTTATGACATAAAGGCTAAAGATTCAAATCCAAAGATTCGAAGATTTGTGCTCCTAGAAGCTCGTATAAGTCATCTCCATTAAGCTCCTGTCAATGCTACTACCACATCTACA
The DNA here is from genome assembly GCA_963920755.1 of Cartodere bifasciata. Taxonomy (NCBI): domain Eukaryota; kingdom Metazoa; phylum Arthropoda; class Insecta; order Coleoptera; family Latridiidae; genus Cartodere; species Cartodere bifasciata. The sequence continues at coordinate 15,148,329 of OY987193.1, read as the reverse complement.
TGAGGGCCCCATCGAATATTAAAACTAAATGTAGTTAAAAACTAGAAAAATGGGGATGCAGACGTATTATAGTTTTATTTAAATCGCAACTTCTCTGTGTCGAAAATATGACTTCAAACAACAAAAATATTATAATGATTTTTAAAGTCAGATTTTCTTCGACAAAGAAATAAGCATAGAAACAGAATAACTAGAAATGAATTACTTATAATCATAACATTTCAGTGTGTGGGTCTAAGATTGAAGAGGCTAGCATAGGTCGGTTTTATTGAAAACGTTTCTTTATTTACGTCCACTGACTCGTTAGTCCAAATAATTAACTTACATTGGGTAAACTAAAAGATCTTGGACCCAAACAATGAATTCTGGCAACTTCTCTATTGTAAATATAATCTCTTTGGAAATAACCGATTTAAATAAAACCATAATAAATAATTTTAGCCTAGTTTTTTAATTTTTAAAACTACATTTAGTTTTAATATACGATGGGGCGCTCATCTAGATGTGATATTTAGTAGAATTGACAGGAGCTAAATGGAGATGATTTATACAAACTTCTAGGAGCACAGATCTTTTAATCTGTAAATTTAAATCTCTAACCTTTACGACTTTATTTTTATCAATTAAGAGTTATTTTGCTAACTAGTGCGGAAAGTGTTTCAGTATTTCAGGGGGCTACAGAATATTTTTTTAAATATACCTAATGGTTTACAAAATTGCAAGTTGTTTAAAAACTGGTAAATATATTTAATTAAGATGTTAGCTTACCTATCCTCAACAAGGTTTCTGTATTTTATTAATTTTTTTTTAAACTGGAAGTGGTATTATATCAGCCTCTTTTAAAACTTAATAGGTACGACACCATATTTTTTTTGTTTTTAATATTGGGTGCGTTTTATTGAAACTCTTTCGGAAGAAGAACATTCGACTGCCGATGCAGATGGTATCTTTTAAATTTTATAGTTCGAGTGAATCTGTCTTTCTCTTCCAGAAGGGTTTCAAAGCATAGCGGAAAACCGTTTACGTTAACTTAGACAACTTTTGGTACAAGCTAAATTTTAATCCAAGTTTTGTGCCAAATCATTTTATAATTAGGTTTAAACATTACTAAACCTTACGTTGGTAAAATTTTTCGCAAAATATAGCCAAATCGGAAAACATTGTTTAGAGTTGTAACAAATTTTGCGGTAGGTATGCAGTTTTTGGTTGAAAACGAGGTCGAAAACTTATCTACCTACTAATGGAAAGACAACACAAAAACGGTAATGGTTTTGCTAAGTAATCAAGAGTTTCGTGTTATTTCTGTTTGTGTTTCAGTCTTTGTTGTTTAATCTAAGAAATTTCAAACGTTATTTAAATTCAGAAATAGGTACTTACTTTAAAAATAATTTACCTAAAACAAGAATTACATAAGTTAACTATGATATAAATTGCTGGAACAAGTTTTCATTGTTCAAAATAATGTTTTAGATTAGTAGAATATAACAGCGGCAAAAAAATAATATATTTATGGAAAACCTGAAATAATAACTTGCCTACATATGCTGTGAATACATTTTCTTTACCTTTACCTGCAAACGTGCATTTTCGTAAGAATAGCAATGAACAAAGGTGTTTTATTTGCAGAAAGACTGGCGGCGATGTGGGCGAAAGGATTTTAAGGAGCACGCCAGACTGGGGAGAAGTGGCTGTGAACGGGGACCACCTCTGGGTACCCACTTCCGTATCCGGAGATTTCTGCTTCGTAGGAGACACAGATTGCACGGTGAGTATTTGTTAACAATTCCCTTTCTATTCTACATTATCGTCTTTGTTAGGCATTGACCTGGCCATATGAATTGGTCTTTACACGTATCTATGTATTTTAGATTTATTTACATAGGATGCACGAAAACTTCATATAAAACTACTAACTTGGTTTAATTTTTGACCAACTAAATATACAGGGTGTCCGTGTGTAGTTTGCTTTTTTTGATATGACAAACAGCTGATGGGATAAATCCAAGACATTCGAAAAAAATTGGGGTATTTAAAAAAAAAACAAAATTACAAAATTCTTAAAGGTAAAGAAATAACATGCATTTATTATCAACATTACCTGTGTTTAACCCATTTTAAAAGGGCTGCAAAATTCTAAAATGGAATTCAAATGACCGTTTTTATTACCTTTATTTGTAAGTACATACAAATTTCATGATGGTAAGGGTGATTTATAGAACGTATAACTTTCACTTTACTTCCGCTTTACTTCGGCGTAACTTAACCGAAAATTAAATGAAATACATGGGAATGTATTGGCAAATTTATACTTCACTTTAGCGCTACTTTGCTGATTTATTTAGCTTTAAGTCGTACTAATTCGGGACCCGAGCTTGGCCGATCATGCGCAAAATTTGCAAAAAATGAGATATTCACCCTTATTGTCAAGGGTGATTACGGAATATCGCTTCGTACGAAACCTCTTAGGTCTTCTTATGTAGGTTTCGTCCGAACGATGCTCCGTAATTACCGCCCAGGTGTAAATAGTCAGAAGCCGCGAGTTCAGACACATGCGCTTAACTGTTTCCAATTTCACGTATCTTTGCAATCTGTAAATTAGGCAAATTTGTAAAGTTAAATGAAAGTGAAGTTACGCCGAAGTAAAGTAAAAGTTACGTTCTATAAATCGCCCTTTAGACAAATAATTTGGAAATATTTACGATTACGTATTTTTAGTCTACCTGCTTAAAGGCCATTATTTCCGAAGGGGGGCACTTTTTCAAAACTGTTAGCTATTTGCCATATCAATAAACGCAAATTATATACGCGAACATCCTGTATATAATTTGTTTAATAAAATAAAAGTAGGTGGTTTTATTTTTTACTCCTACTTAAAAAACTGTAAATCCTAATGAAAAAGCAAACTAAAACTACAGAATTGGTAAAATGATTCTCCAGATTCTCGAGTTTAAAATATTTGATCCATCAGCAAGCGCTCTTTGTGTTAAGTACCTTAGTGCTTTTGTTTTAAAATTTATCAGTAATTCAATTCTATTTAAAATGCCGTTGTGTATATTCAATCTTCAAAATCTCCCTAAGGTATTCAGGGAAGCTGATGTTTATCCAGTCCTTTTTATTTTTAATTAATGTATACTTTAATAATTTTGCTATTATAATTTTTAAATTTCAACGTGCTACGTTTTTATATTAAACTTTATTATAAATTAAAACGTTTTTGCACAATATTAAAGCCTCGATTAAAGCTTAACTTTTTAAAACCATTTATTATAAATTTGATCACGGAAACTCATAAAAGCAAATTAAAGTTGTTCACCCACGGCAAAATCATAAACTGAATACGTGCCCGATCTTTTGGGACTGGTTTGTGCCTCTGTTTGGATCTCGGTTTGTGTTTTACTATTTCCAGTTATTCAAATTGAATTATTTTGTCTAAAGAATACTAACATCAATGACTACTGGTACATGCTAAGCTTTCGTAGGGTGTCCAATAATTGGCGCATTATCGCAACGTTGTTTAAGCATGTTTAGGGATTTATCCATCTCATATACCTGTAGAGATATAAGGTCCCAAATTCAACACTTCGAATGCTTAAGCTCATACCTTAAAGATAATGAAGATAACAACACATATTAACAAAAAAAATGGTTTAATACAAAGCTACAATCTGTCTCAAACCAATGCACCTTTTGTTTATTTTTTAAATGGTCGAATTACATGTTTATAATCAATTCAATTTTACAAAATTTTCATGAAATGAAGAACAACAATGTCAATGAAATCTAATGCAAAAGTGTATGATCAAGACTCATAAATGAGATTTTAGATGTATTTTCCTAGACTGTGTTGCCGAATGTATGCCACTTTGTTCGCACTTTGCGCATTAAATATAACAGATGGACTTTTTTTAAACAATTTTCCAGGAATTCCAAGCCCTGCCCCAACAACACACTATCGCGTTAAATGCGCCTATTTTTGGTTATTAACGAATTTTCAGTTTCCGAGTTTCTTCATGATTTTAAATCCTTTTCATGTTTAGTCCAGTGACAAGTTTTTATAAACTTATTAGCAGCTGCATTTTTGCACCTCTACTGGTAAGCTAGCAAACTATGAAACATTACCAAAGGACACTGCAATTCTTTTGGGAAAGTGGTCTTCGTCAATTTATTCTTTTTCGAATATCAACTATTTGGGCCCCAGAGAAGCTAGACATTGTTTTTTGCACATATATAAAAAGTATAAGAACACTTTTTTCGCATTATGTGGTTTACTTCGATCGTTATTTTACTAAATAGATGGGCAAATGTCTGTAGTATATTAGGACTGCAAATATGCTGCTTCTAATTTTTTAATAAGAAACAATTTAAACCAAATATAAAACCAATTTAACAATAGCCACTGATTCGCTGATTTTAAATGCCCCATCAGGTAGATTTTCCACAAATGTAAATTGTCGAGAAGGCACTATATAGTATAGCATGTTCTCTCATTTCCACGATAAATCTTGGAATCCTGAAGTGACTAGCGGCGTGCCCTTTAATCAAGAACTAACATCTCTATAAGCATGATAAATACTGTTTTATGTTCTTTCTGATCTTATGCATCAATATTTATAACGATTTGGAAGTCTATGTATAGGATTAACCTAGATTAAAACTTCGTTTATAAAAATTAGTACCCCAAAGGCTATTTCATCAAAACTTAGTTAATTAACTTTGTACCCAGTTTGCAATTTAATTTTGCACTTTGTTCCGTAAGTGTTGTACCTATTTCGGAAAGGCATGATACCTGATTAAAATGTGTTAAAATTTAATTGATTTTGCTTTTCCTCATTTTTATTGGATTTTTAGTAAAGTTCATTAAAATCTGTTTAACTCGTTTTATCCCGGATTTTTCTGTACCTATAAAGTTTAATTTTAAACTGCAGGGACTGTGGTGTCACGTAAAAGAAAACTTAGTTGCCAGGACCCATAAAATGTGAAACCTTCCTTGATTAAACTGTCCGTCCAAAATTAAATCTGAAAAACCCAGGGTTAAAAGTACCACCATTTTACTAAAAGTTAAGAGTAGTTGCGTTAAATTTTACATTAAGTGAGTATTGTAGTTTCATCTAGCAGCCTTTAAAAGAATTGTAGTAGAACCTTCGCTTCATTTTTTTTTGTTTTCAACATTTTCAGCGAAAATAATAGTAACTATTTAAATTTATAATGGAAATTCGTTTAACTTAAGTAAAGTACGTCACAATAATAACATAACCTTCCTACATATCAATTATTAAGAATAACGTTACACCCTGTATTAGTGTGTGTTTATAAGCTATTTCAGACATCCTAACAACATTTAAATTAAGTCTAAAACCGTCGTAATTACAGCTGGTAATGCAATACCTAAAGCAACTTCAAGTTTGGCCGGGTTTGTATAAGTAAATAAATGGGTCTAATAAACAGAGTAGGTATATATTCCTCATAGATAGCCCTTAGCAAGGCTCTTAGATATTCACCTACGCAAACATTGTTTTTAGTAACGAGGAGCAAAGAGGGTCTAGGTCTTGAAATTGATGTGCATCTTGTTTAATTTCTCTAGTTGAAAGTATACGTATATCTTATCTACGAAACTAAGGGTGGTATGCATAAAATTTTAGTTAGTGATGGGAATAATCGATTCTTTTCGCTCTATGAAAGTCAAATTTCTTAGAGCGAAAATAATCGATTATTCCCATCACTAATTTTAGTATTTGCTAATACTTCAAGTAATTACTAAATACTTTAAGTATTAACTAAACGCTACTTTGGTACTCTCTATACAGGGTGGACCATTTATTTGGTACCTTAGACGTACTTTCGTGGACATGGAATTTAAAACGATCAATTTTTGCATTGTAAATATGGTTAAAATAGTGGCTTAAACATCTCAAGTTTCATGCGAAGTGAACATTAACAAGAAACATTTCTCTGATGTTTTACGAAAATTAGAGCTTTATTGTTATTCTAAAACAAAATTATTTAAAAAAAGAAATATCTTCTTGCTATTTTTCTTGCCGGTAGCACATTTTACATAATTAATTTTAATAAAATACATTTGACGCATTTGTTGTCAAAATAACATTCGGAACCTGGCACAAAAACACCTCATTCACAATAGAGTAAAATTCAAAAAATCAAAGGTGGCTGATAAAAAATCGTTTTAAATTCCATGTCCACGATAGTATATGGAGAACAGAAATACTTAGAAATTTGAAATTTGGTTTGCATAAGTTTAAAATAATGATCCATCTTTTGAAATTATTTTCATAATTTTATGACGTTACTCGCTTATTTTACATGGAACACCCTATTTTTTATTATTGATTTGGATTCTCCCTTAAATAAGTACTAAGTATACCGTTAAAACCCCATCTTAACATTTGAGATGGGGTTAGCGAATTAATTATTGGATATTGTAAATCGGCATATTTTAAGATAATTTCTTTTTATTAGTATTTGAGGTATGTTACAGTTATTCATTGGATATTAAAGCACTTTGTAAAGCCTTCATCTTTATATGACCCAATCTCATCAACAATTTTAAGCTCAAAAATAAATAATTTTAGTATCAAACTGTCGTAGAAAATTACCATTACTAGTTCGTGCTAAACAGTTTTTTATAAAAATTATAACCTAAATTCGTTGATTAAGCAATTCATAGAATGGGTCATTTCCACTTAAAACTTGACAACCAATAAAACATCCTTCCAATCGTGGTCCAAAATAATGGACCTAAATCTGCAAAAGGTATAATAAGGTAAAATTGAAAAGAGTCATTTTGTTGTATGAACAAAATAATTTGTTTAATTTTAACAATTTGAAGACATAATTTGTAGTAGCAAATTATTCAAATTATTTAAGATGTCATAAGCAATATCATTGTGCGAGTATTTCGTTAATCAAACTCTCCGCATATAAACTTTAATAATTAAGAGCTTATTCACTTGCGTTGAAAGCCTAGCTCTAGGTACTATTGGAAAAGTTTTGGATCATTCTCAAACTTGAATTTCAGTATTTGTAACTCTTTACGGACTGAGACGTGTTTGTAGTTAAAGTTTCACTTCCACTTAATACAATTAGAGTGTAATCCAATATTTACAAGCTGTTCGATAATTTCTGCTAAAATATCATTAAAATCCTTTTAACACTTGACATCTTTACCGTCTTTACGCTTCAAAGGTTAAAAAAAGACACTTTAAAAAGTATGCTTTTCTAAGAGATGATCAAACTAAACTTTTTTAACATAATAACATAAAATGAATCCGCATGTTTAATACAAAATATAACTAAATTCGTCTACATTTAAGGCAGATATTTTAAATTGCTTAAAATAAAATAATTTCCTAAATGAAGTATTTTAGAAAAGGTAGACTAACTTCTTTCTTTTTGTTTTAGAAACATGGACCAAGATTAAAATGCTCAGCTTGCAATGTGGTAGTACATCAAAATTGTATCAGTATTCTTATCGACAAAGTGCGCTTTACCTGCAAACCCACATTTCGAGATGTTGGTATCCGGCAATATAGGGAACAAACTTCAATATTTCACCATTGGGTACATAGACGATCAGAAAAGGGAAAATGTCGACAATGTGGCAAAGTAAGTGCAATACAAAGTCAATTTTGAGATTAAATAAATATGAACCCTTTTTTGTCAATATCAATATTTGCCAGACTAACAAGTAACCATTTACAAAATTAGTTTCTTCGGTCTATAAGTAGATAGGGTACCTACCTACATAGACTATGTAAAGCGTTCTAAAGGATAGAAGAGTAAACCTTTTACCGAAATTAATTGGTAATATAGCTGTAATAAATCAAAGTTGTTATAGGATTTATTCCAAGAACTTTATTGCAAATTCTAGCAAACTACTTATTTTATTGCACAATGCGATTTGGGACCGCAAATAAAGGCGTACTATCTCCATAGTTTTATAGGATTTGCTATACATTTTATTATTCTACTTCCACCTTTAAAATGACACTTCGCACGACTTGATGAAACCTAAAACAATCCTTTAGCTATGTCTTGCCGTGGGTAAAATGGTATTTTACCCACGAAGTAAAGTAGCAACAAGCTCTTTATCCATGGGTCAAAGTTAGCGTTACACGCAGAAAATGACAGATGAAATATGTACTTATTTTAGTTGTCAAAACCGTATAATTTGGTATCTTCTTTTAAGAAAAATGAATTCTAATTAAAATTACAGTAAAAAATTAAGTATATGTTTCGGTATATGTTTCGGTATATGTTTACATTTCCTAAAAATGAAAGCCATTGCAAATGTTGTTGGTGTTAGTTTTTACGGATGTCAACAAGTCTGTTAGAAAAACGCGTTGAAGCTAAAACCGTGAGTTGTTTTTGGAGTATTTTTACAATTTTAGACAGTATTTTATTTAGTGTAGGATAGGTATAGGATTTGGATTTAACATAAATAATAATAACATATTATTGAATATTACAACATGTATCTTGATTTCTTCTTACTAAAATACTTTTTCTAACCTAATTTTTTTCTTCCAAAAAGGGCGCTATTGTTTGATTTTGGGGTCGTATAAAAAGTATTGTTCGTTACACGTTAGTAGTATAACAGGGCAGGTTCTGGGACACTTGCACTCCTGATGGCCACTGTCCATCCAACGAGACCATTCTTGTAAAAAAAAAATTCTTTCTTTCTACAAGAACGACGACAATGACGCAATATTGACCAGTGGGTGTACTACAAGTAAAGCGTGGGTGCTCCTGATGGCCACTGTCCATCCAACGAGACCATCCTTGTAAAAAAAAATTCTTTCTTTCTACAAGAACAAGGACCAGTGGATGTACAACAAGAAGCGTGGTGCTAACGGTAAGTGGGTGGATTAGTAGTATTGCAAGAAGAGGGCTCATTAAAAAATAAACGCACACTCATTAAAAAGTAAACAAGTTAATTAAATTGGTAGGTATGTAATTAAACAGCAATTTAGTACCTATATCGGTAAATGGTGCAATTATCAAGGAATTTGTTATTTTATTTTTATTATATAAAGAGTGTAAAAAAAAAACGTACATATAAAAATAGGTATATTTTTTTTGTATTGTAAATTAAAATAAAATGAGTTGTCATGAGATTTACTGGGTTCCAGTTGATCCAAACCCACCTTCGCCCCTTTCAGTTTCGGTAAATTCCTTGACTTCCTCGATCTCAGGGTAGAAGATTCTCTCGCAGATTAGCTGAGCAATGCGGTCGCCGCTTTTGACTTCAAAATCGGTGTCGGAATGATTGAATAGGATTACTTTAAGGACCCCACGGTAATCCTCATCAACTACTCCAGCACCAACATCGATGAAGTTCTTCACAGCCAATCCAGATCTGGGAGCGATTCTTCCATAGCATCCTTCAGGAAGCTCAATTTTCAAGCCGGTATCCACGAGGGCCTTGCCTCTAGCCGGAACGGTAGCGTCGAAAACACTTTTGATGTCATACCCTGCTGCTTTTACAGATCCTTTTGTAGGGGTGAAGGCTTCAGGAACAACTTTGATGTATTTGAGCACTAGGTTTTTTGAATCGACCGAGGAAGGCATTTTGATGGTGTTTTTAGATGATTTTGAAAATGCTGCAGAGACTTACAACCTCGTTAGCAAACTACTGCTGAGTTCAGTTTAGCTATAGCGATAAATTAAATGGTGCAATTATCAAGTAAAGGAATTTGTCTTATAACCTTGAAAAAGGCGAATGAATGAATACAATTTATAGTAGTAAATTTATAAAGTATCATTTACAGTGGGTTTGTTCAATATTTAAAGGGATGATGTAATTATTATATTTAAGGAATGTTACATATAAAAATGTAATTTTTTCAGTTAAAATCTTAGTCTTGTATAAGCAACAGAGATGTTTACAACAATAAGTATTGTACCAATAATTTTATTGGTTAATTCAGTGTACAGTCAAACGGCAGTTTTTGTGGGTGATTCCGATGTTGGATTTAGTGTTGAACCAAACCGATTTTATTTGTTTGAAAAACATGAAAATTATGTTGAATTAAAAGAACTGTTACAATTTCATGCTCAAACAGATATTCCATTAAATACTCGTTTCGCTGATATGAAGAATAATACTATTGGTTATTCTATTGGGAATTTTAACAATTTTTATCCAATAACAAACAATTATAATAGAGTTATGCATTGCGGACAATATTATGATTTATTAGATTTGGTAGGAAATCGAAAATTTCGTTATCATAAAAAACGTTTTAATCATGTTTTGGATTTTATGCAAGAAGAAATAGATCTTAGTGAAAATTTAAAAAATAATGCATGTGTTGTGTGTAATAAATAAGTAATATTTTTGTATGAGAATATTTATTATAACAGTTATTAAAAATAATAAAATGATACAATAATTCATATTCAGGTTTTATTTGAAAAATAAAACTATTTTGTTTGTTTTAATTTTTCATAGCAATGGAGATCGACTTTTTTATTAGGATCCAATTTTATAAAAGTTGATCCTTGCTGAGTAGTAGTAGTAGATGATGAATGCTTTTTTATATTGTTTTCAAAACAAAAAAAAAAAATGTCACATGTAGAACATGCAATTGCCGTTGATCCTTTGCGTTGTTCTGAATCCCATGATCTTCTTGAAGAAGATGGGAGATGATAAATTTCAGGCATCTTAGTTGGGTTTGGAAAATTTGGAGGACGATGATATTTTTTGGATTTTTTAGAGGAATTCTAAAAAAAAAAAATAAATAATGTATTGATATTGTGTAATTAAAAGTACCTTTTTTTATTATATTACCAATTAGGTGTTAACAGTATAGAGGAGAATATTAGGTTAATTTCAAACAAATTAATTTAAAAAATATACATTTACATTTTATAACCCCAAGGGTATGTTATTACTGACGATGGAGAAATTATTCTTTTGTCATCGTTGACAGATAAACATATTTTTCTTTCAGTAACAGAAAATAAATCAAAATTTTTTGATCTAAGAACATGTTGCACTGTTTCAGTTGATAAATTATTAAACAGACATTTTTCATAATAATTAAATGTTATAGATTTCAGTGCGGATTTTTTTATGCCTTTAGATTTTTTCGTAACACCAAAATTTAAAATAAAATTATCAATATCTGTGTTGCTTACACCTTTGTTTTTAAGATCAATAATTTTTTTGTCTAATTCATGTTCAGTAATATGTAATTTAAATGAATACATTTTAGATCGTAAGCCTATAAAGTGAGTCATTATAGCACCATTATTTTCATCTTTCATAAGACCTAATTTTTTTTTATTTACCAATGGAATATTGTAATTGTTATTTGGGGGAAAATCAGAGGTATCAAATTTATAAATATCTTCTTTAATATATTTGTAAATGTCATCAGTAAAGAATTCATAAAGAAGCGAGTCGGTATCTGTGTATAATAAGTTTACATTATTTTTAAATTTTTGTAAAATATAATTATAATGAAAGTCATACATGTATGTTTTTGAAATTTCCAGTACACATGCTCCAATATAAATTGGTTTGTTAAAATTAATTTTTAAACGGGACATTTCAATTATAATAATTCCTTCATCAAAAATGGAGCAACTATGAAAGTTTGGTTGAGAAATGTAATATTTTGCACCATATCTACCAGACCATTTATTTACCATTTTTACATCCCTATAATGCCTTTCGTTTTGGAGGGTTTTTCCAAAAACTGAATTATTTATTAATTTATAGAAGTTTTTGTCAAAATCATTTTTACTTTGTCGTCTACAATGATTATTAATATTAATAAAAGTACGTAAAAAACAGGATTGATTAAATTTTAAACATCTGTGAATTTTTGTTAATTTTAAACCCAAGTTTATAGCTTGTTTAAGGTTTGTATAATACATAATATATTTCTCTTTGTTATATAATGTTGTTAATAATTTTGGAATTTTTGATTTTCCAATTGGTGCAATTAATCGTTCAGGACACAAGGTCTTTATGTGTCTCAAAAAGAGTCTTTGGATACTCTAAATCTACTTCAAGAATATATCCTATGTTACAATTATCTGGTGTTTTTAGAATATCATCAATGTTAAAGGATTCAATCCATTGAAAATTACCACATGGTAGGGGGTGACACATTGCAGTAGAGTAAAGGGCATTGACATCTAATAGCAAGAGATAATTTGAAGGCATATTTTCATTAAAATCAAGTCCCATATGTTTATTATTAGCCTTCGCATATCGTTTAGAACAAATTTGAGATATGCCCCCACGTACACTATTTTCAACAAACAGTAACATGTCAACGTCAGTTAAAAGTTCTAATTCAATCTTAGATATTTTTAGCATACTGTCAAAAGCTAAACCAGGAGCAGTAAAATAATGTAAAGAATCTAATTGATAAGTTTTCATACAAGTTAATCTAAAATTTTCAAAAATATCAGCCAGCAAAAGAACATCAGTTTTTAAGTACAACTCTGCATATTCTTGTAGATTTTTAATTTTAAAAACACTCCAAATTTTACATGCATGGTCATAATCATTTTGTGAAATATCTTCTTGACTAAGTGTACTAAAAAAGGTCTCTTTAGGCGGTAAAGTCGTTTCATTTAATTTATCCCAACAGTCTAAATATTCGTATGGAAAAGTGCCCTTAAGGCACAGCAATTCAAATTGTGTAATATTTTCTGAATATTTACGTGTGATATGTTTACTTTCATTAGTTAAGTAACTGGCTAGTTTTTCGAGACTGCTAGGCATAAATCTAAAAGAATCTAAAAAGCGTAGTCTTATGTTTGTATTTTTAATGTATTTTGTAAATGATATATATTTTTCTTTATTAATTGGTAACAAAGTTACCTTACCAGGTATTTCAGTACATAAAGGTTTTATAATGAGATTACTATCGAAAGAAGTTAGATTATGTAAGATTGCAGGTATAAAATGTGCATCTTGGTATTTTAGATTACAAAAATTGTGTGCCGGACCTCTGTAAGTACCTGTTAGATGATTGTGGTCCTTAACCTTTACCGCAGTATCATTAAATTCTTGATTGCATATGTGACAAATTGATGCACTTAAAAAACTAGTTTGTTCCTGGTCAGATAATGGTTTCATTGGAATTATATTTCTATACAAAGCATCAACTTTCAAGGCTAATTTATACAATTCTTTAACAAACCAAACTTGACAATCTTTTCCTGTATAGAGTTTGAACTCTGACAAGGAATCATCATATATACATTTAAAATAGAATGCTACACTGTATGCCTCATGTTTACTTTTTAAGGAACAATCAGAATCAATATAATTAATTAAAATTGTTTCAAAGTCGGCATAAATAACAAAGGGAACATATTCCTTATTTTTAAAATTTTTGAATTTTAAAATTTTATTAGTATCATTTGGCATTTCAATTTTTGTAGTGTTCATTTTATTACAAATTGTTATATGTTTCTGAAAAACATGTTTACATTTAAAATGAGATAAGCACCTCTCACAAATATAAGATTTATTTTTCCAATAGCCAACTTGTATAGTCAATAAACGAGACAGACTTTTTATTAGTACAAAATGGTGAAAAAATTTATTGTTATTTTTATTGTAATTGGCTGGTATCATTAATAAGTTTATTCTAGGAGAGAAACTTGTATCACTTATGCAAATTGGAACAATTTCCTTTTTTTCTATAGTAAACACATTAATTGCTAGACTATTTAGTAATTCAAATCGTTTAATATTTTTAAATGAAATTGGAAAATTTATATTATTATATTTTAAAAAAGTATCATAATGAGGGTAAGAAGAAATTCTATTGACTTGTTTATTTTTTTCTGCAGGAAATAATGCAGCCATTATACTCCATAAAAAACAAAAATTATCATTATTTTTTATGTTTAATGTTGCTTTTTTGACTTTAATAAAATGTGGTACATCAATATAAGTTGATTCTCCGATACAAATAGGTGCATAGTGGTTTATATTTACTTTTAGGTGTAAAATTTGATATAAAGAATATCCACTATCTCTTTCTTGGAAATCCTCTAATTTTGCTAAAATTTTATTGGAAACATGTTCTTGGTACCATTTTTTTAAGTTTGTACCGTTATCAATTGTATAATTACCTGTTGAAAAATGTTTAACATCAGTTTCCAGTGAGCTTGGCTTAATAAAATTGCCCATAAAAATAACATTAACTATCAACAAAGATTTTTTTAATTCTTTTTTAATTTGTATTGAAAAACTTCTAAAGGCCTTTTGAAAAAAAAATTTTGGATCTTTAATTTTAATGTTTGAAATAATGCCTGTTTTTATTCGAGAATTAAAACAAGATTCAACATCCTGCCAAAGTAAAAATTTTTTATGATTTTTAGAATTATTTGATTTTACTTTAAAAATAGCTAAATATGTTTTCAGAATAGATAAATATGTTTCAATTCTACCAAAATTTTGTATACATTCATTTTTAGTTTTTATGCTTCTTTTTAGTAATAAAATTAATTGTTTTATTCGTTTTATAAACCTTTTATATTTTTAGTTTTAAGAATTTTACTTACCTCCTCTATTGTGTTAACAACCCGTTTAGCAACAGTGTCAAGTTTATTCATTTTGTTTTAGTATTTGTTATTTGCTCAATGAAAGTACTTAAACTAAAAGATTTGACAGATGAAAATGAATTTTATACAATGATATTTTACGTCATTTACATCAATAAAATTTATAAATGGTAAAAAAAAAACAAAAGGAATAAAGGTAAATTGTTTCAGGATTACATATTGTCTATTAAAATTTATTTAAATAAAACACCCAAGACACATTACAATTTTAGTTTATTTTTAAAAAAAATTTATCATTTTTTACAGTATGTCTTCCAATAATACATATTAAAAACATTTTCATGCGTACAACTTAATGTATTTAATTGTTAAAGTGTAACATACAATGGTTTGATTTAAAAATATTTTTAAGTTCTGTCATTGACAGTAGGCCTTCATCACTTAAATCTATAATTTCATTATTGGGAAGTAAGTCTTCTAACCATGTTTTTCTATGTCTTACATACACTTTTTCATCCCCAATTATATTTTTCATAAAATTAACAATATTTTCAAATTTAATTGTATTATCTTCTAGATTACATGAATCCATCCAAAAATCATTCCATTCAAGTCCATGTATGGTGTTTTTGTAAAATTTAATTAAATTACTAGTACTACGACTTAAATTGTGCAATTCAAGGGGCATTTTAACAAACGTATGATAATGTTCATTTGTTTGAATATTATAAATTGATATTTCTTTACAAATGAAATCGAAATCTTTGCTTGAGAAACCTTCCAAATCTAAGATAAACATTATTAAAAAGTTATGTGTTATCTGTTAAAATGCAAAAAGTAAATTAAAAGATAATAACTGATTCCTAATCATTTATATAAGAAATATTCTTTCTCGTGCCTTTGGTGCAATTCAATGCAAGAGTCTTAAATCGTTTACATCTTTAATATCGTTTAATTGACGTCAAGGTATTTAAAATAATTACGTTTAATTATATAAAAAGGAAATATTTTTAATTGAAATGAACTAAATAAACAACCTTTTTATTTTAATAAAAATGTTGTCGACAGTTAATTACAAAGTCTATAAAGGAGTGAAACCAACTAAATTCAATATTAGTAAAGTTTAAAGTGTGTTGAAATGGAAAGAGATGTTAAAAATTTCTTAAAGGAGCGAGTAGTACTGCGATATAAACACATTAAGGGGTTCACCTCTTTTAAGGTGATAATGAAACCAATTGGGTAAGTGATTAAAATATTTAACGGGTAGGCAATATTTTAATTTATATTTTTTTTTATCCAAAGTAAACCTATGTTGGATAAGGATCAACATCACAGACCAGCTGATTATGAGACAATATGTTTTCAAAAAATGCAGTAAGTTTACCAAAATAAAAAATTGAGTTTTTTTTAAAAGTTTTTTTTATTATTTATCAGAGTAAAGAAGGATAAGACATCAACTTCCATTATTCCTGATATAATTTGGAACAACTCTGGCTCAAGCAAACCAATACTGTTTGAGGATGGTCTAAGAGCTTGCATACCAGCCGGTATGGAATCAGATAGTGATGACGATGAGGAAGAAATTTCCCTAAAAATGCAGTAAGTTTACCAAAATAAAAAAAAATGAGTTTTTTTTAAAGTTTTTTTTATTATTTATCAGAGTAAAGAAGGATAAGACATCAACTTCCATTATTCCTGATATAATTTGGAACAACTCTGGCTCAAGCAAACCAATACTGTTTGAGGATGGTCTAAGAGCTTGCATACCAGCCGGTATGGAATCAGATAGTGATGACGATGAGGAAGAAATTTCCCTAAAAATGCAGTTTAAAGTTTACCAAAATAAAAAATTGTGTTTTTTTAAAAGTTTTTTTTTTGTTATTTATCAGACAAGCCAAACTGAATATACTAAAACCCACCGATTGAAGGACCAAATTCCATTCATACTGGTATGAGGTAGAAATTTGATATACATCCCAAGGAATTTGACAATTATGTGGATACAAAAATTACGGTAAGATTATAAATGATTCCTAAAATTAAAATATTTTTTTGTAATGGATTTTGTTTTTGTTTTTCATGCAAACCACAGACATCTTGTTTAAAACTTGAAGGGGAAGATTTTATGAAAAAAGTTTTCACGTCTGAGTCCCGGGAATAGAATAGGCTCAGGGTTTTCCACCCCTATTACCTGTCGTAAGAGGTGACTAAATGGGAGGACATATTTACATACATATTTTCCCTCGTCTGGGTACCGAGTTTAAGAATAGTCCCAGGGTTTTCCCCCCTATTACCTGTCGTAAAAGGCGACTAAATGGGGGGACATATTTTTTTTCTTACATATTTACATACATATTTTCCCTCGTCTGGGTACCGAGCTTAAGAATAGTCCCAGGGTTTAGTTATTTTTTTTTAAATCAATTTATTAAGCCTCAAGTTATAAAAGTCCATTTCTTCATGGTGTATAAACTATATGTACTTTTGCAAATCTAAATAAAATGTTATCATAACAATATACTGGATTTAGTGACCAATATGCTGCCCGTCCCATAACTATTAAAACCTTCTGCCTACTTTTGTTTTCGACAACATTATTTGTGTAATGTCTGTTTGAACTCTACTCTCTTTGTAGTAGGGCGGTAGTACGTGTTCGTTGTACATTTCATTCAGCTCGGATTCCGTTACATCTTCTCTTTGTTCGTTTTTTTTTGAAAGAGTATCATTTTCCTCCTTTACTTCCAATTTTATGTTTATTATTTACATATATTTAACATGTATTTTATTATAATATCCTATGAATATATATATATATCCCCGTCTGGGGTGCGGGAGTTCAGAATTATCTCCCAGGGTATTTCCTGCCTGTCGTACAAGACGACTAAAAGGGATAAATTAAAATTAAAATTATGTTTTTATTATTATTTTGTATTTAATATAATATTAATCGCAGCTTTTGTAATGAGTCAAGAAATCTGTTAACTTCGTCAATCAATTGTTCCAATTCCGCATGTAAATTATCAATGTCTTGTTTGTTAAGTAATTCCCCCACAACGGTTATAGCACACAAAACCATTTTTGAGGGGTATTTCCTGCCTGTCGTACAAGACGACTAAAAGGGATAAATTAAAATTAAAATTATGTTTTTATTATTATATTGTATTTAATATAATATTAATCCCCGTCTGGGATGCGGGAGTTCAGAATTATCTCCCAGGGTATTTCCTGCCTGTCGTACAAGACGACTAAAAGGGATAAATTAAAATTAAAATTATGTTTTTATTATTATTTTGTATTTAATATAATATTAATCCCCGTCTGGGATGCGGGAGTTCAGAATTATCTCCCAGGGTATTTCCTGCCTGTCGTACAAGACGACTAAAAGGGATAAATTAAAATTAAAATTATGGTTTTATTATTATTTTGTATTTAATATAATATTAATAAATCAAAAAAAATTTAAAAAGTTTTTTTTATTAATTTTATTGATTTTTTTTTTCATTTCACACACCTACTACTAAGGGTGTGGTCCGTAAGTCAAACCGGTAATATGTTGGATAAGGATCAACATCACAGACCAGCTGATTATGAGACAATATGTTTTCAAAAAATGCAGTAAGTTTACCAAAATAAAAAATTGAGTTTTTTTTAAAAGTTTTTTTTATTATTTATCAGAGTAAAGAAGGATAAGACATCAACTTCCATTATTCTTGATATAATTTGGAACAACTCTGGCTCAAGCAAACCAATACTGTTTGAGGATGGTGATGGTGGATGGGGATTAATTTTATTGATTTTTTTTTTTCATTTCACACACCTACTACTAAGGGTGTGGTCCGTAAGTCAAACCGGTAAACCAAAGTGACGGAAAACAACTTGTTACACAATTTGTTTACATATTTAATTGACGTCAAGGTATTTAAAATAATTACGTTTAATTATTTAAAAAGAAGACACAAATTACTCTGTATATTTTTTCTTTTAATAATCATAATTAGATAGTTAAAAATTGTTTTTTATTATAATTTGATCAACAAATTATTTACAATGTATGTATTTTTTTTAAGTATATAAAATTTTTTATTAATTATAATTAGCTCAGTTACAATGTATGCATTTTATAATTAGATATAATTTAAAACATTTGAAAGTACTTATCATGAACGACAGACAGTTGGTTGGGTAAGTGTTTAAAAAATTAAATTATTTTTAAGACATATTTTTTTTCTCTTTTGTCTACAGAAAGCAACAGTGTATGCTGCGTACCATTAAAAAAAAATATTCAAATGTACCAAAAAAATTTAGATGTTTCGTTTTATTATATAAATTAGAGAAAGTAAATTAATAAAATTTCAAGGAAAAATATATTCAATGTCAAAGTTACCAGTAGAATTTGATTGTTTTGTTCCTTTAATAAAATTAAGAATATAGAATATTCATATTTTATACAATTATAAAATATTGTTTTTTTATAGTTACATAAATACCAGTAATAATAAATGCATTTTTACTTTTTTAACGCTAAATCAAATACTAAGATGTGTATTTACTTTCCAAATACAGCTGAACGTTAAGTTATGCAACATGTATTTCAATATAGTTTTATTGGTTGCATACTTGAGTAATCGATTTTATTAATTAATAATAAAAGAAAATCAAGAGTTTTAAAAACAAAATTTATTATATTTATACTTTTTCTTACATGCATACCTATCTATATTGTTTCAAAAAAAAAAAACAAATACCCACCAACCCTATCAATATTTATAATTGTAATAATTCAAAAAAAACCTCAACCAAAACTGAAAATAAGATGTGCTTAATCCTCCTTCTCCACTTGGTTGTCTGTTGTTGTTTTTTTTTTCTTTGAGAGATCCATGGCCTCCGAGGATGAATTAACCTCTGGATTTTGATCACTGCCAGGCTGTAAAAAAGAACAAAAATTAAAATCCACACACACACACACTAGTATATAATGTAATCATAAGCTTACCGAATTTTCCCTATTTTCCATATATTCAGGTCTTAGGTTTACTTCCATTGTGGGTTCTCCATTTTTTTCTGTATTTTTGAAAGTAACTGTTTTACCAACATTTTTATTTTCATGCACTTCTACGGAGGTGGTGCTACCCTCTTCCATGATTGGTTGTTCCAGAATACATTCTCGCAGCTTTTGTAATGAGTCAAGAAATCTGTTAACTTCGTCAATCAATTGTTCCAATTCCGCATGTAAATTATCAATGTCTTGTTTGTTAAGTAATTCCCCCACAACGGTTATAGCACACAAAACCATTTTTGATAGGATGGCACCTATCATTGATAGTCGAACTATACTTTCAAATATTATTTTTGCTATTTGAGACATGTTTTTTTAGAATATTCTTCTTGCGACTGATGATGTTAGAAGGAAACTGATATTTTTTAAAATGTAACAAGATATTTCTACATTCAGAAAGTTAAAAAATTTTAATCGCTCACACGTGTAATTTTTCATTAATATATTTTTTTAATTGAGGCAATCTAAAATATTTTCAAAAATTTTCCAAATTACTATTACGAAAATGCAGTAATTAAGTTTTTTTTATAATGATGAATCAAAAATAATGAAGCTTTGTTCATAGATTCTTATTTTAAACAAATCAGTTTAAGTCAGTATTTTCAATAGAAAAGACGTAGTTCTTATTCCAATAAAATGAATATTCCGTGCACTCTAATATGCTCTTCAAAAGATAAAAATTTGTTTCCACCGCAGGCCATGCATAACTTATTAAAAAATCTTATTTTCATGTAAGTTTTTTTTCTTTTGTGTAAGAAGTGTATTTTAAAATTATTTTTTTTATAGTTTCGGACAAAGAAGTGTTGTTCTAAAACAGGACAGAGTATTTGTTAAATTATCTTATTGTCCAAAAACAAGTAGTTTAGAAAAAAAATTTGGAGATTTACCTATTGATTATATAAGAGTAACAACAAATGATGATCAAGAATTTGAACAAATTGAAAAAATGTGTAAGCAATTTAAGTTCATGCTAAGAGATGATGAGCCTCAGGCTGCTGCTGGAACATCAAAATCATACTATACAGCCCCAACGGAAATTATATATATATATATATATATTCGTATGATTATTAATAAACATTACAAGTCATAGTAGGTATAAGGGTTGGTATGTGACAAATATGAACATTCAAGAATATAATAAAGTTGTAAATAATATAAAAAAGTACAAATAATGTTCGTTTTGGGATGCCCATGGACAATGTTCATATACTGATAAAGCAAATTGAAGTCCAAGGACATTACGAAGACAACACTTTTATTTCAAACAATGTAGCCCCGCATCCACACCCACCACCACCCCCCACCGTACCAAGAGTATCGAAAAAGAGAAAATTAAGGGCAGCAGCAGACTTTCCGAAATCGCAAGACCTAAACAGTTATGTTGAAGAATTATTCAATAATTAAAATTTTTCAACGTATTTAAAAATGTATTAAAGTTTGGTTAAGGGTAAAATTAAAAAAAAAAATCAATTTAATAACAATAAAATTCTTTTATTCATAATGTGTTTTAATTAAAATAAATATATCACTAAGTAACATTTACAATATTATTTAAAGCATTATAAGTAATTATTTTATCGTGAAGACAGTATGCTGCAGTGTCAGGTGGTATATTTTTACTGGTCTCAAATTCTAATCTTACATCTACCGTGCCTGATTTAAGGGTGTCATTTTGTAATGAACAATCAATGACATAAAGATTAGCTATTTCAAAAAATTGTTTTAAAGACAAACATGGATCATAGGATCTGTTATAATAGCTTTGTTGAAATTTAACGTACATTTCATAAAGAATTGAAGTATGTTTTTTATCAAAATTAAGATTTAAATTATCATAAGGATAAATATTTGAATTTAAATAAAGTTTAATATTTGTTAAATTACAATGATCAAATATACTGTTATTTTTATCTAGTTTATTATGACGATTTGTTTGAAATCCAACAATTACATATCTAGGCTTGTCCATTTGTGAGGAAGCTTTTATGTTCCATGTGTGCTTTGAGGTTTCTTGTAAAACAGGATAGTTGTATAGATCCCAGCATCGATAACTAATTTGTAAGTTAGCACCGTTTTCCAAATAGTTAAGTAAATTTAATTTTTGAGCATGACACTTGAATGTGAGGCATCTTCCAATATATTTTGTCAATTATAATTTTAGGTTGTTCATTAGCTTTTGATGTAATAACAAAATTTAGATCGTTTGAACTTCTAAGTAAAATTAATTCCTGTCGAACATTAATTATAATTTTTTTAAAATCCTCACAAAAACCCAATATTGTAGATTATGGAATACATACATTGAAATTACCATCTTTATCAATTATTTCTCCTGTAGAATTATCACTTGAATTTAAACACCAACCTGCATTTTCATATCGAACTGCTTCTCTATGTGTAAATGAAACGTATCCCTTCAGGGTTGATGTAATTCCAGGGTTCTTAACTCTATCGATGACAGTTCCTGCTATTTCCATCCTTATTTCATCAAACAGATATAATATTCCGTTATTAATGAATTTAATAGTTGTACTTGCTTTGTCATGATTATCTAAAACTTTTCCATAAATAATTAAATAACTTTCGGAGGGCAAAGTGTAAATATCTTGGCTTAAAATGGGTATCCTTATCTTATCAGAACGATTTAGACTTGTATTGGAATATGGGGTGTGAGAATGTTCTGCATAATTAATAATTGAATTATCAACATAAGCATTTGCTCCAATATTTAAAACACTCATCCCGTATATTCAAATGTTTGTTTCAAAGAACATATACACTTAATGAATATTTGTACACTATTACTAACTTTTACTTTGAACTGAATCCAAACCTTTTGTACTGTTCTTCTTTTATTTTTTATCTGTTTGGTTTTAACTTTATTGTTAATCCTAATGATTTTAAAAACTTTCTGTTTTCCAAAGAAGGTCCTTTACTAAGTTTTTTATGTGAGTTTAAGCTATTTATAGGTATTTTTAATTCGGAAAAATTCAATGTAGAGAGACTTGCTGTTCCAAAACATTATATCGAAGCACCATTGTAATTTAGAGTCTTTTTAAATGGAGACTAATAGTTATGAGCTCACTATTAAAATTCAACAAATGACCTAACTCATCTATTAAACGAATGGTAATTTCGTTTATATACCTAGTATTTATTGGTAAATAAATTGTGTTAACTGGTGATTCATCCATTTTATATCCACTTGCAACATTAGGTGAAAATGTATGAATAATATGGCTCGGCTTTCCATTGTTATAACTATTCGTTGCAATATTACAATCAATACAGATTGTGTTGGATCGAGAAATATTAATGGGAAATGTCGATATATGTCGTTTACCCTTTTCCAACACTATAGGTTCAAAACCTAATAAAGGACCAATTGAGTTTGGTTGTGAAAAATCAATGTCAATATTAGGTTTAATAATACATTTCATTGTATGTGGATTTGGAATAATTTTTATACTGGTGTTAAATTGCTTATGTAAACTTTCATTTATAACCTTTTCTAGGTCTTTAACTTCATAAGATCCTTGTGGAATACTGAATTCTGATAAATGCTGTTTAGTTGCTTGTACATGCACTTTATTATTTAAACTGTCAATATTTGTAAGTGAATTATAACCAACAAAATTAATAAAACCAATTACATAGGTTTCATTGTCATCAAGAATTATTGGAGGATCAATTATAGAATGAAGGGTTGAATCCTTCCCCGACAAAATAAAAAAATAAGACATTACTTTTGTTGTTCACTGTAAAAATGTTTAGACAATAATAGAAAATTATTTTTAATTTGCATAATATTTATATTTAAAACACCTTATAATTATCTTAATTGCTAAGAAAACCTATGTTAAATGACCACAAATTACAGTATTAAATGATGTATGTATGTATGTATGTATGTATGTATGTATGTATGTATGTATGTATGTATGTATGTATGTATGTATGTATGTATATTTATTGAAACTGCAAATCAGAATAAACTGTTAACACAGAGTTTAAAAAACATAAATTATTTTATATAGTCTTTAATTTGTTGAATGAAGTGTTGATATTTATTTAGATCTTTGATGTTGGTTGGCAAATTATTGTACAGCTTAATGGCTTGGTATATTGCTGATTTTTGTCCCAGCGTAGTCCTCACTTTCTTTTGGTTGATGTGGTTTGCCGAACGCGTTACATAATTGTGAACTGCTGATCGCATATTAACGGATTTTTGAGTTTTAATTTCACTGTTTTTAATTTTAAATATTAATTTGTATAGTTCTAAGTCTCTTAATTTTAAAAACGGTAAAAATGGGTGAAGTTGGTATACATTAGCAGTTCTCGTTTCGTACGGCAGATTGAAAATGGCCTTTACAGCTTTATTTTGGAGGCGTTGCACTCTTTGAATGTTGTGATCTGTTGTGTTTGACCAAATTGTGATGAGATAAGAAAGTGATGATTGAATAAACGCGTGATACAAAAATGTTTTGCATTTTGTTGTTAAGCAATTGTTAATTCGCCTAAACGCACCAATTAGTCCACTTAACTTCTTATAAATTGCGTCAATTTGGAGGTCCCACGATAATTTTTCTTCTATTAGTAGACCAAGATATTTACAATTTTGAACCTTTTTTAGTACAGTATTATTAATTTTTATCACCATCGGATTATTAAATGTTTTATTTTTTTTTTTCTGGAAACACATATAAACTGTTTTTGTTTTGTTTATTATTAAGCCGTTTGCGAAGAGCCAATTGCTAAATCGGTTAAGATCCCTATTGATTTCGATTTGTAATGTATGCATGTCTTTACCGCGATATAACATAACCATGTCATCCGCGAACATATAGTATTTACCCGTTAGTCCAGCTTCTGATAAATTTTCTACGTATAACAAGTAAAGGATTGGTCCTAGGACCGTTCCTTGTGGAATGCCTGCGTTGGTAATCATCATTGAACTATCTTCATCATTAACTGTTGTGTATTGTTTTCTTCCTTTAATGAATGACTTCATTAAGTTGTATGCTGGTCCTTTGACACCGAACTTTTCCAACTTGTCTAGCAGAAGGTCATGTTGTACAGTGTCGAATGCCTTTTGCAAATCTACGAAGATTCCCACTGCCGTCTGATCTTCTTCTAGATAGTCGATAATAAGCTGTATTACGTCCATTGCTGCACTTTGGGTTGAACTCTTTTCTTGGAACCCGTATTGTGTTTGAGAAAAGTCAAAAAATTCGGTAAATCTTTGTTTGATAATTTTTTCAATTATTTTAGAAAATATTGGGGTCAAAGAAATGGGTCTATAGTTGCCTGGATCATCACTAGGACCTTTTTTATATATTGGTATAACTTTAGCAGTTTTGCAAGATTGTGGAAAATGACCATCTTTTAAGCACTTGTTTATGATATCAATTAATTTGTTTTATGTCTTTTGTGGAAATGTTGTCGTATCCCGTTGCACTATGACTATTTAAAGAGGATATAATTTTGTTTAGTTCTTTTTCGTTAGTTTTTCTCATGTAAATAGTTTTGTTGTTGGTGATTTCGTTGTACGTATATCTAGTCTGATGATCAAGCTGCTTTTGCAAAGTTGTGGCTATATTTATGTAGTATTCATTAATGGCGTTGGCAATTTTTATATTTGTGGTATGCATATGATTTTTATAAGTAATTTTATTAATTTTTTGTTTTACTTTACTAGTATTTTTATGCAAGAGGTCATTTATAACTTTCCAAGTCTTTCTCATGTTGTTGCCTGCTTCCATAAATTTCTCACTAGCGTATGTTTTCTTAGCGTTTTTTATAATGTTATTTACATGATTTTTTAAATTGTTAAAAATCTCTCTGTAATTATCGTTGTTTGGAAATTTCTTCATTTTCTTATAAGCCTTGTCGCGTTTTTTCATTTTATTGCTTATGGACTTATTAAACCAACTGTTGCTTTCAATCACTTTATACGTTTTTGTTTTGGTACTTTTGTTTTTTGCATCTTGTATTATTTGTACTAAAGAGTCTAGGTCCGAGATATCTTGTTCTTCCATTTTATTTTTTACTAAGGTTTCAAAAAGTTCGTAGTTTGTAGATTTGTATTCTTTCTTTACTTTTTGTGTTTGTTGAGCTTCAATGTTATTCGTACAGTTGATTTCAATTGATAGTAATTTGTGGTCGGAAATTGAAACGTCTTTGGTTGTGATTTTACATTTTATGTTCATCGGTGCTATGACGTGGTCGATGATGGTACCTTTTCCTTTTATATTTCTTCTAGTTATTTTTTTTATGGAATTCTTTATAGCAAAAGAATTTAATGTTACTATTTCCTTGTATGTTTTAATGTGTTTTTGGCTTTTTCCTATAAGATTTTTGTTAATGTCACCAATTAGAATGCTATTTGGGTTTTGTTCTAATAACTTATTTAAATTGTTTAGGAATGTACTAAAGTTGTTATGTGGCGCTCTGTAGATTGCAAATATTTTTTTATTGAAATTATTTAGTTGGATACAAGCCATGTTGCAGTCTTCATAGGTTTCAACTAAGATTTCTTCAAATTGTAGCTCTTGTCTTACGTAGACAGCAACTCCCCCACCATGTTTTTCCCTGCAGACATGTATGCCGATGTATCCTTCAATATTCCAGTGGATTGCTTCGTGTTTTTTTAGCCATGTTTCAGATAATATGATTATTTGGGGGTACTTGTATTTATTAATATACACATTCAAATTTTCAAGTTTATTTTTTGATTTTATTGACCTAATATTAAGATAAAGTATTTTTATTATTGATGGAATGTTGTTATTATGTTTTTTAAAGTCGGCGCCACAGTCTAGTTTTTTGACTTGCGAATATTCTTTAAAGATTCTTCTGAGTAAATTTCAATAATTTTTGAATCATTCGTTTTCCTGATAAAGACCTTTCCATTTTCGTTGGCCCATGCATACTTATAATTTTCGTTTTTTTTAAATTCTCTGACCTTTTTAAACAACATTTGGGCGTTAGTAGAAAGATCGTGATTGATATAAATGTTATTTTCTTCTTGGAGACCTAGGTCCTTTGATGTGAAAGTAATTTGTTTTTTGTTTTTAATGATTTTTTCTTTCATAGCATAATCCTTAAAAATTACTTTCAGCATCTTTGTGTTTTTTCCTATTTTCATAATATCAAAATGATCTTCCGCTAGCTGGACATTTAATTTATTACCACACTTAGTAACAATGCGCTTTATTTCATTTTCTTCCAAATTTTCCAATTCGATTCCACTTATAAGCACGTTGTTTTTAAGGGACTTTTGTTTCGTGGTGCCTATTTCTTGTTTAAGGGCTCCGATTTCCTCTTGCATTTGAATTTGCTTAGTTTTTATTTGCTTCAATTCCTTTTTTAACTCACTTGTCTCCTTTTCTTGCTTCTTAATTTTTTTGACAAGAGCATTATTTTGTTGGATAAGAGTATTTAATTTATCTCCGATATCTTCCAGCGTCTCTGCTAGTTTTTTGTTGGTTTTTTGGCGGGGCGACTTTTTCTTTGATTTTGGGGTCGGTAGTACTTCTTCTTCACTATCTACCAATTCCACATCATTTTCGTCTTCGTCTTCGCTATTTTCATCAGTTGAGGAGTCGCAGTTGTCGCAATACCATTCCAACTTTTTAGCAGTTATTAACTTAAAAGTTTCGTTGCTGATGTTGTTGCACGGTTTATGGAACCAGCCTTTGCAGGTTGTGCACTGGACTTTTTGCCCCTTTTTTATGCTCGAAAGTTTAAGTTTGCATTTGGAGCAACTACTCATTTTGAATTTGACTTTATGAATATTAATAAGAATGGTAGAATAATATTAAAAAAAAAAATAATGTGAAATTTCAGGAGGTAAACTTAATTTGTATTTTTAATTTTTGTTTTTTTTTTTTTTGTTTTTTTTTATGTTTTTTTTTTTTTTTATTTAATAAAGGGGGATGCAGGATAAATTTTAAGACGTAGGACACAAATTTGCGTGAAGAGCCCTTTCAACACGACTACATACAACAAACAAGGGAAAGGGGCATAGAAAGATAGGGATAAATTAAATAAAAAACATGATTGATAACTATCATAATTATAATTTATTTGCACAGGACCATTGGAATTAAAATATTTTATTACTTCTAAGCTGGGTCTAAGATTACCAAATGAATCAAAATATACAATTTTTGACCTTTTTTTTTTATAACCAACCCAATGTGATCCCATACTTGAACTATCTTCCAAATTAATTATACCTTTTTCTCGTATTTTATTAATTTTTTTAGGTAATGTATCTCGCATAAAAACACCTCTAAAATTTTTTATATTTAACAATTTTACATATTTTAATAAATCAATGTTTGACAACGGTTTTATAGGTATTGAATTTAAAATTATCTCTTTGTTTTTTTTATTGAAGTATAAGGGTTTAAATACAATCCTAAACCGGTTTTGTATGGTCGTAGATATACTCCTTTGCCCATACTTATTTTTTCCATACTTTGATTATGACGTTTTGCCTCCACTAATGCTTGTTTTGCAGCTTGCGCTTGATTAATTGACTTTGCCACACTGCTAGCACCAGTAACCAGAGCGCCTAGAGCAGAGAGTCCAGCAAATATTGGAATCAATGGTAGAATACCACCTGTTTTTGGTATCTTTATTATTCTTGGAATTGAAACTTTTCGTTTATTGGTTTTTACATATTTAATAGCAGTATCAATTGCATCATTCAAATTACCATGTTTCCTTTTAGAAATATGATTTTTTACTTTACTTATAATTTTTGTGAAACCTAATCCTCTTTTCACTGGTTTTTTGGTTTTCTTTTTTTTATGACCAGAACATTTTTTATGATGTTTTGTTTTGGAACTCATGTTTCTTGTTTAACATAAAACAAAATACTAAATAATATTATAAGTGATTTATTTATATACTACAATACATGCTTGTTTACAAACTAATGTACTATTCACTATTTAAATCAATATTATCACCAGATCCAATTAGTTTTATTTTTTTATTTTTTTTAATTGATGTATTGATATGTTTTCTTTTACGAGTTTCTGTTTTTGCTTTTTTCAATGATGGGTTATGTTGTACATCATTATTTGTCATTGATTCCATATCTTTTAATTTATTCTTTTTTAACTCTTTATGCTTCTTTGTTTTGTTGTTCGTACTTGTTGTTTTTGATGCATTTAAAAACTGTAAACCATCTCCTACAATATATTTAGCATGTTCAAGAACTTTGTCCAAATTTTTTAAAACTAACGAACAACTATCTATTATAGTTTGTTGCTGTGAATTAGTTGATTCCTTTTCTAAATCATCACTTTGTCCTAAACCAAATTTCACTTTTGTTTTCATTATGCCAGCAACACCCAAAGCAGCTATTTTTTCCCCTAGTGGTGTTTTTTTAGATTTAAACAGATCAATCGCTTCATCAGCAAGTAACCTATCAGCGGAATGTCTTCGGTTTATATCTGTTTCCTTAGCATAAAATTCGTCATGTCTCCTGCAACTTTCATCTAACGCATTTATTCCAACATCGCCCCTATTCAATCTTTCAGTTAATTTTGTGCCTGGGCCACAAAAGTTGTAACCAGGAATATGTGCCTGAAAGGGCATTCTATTAATTAATGAATTCACTAAGCCGGAACCATTGTAATATTGCATGTTTTTTTCTATTTATATGTTCAAATACACCTTGAATAAAGTTAAAACTTACATAAATAACACTTTATTTGTACTTAACATGTTATTTATACTATATCTCTAGTAACCTCATAACCTTTTAGAAGAAAAAACAGATATTATGAAAATAATTAAACAAAAAGTGTGCATAAATGTTGAACATTGTGATCTTTATGAAGAAACAACACATAAAAAACATAGTATATTATTTCCCTCAGTAATTAGAGGTATCATTACTGGACCTTCAAACTGTGGCAAAACCAATGTTATAATATCACTTTTGGAACATGAAAATGGATTAAAATTTGAAAATGTCTACGTTTACTCAAAATCTTTATATCAACCCAAATACTGTTATTTAGAAAAATTATTAAAACCAATAAGAGGAATTCATTATTATGCATTTAGTGCCAGCGATGATATTATTGAACCATCAAAAGCCAAACCTAATTCTGTATTTATTTTTGATGACGTTGCATGCGAAAACCAAAGGGTAATAAGAGAATACTTTAGCATGGTGTGATGAACCCCATATTTTGCTTAGTAACTTTTAAAAGAAGTAGACTTATGCAAGAATGCAATTATTCATAAATATTTTTTAATTTGTCTTTTCCTAGAAACGCACAAAATATTTTGGCCTTGTAAGAAATACACAAAAACATTTTAATTAGTCTATTTTTGGAAGTGCACAAAAATAGCCCAGACTGACTGACGCCTAGCTAAATTTAGGTCTTATCTTGATAACAAGGAGGAGCTATCTTTTGCAATGAACTTTGATCCTCAAAATTCATATAAAAGAGATGCATTTTTTCACTAAGAACAGTTCCGTTTTTGTCTCCAAATAATAAGCCTAAGTATGCTGGCAAGTCACTAACTACTATGTTCTAGTAAAGTTAAAAAGTTGTAATGTGTAAAAGTTATAAAATTGTTAAAGTTGTATAAGTTAAAAATTGTGATGTGTTGTAAAAATATTCTTTAAATTGAGTGAATATTTTCCATTTTTTCTAAGTTAAAAACTGATCGTTTTGTAAGTAAAACACTTAGTCATTTTTGAGAAAAATGCTTTGTTTAAAAATCTTAATATTATTCGAAAGTACAATCGATCTATTTGCAATCATTTTAATTCTAAAAGGTTCATACCTTTTCTTTTGTTAAACGTAGTTTTTATTAAATACTCATATTATTTTTATAAATTTGTGTTTATTTTGCGCCCTTAAACCAAACAACAACCCACCAAAATATTAAAAGTTTATCATTAAAACTTTCTTGTTAGTGTTCTTTTTGGCCTAGCTATTTCCTCCCTTTCAAGCTATACAAGGGCTAAAAAGGGCCACTTACGACAAATGGTGTCAGGTGTGGGGTTGTTTAACTAAGGGTTGTAAAATATTTTTCAAAAAAATAAATTAGAAAAATAAATTTTTCCAAAAATTTTTTTTTTACAAAAATTTTTATTCAAAATTTTAAAGTCAGTGTCTTAAACTAACCCTTTAAAACCAAGTGTAAAAATAGTGCGAAAATACAAAAGTAAAGTGCAAAAAGTCAGTGCAAAAATGGCATCACCCAATACCTCAGAATTTGAAGCACCTGGTGCTACAAGCACCCAGAAAGAAGAACAAAAAAGTGCTCCACCTCTAGTACCAAGTCGACTTAAGAAACACGAAACCTTTACAATACCACCAACTGTACCAGCTTGCCCCATCAACATCGAAACTCTACCAACCTATGATGGAACCACCGACGTCTCACATTTTCTGGAAAAAATAAACCAAGCTACTGCCCTTGCCGGATGGACCAACGACCAGAAAATACAAATAACCAAATTTAAGTTAAATGGACCTGCTGAAAAATTCCTCAAATCTGAACCTGAACTTTCCACAACAAATGACTGGGAAAGATTCTCAAAAGCTTTGAAAAATCAGTTCAACTTGCCACATCGTAGAGATCAAGCCTTAAACAAGTTCTTCAACTGCAAACAAGGACATCAAGAAACCACCCGAGCCTTCCTAACCCGAATTAAGCTAGCGGCCCTAGACACCATCAACTACTCGCCAGATCCCGCAGAAAGAAAATTTCAAGACAAACACCTACAAGACGACATTCTTCGCCAGTTCGTTCAAAATCTAAAACCTTCCATTCGTCGATCTGTTATGTCTCAAGATCCATACTCCTTGCCCAATGCTTTGGAAATCGCAGAAAAGGAAGAACTCATCGAAGAAATGACAAGGCTATCCACCAACTCAGTGCGCCCCGTCAACATTATACAGCCTAAACTTTGCTCGGGAATGCCGTAAGAAAACTGAAGCTATGAAATCTCAGCACACTGATAAACCATCTCAACAATATCAGCCGTCCTCTCAGAGCCACAAGCCACTTTCTCAAGGCTACAGAAACTACCATGGGAAAAATTTACCAAACTGTAATAACTGTGGACGAAAAGGACACCATACTTGGAATTGTCGAATCAAACCCATTGACATTTCGCTACAACCAAGGCATCCTCCACAGGTTTCATGGGCCGACAGAGTAAATCAGGCTGCAAGAACCTTTCACGAAGAAAATAACTATCCACAACGAGTTCCTGAAAGGCGCTATCCGCAAGAAAATCATCCCAGAGGAATTCAAACTGCCAGATCCTACTACGAGAAAAATGAGTCTACCTACCGAGCCCCAGCACGTTACTCCCAGGAAAATAATGCAGGTCAAGCCACTTTTTATTATCGGCGTCCTTACCAGAACGAAAAACGTCCTTACCAGAACGAAAGACGTCCTTACCAGAACGAAAGACGTCCCTACCAAAATGAGAGACGTCCATACCAAAACAACAAACGTCCTTACCCGGATGAACAGCGTTCCTATCAGAACGATCAACGCCCTTACCATGACGACAGAAGGTCGTTAAACTGCAACGCGACGTCCCCAGAGCCCCGGGAGAGCGTCGCCCAACACTAAAGCGAGAGGGTCAGGTACTTAGCACCAGCGGCGACAATCCATCTGACAATAGGAGCGTAATTCAGATGCGAATCGGTCGTCGTACCATTAGAGCCGTTATTGATTCTGGTGCTGAAGTATCCCTGATAAAGCCCTACCTTACTAAGGGGTTTATAAGAAAATCAAGTGAAGTTAATTTAACTGATGTTCAGGGGAAATTAATTCCTTCTGAAGGAGAGGTAACCATTCCATTAAAATTATCTAGATGTAAGGACATACCACATACCTTTCTGGTTACCTCGCATGGTCTATTTCATGCCGATATCTTAATCGGAATAGACTTTTTGGCAAAACATAAAGTAAACATTGATTGGGGAAATAATACGTTTTGTGTATATGGACATATTTATCCATTATTACATGAAGAGTACTATGAAAATGAAGAAGTACTGAAAAGTTCTTACCAAAAGCATCAATGCCAAAACTCTGGAACCTCCCAAAAGCGGCTACTTTTGGGAATGAAAAGACAAGACGACTATAGCCGTGGTCGCCTGTTTATCAACCAGATGGAGGACAAAGATGTGGAAGAAAAGGACTACAATCTGCAATGGTCGACAATTGCAAGATTAAGTGAAGATGAAAAACTAGTGCCAACCAATGAAAATACTGAAGTTAAGAAAAAGTCCAAAGAAAAACCAGTATTTGACAAAGAATTCATTCAATTAAAAGAAAACATGAGTAAATGAAGTAGTAAAATAGAAAATATTACTACGGAAATGAAGAAAATTGTTATAAAACATAGCCAAGTTTCTAATAAAGAAAAACTTCAGCGTCTACCTGTCCACGCATCTGAGGACGTGACACTTCCTGCCCGAAGTGAATTGATGTGCCTAGGAAAACTCAAAGGACCGGGGAGGATGACAAAAAGTGTCATAAGCCAGTGACGGACGTAGGATCGCCTGGAATTTTAGTAGCCAGAAGTATAAACAAATCGAGCTACCGAATTCCAATAAAAGTTATGAACATTACGCAAGCTGAAAGACAGATTAAGAAAAATACGTTATTGGGCTACGCCTATGCTACTGATGAAGAAACAAAAGAAAACACCGATAATAGTATAATTATAATACAATCCGAAGTTGCCCAAATATTAACGCAATTGGGACTTTACCGAGTTAAATCTCCAGAAGAAAAGAAGTTGCAAAATCTAGTGCTGAAAATATTTCAGACACTAGTGAACCAGAAGATATGGCTTCTAGAGCTCAACCCAATGAAGACAAGCCACAAAGAGAAAGCTATTATTCTCTTACTTATATTACTCCTGAGAGCAGCCAAAGCAGTGTACAAAAAGAAGCTACCGTTAAGCCAAGCTTACCTGGACCAAGCCAAATACCTAGATAACAACAAGACAACAGGGAAAAGCAGACGATCATCCCTGGGTTCTTCGACGAGCCATTTAATGGGGCATGTCAATTAGAATAAGAATTATATGAGTAAGTTCTTATACATACAAAATTTAGATTTAAAACCATTAATCTGACTTCTTTTAAAAGTATTTATTTTAATATTTAATTCAAAAATATTAAAATGTTTTAAAGGGGGGAGGATTGTGATGAACCCCATATTTTGCTTAGTAACTTTTAAAAGAAGTAGACTTATGCAAGAATGCAATTATTCATAAATATTTTTTAATTTGTCTTTTCCTAGAAACGCACAAAATATTTTGGCCTTGTAAGAAATACACAAAAACATTTTAATTAGTCTATTTTTGGAAGTGCACAAAAATAGCCCAGACTGACTGACGCCTAGCTAAATTTAGGTCTTATCTTGATAACAAGGAGGAGCTATCTTTTGCAATGAACTTTGATCCTCAAAATTCATATAAAAGAGATGCATTTTTTCACTAAGAACAGTTCCGTTTTTGTCTCCAAATAATAAGCCTAAGTATGCTGGCAAGTCACTAACTACTATGTTCTAGTAAAGTTAAAAAGTTGTAATGTGTAAAAGTTATAAAATTGTTAAAGTTGTATAAGTTAAAAATTGTGATGTGTTGT
This sequence comes from Cartodere bifasciata, assembly GCA_963920755.1. Lineage (NCBI taxonomy): Eukaryota > Metazoa > Arthropoda > Insecta > Coleoptera > Latridiidae > Cartodere > Cartodere bifasciata. The sequence goes on along the minus strand of OY987193.1, from coordinate 15,114,054 downwards.
AAAAATATTCTTTAAATTGAGTGAATATTTTCCATTTTTTCTAAGTTAAAATCTGATCGTTTTGTAAGTAAAACACTTAGTCATTTTTGAGAAAAATGCTTTGTTTAAAAATCTTAATATTATTCGAAAGTACAATCGATCTATTTGCAATCATTTTAATTCTAAAAGGTTCATACCTTTTCTTTTGTTAAACGTAGTTTTTATTAAATACTCATATTATTTTTATAAATTTGTGTTTATTTTGCGCCCTTAAACCAAACAACAACCCACCAAAATATTAAAAGTTTATCATTAAAACTTTCTTGTTAAGTGTTCTTTTTGGCCTAGCTATTTCCTCCCTTTCAAGCTATACAAGGGCTAAAAAGGGCCACTTACGACAATGGGTCGTCATAATTCCTTAGATATGTTCTTTTTATGTCAATCCTATTCAAAAATTGGAAAACAATTAATTAGAGATAACACCAATTTATTGGTAGTTTTTAAGCAAGATGATTTAAATATAAAACATATTTATAATGACCACATTGGAAGCGATATGTCTTTTGAGTTATTTAAAAAAAATTGTGCATATTGTTGGAAAGATAATTATAATTTCATTTCAATTTTTCCACAAATTTCCATTGACCAAGGTCGATATAGAAAAAATTTCGATCATTATATATATCTTGATTAAAACACTTTTAATTTCATTCAATCCTACTAGCTGTTATATATCAGATATCTGTTTATAGCTGTTTTTAACCTGTTTTAACCTGTTTGTGACCTGTTTTTTTGAGCTGATATAAAGCTGTTTAATTTACTTTTTTTATAATTTGTACCTAAATTTGAAATGAATGTTAATGAAAAAATATTAAAGAAACGATTGATAGAAAAACGTAAAAATGTAAAAGATAAATTAAAACTTCTTAAATCTTCAGAATTAGTCAAGGGGCAAATTTTCTCACCTATAACTACAAAATTAGAAGACATTGAATCTGAACTAAAACATTCTCGACAATTGAATTATGGTAATATATTGAAAAAAGAAGAAGATGAGTCACTTTTTAAAAATGAACCCCTTTTTAAAGATGATTATTTGTCACCTTTTCTTCCTATGGATACATATGATGATAATCAAACATATAATTTTGATTCTAATCCATCATTAAAAACAAGAAATAGACTTAGTACTGTTAAAAAGTCTATTATTAATAGTATTCCAAATGTATATGATTCTGATTTATCTGATATTAAAACACCTACTCCTACACAATCAGATTATTCAAAAACTCCCAAACCAAAACATAATCGAGTTGAATATCTAAGTGGGGTTAAAAAAAATTTACTATCGGATATTGATTCTAGTGATGATGATATGATTCCTGAAAAAAATCGATGAAGCATCTTTCGCTGAATACTTAAGTCAATATGATGAATTACCTGCAAAATATATAGCAGGCATGTATGGTTTAAATAACAAAGATATTTATAATTTTAAGTATGGAATTAGAATGGATGACGCAGAAAATTTATTTATAGGTAATTCTAAAATTGATATTGTCGGTTCAGATATAATCGTAAAGGATAAGAGATACAATGGCACTAACGGTTTGTATGAATTATTATTTATGAAAAATCCAGGCAGTTTTACTCAAAAGGACGTAGAAAACTACAGAGAAATTGTAGAAAAAACAAATGCTAAACATAGACATTATGATCCTAATAAACAAATAGATGGTTCACGTTTACCAAAATATTGAAATATTATTAAGTCGACAACAACAACAACAACAACAACAACAAAAGGAGGCGGAGGTATGACATATATGACTGTTAATAATAAAGATATAGATTATGTCTATTGGGATAGTGTTGATGAATTAATAAATCGTTTAAGACTGTTAGTGTCTTCAACCGCTGCAGGCAATAATAATCATACTAATGAAATAAATTCAATAATTGAAGAACTACGAGAAGCTAATATTATATATTAAAATGAAAAAAAATAATAATACTAGTGAAATTAATGTAAAACGACAAATCGTAAATGAAATACATAAACCTGTAAAAAATAAATTTAAACGTCGTAGAGTAATTGTTAAATCATTAAATGATTTATTTCAAGCTGATTTAGTTGAAATGATTCCGTATGCAAAAGAAAATAAAGGATTCAAATATATTTTAGTTGTAATTAATTGTTTTTCAAAATTTGTTTGGGCTTTTCCATTAAAAACTAAAAAAGGTACTGAAGTTTCCAAGGCTATTGAACAAGTGTTTAAACAACAAGTACCCAATAATTTACAAACAGATATGGGATTAGAATTTTATAATAAAGAACTTAAAACGTTATTGAAAAAGTACAACATCAATCATTACAGTTCATTTAGTGAGAAAAAAGCATCTATAGTTGAGCGGGTAAATCGAACTTTAAAAAATAAAATGTGGAAAGAATTTAGTTATATTGGAAACTATAAATGGCTTGATTTATTACCAACTATTGTTGAATCATACAACAATACAAAACATTCAACAATTAACATGAAACCTGCATCAGTCAAGAAAAAAAATAAAGCTTTTCTTTTAAAAACAGCCTACAATCATATAAAACAAGCAAACGTGTTGGATAATAAATTTAAAGTTGGTGATTATGTACGTATTTCAAAAGCTCGAGGTATATTTGCTAAAAAATATCAACCCAATTGGTCGACTGAAATTTTTCAAATTAAATCAGTACAATTAACCAATCCAACAACCTATTTATTACAAGATGAAAAGAAAGAAGACATTTTAGGAGGCTTTTATAAGGAACAATTACAAAAAGTAAAATATAAGGATGCCTATTTAGTAGAGAAAGTATTACGTAGAAACAAAAACTCAGTCCTAGTCAGTTGGTTGGGACTCCCATCGTCTGCTAACTCTTGGATACATAAGAATAACGTATTATAATTTTATTTTAATTTACAATACATACCTATTTTTATATGTACGTTTTTTTTTTTTACACTCTTTATATAATAAAAATAAAATAACAAATTCCTTGATAATTGCACCATTTACCGCTATAGGTACTAAATTGCTGTTTAATTACATACCTACCAATTTAATTAACTTGTTTACTTTTTAATGAGTGTGCGTTTATTTTTTAATGAGCCCTCTTCTTGCAATACTACTAATCCACCCACTTACCGTTAGCACCACGCTTCTTGTTGTACATCCACTGGTCCTTGTTCTTGTAGAAAGAAAGAATTTTTTTTTACAAGAATGGTCTCGTTGGATGGACAGTGGCCATCAGGAGCACCCACGCTTTACTTGTAGTACACCCACTGGTCAATATTGCGTCATTGTCGTCGTTCTTGTAGAAAGAAAGAATTTTTTTTTTACAAGAATGGTCTCGTTGGATGGACAGTGGCCATCAGGAGTGCAAGTGTCCCAGAACCTGCCCTGTTATACTACTCACGTTTTATAAACGCCTTTATTCACTCGTTTATAAAACCCTCGCTTGCAATCGTGTTTTAACAAACTTGTGAATAAAGACTCGTTTACAAAACTTGTATTGATAAAAAAATATTATTTTAGTATACATATAATATTATGCATTACTTATATGTATGTAAGGTATGTATACATATGTATGTATGGAATCAGGTGAACAAACATGACCGGTCTATGTTGAGGGATTACGGCACTTTGTTAGTTTTGTCGTAATATAGGATTATAGGTAGTTTTTTTTTTATTTTTCGCAATTTAAAAAGATTTTTACAAGAATATGTGCTGCTAAAATGATTATTATACCTAACCTGGAAACTTGCACTAAACAACAACGAGAAAGTTCGGTTTCTCTTATTTACGGATACCTACTTCTATGTAGTTACTAATCCGGCGCATCCACCATTTTCAAATACAAACTTTTGTATTGTAAATTGCTCCACGAAAGTTAGGGATATGGTTGTTTGTGTGTCAACTTTTCTTAAGTTTTGAAAATAAAACTTTCTTTTTAATTATTCGGTAATTTATTGGACTTTGATCAAAATGTGGATATTTCTAATTTTACAATCGGCTCACAAAATTATTCAAATCGTTTATAAAAGTAGAGTTACTGTCTTGTTTAATTTTTAAGAAGGTCTAGAAGCCAATAGAACACTAGGGATGATTAAGGCCGGACCTCAATCATCCCGAGTGCTCTATTGCTATTGGCCTTACAGAATTTTGGCAATTTAGAAGCACTATTTTTGTGGATATTAAATTGCCAAAATTCTGTACTTAAACGCTTATTGATGGACCTTTCGAATATGTCAACTTGTGCTTTGTTTATTTATGTTGCAGGTAAGCACAATTTTTAATTAAAATTAATTTTTTTAAACCCACTGAGCAATGACAACTTCTTAAATTTCAGTTCTTTATAATGTATACCTTGAAAGTTATGGACTCGACCGCTTTTTGCGGGACACACGGTATAGATTTAATAAATATTCAAGGTAAATATTTGAAAATAATTATTAATTAACTATAAAATATTCATTTATTTCATAAAATAACAAAAACAGGTGAACAGTAAATAAAAACAAATAACCTATGTTATTTTAGAAGTATAGGTAAATTTTGTTGTTTATTTAATTTATTTTATCAATTTTTCTTGTGCACCTATATCAATAAAATGGGATTTGGTTAATATTTGGTTATGGCTACTTAACTATTTTAATCTTTTATTTAAATAAAAACAAATTATAGCTTTTCAAAAAAAAAAATACGTTAATCTTTCGCATATTTCGAATATAAAACAAGGAAAGTTTGGAACTTTTTGTATTTACGTGTAGAAAAATACGTGCGCAGATCAGTGCATGATACAATTTAAATGCTTTCCTTTGTTTTAAGCTTATAAATACGTAGAATGTCACCAATAATTTTACTCTAGAGAAAAGGCCCAGAATACTCAATACATATTGATAATACATGCTTTATATCATTCCAGTTTTCGAACAAAAATAATGGAGAACATTTGAGTTCAATGCTATATTGTTTTAATTACCTATGTATACCTAATGTATATCGAAACTGAAGTAACTGCTTAAAACTTTATTTCCATTGAAAACATTCTTTGCTTTTTTTGTTCATTTACGCACAAAATTGATACCCGAGGCTTTGTTTGGTGTACGTTAAAAATCCTTATTGTTCTTTTTCGTTTTGTGTTTTGTTGGAGCATAAAGTTTTACATTGTGCACATAAATAATTAATCTTCTTTTTAAAGGCAACATTTATTTAGATTTTAACTGGAAATAAATATAATAGAACTATACAGGGTGTCTCAAAATGGGCGCCCACGGACCCCGAGGCGTGGTTGAGAAACACAAACGATATACAAAATCAGAAACAAAAATTTTATTGGGGGCCCCATTTCAAAAATATGGGGCTGCAAACTTAGCAAAGTTTGGCAACACTGTTTGTTTAAATCCGCTTAGTTTAAAAAAAATCAAGTTAGTAGGTGAGCAACATAAAACTTCAACTTGACATTAGGAAATAGGTTAATGTTTATTTTTAATTTTAAAAGTACAAAATAGTTTGAATACCTGAATTTTATACTTCTTTCTTTATAAAATGTAACAAATCAATAAAATCATATCGTAATTGGTAAAAACTAATGTATGTTCGAAATAACAACAAAACTGTTAAAAATTACGGCCATAACAAAGTAAGTTTAGACTTTTCTGGTAACACATCTATTATTGTTCTTCATCAGGTTCTTCATTTGGAGAATGATAGTAATTCTGCATTGGGGCTCACATTGGAACTTATTTCATTCAAATATTACAAATTTCTGATGCTGCTCCAAACTAAACACCTTTACCATTTGGATCAAATCGGCTCTATTTTCACAGGAACTTTATTGGGGCACTTAATGCTGTGGATTCGTATTACCATATTTCTTGTTAGTAAAAGCGAATCATTTAAAAAAACTTGAATTAAAAATTGACGCAAACAATAAATTAATGACACTTATCACTGATAAATAAAATTTATGCTCAGTTTCCCTTAGTTACAAGCATGGCAACTTTAATCAAAATCAAAAGGTAAGACAATGTTGCCGCATAGATTTTGGGGTAATATTCTACAAATTAAAATTCATCTTTTATGGGAAATAAACATCATTGGACCGAAACTTTGCAATAAATAATTAGTTTTAGTCCCTGTCTTTCAATAATTAAGTAAATTATGTTATATTATTACTTAAGAAAGTCGCTATAAGGGTGCGAAGTTTGTACCTTTGAAGCCCCATATCTTTGGAATGGGCCCGCACAAAAAATTTTCGTTACTGATTTTGTAAATCGTTTGTGTTCCTCTACCACGCCTTGGGGTCCGTGGGCGCCCGTTTTGAGACACCCTGTATAAACTTTTTCTTTCTCAAATGAACTTTTTTCTATTTGTTAATTTTATTAACTTCTTTATGTCGGGTTTATAAACTGTTAAGAAATTTACCGCACCTCATTGGTTTACTTTTAAATCTGTCATTTGTAAAATTGAAATAGACTTATAAGGGGCCAACATTTCTTATATACGTGATTCTTACTTACTAGCTTGGTAGAATATAAAATTTATGTAGAATATAAAAAATCGTTCCGGTTAACTTAACTTCATGTAAGCAATAAAATTTGCATACAGCTAGCTGACCATTTTAAAGTGTATTTCTAAAATATATGGGTCTCTATAATTGAAAGGCAGGCATACTACGGCAGACTATTTCTATTTATCGATTGGTATTTTTATTTTTATGAGAAACTCACACTCATAAAAACGCATTCACACACATCGGGTCAAAGTATCCATTAAGTTTAAAAAGTTAAAAGTTTGAAAAAGTTTCAAACTTTGACGCACCCAGCTTTCCATAAATGGCTTTGATTGTAACCTTGGACATCTATCTACTCCCGGATGGATATATCTTCGTGCAAACATAAAAAGAGTTTCTAGGTTTTAAGGTTGCACGAACAAAAAGGGCTTCGTGCTCTCGTTTCTGATATAATAAAGGTATATTTTAACTAATTGGGAATGTAACATCAAAATCTGTTACCACAGACACTATATATATATATATATTCGTATGATTATTAATAAACGATACAAGTCATAGTAGGTATAAGGGTTGGTATGTGACAAATATGAACATTCAAGAATATAATAAAGTTGTAAATAATATAAAAAAGTACAAATAATGTTCTTTTTGGGATGCCCATGGACAATGTTCATATACTGATAAAGCATCTGCTTCGGGAGGAGGGGCCAGAGGAAAAACCATGGGAAAAATAACTCCAGCATACCAGGGTCACATTCCAGTTAAATTACAAGGTACAATAAATTGCCAAAAAATTACAGAGGTTTCAAGGTTGATATCCAATTTAATGCATTTGGAGTCAGATTATGTAATTCATAAAAACCGCCTTCAAAATTGGTGTTTGGACAGTCCTCTACAATATGTTTAATAGTTTCTGAAGATTCACCACATTCACATAATGGACTAGGTAGTGCATTCCACTTATATAACATATCATTGCAACGTCCGTGACACGTTCTTAGACGATTAACAGCACTCCAAATTTTCCTCGGCTGATCAAAACCTGGAACCTCTTGAGTAGGATCATCGATTAATTCCTTATTGGACACATCAACATTTTGCCAAATGAGTTTCCAAGCATCGGATACTGAATAGGGCTCATGTATATATTCCTCTTGCCATAAGGGCTTCCTCGATTTTAACCGGTTGGGGGGCAACCTCTGCAAATCTTGGTTTATGGGAAATTTGTCCAACTCGAAATGTATCTTGTCCCACTCTCTTTTAGTCGCATGTCTTCTTCTTATGTCAGGGGGTGCTATGTTTGACAAGACTGGCAACCAAGGCGTAGGTGTTGACTTCATTGTACCTGAAATTATTCTCATGGTTAAATTTAATTGGGTGTCAATTTTAGGAACATGGCAGCTGTTAAGCCAAACAGGACAGCAATACTCCGCTGTTGAATAAACAAGTGCCAATCCCGCTGTTCTTAAAGTATGAGCATTTGCACCCCAACTAGTTCCCGCCAATTTACTTAAAATATTATTTCTAGTTTTAATTTTTTGTCTCACTTTTTCCAGGTGATTATTATACAACAAAGAGCTGTCCAATGTAACTCCAAGATAAGTAGGATAGAAATTATGTTTTAATAATACTCCATTACAGTTAATTTGAAGTTGTCTAAGTTTTTGATGATTATTAAGATGAAAACATGAAACTTCTGTTTTAGATGGATTTGGACATAGTCTCCACTTTTTAAAGAAATTAAACATTATGTCCAAATCAGTAGATAAGGAAGCCTCTATTGTGTGAAAATCACTATGTTGAAAAGTTAATGCCAAATCATCAGACACTAAAGACAAACCACTATTAGGAATTGAGAATTAAGCCAACCAGATAAGTTTAGTGATGGGAAATTCTCATAGGTAATATCCCTAGGGCATCAAATTTTTCCGGAAAAAAGTCAAGATCAACTGTATATTTTAGTAAAACTTTTAGTTTTACTAAAAAATATACAGTTGGTCGAGACTTTTCCGGAAAAATTTGTTGCCCGAGGGATATTTGGCAAGAGTATATCACGAGATGATAGTACGTATTAGGATAAAATAAATAGACAAGTCAAGATTGTGAAAGATAAAATTTATGTTAACATTGTCAAATTTGACAGCCGGGGACCGGGGTTTTGCCGCCGGCAATTTTTTCACCAAAAATGACACCTCAGATCACAGTATATGATAGGAGGGATATACTCAAATATAACCCTAATATACCAAAAAATAACAAACTGCCGGTTTAAAACATTCTACGTACCATCAAAAAGATTTGAATAACATTTAGAGAGTGTATTACATCTTTAATTCTTTATAATTAGGGGAGCGAGTAGCCAGGCCGCTCAGTGGTCACACGATCACTGAAGTCAAGCAACGTCTGGCTAGGTTAGTACTTGGATGGGTGACCCCTCAAGTACTAATCGAAAGGCTCGCAAACTCGTGGTTCGGAACCCACCTTAAGCTATAGGTCCCCCTTGTTCTAATCCTAACATCGTAAGATCTGGAGTAGCCTGGCTATAGAACATAGAGTTACAATGCACAATTGTGCTGGATGAAAAAAGGAAACAATGACTCATTTACAAAAGGATTTCCGTGAATGTTTGAAATAACACGGATTTTTTTAGATGCACGGATTTTGCATTAAAAGTACCATTGTAAATGAGTCATTATGCCCTATTTTACCTAATTATGAAGAATTGAAGTTGTATAACACTCCGTTAATGTTATACAAATCTCAATTTTAGCTTTTAGCTACTTAGAATGTTTTAAATCGGCAGTTTGTTGTTTTTTGGTGTATTAGCTTTATATTTGATAAAAATACAAAATTCAGAAGTAATGTCAGTTAGCATCTGAAATGACGGGTAGATCTCGTAGGTTACCCCAACCAATTTTTGTACGAATACCCTCCATTTTACAAAAAATTTATGAAATGAAGCTGACAACAATGTCAATATGATATGTTTTTAAGATGTATTTTACAATTAAACTGTGTTGCCGAACTTATGCAAGTTTGTTCGCATTTTTCTCGATAAATATAACAGATGGATTTTTTTTGACAATTTTCTAGGGATCTTTGAGAAGGCCCCATATCGCGTTTTTGCTTCATTTTTAGGACACCCTGTAAGCGAGAGTAAGCGAAATTAATTTAAATTCCTATTTATTCTCCCTAAAAAATTATGTTCACTAAGAACGCATTACTTCGACATAACATTTATGAGGGCTTTCTTCTAAATTACCTACCTTCTGCCTTCATACAAAAAGGTTCAGTTTTTGCATAAATTATAAATATGAGTTCTGTTTAATAGAAGCAAGCATGTTTACCTTTTTAATTATTTCAAAAGCCCTCTGTTAAGCATATATATGCTTAATATTAAGCATTCATAAAATTGCAAGTAAAGGTATATACTTTGATTTGGTAATCAGCAAGCATTTTCCCTATACAGACTTGTATTATACAGGGTGTAAGGTAAGGTTAGGTTAGATGGTATTGGCGGGTTACACCTATTTATTGTATTCAATTTTCTGCTAAAGATGACAGCTTAGCTGTCGAAATACGTATTTAGATTTTTCTAAATAAAGTGTGGTTTGGGAGAGAATCTGTTTTGTATTAAACATTCGCCACAGAAATCATCAAATATCCATTCTAAATTCTCGTTAAAAAAAACTGATAATAATTTTTTTTATTTTATTATAAAATAATCCCCAATAAAGGGAATATGGCTACCCCTCAAAATCTGCAAAAAGTCAAAAATACCTCAAAAACAAAAAGAGATATCGAAATGCGGTTTTCACCAGTCAAAAAAAGAACCCAGTGTCACGCACTCGCATTTTTTTCTATCTCCACAGGAATGGTGCAATCCGTCAATGCCATCGAATACGTAATACCCTGTACAAAGGTACATATCAGGAATTTTATCAAAGCAAAACACAAAGCCATCTATGATAATATGTATAGTTGACTAGTTGGCTTTTTGCCACCAAAACTGATTTACTTAGCAAGAGTTGTGTTATACCCAACTTCCTTTGTTTTGGGCGTTTTAATTACCTACCTAATACTACTTAATAACCTAGACTTGTTTTTATCAAGACAACTTTATCAACCCCAATGATTTATGAATTTAACTCTATTAATGGTATTTAATCTCTTCCAGTCATTCCAATCGAAGTTATCGTTTAGTTGCAAAGAAATCGTAGCCATCAGTTGTTCATGGTGCAAAGCAGCTTATCATAATAAAGAATCTTGTTTTAACATTCAAAGGATCAATGAGGAATGCAATTTAGGTAAGTTTAATACGTAATGGTTGCGATTTAAGAAATCAATTTATTTGGTTTGTCAACTGATTGTTTAATGTAGTTAATGTTTCTTATTTTGTTTCAGGGGTACATAGTAGTATAGTAGTTCCACCATCATGGATTGTTAAATTACCTAGAAAAGGAAGCTTTAAATCAAGCCTTAGGAAATCACCAAAAAAGAAGGGATCTAGCAAAAGAAAAAGCAAGGATAAGGTTAGTACCTATCTTTCTAATGTTTTAGAATAAGGAAAAAGCTGTTACAATGCGGTCAAATTTCAAACTCCTACCAACCTGGTTAAAACTAAACAAAACTAAATTTAAAAGCCGGAAGCTACTTTTACGAACACACTTTTGTAGAATTTCAATTGGGTCGGATAAAGGTTTGATTTTCAAGTTTAACTTTTGCGGATGGGAAATTTTATTTGACAATTTGCGGTTCTTGTAAGCAATTTTAAATTAAAAACGCTTATTTCATTGGTTTTAGTTTAGGTTCTTATTTCTGTTGTGCACCGATTAAATTTATCCTTGATTTTAGAGGTAATTTGTCCGGCGCATTCGCCATTTTATACATACAATTTTTAATTTTCAAATTATTCCCATAATCCCGTGTAGTGGAAGAATAGTAGAAACAGTTGAAAAGATTAAAAAGGCCTAAGGCCTGCCTGTGGATCACCCTTTTTAAGCCTTGAACCCAGAACATTAACAACCGAACCAAGTAATTTAAATCGATAATACATGATAGAAGACACTTTCTGTTTAATGATTCGATGGATCCTTAGAAAATGCATCCTAAGTGGCTCTAAGAAATCTAAAATTTGGCAGAAAAAGTTGGCTATAATGTGGATTTAAAAAAAATCGCTACTCAAAAATGCATAACATTACTTTTGTGTTGAAAAAAATAGAGTTTCTGGGGTACATTTTTTTTCTTCACAAATTCGCCTGTTTTTAGCAGTTATCAATACTTCTATAACATAAAAAAATATCTTAGAATTGTTGTCGAAATACTGCAAATTATAGGTAAAAAATGTATCGCCTTTTTGATTTCTACACAGAGCACTATTTAAGCGTGATCTGCACAAAATTTCACCTCGACACTTGCCCTAAAACGTAAAAACCATGAGAGTTGACAATGTAAAAAATTAAAAGTCGATGTAAAAAATCTATTGATTTGTAACTCTACGAATAAAATAAATAATTGGCAATGAATAAGTTAAAAGCTTAACCTTTGTGTTTTAAGGAAAAAGAAAACAAGGCCTTTGCAATAAAACCAATTCCAACAACCACAGTTAAGCCGATCATAGTTTTTATTAATCCAAAGTCTGGTGGCAATCAAGGCGTAAAACTGCTTCAAAAGTTTCAATGGTTGTTAAATCCTCGGCAGGTTTTTGATTTAACTCAGGGTGGACCGAGAATGGGCCTGGAATTATTTCGTAAAGTACACAACTTACGAGTGTTGGCATGTGGTGGTGATGGGACCGTGGGATGGATATTGAGCGTTATCGATCAAATTGGAATATCTCCTGCACCGGCGGTTGGAGTCTTACCTTTGGGCACGGGAAATGATCTTGCCAGAGCTCTTGGCTGGGGTGGGGTAAGTGTATATCTTAAGCCGAATTTCCACCTAATCGGCATTTGCCGATCGACAAAAAATGGGCCTTGCCACTGTGAGTCGATCGGCCAATTCGGCAAATACCGATTAGGTGGAAAAGATGTTCTTTTAATTTATGTAATAAAAGCGTATTTATTTCTAAATTTAAACAGTTTATTTGTTTGGAAGTGGGAAAATAGTAAATTAAAACATAGAGTTTTATAAGTAACGTTTTTAAATAGGCGCATCGGCGAGTTTTCCAATGGACATGTGCTGCAAAACGCCTTATAAAACGAGTATTTTATACTATTTTTTATTTTCTTTATTTAAAAAAAAAGAAGAAAAAGCTCTATTCAACTGAGATAACGAATCCATTCGCGTTTGGTTTCGATATCGGCCAATCGCCCAATCATAACGACTCCGTGATTTCTCCGTGATGCACAAAGGCGTTACAATTGGCCGATATCGAATCCAAACGCAAATGGATTCGTTATCTCAGTGGAATAGAATTCGACATTTGTAAACTTTACTCACTTAATACTGAATGGATAGGCGTTTTTGAGAAAATGTAACCATTGATATCGTTTCTTCAATTCTTCTAGTTATTCCCTATACAAAAAAATGTCCCCCGATAGTTTATAATAGTAAAATTTGTAAATAAAAAGTACCTTGCAAGGTAGAATTTATCTTTATAATAATTATAAAATTTTGGGTTTAATAATAAAGCAATTCAGCAAACTTAAAAAACTAAATTTTGGGTTTCATAATGTGCTTATTATAGAACGCAAATATAAAAAGACACTTTTTACACGATGGATCAGTCCACTTTTAAATTTTCGCATTGGTGAATGCAAAATGTGTTATATTTTTTACATTTCAGTAAGTTCTTTTCGAAGTTCTCTTAATAAAGCTTAAATTTAAACACTTTACAGGCCTGAGGCCTCTAGGCCTTCTATAATTAAAAGTAAACTTTTGAATTTTTTTGAATCAAAATTCAAAGAAACCATTTACAGTTTACAGATCTGGCTAAGAAAAAAAGATCTGAAATTAAATAATGTTTCAATTAAATTTATTAAAAGTAGCCGATTTTAAGGTCTTTTTAACACCCGGTAATAAATTGTTAAGTTTAGTCGGACCTATTGTAAAATCCTTAATATTTATTAAAGAGCAAAAATTTCTTCAGACTCGTTCGTTGCATGACTTTTATTTCTGCCCGTCCGCGAGTCCGTTACGAAAAAAAGTTTTAAAGAAATCATATTTCGGTTAATATAAATTTTAATTTATTTTTTTTGGACCTCATTACGGGTATTTGGGATTAAAATTAAATTTTAACATTTTAACAATAAAATGTGCACATTATGTAAATGAATAGATAGGTACAAAGTCATGTATTGGCTGATTACTGCACAGACTATCCCATAGGTCTTATAAAAAATCACACAAAAAAATTAACCAATCTGTGAAGAATATACTTTAACGCACTCACTGATCTAACCCATTTTATGATTATACCATCGTTTTTGTTAGATTTTTAAAACATTATTTATGTACTATGCAAAATTTCAATTGTACCTACCTATGAAAATGCTGGCTGCTACAAAATACTTACAATACGATAATTTATATGGCTTTATTGGCTTTAATTGATAGTTTCTGTACAGGCAATTCCCCCATTTTGTATTTATTGATTATCAATAGTCAATTGTTATCAAATGACTCTGATTTGAAGCGACCTCATCAAAATTTATCTTGTAATTTAATAATGTCTCGTCGCGGCGTCCTGTCTATTACATATCCTACATTCTACATTTTGTTATTTACTGAATTATCAATTGGCCATAATTTTATTATTATAGGTTTATGACCGTTTATATTTATGATCATAAAAATAAAATCCACAATAATAAAAAAAGATTATTTCCTCTTTGTCACATTGGTTTGAAGTGTCCAAGTATTTTATTTCGTGATTTATTTGTAGGTCCTTTTATGACAGACGGATTTTTTGAAAATTGTTTAAAATTAGATGAAACGCACAAATATGCAATTTTTGCTCTACGACGATTTAGAATTTTCAAAACAATTACAATATAACTAGTTTTTGACTTTGTCTGTGAGAAGTATAATAATATGCCAATTATACTTGCATTAGGTATGAGATAAGTAAGTTTTATTTATAAACTATTCTTATTTAACAAAAAAAAAAAAGAAAACTCTGCGGAAACTAATATAAGAGATTCTTTTAAAAGGAGCACGTTTTGTATTTAAATTATGCATAATGCTGTATGTGCGTTTTTTATGGGACAATAAAGTGTGATTTAGAGTTAAATTAAATTAACTCAACGCCACTCAAAGCTACTTTACTCTACTTAACTTGACTTGACTAAATTAAGGCATTTATAGTATAAATTTATACGTTAGTTAACCACAAGCTAATTTAGTAAACGCCATCTATCGGTAAATGTTAGAATCGTCTTATTTCTGTAAATATACAGAAATTCATATAAAATTCTTCGATTATCTTTGTAATTTTAAAAATTTGGTCTAGTAGCCGATAGATGGCTCTGTGAAGAGGCTTACTTTACATAGAATTAGATGAAATTAACCAAAATTAAGAAATAGAACCTTAAGTAAACGTCAGTTAAGTTAATTGGATGTGTAAATGCGATTTCATCTTTCGTATAATTTATTTCAGTCGCGATACGTTAATTATAAGTTAAGTTAAGTTAATTCATCTATAATTCAAGCTTAAAGCGAATGTAGAGAACCTTTAAATATTTATATCTGGATTGTCTCAGTTGTCGAATCAATTTCTATTTAAGTACATTAAATTTTAATATTTCAAAGAAAACCACTTTTAAAGGAGTATTATGTTCTAAGATATGATAGCATATTTTCTTTTGAAACATGCAAAAGAAGTTGTTGATAATGCTTAGGATAACTGGTCTAAGAAACGATATCTTATTGATCCCAATCGAGAACGTAACCCTTATACATATTTTGCATAATTTTGGACTCGTTCCAAGTCGTTGAACCATACTATGCGTTTACTTATTTAAGTATACATCGTGTAACGACAACAGAAATATGTCTCTTAAAATTTTCCACGTCAATGGAAAACCTTTGAGCTTGGCTCTCCTTGCTTCTTGAATAACGCAATAGAAACCTGAATCATAGTGATCATAGATTTCTACCAAAGTTTTTCTATTGCTTTCTCGATTGCTTTTCAGTTTATTTGAAAATAATAGTTGAGTATAGAAAAGTGTCTTAGCAAATTTATTTAAAAAGTTTAAATAAAGAGGTGTTTTAAAATAACTATTTTAAATACAAGTTGCAAAATAAATTTGTTTTGAAAGAAATGCCGAGACAGATCAATTTAGATTTAAAGTGGGACAATTAACTAACATATCTTTTATTTTTTTTCTTCAACCCCCCAAGAGAGTTGACCACTTTGTCAATTTTTTTAAATAACACTTTGAGTCAAGGGATCCCATTTTTTCTTTGTAACAAAATGAAAATTTTAAAAATCAACCAGCTACTTTTGAATTTAGATTTAAAAATTAGTTAATCTTCCTAAATATAGAAAAAGCTAAAAAAAATATCATTTAATTGTTTTCTTCTCTCTAACCAGGGTGGCCGCCCCTCAATAATGTTAAATTGTATTGTTAGAACGACCCAAGGAGGGGCCTTATTTTTGAGACACATTCTTTCTCTTTTTAACAAAGTGAACATTTTTAAAATCTATCAACTTTTGTATTTATCAAAAAAATAAAATTTTATTAAAATTTAAGTCCGATTTTCATAAATTTGACCATTAGAGTCGTTTTTAAAGATGTTTGATGGGGTAGCCACCCTGGTTAAATGGCTGAGGAAAATCATTAAATGATATTATTTTTAGATGTCCCTCTATAAAGAAAAGTTTTTTTAGAAAGGCAATTAATATTTAGATTTAAAATTCAAACAGAAAAATTTTAAAAAATAATTGGTCCGTTTTTAACAGTTTCCTTTCGCTGAAAGGAGATAAATTGTAGGGTCAAAATGTGACTCCACTTGACCTGTAGTGCCATTTAATATTATTGACAGGATGGTCACCCCTCTTAGAGGGTTGAAAACAAAAAATATGTTAGTTGGGTGTCCCCGTTCAAAACAAAATCGACCTGTCTTGGCATTTTTTTTAAAACGTTTAGAAAACATTGGGGGTGGATACGTTTTGTTGGACCACTCTGTATATATATTTCTTTCAGGGATACACCGATGAACCCATTTCCAAAATTCTTTCCAATTTAAATGCAAGCGATACTGTTTCATTAGATAGATGGTCGTTAGAAGTCACTAAAAATCCCGACGCTGAAGCGAATGAGATTGGAAAGGAGAATCTTCCCTTAAACGTTGTAAATAACTATTTCTCGTTAGGTGTTGATGCCCATATTGCCTTGGAATTTCATGAAGCCAGAGGTAATGTATTTTTCGAGGTATTTTCAAATCGTAAACTTTATTCAACTTAAAAGCCTGTTTTATAACGTAATTACGATGTTTTAATAATAGTTTAAACATTTTAGAGGCACATCCTGAAAAGTTTAACTCAAGACTTCGCAATAAAATGTTTTATGGTCAAATGGGTGGAAAAGATTTGCTCAAAAGAAAGTGGAAAGGGCTCGCTGACTTTGTGACTTTAGAATGCGATGGAAAGGACTTGACTCCTAAATTAAAAGAACTGAAAGTTCATGCTATCGTCTTTTTAAATATTCCGAGGTGAGTTATTCGTCTGTAAACCAATTTTTTTAAAATTATATTTAAAAAACTAAAACTGTCATTAGTTTTTAATATTTGCAGATTCCTATTCTTGTTTAAAAAAAAATATATTTCATACATACGAGGGTTGTCTTATATTTTGCATATAGACAAATAGGGCGCCACCAACGGCATCACAAGTGCCAAACAAAACCTTAAAATTTCTTCGGACTATACCAAAAGTATTGTTAAGATACGACGAGTGGTTTCGCCACAGTACATTTTCTAGTTAACCTTGCGAGCTGCAAGAAAACGAATACCTACCTCTTTTGGCTTATTCTGTATACGAAGCTTATTGTCGGCTTTTTCAATTTTATTTATGTAAATTCATGATTGATCATCATTCGAAGAAACTATTAAACATATTGTAGAGGACTGTCCAAACACCAATTTTGAAGGCGGTTTTTATGAATTACATAATCTGACTCCAAATGCATTAAATTGGATATCAACTTTGAAACCTCTGTAATTTTTTGGCAATTTATTGTACCTTGTAATTTAACTGGAATGTGACCCTGGTATGCTGGAGTTATTTTTCCCATGGTTTTTCCTCTGGCCCCTCCCCCCGAAGCAGATGCTTTATCAGTATATGAACATTGTCCATGGGCATCCCAAAAAGAACATTATTTGTACTTTTTTATATTTTTTACAACTTTATTATATTCTTGAATGTTCATATTTGTCACATACCAACCCTTATACCTACTATGACTTGTAATGTTTATTAATAATCATACGAATATATATATATATATATTCGTGGTTTGGCATGCGATTTATAAAATTTCACTACTGCATAAAGACTCAAAATTCTGAATTTCTAATTAAAACCAGTCTACTTTTGCGCCTTCCTAAAAAATTGGGCTGTCCAACAGAAAACAATTTTTTCACATTTAAATTTATTTTTATTTAAAATTCATTAAATTATTATTAATTGCCTTGGAATATTTTAGTTTAGTAGGGTGTCACTCGAGCACTTTCGGCTGGCGCGAAGTATGTGTTTCTGGGAAACTGTTGTCTTTGGTAGACCTATCTTAGGATGGACGCTAAGACTGATGGGTTCTGTTTGAATTTCAGAAGTCAGTAGAAAATAGTTAAATAAAATAAGTCTATTAATGTGGTTTTTCATCGTCGTCGTCGCCAAAAGTAAAAATCAACTCGGCAAGACATTGTTGTTAAGATAATTTTCTTTAAACGTAGCAAAACATTTATGCATACAAATTTTCTCGGCAAAATTCCATTTTTTTTAATACTCTCCAACCTAAAACGAAATTGTCGATATAAATATAAAAGACAACCCTCGTATCAAAGTTAATAATTACTTAGGTAATTAATATTTTAGTTACGGTGGAGGAACAAGACCGTGGAATAGATCCTTTGGTGCGGTCGAGCCAAGTACGGAAGATGGCCTTATTGAAGTCGTTGGCCTCACAACTTATCAACTCGTAAGTAATTTAAGGAGATTAAAAAACAAACGTCTTATTTTTCTTAAAAAGAAATATGCATGACCCACAATTTTTTTTACAAAGAACACTATCGCATCGATCTTTCAAAGCTATAGCTCGCTTCAACAAACTTATTTAATTGAGTTAAATTAACCTGATGGGATGACGAAAGTATGGATTATTAAAGCTTTAATCTTTTAGCCTCTACTTCAAGCTGGAGGACACGGAACTTGTATAACTCAGTGTAAATCGGCGAAAATTGTGACGTTCAAGACCATCCCTATGCAAGTTGATGGAGAAGCTTGTAAAGTTACACCTTCAATAATTACATTATCCCTTTTAAATAAAGCTCCAATGCTTGCCAAACGAAAATGCGGAAGACTGAACACACCTCAAACTGCTCTGGACAATCTTAAAATTAATATTAACAGCATAAGTATGGCAGACTACGAGCAACACCATTACGATAAGGATCTCCTTGCTCAAGCAGGTAAAGTAATCCTTCAGGAAGCCTTTTAATAAAGATTTAATGTAGAGCAGCTTTAACTTAATTAGATAATTTTAATTTAATTTTATTGCAGCAATAAGCATTGGTACAATTGAAGTAAATCCTCTTTCTGACTTGGAGCAAATGCGAGCTTCAATTAATAAATTTATTGAGGACTCAAAGGATCTGCCAAGCATTGCTCCTGATTGGTGCTTCTTGGATTGTAAGTTCTTATCATGATTAAGTTGTTAACGTAAGCTGTTGTTAAAAAGCCGTTAATGGCTGCGTTTTCAACCTTTAAAAGATTTTAGTCAGGTATTATCGTTTATTACTAAGGCTAGAGTAGAGTTTCAAATTCACAGATTCAACGATCAGTGTTCCTAAAAGCTCATATAAGTCATTTCTGTTGAGGTTCCATCAATTCTAATAAATAGCACATCTATATGAAGACCCCATCGTACATTAAAACTAGTTATAGTTAGTTTTGAAAACTAGAAAAATAGGGCTACAAACGTATTATGGTTTTATTTAAATCGGTTATTTCTTTGTGTCGAAATGTCAAAAATATTGTAATGAAGTCAGATTTTCGACACAAGGGAATAATCGATTTAAATGAAACCATAATACGTTTATAGCCCTATTTTTCTAGTAATCAAAAGTACATTTACTTTTAATATACGATGGGGCCCTCATATAGATGTGCTATTTAGTAGAATGTAGTAGATTTTTATACAAACATCACCAGATTAATAAGTGATTTTTTAATTCTTGCGGTAGATTCTCGGGTAATGTTTAATTAAAATATCGTAAATAAGATATAAAGGAACATTTTTATACCAATACATGGAATCTAAAAAACTTTCTTATTTTTCTTTAAATAATGTTTTAAAAAAAACCAATGTTGAAAACACAGAAAAAGAAAAAAATGCCCATTTTCTTTTGTCTGTAATGTTGGTTGCCTAAAAAAATTTCACCGATAGTATTTTAATGCATTTAGTTCTGTAAACTGTGACGTAGGACTTGATGGTGTCTATTAATTATCTGCATGTATTATTGTAGCATGTACAGCGGAGCGATATTTCCGAATTGATAAGGCTCAAGAGAATCTTCATTATATGATAGACATTGCCAACGACAATTTGTATATTCTTGAGTGCGGTGGAGGAACGATGCCACAAACGCCTGAGGATGAGACAGCCGCACCCTCGCCAACTTCGAATTATCAAACTTCGTACATTATTCCGGAAATGAAAGTTAGGTAAGCTTAATACCTAATCAAAGCACATTAAAATATTCAGCTTAGAAACTAATACATGGTAATTTTATTTGTGCAAATTACAGTGATGAAGGAAGTTTAGATTCACCTAGTGATCAGCCTCCAATGTCTCCGAACAAATTAATTCAATCGCCAGATGAGAACAAAAAATTTGCAGCAGTTAAACAAAATGGTAATAAGTCGTCTATTTCTTTAGATGGTAACATAAAAATAAAAAGGTATTTATATAATATTTAGTATTAAAAAAAATACACAGTTAGTATTTTTTAACACACCCACTACTACTTTTTGATACACACGAAATGTAAATAATCAATTTTCCAAATACGATACTCGGATACCTGGAGAATATCTTAAAAAAAAGTCAAAAAGCATTTCGAGCAGGAATATTGTTTGGGTTTTCAAAATATATAGCTATAAGTAAACTTATTTAAACTTTAAACTATTAAACTATTCCTAGAAGTATGACCACTCTTTTCAGAACATCATCGGGGTATTTTCTTGTGCCACTTGAACTTATTCAAAAAATTGCTTTAACACTTTTGATATTTTTTTAACGCATGATAAATTAAAGGGGAATGTCGCGAAGCATAGAAACTGTGGTTATGTAATGTTGGTTGTATAAAATCCACAAAAAACAGCACTTATCGGTCATTGCTCAGTGGGTTTATAAGAGTTAATTTTAATAAAAAATTGTGCTTACCAGCAACATAAATAACCAAACACACACACAAGATTTTTAAGTAATAGGTTTGTGGTTTGGAAATAATTTTTTTATAAGCAAAATGTCAAAAATTACTTTAATTAGATAATGGTTCTATGAAACTTCTGTATTAATTTGATATATTCCTGCTCACATAAATATTTATTTGTTTAATCCTTAATGGTTCACAATATGTTTGATTTTGAATCACATGTCAGATTTGTAACTCTTTTACTTAAATTCTTTTGAGTTGGGTGTCCATTTGAGAGTAAGTACTTACTTTAAACAGTAACTCGAGTCACATTAATTCCTTCGAAATTCGAAAACTGTCAAAAGTACCAATTTATAAAGTGCTACCTGCGCTCGAATGAACACACAACTTTATACTTATTTCTTATAACACATTTGGAAATGTGCATGCAGCATATCCGAGAGGTTGTTTGGCTTTTCCCAAGATTCCTTGTGCACCTTTAGGTAGGTAAGAAATCCTTTGGATCTTTTTGTATTGTTTTTTTTTTCTGTTTAAATACTTAATACACCAATTAATGTTTTAAGAGCTGACAGAAAGACCGAATTCGCATGGTCTCTTGTTCAACTTGTTAAAATTACTTTAATTTTTATGGATTTACTTTACCATTATCTTTCTGTTTTTAATTAGAAATTCATAATTGTTAATTGAGCGAATGATATTTTTTTTGCATTATTTATAAAAAAAGAACAAGCATGTGGGTAACTAAATGAATAAAATATTGTAATTTCACTGGTGAACTACAATTTTTGATTTGTTTTTAAAAACCTTTTAATTAAATGACTATAATAGATAGAGAGAGTAGCTTATAACAAAAAAAACACATCATCGAACGTTGTCATAATTTTTTGTGCATATTTCCAATAAACTGGACAGGCTAACTAAACAGGTAGCTTTTTTTTAAACATCATAAGTGGGGTATATTTTCGGTAGATATAAATTGATATCTGCACAAATATGATGTTTTTAACAAACGCTACCTGTTTGGCGTTAATGACGTGGATTTACATATTTCTTGTTTCTTATAATGGCTCTTTTTTATCGCACATAGAGGGTAAAAAACTATGACATTTGGGGTAAAAAGAAAAGAACTCTTTAAAACTTGATTTATTTTTTTAACTAAACGGATAAGTGGTTAGAAAGTATTACTTTCTTACCACTTTTTATGTGATTTTTACGTCACTTACTACTGTTTTTTAACTAAAGTTATACAGTGAGAGGCAAAAGTCCCCCCCCCTGGCCTTAACTTTTGAACGGTTCGAGATATTGATTTCCAAAAAATTTTAGGTTAATTTACACAAAAAAAACTACCTTTTGACGAAATTGGTTTTTCAAAAAATAATAACCCCCACATAGGGGGACTATCTACTTAATTTTTTTAAATGTAAAGGGGGGTCAAGTGACCCCTCATTTGAAAGCTATTTTTATTTCTAACACAATGGTGTTTACCAATTTAAGATATATTTATTATTTTTTTGGCTAGGAGCTTCTCAATAAAAAGAACGATTTCCTTAATAAATGCAACATTGAAAAAATAAAACTATTTGAAATTAGGTAAGGGTGCATGTTTTTCTTTAATTAAAAAAAATATGTAATATTTTTTTGTTAAAATGTGTTATACCCTGTGTCCCAACATAAAATACAAAAAAACAAAACCTTATGCTTCTTAATAATTTTTTTTTAATTAATTTTATTTTTTTAACCCTATTTTACGTCGTTTTTTTGAAAAAAAAATAATTTTGGTAGGTTATTTTAAAAAATTTGTTATAAAACATACTAACAAAAAAAAATTATTAATATTTTTAAATAAAAAGAAAACATACACCCCTACTTAGTTTGAATTCACTTAAGTCTTTTATTGTTGCATTTATTACGTAAAACAGAATTTTTGTGCTTTATTTTAAAACACACAGTACAATAGAACTACTGAATCAATCTAAAATTCGTAAACGTCATTGTCTTGGAAATAAAAATAGCTTTCAAATAAGGGGTCACTTGACCCCCCTTTACATTTAAAAAAATTAAGTAGATAGTCCTCCTATGTGGGGGTTATTATTTTTTGAAAAACAAATTTCGTCAAAAGGTAGTTTTTTTAGTACTAATTTGCCAAGAATTTTTTTTAAATCAATATCTTAAACCGTTCAAAAGTTAAGATGGGGGGGGGGACTTTTGCCTCGCACTGTATAATATTACCCTTGTTTAGTGAAAAATATGACTACATTGGAAAAGTTTTTAATAATTTATTATGAAAAACAGTACATTTTATCAAAAATTTAAAGTGGTGGTTAGTTTAGTAAACAAAATAAATTAGGTTCCACAATAGTTAAGAATAAAAGTTATAGGCAATTCTCTATAAACACTACTGATGCTTCTCCATTTCAAGAGTGTCCCCAATTGCAAAATAGGTTTAAAATAACCGTTTTTATTACGTTTATTGGTTTTTAAATATTTTTGTTTATGCACTATACTAGTCTACCTCATTAAAGAGCTGATTTTTTAGAACGAAATACCCTTTTAAAAGATTTTTTTTTTTCCAACAAATGTCTTAGTTTTTTAGTCTCTATTTTCCATAAAAAAAAAACAAATCAAAGGCGGACATCCTTTATCTTACTATTGTGGACAAAAACAATTTTTGGTTTTTTACAGTAAAATTGAATGTCCAAACGAAGAACTACTAAATGCTGCCAAAGTTGGTGATCTAAAAATGGTAATAATTTAATTAAATATTAAATCTTCTAGATGTTCTATAATTTTGCTTTGACAGGTAAAACAACTCCACAGCGAGGGATTTTCATTGTTAACAAAAGATAATCTAGGACAATCGATGTTGCATCACGCTTCCCGTTATGGTCATAAGGATATTGTTAAATATCTTCTGACGTACGTTCCTGTGTCGTTTCTTGAGGAAAAGGACAAAACACTGTAAGTAACTGTGCAGATATTGTATTGTTAGTTATTATCCGTTTGGATACAGGTTGTCCGCGATTAATGTGTTTTTTTAGAATGGGAAAGAGATGAAAAAACAAAACATGTTTTGATTGACTAGAAAGTTTTGTTTAAATTAGTGTAGGTACTTTAAAATGAAGTTTCAAAATTGTTGAGTGTAAAAAAGTTATAGACAGTCTCAAAGAACATTATTTACAAATGGGGACTTAAAATAAATACATGTGTCGGGCACACAGTTCTTGAGTTTTTCAGCTATTCCTATTAAAACATAACATAACATCCATCTCAAAGTCCTTCTTTCGACCTTTGTTAAAATACACAAGTATCTTAGTTTCTTAAAGTTATGCATCGACTATTCCTGATACGTGATTCTGATGAGCCTCAATAGAGCGAAACAGCTGTCAATCACTTCAAGTTTGGTAGGTGCATACCTTTAAGAAATAAAGAAGGACTTCTTTTATAACTTGGCGTCCCGCCTAGAACCTTAAATTCCACCATTTTATATTATTCCTACTAAAGAAAAGCACATTGATCCCTGCATTTCAGTAGTTAAAAAAAAATATAAGAAAAACACGAAAGGTCGTATTAAAACAAGTTGCTAAATTTTGTTTGCATAATGTTGTACTGGATGACTTGTTTTAAATTATACGAGTAGTAATGTTTTTTACGTTTATTTAAACAAAATAATTTGTTTGTCATTAGCATACGTTTATTTCGCTACTTTCAAAAACAAATGAAATAACATTCGTTTTATAAATTAATTTGTTTATGAACCAAGCATTAGAACTTTTAAACAATTTGTTGTAGTGTAAATAATACAATATTACAAAGTTTGTACTTTGTATAACATTTACCGAGACATTTACGTTTCATTTCGTCTGTTTTAGATAATTTGGTAAAAAAGTGCATAACGACAAAGGAACTTTTAACGCAAAGTCCGTGCATAAAACAAAATGCAACATGCGACCTGTTTTACACATTTCTTTTTTATTTAAGTTTCGTTTTGAACGAGGTTGTGAATGAGTCTTTAGGCACTTTTTTTAAGGCAACTTATTTAACAATTAATTATTAACCGACCATTTTCCAACAGTGGTCAAACTGCCCTACATAAGGCTGCAGCTTACAAATGGCGAAGTATTTGCTGCATGCTGGTGGCTGGAGGAGCGAACCTTAACAGTAGGGACAATAAGGGATTAAGTCCAAGACTTTTAGCTCTTCAATCCAACGACCACGAACTAGCTTCTTATTTTGAAAGTAACGTATAAAAAAAATAAAAAATCTATTCCTAATTTAACTTTGTTTTTTAGGCCAGGAGAACTTTAGAACGGTCTCTTCTGATTTGGGGACAGTTGTATAAAAAAGCAATAATTTTTTAGACTTAAGATAAAACAATTATGGTATTTTCTTCGAATGCCTTAAAGTATTTATAATCTAAACCAATGGCAAAGTTTAATTGTGATAATAGCTATACCTACTAACCTTATCCAACGCTTAATTAATTATTTTGTGGTATTTACCTCTTAAATCTAGACTTAAATAATTGAAAATAACACTATTTTCTTAATATCTGATATTGTATCGGCATGTGCTATTCAATATTGGGGGCGGTATAATCGAGGTTATTATTTATTATCTAAGAAAAAAAACGATCTGTTTTGTAAAAACTTCCAAGTAATTGCAATCATTTTTGTGTATAAAGTACTTAATTAATTTAAATTTTAAAACATTGTAAAAATTAGATTTGTGGATATTATAATCTTAAAACATATCATAATATGCTATAAACATTCCTTCATACGGGCGATCAAAATTAGACCGAAAACTTAACAAAGAATTTCTTTAGATATTATAGGAATTACAAAAATAGTCCCAATAAGAGTTTCATGGCCATTCCTACAATATGATGTTTGTTTCTAAACTGACAGTTTTATCAAAGTGTGGCGTTAGGTTTTAAGTTTTAACGTCGATTACGTCCAATTCACTTCGGATTAAATTAACTGAAAATTAAATAAATTACATAGTAAAGAAAAAGAAAAATTTAAACATTATTTTATCTTTTACCTTAATTCTAGTTAATTACACACTCATCGTTTAGTCGATCAATTCTTAATTTAAAGGGTAAGATCGGAATGATAACTATGATTATTTTATTTATATGTCAAACTAGAGGTTTATGCCAAAATTTGAAGCATTTTAATGCGAATTATACTTGAAATCACCCGTTGGCAACAACCTGAGCTGAAATATCCCGTTGTCAAGCACTGACAGCGAATTAATTTACTTGAATAGAAGTCAATGTTAAAATTTTTTGTTAACTTTGTCAAAAATTGTTCTTTTGGTTAGTCGTATTCAGTGTTTAAATAATTATTATTTTTTTGGGTAAGTAGTATTTATTTATAAATAAAAAAATCGTGTCGAATAGCCCTCGTGCTCTTGATAAATTTTCGATTTTAAAAGAACTCGTGCTTGTTGAATACGCAATGTCCCTTAAAAGTAAGGGTGTTTTCTTCGACAACACTCTTACTTTTGCGGGACATTTAATAATCGAAAATTCATCGAGCACACGTGTTATTACTACTGATTATTGTCTTTGTCTGTCATACTTGACAACGTTGCTAATTTACATAAATAAATTAGCAATCTAAAAATTAGGCAAAATTAAGTTAAGTTACGCTAAAGTAACCTTCCAGATCTTTCCCGCCGTCGACCACCTTCGTCGTTTTACGTCAGATATGCGTCAGATTGACTTAAATTATTGTGATGCTGGTGGTCATTCAGTTTCCCAAGTATAACGACTGCGAAGATAGTCAACGGCGGGAAAGATCTACAGTGCGAGGCAAAAGTCCCCCCCCCTCACCTTAACTTTTGAACGGTTTAAGATATTGATTTAAAAAAAATTCTTGGCAAATTAGCACTAAAAAAACTACCTTTTGACGAAATTTGTTTTTCAAAAAATAATAACCCCCACATAGGGGGACTATCTACTTAATTTTTTTAAATGTAAAGGGGGGTCAAGTGACCCCTCATTTAAAAGCTATTTTTATTTCCAAGACAATGACGTTTACGAATTTTAGATTGATTCAGTAGTTCTATTGTACTGTGTGTTTTAAAATAAAGCACAAAAATCCTGTTTTACGTAATAAATGCAACAATAAAAGACTTAAGTGATTCAAATTAAGTAGTGGTGTATGTTTTCTTTTTATTTAAAAATATTAATATTTTTTTTTTGTTAGTATGTTTTATAACAAATGTTTTAAAATAACCTACCAAAATTATTTTTTTTTCAAAAAAACGAAGTAAAATAGGGTTAAAAAATATAATTAATTAAAAAAAAATTATTAAGAAGCATAAGGTTTTGTTTTTTTGTATTTTATGTTGGGACACAGGGTATAACACATTTTAACAAATAAATATTACATATTTTTTTTAATTAAAGAAAAACATGCACCCTTACCTAATTTCAAATAGTTTTATTTTTTCACTGTTGCATTTATTAAGGAAATCGTTCTTTTTATTGAGAAGCTCCTAGCCAAAAAAATAATACATATATCTTAAATTGGTAAACACCATTGTGTTAGAAATAAAAATAGCTTTCAAATGAGGGGTCACTTGACCCCCCTTTACATTTAAAAAAATTAAGTAGATAGTCCCCCTATGTGGGGGTTATTATTTTTTGAAAAACCAATTTCGTCAAAAGGTAGTTTTTTTTGTGTAAATTAACCTAAAATTTTTTGGAAATCAATATCTCGAACCGTTCAAAAGTTAAGGCCAGGGGGGGGGACTTTTGCCTCTCACTGTATATAGCCGCCCTTTGATGAAACAAAATAAATAAAATGTCAGTTTATAAACAAACATTATATTGTAGGAACAGGTGTCTGTCTCATTTTTTTAGTATAACTTTTATCATTTTAATAGTATATTTTAGAATGAACAAACTTTTCACAATGTTTCGGTTTAAATTTTAAAGCCTGTGTAGCTGTAGTTTAAGGTTGAAAAATTAAAATATTAGTTATAAGGAAAGAAAAAATAAATAATTCGAAGACAGGGCAATAAGATTAGTAATTCAAATGTAGATAAACTTAAAAAGTTTTCTCAAAAGGTAGGTACTTAATTTTCTTGTTTCGAACTTATACTTCTTGTCATAATACATATTGCAACGAATTTTAATATTTCTTGAAAGACAATCTTTATGTGAATAATTGTGAATTAAAAATGTTAATAGTATAGGTAGATTCCTTATATTAAAGTTTTAAACTGCAACAAGCCTTTAGGATTTGAATTTTAATAATATTTAGGATGTAAATTTTTGTCTTGATGGATATTCGTACTCTCGTTTGTACTTCTATCTATTGTAATATTTCATTGTTTGAAGCTTGGATGTTTAAAATCGAGATTAGACTACCTAAAGAGACGAAGTAAAGCCCGCCATAGACGATGATACTTGTTCCTTTAAACGAATAAACTGGAAATTTTTACACTTGGTATGTGGCACTTTAAAAACACAGTTAGACGATTTATTTTATAGTTACGATTCATCGCACCGTATGCGTCTGAAGCGGGCTTAAGTAGGTAGCTAACTAGAATAAAAGACTAATAGTTAAACAAGACAGGCCAAATATCTTATGAATATTAGGTATTATGAGTAATAATAAAAAGGTGTTTGTCCCATTGTAATTTAACACTAATCCTATAGGGCTATTTAATGAGGGGTGATTTACTAAAGGAATCAGTGAACATATTCTTTTTTTTGGGAATTATTAGTTGTTAGGAAGTAGGGCATTTTTAGGCAAATGGTGGTATTTGCAGAAACTTGCAGAATTTTTTTTTGTGGAGGAATAAAGGTATTACAAGAGGTGTTGGTAATGTACACTCTAATTAGATAGGTTAATCACCCTTTTTCTATAACAAAACATATAAAACAACTCTTACAGATACATATTTACATCGCAGATGCGAAATGCTTGTATAAATTTGTATTAAAAAAACTTTGAGGCTAGAAACCCCTTCTTTGTACCAAGTGGAAACTATTTGTGAATCTTTTTTTTTGCAAAAATGGGACTCACTTTCAGCTAAAGATGATTATAGTATATGTATTTCCACACACACAATATTAATAATATTCATTATTCCACTAAAATTTAAGTTTTGACGAATTGTATTTAAATAAATTAAATTATTTCAGAAATTATTCTAGCAGAAACTTTGAAATTGAATCTACGGTTCCTTAAATTATTGTCGAGTACTTCCTATTCGAAAATTTCACGTAAGTTTTTCTTTTTACTTAAAACATTTAAAGCCCTTTGATGGCTTAGTTAGAACTCTACAAGATAAAAGTTATTTAGAAGTTTAAAAAGTGAAACCCTAAATTTTTCAAATAGATACAAAGTGATATTAAAAGAAAATTGGGAAACACCAAAATTTTAATTTTTTGGGTTAACGATCTCTCAAAAATTGAACCTGCGCTCCGGTATTTTTATAAGATCTCATTATAACAAACTATTATAGGTTTTACTTAAATGGTTAGTACACAAACATGAAATCGACCCTTATAAATCTTAATTTAAATACTGAACACCAATCTCTAGAAGGTTAATTTAAAACTTATTTAAACCTGTTTGCAAAAGAATAAATAAATAGAAAATAATGCTAAGAATAAAAATTAGTATTGTTATTACGCATAGTTTGGACTTATTCTGTATATTTTGAATAAAAATGTGGCTTTAAATAAACCTTGTTATTTTAAACTTAATAAATTTATGATTGTCCAACTAAAAACTAAGGGTCCAAATACGTGTTTTTAGAGTAATAAAACATGAACCGGTATGTTGGTCCACTTATAATTAAAACTTAAAGTAATTAGGTAATTCATCCTATTAGTTTGTAGTTTCGCTCATCACTTTTTTTTGTATTTACTTAAATATTTTAGCATAGTTTAAAATTGGTAATTGTAATTTTAAAATATTTTCATAATAATGTTTAAAATTCACTCATTTTTAAATATTCTTGAATAAAAAGCACATAGATAGCTGTTTTAATCTTTGTATGATTGCATCTGTATAGCATACTGTATCAATGCCTTTACCAACAAATTATTTTTCCTGTTTAACAAAACGTGTTGGCAAGATTATTACAAGATAAAAAAGCTGTCTGGATGTATTTTGTATTTATATGTTTCCATTTCCAATAAGAATGCTTGGAAACTGTGTATAATTTGGCTGTTTTGTTGGATTTGTTAAAAAATCATGGAATTTTGTCATCCTATTAATAAATAATACATTGTATCTACTTAAATATTAATTTAATAGAATACTAAAAAATCAAATAAGGTGTTTTAAATCCTATTTGTAATATTTTAGTCTAAAGAAGCACGATGGCACGACCTTTTTTTGTTATTAAAAATCTTTGTTATAACGTGTTGCGATATGGACAAGTGAAGTAAACATGAATACAACTTAACTTACAGTTACCTACCTAGGTAAATTTGTGCCCAACAAATATAAAGTAGTTTGTGATATTGGAACACGTATTTAAAGTTTTTACTCTTTGATCAGCACATCACACATTGTAATATTACTTTACATTTTAATAAAAATTATAAATTCTGATAAGTAGCATTTTTATCAATGGGATAAGGGCAAAAGCAAAAGCATACTGCATTTTTAACTACTTAATTAAATGGACCTTCCACTATCCCCCAAAAATGTAATGGTTCGTGTAAGTCTATGAGCACCGCGTCCTTTATAAATTCGTTTTTAAATTACTAGGAATCCTAAGAAAATTGTTTAAAAACTTCATCTTTCTTATCTCTTATGAAAATACGATTAATCTGTGTTAAGGAAAGTGCATTTTAAAATCCATCAAAGAGTTCTGGTAGTCCGTCCGCGTAGCGAAAAAATCGTTAACGTTAACTTAGAGCCTTGAAATTTGGGCTATGGGCTAAGAGTTTTGCACTTTGGAGCCATCTCCAAGGAGATATGTATAAGATAGATGTTTTTTAACAATTTTTTAGAGACTTAGGCATGCCTTAACAACGTACCGATGGCCAATTTAGGACACCCTGTATAAATATTAACAAAAAAATGAAACAGATTTCGAAATTTTTAACACACTTATACTTACTATCTCGCTTACTATTTAATAAAAAGTTAAAGATAAACTTGGAGACAATCAATCGCTTCATAAAAAAATTAAATTCAAATTAATTACCTAAATTTTCAATTTTTTGAAATTTTTTGTTTTATTAACTTATTTTACATCGTTCTGTTTCTGCAACCATGGCTTAATACCGATGCTCTGAGTGAGACTACCCCCAACCGAGAAATTTTGTCATATCCCATCCTTTCTCAAAGATGGTGTGATGAATCACAGTTTTTGGTCAATATTTTTAAATAACAAAAAGTTAATTAAAATCATTTCCATGTTAGAACACAAACTTAAATAATTTTTCTTAGAAAAGAAACAGTAATAAATTTAAACTTTTAATTATTCTTCTAGAATATTTTTTTTAGACTAAAATAACAAACAATTTTTAGAAGTTCTACGTCTTATTTTTATTTTGACTCATAAGGAATTATTTATGTAAAACTCAAAATAGTCTTTTTTCATTGGTAAATTCAAGGTTAAAACTTTTTGATGAATTTTGATTGGTAATTCTTCCTTACTCATTTTTAAGAGGGGAAAAATGTATAAAAGGAACTTTTAGTAAATTTTCGGAACGATTCCATCTGATCTTTTCTAAAACGTTTTATCTTAAATCGAGCCTTTTGTGGTTATTAGTGATTTTTATCGGTTTTTACAACTATTTTCTTATCAAGTAAATTAATTTGCTTTGTTTGAATAGAAATTATACATTCAATAATTTTAGAGAAAATTATTGAAAGTTATAAAACTCTAAAAGTTCTAAGAGTGATTTTATAAAATTTATAGAGTCCGTTCCTGGCAATAAATAAATATATTTATTAATTTCGTTTAATATAATTGTTTTTGCTGCTTTTATTCAACATGTATCTGCATTTTATAATTTTTGGTAAGTGTTAATTATTTTTATTCAATAAGCCTATATTTAATCTTTTGTTTCTTTGAGTTATTTTTCTTAACACCAAAAATCAGATTATTCATTGAAAAGTACCTAAAATAAAATCTAAGTTACTTTAGTAAGATTATTTGTCTTAAACAAATAATTTACTAAAGTATTTAAATATCAAATAACGAATATCTTTGAAGAAAGCCTTTTGAAAACCATATTCATAAGTAAGTACCTACTCAAACTACTGAGTCAAGCGTAAGTATTTAAAGTTCATTCTATTGAACTAATTAATTTAAAGTAGAACATTTCTTTCGGCCAAGAGCTAGTTTTTACTTAGCTAAATTTAAATCTATTTTTATTCTAAATTATTTTAATATTCTTTAAAACAAACCCTTCACTATTCTGCTGCATTTTCCCTTTCATGCAAAAAGGCAGTATCGTGATAATGGGTAGAGCTCTTTTACGTGCACATGTGCACACGGGACCGCATCTTTTACTTCGTCCTCCGAGCGAAGGCATCACTAGAAACATTTATCCCACCAGTAAATGTTACCAGCAGACTTTTTCATTTTTTGATCACTCCCGGTTTTGAAATTTAAAATAGATGGATATTTGATGATTTCTGTGGCGAATGTTTAATATAAAACAAAGATTCTCTCCAAACCACACTTTATTTAGAAAAATCTGAATACATTCTATCTTCTGCTGAAGATGACTGCTTAGCTGTCGAAATACGTATTCAGATTTTTCTAAATAAAGTGTGTGTGTGTGGTGTGGTGAGAATCTTTGTTTTATATTAAATTCAAAATAATGAAATAAGACGTCTTGCACTTAAATTATTTACTTTTTACAATTTAATAGGACATTAACCCGAAGCTGTGTTGCCTACGAGACCATGAAAACAATGGCAGAATTTTAATAAATTTTATACAGAGGGGATTTTCTCAATAGGTAAGTACAAGCAATAAGCCTTTAAGCATAAGTCTAAATTTTAAATTACAAAAAATAAATCCAACTAATTAAGAAGCGAAGCCTACAATGCATATAAAATTGAAAGCACAAAAATAATACTTCAAACAATAAAAACGGTTAAAAAAAAACCGTGAGCGTTCGTTCGAATTAATTAAAATTTTAATGTTAAAAAAAATGTTAAAAAATTAATATTTTATACCCACGGAGTGTAGAAAAAAATAAGCTCTGCTTCGAATTGTTAAAAATAAATTTTACTTTTATTGTTAACAATCCTATCAGGCAATAAAATGCATGTTATCTCATTACATGTGTTCTTATATAAAACTAATAAAAAAGGTAATAAGTTAAGGTGTTATACCAAATTATAATTTGACAAGTTTAAGCTGTTTTTTAATCTTTATAAATTAATTAAACACTACAGAGGCATTCTGATCTTAGTAGTTGTAAGTAGTGAAAAAATGAAGCACCATCGGAATATAATATTATTTTTTAATTTGCTTAGTTTAGGGTTAGTTGTTAAACCAAGTTATCAGTTAAAAATTAATGTGGTTCACATTAATGACTTTCATGCTAGGTAAGATACAAGAAGCCCCCCATCTTAACCTTTTAGCGGTGCAATATTTTCTTTGAAATTTACAATAACTTTTATTCATATTAAAAACTAAAGATTGGTTACAGATCATACAATAACCATAGTGCGTGGTGCATAGTGCACAACAATTTAATCATACTTAATATCCCTAAGGCATTAAAATTTTTCGGAAAAAAGTCGAGGACAATTCTATGGCAAATAGGAAAAAGGATAAAAAAGTCGAGGCCAACTGTATATTTCAGTAAAAAGAGTTTTACTAAAAAATATACAGTTGGTCGAGACTTTTCCGGAAAAATTTGTTGCCCGAAGGATATTTGGCAAGAGTATATCCCGAGATAATACGTGTTATGATAGAGTAAATAGACAAGTCAAGATTGCGAAAGAGAAAATGTTTATTAAAATTAATTAAATTTGACAGCCTGGGTTTTTCCGCGGAAAAATTTGCCGCATGCAATTTTTCCACTGTAAAACGCCAAAAATGACACCTCAGATCACTGTATATGACAGGAGGGATATGAGTATATCCCTCCTGTCAGCTTAAATACAGTAGATGTTTCTGCAGTGAATTTTATTATCCCCGTCTACATTTATCAAGGAAAAAAAAACATTCACTTTTGAAATGGAGCATTCTTTTATTTTATGCTCTAATACAGAATGTCCCAAAATTGGCGCACCACCTGTTTGGTAAATTTGGCAACTCCATTAAGGAAAGGGAATTTTATAACCAATCTATGATTTTTAATCATACCTTTTTGCATTAGATTTTTTGACATTGTTGTCAATTTTGTCAAATTAACTCATTATTATTTGACCATTTTAGGGATAAACAAATAGTAAGATGGTTTAAGATAGACTGTGCCTTTGTATTAAGCCATATTTTTGGTTATTATGTGCCGTTGTTTTCAAGGTAGGGTATTCACCCTACCTTGAAAACAACGGCACATAATAACCAAAAATATGGCTTAATACACCAGTGAAGGAACAGTTAAGGGAAATTTTGACTTTTGAGTGGTTGTGGTTAACAAACGGATACGATTTTTTTTTTAATTTCCTTAAAGTGTCCAGTTTTTCTTAGAATACAAAAAAATTAAATTGGCCGCTAGGTCTTTTTAGAAAAAAAACATATATCCAAAAAATAATAATCCTGTGCAACTTTTTCGTAAACTTTTTGACATGTTTAATTTAAAAAATAATAAGATTTTATTAAGTTTAGATAAAAAAAACAAATTAGTATAATATTAAAAACAAATTAAACAAA
Organism: Cartodere bifasciata; assembly: GCA_963920755.1. Classification (NCBI taxonomy): domain Eukaryota; kingdom Metazoa; phylum Arthropoda; class Insecta; order Coleoptera; family Latridiidae; genus Cartodere; species Cartodere bifasciata. Next base: position 15,079,085 of record OY987193.1, on the reverse strand, counting down.
TAGTATTTCTTTTTGATCTCGGTCAATGGCCTTTTTAGTTTAACTCAATAAAGATATTTTTTATTTTATTTATTATTAATATTTTTTTTTATCTATTTATTTTTTATTTATTTATATATTTAATTCTAAACTTATTGGCATGCTTTTCACAAACATATGTTTTATTTTTTTTTGTTAATTTCATAACAAAAACATTAATTAAATGTCAAAAACCTGAGATAATTAATAACCAGTGTAGGAACATGGTGACTATTAGTAAATACCCACTAAAGGAACACTTTTTGTGGCTGTTCCTTTACTAGAATAACATGAAGTCCAGTGAAGAAACATTTTGTTCCTTCACTAGATTTTTTTAGTTTTTGTGTTGCAGTTAAGCAACAGCTAAAAATAAATAAACTATAAGTGATATTATAGATTTTAAAGAATAGACAATCTTTTAACATTTTTTAAACAGGTAAAACATTTTTTAGTCCATTTGAAATGATAATAGCGTAGAATTAAATTTAAAATGTTGCATCTGTCATTACACATTCTTACTACTTTAGGCACAAGCGCATCAATTCAAGACAGGCTCAAAGGAGACAATTAATTTTAACACTATCTCTTTATTACCAAGGATAAAATTTAAGAACTCAAAAGGAAACAAACCAAACTTCAATTTAAGTTGGCATTGAACAACAAGGCCCGAAAATCTTAAAATTTTGAATAATGTACGACGTTGTTCCTTCACTGGGGGTTGTCCTTCACTGGTGCATTCACCTTACATGCCTTTAAGGTTTTGCACTTTGGTGCCTTATATCTCAGAGTGTATATGACATTTTTTTTTACAATTTTTGGGGATTATTCGGCATGCCCCACAACGTAGCATACGGGTAGTGCGCCAATTCTGGGACAGCCTGTAGGTATAGAGATGGGTATGGGCAGGTATAATAACATAATCATAAATTATAGATATGAAGAAACTGAGAACGATGGTAGTCGATGCAAAAAACCCCCATGCATTGGTGGTTTTTCTAGAATGTTCACTGTGATAAAAAATATTTTTGAAGAAAATCCAGACTCAATTTTATTAAGTGCTGGGGACAACTATCAAGGAACGTTATACTACAATCTATATAAGCATTCTATCACCTCCACATTTCTGAATTATTTGCCGTTTGATGCCATAGTAGGTAGACTAGACATAACTAATTAATAAATTCTTGACTTTTTAAACTTAGGAAACTTTAATAAAACTATCTTTAAGACTTTAGGAAATCATGAATTTGACGATGGAATTGATGGAGTGGTTCCATTTATAAAAGAATTAAATGCTCCAGTTGTCCTTTCAAATGTAATTGATATTCTAGAGCCGACAATACAGGGCATTTACAATAAAAGTACCGTTATCGAACGCGATGGAAAAAAGATTGGAATTATTGGTTTAGTTATTAGATCTGTGCCGGTAAGGAATTCCGACAAAAGTAAAATGGTATTTGCATTTTTTAGAGAATTTTTTAAAGAACATTTTGAATTTTACTTTAGGATTTGTCTAAAACCGAGGGATTAATTTTCTTAGACGAAATTGAATCAGTAAATGCAGAAGCTAAAAGACTTGTAGAGGAAGAGGGAGTTTTTACAAATATTGTATTGTCTCACTCAGGATATGGTCTTGAGAAAATGATTGCAAAACATTTTCACCCAAGTATCGGTCTTATTGTTGGGGGCCATTCCCATAGCTTTTTATACACTGGGGGTGGGTATTTATCATTTATTTCGTTTTATTTAATTTGTAACAAACGATCTTTAGATAATCCACCTGGTCCACAAAAAGTAGAAGGTCCATATCCAACTATTGTTGAAGGAGAATTTAACAATTCGATTTTAATAGTTCAGGCAGGATGTTTCTCTAAATATGTTGGAAAACTAAATGTTGAATATGATGATTTTGGAAATATTTTAAATTGGGATGGAAACCCCATATTTTTAGATTCGACAGTGCCCACAGGTAAAGTATTCTTAGTAATTTAATTTAAACATTATAATATATATACATGTTTTTTCTCGCACTATTCATATTTTTAAGTTTGTTAACCTGAAAACAAAATTATTTATTATGCTATAAAATCGTTTTTTTTTTATTTATAATTAAGTAGGTCAAGGTTTGTAAAACTTTATTTAGGTGTACAAAAATTGGCGAACCACTTCTATGGTACGCTGTTGTAGCATGCCTAGGGATACTTGAAAAATTGTTAAAAATATCCATCTTTTTCTATCTCTAAGGAAAATATGGTTAAAGTTTGATAAATTTGCCAACTCTGTTAAGGAAAGAGCATTTAAAAATCCATCTACATAGACTGTGCCTTTGTATTCGGCCCATTTGTTAATATGTGTTGCATTTTTTAAGGTATAAGCGTTTAAACTTTGGGGCCTCATATCTCTATTTTTTTAAACAATTTTCTGGGGATCTTTAAAATTCATACAATGTTGTTGTACAGGACATGCTGAAAAAACAACAATTTTTTTGCTTTTCAGATCCAGATATAGACAATGAAATACTAAAATGGAAAAAGGGTGTGGATGAAAAAGGAGCCGAAGTGCTGGGTTTTTCGTTAGTTAAACTGGAAAGGGATGATTGTAGAGCTGGAGAATGTATAATTGGTAATTTTGTGGCAGATGCTTTTGTACATTCAGTAAGTATGATATAGTTAATAGGTATTATTGCCAGAATGTTATATTATAATAAAGTTCTACTTCTAGTACACTAAAAATCCACCTAAAGGGTCATGGACATCTGCAGCGATAGCCATAATGAATACTGGTGGTTTAAGAACGTCAATTGCAAATGGAAGTAAGTAAAAAAGTTGGTTTAATAATTTAATAATAACCAAACAAAATTGGCAAACCTACTATTCTAGGGCTTTATTTTATATTATTTGCATAGAGACAAATGAGTTTTAAATAGCGCAAAGCATCCATGTATATTCGGGACATTCCAGGAGGAAATAGTCTATTGATGTGGTGCATCGTCGCCAAAAGTAAAAATCAACTCGGCAAGACAATGTTGTTAAGATAATTTTCTTTAAAAGTAAAAAATGTTTGTAAATTATTCTCTCTGCACAATTCCATTTTTTTTAAGTTCTCCAAAGTCGAGTGGCGCCTCTATTTGTCTATATGCATAATATAAAAAACAACCCTTGCGTAAGATAATTCTTCTTATTTTAATTCTAATAAACCACATATTGTAGATGTGACTTATAATGATATGGTAACAGCCCAACCATTCGAGAATACTGTAGATATTGGAGAATTATCTGGTCAAGACCTACTTGATATTTTTGAATTTTCCGCAAAACCTTACTTTATTGGGCGACCATTTGTTGACATAAATCTTTTGCAAGTATCTGGTAAGTTTATTTCAGAATGAAAAACCATATAAGAGACAATAATAATTGTATTTTCTTATAGGCGTTCATGTTGTAATAGACGTGAGCAAAAAATTAGGACAGAGGATTACATCACTACAGGTTCGCTGCGCTACTTGCATGATTCCAATTTATGAAAATGTTAACCTAAACAAAACTTATAAAGTAATTATTCCAAGTTTTCTTTATAATGGTGGAGATGGTTATAAAATTATTTTTCAACGATTAAAAAATCATGAAGTTGGAGAACTGGATCTTGATTCGTTTACTACATATCTTAAGAATAGAAATCCGATGTTCGTAGAAGTGGAGGGGCGAATAACGATATTGGGTGTATAAAAAAAAGAAATAAAATAAAATTATTAAAAAAAAATGTTTTAAGTTCTAAGCACAGAATAATGACCCTTGAAATGTTCACAGGTAACTGATTAAAATTTAGAACGTATTTTGTACTATAAATCGATTTCAGGGACTGTCTAATCAAATGCATAATTACTTTTTGTTTTTAAATGCGAATATTACTTATTAAAACCTATAAAATTTTTAAGTTTGTAATTTATTTATTATTTGCTTTTTATAAAAACAGGTGCTAAGTAGGAATTTAATTATTTTTTAAAAATCTTATTCGTTATAGGTACTTAAGGATAAATTGACTTTTTATTTTTATCGGTTATTTTAAAGTTATTGGAAAATAACTTATTTTTTGTAACTCGCTATGAATTTTTTATTCCGAAGGCAAACCAAATATAGGCCTTTAAATACAGGATGTCCCCAAAACAAGTACAACGTGCAACTTTTAAGAGGATAGATACAGGTCAAAAAACTAGACAGAGAACACTCGACATGGCCTAGCTAGGGGGCACCGTTTAGAAACTACAGCGCTTTTTGTCTAGTACACTAAAAAGGTTTATTCGTAAATATTTTACAAATGTTGAACCATAATACGGCAATAAATACGACCCTTTAAAGTTGTTTTGACGTTTGTAACCATCTCAAAATGGGATTACCAACGTTAGAATGCATTAAAAATTGTCGTTACTTGTGTAGTGCTTCGCGTTGTTTTTCAATTTTTCTCGAAAAATACATTTTTTTCGGAAATCTACATTTTTGGACTTAAAAAAAATGGGTAATGCTATTCTTACCCTGAATAATGATATGTTTTTTTTATATCTTAAAAGATAGGCCAAATAAACTCCAAGTAAACAAATCGTCGCACGATGGGTTGCTAAAATGTAACAAAGATTTCCGGTATTGAACATTCTTAAAATACTAAAAAAAATTATAATAATATTAAAACCTGGCGATTCGAAGGTAATATTCTGTTTCTTTGAAACATTACTGGGTAATTTATAAATATTTAATACTAATAAAAAAGTCGTTTAATCATTGAAATAATATTTTCTTCATACATACGAAAAATAGTTTTTATTATAAATACCGTTCGCAGACAAAGTTAAAAACATAAAAAATCGAATAAAAATTACGTAGCAAATGGAAAAGTGTTCCACTACCACAAATGATCGCTTGACCGATCGAAAGAGAAGCTCGAGGGCGGCAATATACCCAACTCTGGATGGACCTGTTTTCATAATAATAATGGCATGTTTTAGAGGTTAATTTGAGGTTTCTAACCCTTAAGAAAAATACGCCCAAGAAGGCTTATACAGGATGGTCCATTTATTTGATAGCTTAGACGTATATGGAGTAAGTACTTAGAGATTTGAAATTTGCTTTACAGAAGTTTGAAATAATTATCCACTTTTTGAAATTATTTTTATTATTTCACGTTCGGTTATACCGAAAGTTGACATAACTCGCTCATTTTCCATGTAAAATAAGCGAGTTATGCTCGGAGTTATGTCAACTTCCGATAAAACTGCAAAACCAAAAGATGGATCATTATTTTATTCTTTTGCAAACCAAATTTTAAATCCTAAAATACTTTTTATCCCAACATGGTTTAAAGTATCAGATGCCACCTGTATAAATAATATGGCTCGGTCGTTTTTTAAATAAAACTATTGCCTGCGAAGAGTAAGTAAGTATCTAATAAAATGGACAATCAAAAATAAAAGAAAACCCATTGATGTATTATTTCGTATCTACATATAATCCTTACTTACATCGTCAAAACAAGCAGAATTTTAAAGGTACTGTTTTTTTTTTTTTTAGAAAACCTAACATGACTTATGAATATAAAAAAAAAATTCTAACACATGCCACAAACATATATCAGGCTATGGGGTTGTTACCTCGATTTAAAAATACGCTAAGTTTTACTTTAAGAGGTAGTTGTTTTTTAATATTTTGTTTATTCATTATGGCATTGTCTGGAGTGTTTCTTTGAAAAACTTTTACAGGTTAGTCATCTTTTAAATAAAATAATGGATATTTTCACCAAAAATGTTAAGCTCTATTTAGAGATAGTTAACACCTCTTAACTACACTTACATTCAAGCGAAGTTAACGTAACCAAATTAGTGCATTCATTAATGTAACTAGTCAATTCAAAGCATGCTTAAGGCAAACGCATCTATCTTATGTCTTTAAAACTTTATTATTATACAGATTTATTTTTTAACTTTTTTAAATTAGTGCTCGCTCCCACATTTAATTTAAGAATTAATTTTAATCCAACCAAATAAGGGAATCAACCTTAAAATTTGAGACAGCTGACTGAATTTTTTCCCACACCTTTGTTTTGACATTACTAAAGACGTGTTTTTTTATTCGATCTGATTTACGTCAGATATTTCTGTCACTTGTTTTTAGTAAAATTTGTTTGTTGAAATTTTTTGTAACAAAATAAATTTTACCAAAAACAATTGACAGAAATATCTGACGTAAATCAGATGAAATAAAAAAACACGTCTTAAAGTTTTCTTAAAAGTCACCATCACAAGGTTGACTGCAACACAAGATATTCGAGGTCAAAGGTCACGAAAAACCGTTTTTTTTTTTCCCATAAATTTGTTTCTGTGCCAGTAATGCTGTTTGGAGTTACTTACTTTACTTAAACCGAGACCACATTTTTATAAGGATTGTGCGGGGTTCTTTCAGTTCTTTATAAAGAAAACGTTGCTCTTTTTGCGTGACACACTTATAGAGAATGTTGACTCTTTCTATGATTTAAAAATTTTAAAATTTTAAGAAAGGTATAACACATTCGGTAAATGATTAATAAAAAGAATAGCTGTTTTTCTAATACAGGGTGTTATTTTGTAGACTTTACTAGCGTTTTGCTCAGCTATGTGCAATTCGATTTTCATAAAAAATTCTGGAATGATCATTTAAGACCTGTGCTTGCGACTGATGGTAAATACAAAATTTCTATTGGTTTATTACTTTTGCAGAAAACGACAGTCATTAGCTTTTTCTTATAATTTTATGGTAATATTTATTTTTTTTCGAAAAATCTGTATTATTTTTTATTTAAATCAGTTTTTACATATTAATTAAGAATGTCCGTTGTTTTAGAATAAATTCATAAAGTCTCTCAAAATACCTGGCTAAAATGGTTCTTTTTTTTTATTTAGGCAGGCGTTGAATTTGTTTTGTTCTTATGACACTCATTTATTTGACGTTATTAACAATAAATTACGACTGTCATAATTTGTCAACACAATAAGAACACAGAAAATTTTTAAATCGGTAGCCCACTTACCCAAGGTAATTAATAAAAAAAGACTAAATCAGCCGACTATGTTAGAAAAACTTATTAAATTAACTAAATCAATTTTGAAACAATGGTAATGTTTATTAAAAATGTAAAAAATGATTTGTACGTAAAATAATCCAGATTTTTCGAAAATAAATAATTATTAACATACAAATCAATAAGTATGATTGTTACTGTCATTTTCTGCAAAACCAGTATAGCAAATAAAATTTTGTTTTTACCAGTCACAAGTAAGGGTCTTAAATGGCCTTTCCAGAAATTTTTAAGGAAATCGAATTGCACATAGCTGAGCAAAACGCAAGTAAAGTCTACAAAATAACACCCTGTATGTGTAAATAGGTGGCACTTTTTTTGGACGCGAGTGTCACTAACTGCACAACGCGCGCAGCGAGTCCAATCAAACAACATTTATCTGTGCGCCAAAAAGTAACACTTTACGCACTTGATACATAAATATTCTGTTTTAGAAAATGAAATAAAATACACATATGATTTAATTATGGTGCTGTTAGAGGGAGCTTATGTGATTTTAGTTCTTTTTATAACATCGTCCGTCGGACACAATTTATTAACACTTTCTGATAACTTAAGCCTTCATAAATTTGGGGAACCACAAGAAATAACCTCTGTGATGGATAAGTTTGCTAAAATATCGAAGCATATAGATCTTATTTTACTTGTTCTTTTATTAAGTGGAGCAATATTTTACTATTTGTCTGGAATGTATTGTGATTCAAATATTAATCCAAAAGTTTGCGGTGCTTTAATTCCTATATGGTTTCCATGGCCGATAAGTAATACATCTACAATAATCCTGATAGTTGTCGTTGATTTGTTTGTTTGTGTTATTTTGCTAACGAGTCTTCAAATTGCCAAGGCTCTCTTCGAATTGTGTCTTTACATTAAAATAAAAATAAACCATTTTAACAAATGTCTGCTATCAATTAACACTGCTACTAATCAAAACCATCAGATGCGTTTATGTATTCAGCATCACAAACTTATAATAAGGTATACATTTTCCTTTATAAAAATCTTCGTTGATCTATTTCTGTGATAAATTTTGTAAGTAATATCAACAATTTTTTCTAGATACATTAAGGACCTAAACAAAATAACAATAAACTATACATTTTTGCAATTTACGGTAACACCAATAATTACTGCAGTTATAGAATATTTGGCCTTTAAAAATTTGGTTGGTTGAATTATCAAATATTTAAAAATAAGTAATTTTGTAGTTTTAAATTGTTATTTTTCAGAAACAATCCATTTTCCCTTTTCTTCATTTGGCTGCCTGGTTATTAATGGAGTTTTTAGTTTGCTACGCAGGACAGCTAATAACAGACTCGGTAATAAAATTACAGCTTGTTTAAATTTTCACACCACCTATTTGATATTATGTACGTGGTTAGGGCTCAGCTAACCAATCCAAAATATTGTTAAAAAAATCTGAGAAAAAATCGATAGACCTGGGCCGATCTTTATATACTGGTAAAACATTTTCTTCGCGGCCGAGAAAAACGATGGAAAGAACTACCAGTGTTAGTCAAAATTGTGGTGGTACAATAAATCACAGCGAAAAAGTTACAGTTGTTTAAGGGTTGATATCCAATTCAAAGTTTCTGGAGATAATTGGTGTATTTCTTAAAAACCACCATTATACAAGTGGTGCGCCAATTTAGACTCATTAGAGATAGCGCTATGTATACATTTATTATTATTTAAAACATTAAATAATAAGTTTGATATAATTAATCGAGTATACGAATATTTTTTAAGGGTAACAACATTATCACAAGTCTATGTGCAATACATTGGTATGAGTTGGATCCTAAACTTAAAAAAGATTTTAGTTACTTATTATTGCATGCACAAAGACCATTAGTGATACATGCTAAGCCTATAGCTAATATGGATTTACAGTTTTTATTAGCAGTAAGTATTAAGTACTAAAATACCATTTTAATAATACCTACTTTTTTCAAAGTAAGGTAAAGAAAAAGAAGTATTAAGCAAAAAAAAATGGGCGACCTTTTTTAAAAAAATTGTAAACTACTTACTCATCTAATCTACATTTTTAGGTTTTGAAATCATCATACACATATTTTATGTTTTTAAATAATTTAGTCGCTCTTAATAGTAAGTTTAATTAAATGAAAACAATAAATGCAACCGTCTCTTAACCTCTTTAAGGAAACCAAGACGATTTTAAACTGTATAATAAAATACTGTTTTGTAAAATGGGTTTTTTTTTTCAAACCAACTTTTATTCTGATCGTTTTATATTGTGCTGATCCCTTTAATTTAAAATTAACCAACCCTTAAGAAATACAAAGTTGGTTAAACTGGAGCAAAGTTTATATTTTAATACCTGTGCTCTCTTCTAATACCATGTTGGGGCTACGGGCTGCGTTTGCCGGTACGATGAAGGACGGGCTTATACATTCAGAACTTTATTTAATAAGGGCTTACCTATATCTTTTTTGTAAAAAATTGTAAACTTAAGCGGATAACTTACTTACGGTATTTTGTATAAATGCGTAATCATTACTTAGACCGAGATTCGAATCAACACTCAGTTTTAATATGGAGCTTAACTGAGATGTCTTATACCAGCTTCTAGGAGCACAGATTAGAAGATCTATAAATTTGAATCTCTAGCCTTAAATATTGTGATCACAAAAAAAAAATATTTAAGTTATAAGCACAAAATAAGAACCCTAAAAATGTTCACAGGTAACTGATTAAAATTTAAAACATATTTTGTACAACAAATTGATTTTAGGATTTGTTTAATCGAATGCATAATTCATTTTTGTTTTTAAATGCGAATATTATTTATATAAAATGGTGGAATTTGATTCAATTCAACCCTAGGCGGGACGCCAAGTTATAAAAGAAGTTCTTCTTTATTTCTTAAAGGTATACACTATGCACCTACCAAACCTGAAGTGATTGACAGCTTTTTGCCCTATTGAGGCTTATCAGAATCACGTATTAGGGATAGCCGATGCATAACTTTAAGAAACTAAAATATTGGGGAAATCAACAAATATCGAAAGAAGGACTTTGAGATGTTACCGCCATCTGTCGAAGCAGAAGTGACTCACACATAGGCAGCCTAACTCATGTCGTACTAAGCAGGCACTTTTACGAATATTACTTATTAAAACCTTTAAATTTTTAAGTTTGTAATTTATTTATTATGTTGCTTAATAATTACTTTTTAAATATTTACAAGTGCCTATGCGACCTTATAAAAATAAGTACTAAGTAGAAGTTTAATTATTTTTTTAAAATCTTATTCGTTAGGTTCAGGATATTCCAGGATAAATTGACTTTTTATTTTTCTCGGTTATTTCCGAAAACAAAATATAAACTTTTAAATACAGGTTGATTAAATAATCTAATTTTCTAAATGAAACTCCCGATATCATTCTATCCTTTTAAAAGTTGCACTCGTTTCGAGGACAGCCTGTATTTAAGGGTCTATATTTGGTTTGCCTTCGGAATTAAAAAATGTATAACGATTTACAAAAAACAAATTTTTAAAAATGTTTAATACCTTGAACTCGAAGATAACTGAGAAAAAAAAGGGGTCAATTTATTTTAGGACACACTGTACGTTTTCTCTTATTACAATTCAACATATCATATTCTGATACAATTTTTAAACCCTCTTACAAGCAAGGTTTTTAGACTAGATTGTTGACAAATATTTACAGAACCTAACTAGGTACTTAACATGTATTTTCATATTTAACTAATTTTTTTATTTGTTACATTATAGTTCTTATCAGTTTGTTTATTATCGTGCTCCATATTAACATTTTTGTCAAATAATACCTTTTTAACATTTTGGAAAGGAAGTTCAATAAACAATGTAAGCATGATGGATACCGTTAAAATAAATAAAGTTTCAGGAATCTGCAGCTAAAAATAAAAGAAAAGAAATATTTTAATAAATTACCTACTGGCCAGACCGGTTGCACCAATAATAATAATCCCGAGAATTCTCAAAGTGTTTAATGTTTAGTTAATACCTCGGTAATGAAGCGTATTCGTACAAAAATTGGTTGGGGTAATCTAGGAGATCTGTCAAACCACCCGTCGTTTGAGATGCTAACTGACATTACTTCTGAATTTTATATTTTTATCAAATATAACGCTAATATATACCAAAAAACAACTAACTGTCGGTTTAAAACATTCTACGTACCAGCTAAAAGATTTGTGTAACATTTACGGAGTGATTTACAACTTTAATTCTTCATAATTAGTTAAAAAAAGGGACATGATGACTGAGATGACTCATTTACAAGGTATTTTTAATGCAAAATTCGTGCATCAAAGCAATGCGGATTATTTTAAACATTCACCGAAATCCTTTTATAAATAAGTCATTATGCCCTTTTTACTTAATTATAAAGAATTAAAGATGTAAAACACTCTCTAAATGTTATACACACCTTTTAGATGGTACATTGAATGTTAAAATCGGCAGTTGGTTGATTTTTGGTATATTAGCGTAATATTTGATAAAAGTATAAAAAAAAGCAATGTCAGTTAGCATCTCAAACGACGGGTGGTATGACAGATCTCCTAGGTAACTCAACCAATTTTTGTACGAATACGCTTCATTGTGTATACAATGAGAGTCAAATGTCCCCCCAAATTTAATTAATTTTTTTAGTGCAAATTTGTCAAAAAAAGTTTTTAAAATAATATCTTAAACCGTTCAAAAGTTAAGGCCAGGGAGGGACTTTTGCCTCACGCTGTATTGCTATTGCTCCCTAATTTCTCTCGGATATTATTAAGTAGTTTATTAATAAAACAAAAAAATTCTGAAGAAATAACGTTTTTAAACGTAAAAGAGAGCAGTTTTTTTAAACTTTTTCTAGCTCTTTTGGTATTTAAATATATTAATCGAACAAATAAAAAATTATTTACGTATGATAAATTAAGAAAAATAACTTACCATCATTTGAGGTCTATACTCATCTACATGCCTTGTTAGCCCAACATTGTAAAAAAATATTGGAAACTGAACAAGATACACAGCGTAAGATATTCGCGTGAAGTATTTAAATTTGCTCCAAGAAAGAATATCTCCAAACCATCCTAAACAGAAAACAAGGTTATTACAGCAATGTTTTTGTTCAAAATGTAAGAAGTCACTTCCATACAGGTTGTTTCGAGGGATATTCCTCTATGTCATGACGATAAATTGGTACAATTGGACGTGCAGTACTTGCACAATTTTGTCTGACGTATGAAGTCAAAATGTTTGCCAATTTATACAGTGGGTGTTCCCACTGTAAGAATTTGTCATACATCGTAAACCGCTTCGACAACTACACAGAAAGGCGTTGCAATTAATCGTTACAATTTATTGGAGTGTCTAGGGCGGGCATAAGAAAAATGGTGTACCCAATAATTATAAACCCATCAAAAAGTATTTATAGGAAATTACGGGCGTTGTAAACAAATTATTTGGGAATTGTGATTTTTTATTTTACCTGCCCAGCCTCTTTCTGTTGCGTAAACAATCCAGCCGATAGAGAGTCCAATAAAAATAGGAGACAATGAGCCATAAAGTGCTGCTTCCAGTTTATTATACACAAAGTTATGTTGTCCCATATGGTATGGCCCTAACCATGCCAATAGACCAATAATTATAAATACTGGCCAGAGGAACGTTAATTGAACCTAAAAAATAATTAGGTATGTAAGTACTTTTTGTCGCTTTTAAACCTTTATTGATTTTTCTTGAAAAATATATTTATTTCTGCATAGGATGGAAATCCTGCATTTTCGGACTTAAAAAAAGTTATCTTATTTTATACTCCATATTAGTGTGACGTCACTGAAGATAAAACAGCCAATCGGTTTCATGGCTTTGACGGTTTGGCAATTACCTCTTGACAATTACGACAATTATTCATTATTCCTTGACTCGTAGTCATTAAGGGTATCGTCCGTGGGTCATTTTGGTAAACCAAAGTGACAGAAAACGACTTGTTACACAATTTGTTGTCATAGAAAATGATTGTTAAGACTGTCACTTAGCTTTACCAAAATGACTTACGGACTATACCCTAAACCTATGGAAACTATCTTCAGTGACGTCACTACTAATATGGCAAATTCTTACCCTGGATAATGATATGTTCTTTTTATATCTTAAAAGATACGCCAAATAAACTCCAAGTAAATAAATGGTCGCACGATGAGTTGGTAAAATGTAAGAAAGATTTGCGGTATTAAACATTCTTGAAATACTAAAAAAAAATTACAATAATATATAAACCTGGTGATTTGATGTTAATCGTATGTATCTTTGAAACAATTTCTGGGTAATTTATAAATATTTAATAATATTGATATAGAAATCGTTTAAGCATCAAAATATATTTCTACATACATACTAAAAATAGTTTTTATAATGAGTACTGTTCGCAGACACAATTAAAAACATGGAAAATCGAATAATAAATTAGGTATGTAGATAAAGAAAAAGTGCTCCATTATATTGAAAATGGTCGTTTGACCGACCGAGAGCAAAGCTCGAGGCCGTACTATAGCCAAATTTTGGAATAAACCTCTAACTTGTCATATAAATGAAATAATTATAGGTTATATCCCGAGTGCATACAATGTTATTGAATAATTTGGGTATAGCTTTTTATATCAAATGTTTCTTGGAAAATGCTTTTAAATTAATAACCCGAGACCGAAGGTCAAGGGCTTTTTATTTGAATAATTAAGTAGAAAGCATTTGCCAAAAAGAAAAATTTTACAAAAAAATAAAGCTACCCCCAAATTGGAGATTAAAGTATTTGCACAAGGGGTATTCACCTTTCCCGCCGTTGACCACCCTCGCGATCGTTATACTTGGGAAACGTCAGATATGCGTCAGATTGACACAAATCATTGTAATGCTGGTGGTCATTTAGTTTCCCAAGTATCGTGCGATCCACAAAATTTGACGTCGACTCTTGCCATGCATTTGTAAAATTTCAATTTTTTTCATTGTTAAAACATTGTCGATTGTCATATTTTTGACGTTCCACAGCCAGAGTCGACGTCAAATTTTGTGGATCGCACGTTATAACGACCGCAATTGTTGCTTACGGCCGGAAAGATCTATAGGTATGCCAAGATTATTTCACGAGTCGGTTTTTATTAAACAAGAACCTTTTTAAATGTTTTAAAAGCGTCTTTAAAAAGCTAGCTGCCAAATAATCAAGATGTAAGGTGAATATTTTCAAGCTAGCTAGGCTTGTTTGAAAATATCCACCCTAAATCGCTAAATCGTAAAATAAGTTAATTTCTATTAAAACCGAAAATTATGTCAATAGATGAATCATTATTTTAAACCAAATTTTTAATCCTTCCTTTGTTCCCAATATAATCTAAAATTATCGAATAAATTATCCACCCTGTATAAATAGCTTGATCGTTACGTATTTTGTTTTTTAGCTTTGATCTTAAATAAAACTATTGCTGCGAAGAATAGGTATCTAATAAAATGGGTAATCATAAATACATGAAAAAAACCATTGATGTATGATTTCGTATGTAAACTTCTTGCTACTATCGTCAAAACAAGTAGAATTTTTTATGTACTGTTTTTTTTTAAAAAAAGAAAATGACTTATGAATATAAAAAGAAATTTTCAACACATATTATAAACATATATCAGGTTATGGGGTTGTTGCCTCGATTTAAAGATACGCCAAGTTTTACTTTAAGAGGTTCTTGTTTTATAATATTTTGTTCCCTCTCTATGTCATTGTGTGGAGTGTTCCTCCTAAAAACTTTTACAGGTTAGTCACCTTTTTGAGAATATTTAAATGGACATTCTTGCTGAAAGTTATAGGCTTTATTTAGGGATAATTGCAGGGTACATTGTCGAAGTGGCCGCGCGATATTTCTGGTTTGGTCGTAGTGGCCGCGACTAATTAACTTCCTTTTACCTAGATTTATTTTTCTGTATCCGATGTTTTATTGAGTTATGATATTAGAAAATTATAAAACAGAGAATTCTTTGGAAAATATACAGACTTTTATTATCATTAAAACAAGCCAGCAACGTTGAAAGTACTCAATGCATGTGTTTTTAAGTTTTAGTGTTACCGACAGACTTTTTTAAAAGCACTGGTGGACACATCCACTGGGGGACACTAGGTTAGGTAGGTTAGGGTAAGTTTTGCTAAAAAGAATATTTAAACAAATGTGCTTATCACCAAACTGCAATGTAAATCATTTGTTCAATAAAATATTGATAGTTATCGTTGTTATTTTATAAAAATAAAATTCGTTTGGTGTTCATACTCATCTTTCCACAAAACTCTCCTTTTCTACCTGCTATACATGGAAGCAGGTAGAAAAGGTACCGCGGCCACCTCCACCATGACCCATGCAGTAAAATGCGGCCACTTCCACCAAATCAACCCTCATTAAATTTTATAGCGCGGCCACCTCGTATATGCCCTTAGTATACTATATTATTATTATATGGAAATATAAAGATAATAGTAAAAAAATTCTACCAATTTTTCGGCAGATTGTATTACTTGTTTTATTTTTCTGGGTTACAACTGAAGTTAAATTATAGAGAACTCACTTTTGGACAATGCCTCATTACCTTTGAGATATACTTCTTATGATTTAACTTCAAGTTTCAAAAATTGAAAAAAAGGCATAAAACATTCGGTGAGAATGGCCAACCATCTTAAAAGAAAGCCACCTTAAAAAAAAAATAGCTGCTTTTCTAACATGTGTGAAAAGTGACACTTTTTTGGACGCAAATGCGCGATCCAAAAACTAACACTTTACGCACCTGGTACTTAAATAATTTATTTTAGAAAATGAAATAAAATACACATATGATTTAATTTTGGTGCTATTGGAGGGAGCATATATGATTTTAATTCTTTTCTTAACATCGATCGTCGGACACAATTTATTAACACTTTCCGATAATCTAAGCCTTCATAAATTTGGAGAACCACAAGAAATAAACTCTGTGGTAGATAAGTTAGCTAAAATATCAAAACTTATGGATCTTTTTTTACTTATAGTCGTATTAAGTGCATCAGTATTTTATTATTTAGCTGGAATGTATTGTGATTCAAATATTAATCCTAAAGTTTGCGGTGCTTTAATTCCTATGTGGATTCCATGGCCGATAAGTGAAACGCTCGGTGAAACGTATACATTTATCCTGATAGTTGTCATTGATTTGTTTGTTTGTGTTATTATGCTAACGAGTCTCCAAATTTCCAAGACTCTCTTCGAATTGTGTTATTATATTAAAATGAAAGTAAACCATTTTAACAAGTGTCTGTTATTAATTAACACTGCTACTAATCAAAAACATCAGATGCGTTTATGTATTCAGCACCACAAACTTATAATAAGGTATATATATTTTTTTATTAAAATCTTAGTTGAACTATTTCTGTGATATATTTTGTAATTCATACATATTAACAATTTGTTGTAGATATGTTAAGGACCT
Organism: Cartodere bifasciata; assembly: GCA_963920755.1. NCBI lineage: Eukaryota > Metazoa > Arthropoda > Insecta > Coleoptera > Latridiidae > Cartodere > Cartodere bifasciata. The sequence continues at coordinate 15,062,473 of OY987193.1, read as the reverse complement.
GAACAATGTAACAAAAAAATTTACATTTTTGCAATTTACGGTAACACCAATAATCACAGCAGTTGTTGAATATTTGGCCTTTAAAAATTTGGTTGGTTAATGGCAACTTTAAATTGTTCCTTAAAATCTACATGACTGTTTTTACAGAAAGCACAGTTTTAAACAATGTCTATGCTTAAGTTGTCAAACCATGATTATGGAAAAACAGTCACTTAGACTTTATGGCACATCTAAGAAAGAATCTAGGGTGAATCCGGGTAGAGTGTCCAGATGTCAAATTGACGGATATTGTCGCTTTAGAGTGGCGCTATGCATCATGCCATAATAAGGGCCCTTGAAGATGTATGCATAGGTAAGGACAGGTTTGACACACATCGACAGGCGTAGCCTAGTGGCTTGGGTCACTGGCAAAGTGGCAAGAATTACAACAATTGATGACAGTTTTTGTATGAGAGTGATTATGAGAGATGGCATGATGCATCAAATTGACATCTAGGCACTCTAAAGTCTGGACATAAGTTATTCAAAAAATAATTTGTTGTTTTAAGGCTACAGATTCAATTTTATAGATCTTCTAATTTGTGCTCCTAGAAGCTTGTATACGTCATCTCCGTTGAGCCCCGGTCAAGTAGCACATCTACATGAGTAGTACCCATCGTATATTAAAACTAAATATTGTTTTAAAAACTAGACAAATATGATTTAAACGTATTATGGTTTCAAATAAATCGCATATTTCTTTGTGTCGAAAATCTCACTTTTTATTATAATATTTTTGCTTTTTGAAGTCATATTTTTGACCCAAAGAAATAACCGATTTGTATGATACCATAATACGTTTGTAGCCCTATTTTTTCAGTTTTGAGAACAACATTTAGTTTTAATATACGATGGGGCCCTCATGTAGTTGTTCTATTTAGTAGAATTGACGGGAGCTCAACAGAGATGAGCTTTTAGGAGCACAGATTAGAAGATCTATGAAATTGAATCTCTAACCTTAAATTGGTATTTTTTAGAAAGAGTCTATTTTTCCTTTCCTTCATTTGGCTGCATGGTTAGTAATTGAGTATTTAGTTTGTTACGCTGGACAATTAATAACAGACTCGGTAATATAGATACAGGTTGTCCAAATTGGCGCACCACCTATTTGTTATTATTATGTAGGTTTGTATAACATTTACGGAGTGAATAATTAGGTAAAAAACGGCATAATGACTGATTTACTCGCTTCGCCGCCTATTATATAGTTGAACAAATATATGTTCATCATAAATATGGACCTAGAATATCCACCTCCCACCAGTTTAACTAGAGAGAGGCGTGACTTCAGACTTTAAAAATCGTATTTCGTAAGTTTGCAGCACGTTTCTATGCAAATATTCACAAAATTTACACCCCAAAAATTTTAGTTAATTCTTATACGGTTTTAAAAAACTACTTAGGTGCCATTAAAAAGATAATTTAATATGTAATACTTGTATTTGAAAATAAGTTTTTGAGGTTCAATTTGTGAGAGAGAAAAACAGTTTAGCATAATTTCCCTTTCTTCAAACTGTTATATTTCTGCTAAATTAGGGCTACAAAACAAAATTTGCCAAACAATAAGTATTTTAAATAATGTTACCGTTATATTGTCCAAATTTTAAAACAATCTCCAGTAGCACAAATATTTTTCCAATATTGTAATATGGGGCGAATATGGATAATTTTAAACAATATTAATTCAACATAAATAAAATATAGACATTTAATATAAAAAACAATTATTTAAGCAATATTGCTCCAATAATAAACGCTAAAAACTGGGGCCTAATTGTAGTTTGCATAAGAGATAGTGAGTAGTCGGGCCTTTAAAACTGATAGTAACAATTTTTTGTCGCATCTAAAAATAATCAATAATAAGGGAGATACCCCAAAAATCAGCGAAGTCAAAAATAGCTTAAATATCTTAAAAAGGAAAAATGATATCGAAATGGAGTTTTTAGCAGTAAACTTCTATTAAAAAAACAGCCGAGGGTCACGCACTTCATTTTACTTTTTCTCCACAGGAAATATGTATAACCCGCCAATGCCATCGAAAACATAACACCCTGTATAATCAAGATTCATGGATTAGTTTTTCAAATATCTACTAATCAGCGTTTCCAAAATTATCGAACTTCATCCATACTTTCTTAGTGATTGGAAAAGATACATTGATACATGACCATCATACAGGTGGTGCGCCAATTTAGAGATAATCATTTATTGAAACTTAAACAATAATACAAATATTTTTTAAGGGTAACAACATTATCACAAGCCTATGTGCTTTGCATTGGTATAAATTAGATCCTAAACTTAAAAAAGATTTCAGTTACATCTTATTACATGCACAAAGACCTTTAGTGGTACATGCTAAACCTATCACTAATATGGATTTAAAACTTTTATTAGCAGTAAGTATTAAATATTAACTCTGCCTTTGATGATACCTTACTTTTTTTTTAAGTACGGTAAACAAGTACTTAACAAAAGATAAAAGAATAGGCGTCCTTTTTTAAGATTTTTCTAAACCAATCTACATTTTTAGGTTTTGAAATCATCATACACATATTTTATGTTTTTAAATCATTTAGTAGGTCTAAATAGTAAGTGGTAATTTTAAACAAAATCCTTAAAAGTTCTGTGGCTAAATAAAAACAAAAACAATAACCTAAATGCGAGCCTAAATGTAACTGAATTTTAACCACTATTAAGGCAACCAAGAAGGTAAATATTTTAGCACGATTTTAAACTATATTTAATAAAATACTGTTTTTAAAAATAGATTTTTTTTTACACCAACTTTTATTCTAATTTTTTTTTATATGCTGCTTTAATTTTAAGGGCAAACCTACCCTTAAGAAATACAAAGTTGATTATACACTGAAGCATATAGTTCATACAGTGCGACGCTACGCAATGCAAAAGGTAGGTAAGTGTGCATGTTTTTCTTTAATTTAAAAAGAATATGTAATATTTTTTTGTTAAAATGTGTTTTACCCACTGTCCCAACATAAACTTCGTTTTTTTTAACCAAAAACAATTCTTGTAGGTTATTTTAAATCATTTGGTATAAAACTTGCTATCAAAAAATTTTTTATTAATTTTTTTAAATAAATGGAAAACATACACCCCTACTCAATTTGGAGTCATTAAGGTATTTTATTGCTGCATTTAGGAACAAGGTTTTTGTGCTTTATATTAAAAAGCACAGTACAAATAAACTACTGAATCTATCTAAAATGTATAAACACCATTGTTTAGGAAATAATATATTAAAAAGCACAGTACAAATAAACTACTGAATCTATCTAAAATTTATAACACCATTGTTTAGGAAATAAAAATAGCTTCTAAATGAGGGGTCACTTGACCCATCTTTACATTTAAAAAAATTTAGTTAATAGTCCCTTCATGTGGGGGTTATTATGTATTTTAAAAAAACAATTTCGTCAAAAGGTAAGTATTTCAGTGTAAATTTGTCCAGACTTTTTTTTAAATCAATATCTCAAACCATTCAAAAGTTAAGGCCAGGGGGAAGGGACTTTTGCCTCGCACTGTAGGTATTTTAATGTTTATTAGGAGTCTTAATACCGGGGCTCTGGCTGCAGTGGTCGGTACGACTAAGGACGGGCTTTTATGTAAATACATTCAGAAAAGAATAGATTTTTTTTACTCTGACTTTATTTTTTAAGGGTTACTTGTTTTGCTATGATAAATAACAAAATTAAATGGATAGGTTACTTACGGTATTCCGAAGTATACAACATGGCTCAGACTGTACTGCCAAGTAATATAAAATCGCAATATTGTAGATAAAACAGTAGTCACTCCAATAAACCATAGTCCCATGGTTTTGAATTTCCACAAAACGAAGACGAAAATAGGTGTCGACAAAAATAATTGCATGTCAATCCCAACTTGATGAGTGTGGGTCAGGCACTAAAACAAATCGAAAATTTTTTCATAACAAATAGGAAAATTTCAATTTTTTTGCAACTTGATTATGTTCTTGCCAAATTTTATTTGATTTTATAACACAGTCTTATTTATATGGATTTTATTAAAAACTAGATCGCTATTGTTTTCGAAAAATATATGGGCTTCCAAAGTCCCCAAAGAAAATAAAAATCATATTTCAGTTATTATAAAATTAACAAAATTGGTTTTTTTTTTTACAATAATATTAAGGCCCTTTTAAATTTTTTTGGTCCGACCTCCCTAAGAAAATCGTCAGACTTTCAGATGGGCAAATCCGCCCCTGCTTTTCTTTTATAGAGACCTATCCCGTCGCGGTCGTTATTCTTGGGAATAGGGTGACACTGACCACCAGCATCACAATGACTCGTGTCAATGTGAGGCATATCTGACGTTTTCCAAGTATAACAACCGCGAAGGTGTTCGTCGACGGGAAAGGTCTATAGTTCGCTCAATGGCACGCCACGGTAAATATCTACCTATTGCCTTAATCTTTTCAATTTCCATCATGAACCCTGTGTTAATGCATTTTTATTAATCCTAAATATCTTACCATATTTTCGAATCCAAAGTAGTTATGAACATACAGCATATTTCTCCACATGTAATTTTTACATAATGTTGAATGGTGGTTAACTACCAAAGGCCATAATGGTCCCGAACCCAATGAAGGTAGAACATAAGTGCAGAATAAAATAACTGCTATTATGTTTGGACTTATCCTAAAAAATAACAAAACTTTAAACTCCTAAACTTAAACATTTATAAACAGTCGGATGACCGCACTTTTGCGTATGTATACTTGTATGTACGCTGACCATTAATCAAATGCAGTGAAGCTACCTTAATATCTTATTTACACATTCTTCCGTTATGAATACGTGTGAACATACCTTTATAGAAATTTGGCAACGCAGCAAAATTTAAAATTCTGTCATTTAGATGTCAAGCTAAGTCAAAAGTTTGGTTAGCTTTTGCTGGCATAAGGCAAATTTGCGAATTTTTGTGATTTTGGGTTTTGCATTGATATTTTATTTTTTTAAATGTTCTAAATAATTAACCAAGCAGAAAAGTGGTTTCCATAACACAATAATAATGCCCCCGACAATACAAAATGGAACCAACGCCGAGAAAAGGCCTGTTAAAGCAGGGGAGAAACGGTAAGAGTGCATTTTGTTTATGCAAATCCTTTTGTTAACGATTATTAACAAATTTTAGATCTGATATGATATGCAAAGTTAAATACTGCAATACATTACCGGACATACCTTTTGATTTAAAGTTTATATCATATCCATTTGAATCTACAAGGTAAGTGCTAAATATTTGCATAAAATGTTTTGTCATAATAATGCTTTTAGATTTATTCAATACAATCCCACATCATTAGAAAGAAATTACCGATACGAAGTCTTAACTGAACACGATCTGGGCGTTAGCATTGATTTAATTAACAAAGATATCTACGCAGTTGAACATGGAGCATATTTAGACCCTGCAGATGAAAAACTTCTCGAGGAAGATATTTTGACACCCCAAGATTCGAAAAGGTCACGGCATCATGCCCTTTCCGTGTCATGGTTGCGCCGAACGGAATACATTTCCACTGAGCAAACGCGATTTCAGCCGCAAACTATGGACAAAGTGGAAGCTAAAGTTGGTTACAGTATTAAAAAGAATTTGAAAAATGAAACCTTGTACATGGACCGTGATTCACAAATAAAAGCTATTGAGAAAACGTTTGAGGACACGAAGGAAACCATTGAGAAGCATTACAGCAAACCGAATGTGGTGGCTGTAGAAGTGCTGCCAGTGTTCCCTGATTTTAATTTATGGAAGTATCCTTGCGCCCAAGTTATTTTTGATTCCGATCCTGCTCCAGTTGGGAAACAAGTGCCGGCGCAGATTGAGGAAATGTCGCAGGCCATGATTCGGTCAGTACTTCTTACCGCTAAACTAAATGAAATACCAAGAAATTAATTTTATTGTTTTAATCTATTTTTTGTTTTCTTTCAGGGGTGTGATGGACGAAAGTGGAGAGCAATTCGTAGCGTACTTCCTACCAACGGCAGATACTCTTGAAAAACGTCGCGAAGATTTTGCCAATGAAATACAATACCGTGACGACGAAGAATACGAATACAAAATGGCAAGAGAATACAATTGGAACGTCAAAAGTAAAGCTAGCAAAGGATACGAAGAGAATTACTTCTTGGTTGTTCGTCAAGAAGGAGTTTTCTACAACGAATTGGAAACTAGAGTTAGGCTTAATAAGAGAAGACAAAAAGTTGGACAACCCGCTAGCAATACTAGGCTTGTTGTTAAACACCGAGCGATGGATGCTAATGAATTTAGAATGCAGAGATATAGAGAGAAGCAACTTGAACCTCCAGGTTAGTTAGGAACTTTAAATTATATTGAATAGTTATAAGTCTTATACTTTTTTGTAATATTCATTTTTCTTTTCCTTTAGGAGATGAAGACGATGAGGAAATTGAACCAGAACCAGAGATTGAAGAAAGTAAGTTTTTGTTGTTTAAGAATGCGTTAAGGGTGCGTTTATTCCTCTCCGCAAGAGAAAGATCCTGGTGATGCACTTTATTGGTCCCTTTTAAATTTTGTAGTTTAAATGGACCAATAAGCTGCATTGGCAGCATCCATCTCTTTCGGAAATGTTTTAAAAAAACGTTTCTTAAATATTGATCAAAATTCAAACCAAAAATATGAATTCAGTAGAATGTTCGGTAAAATGGCGTCTACAGTGACAATTTTAAGAATTTTGTTGGGTTTTTATGCGTAATAATAATCCTAATATAATAATCATAAAAAAAGAACACAAAAGAACTTTTTGGTTCAAGGTTGCCTAAAATTTACAAAAATGAAAAAATAATAAATACATATTTATTTCGGACGCACGAAGTAGGATAAATATTTTTGTCTAAAATAGTGCTTAACCGCAAGTTAAAAGCACAAGGTTATATATTTTTATTATTCTTTAATTAATAGACAGCTGGTAATAAAAGAACACGTCATCGAACGTTTACATTATTATTTAAACATTGCATAATATTTAATATTTCTTAACTTAAACCAATAAACTGGCACTGCTAGGGTTGTTCTTTTGCAGTTGTCAATTTTCTTGTTAAAAGAAAACGATCCCACTTATGTTTTTAACATTAAAAACGCGATCTGTTTGACCTGCCATTTTGAAGAATGTAATATTTAATAGTAAAATATGTAATTACTAATTCTTAAAAAATCATGACAAATTCAGACAATCAGCCCAATTTTATATGCATTGAGATTGATGTCAACGTTGACATTATGACAGATAACTGACATTTTACATGTAAAATTGTCATTTATCTGTCATATCTAAATGTTTACATCAATCTCAATGCATATAGAATTAGGCTGAATTTAAATTTTGCTTCTTTTAATGGATTATTTTTAGTAATTTAGAGATACATTGACGGCAAAAAAAAACACCTTGTTTCTTACATTTTTAGAAATAACATTTTAAGACGAATAAGCGTAAACTTTCTGTAATATAAGTGTTTAAAAACATTAAAATATTTTCAGAATCTGATGGAGAAAAATCAAGAGCATCCTCAAGGTCATCTCGCCGTTCTAAGTCAGGTTCACGTTCTCGATCTCATTCCAAATCGCGATCAAGATCAAAGTCTGTTTCAAGATCCCGATCCAGATCAAAATCCCGGTCCCGGTCAAAATCTAAGTCAAGATCAAGGTCAAAATCCCATTCTAGATCAAGATCTGCTTCAAAATCACCGTCTAGATCGCGATCTCGCTCCAAGTCCCGTTCCAAATCACGCTCGAAATCAAGATCAAAGTCAAGGTCAGCTTCAAGGTCGAAATCACGATCAGTCTCAAAATCCAGATCAAGGTCAAGATCGCAAAGTAAGTCCCCTTCGAGGTCAAGGTCACGTTCCGGCTCAAAATCTGGATCAGACTCTGGGTCAGGATCCGCCAAGTCTGATAGTGAGTAAGATATTGACACTTTATTACTTTTATTTATCGTTTATCTAAGCATTATAGTAAGATTTCTTGAATTATTGTACCATTTTGACTATTATTAAAAAATAACTGAGGTGCAATTCGATGTCTTTTTTATTCACGATTCTTATACAAAGCTAAGTTAACTTATGTTCAAAAATGCTGGATTTTTTGCGCTACATATGGACAAAAATAATTTGTTTTCATTCGATTTTTGCCTGACCTGTATCTATGTACACTTGTCGCCAAAATGGTCTGGGACAAAACTTATTGGCTGATGTAAACTCGGCATTATTTTTATCTCTACCTGGGCTAAAGTGACAAAATGATTGATTGTTTTTTTATTGTCAAGTCAAACATCCTGTAAAAAAATTGTAAATTTAAATCTGATTTAGTTCAATGGTGGGATCCCAACCTAAAAAATCATGATTAAGACTTATGTCTTGTCCCAGTAGATTCTGGCGAGTCGTAGTTATTAAAACCATGGAAACTAGCTTCAGTGACGTCACCACTAATATGGCGAATTGTCACAAGCAAAGGATTTTAGTTTACTTAGACAAATCTTTACGAAAAACTGTAGTAAAGCTATACATACCTGAAAATTCTAGTAATGAGTTTATCCTTAAAATTCATGGATTTAGTTCTTTCCAATTCAGATAACAATGATTTAGAGTTTAATAATCCGCTAAATAGCATAAACACATCTGTAAAAACGATAGCAGTTCTTCCAATAACAGACCAAGACATTGCACAATTCTAAAAAAACGTTATTAATTAAAAAGATTATTTAACATAATTATGGGCAAATGCAGAAATAACCGTATTTCTTTGTTTTATTAACCTTACCGCACTCATCACTGCTCTATTCATATACGGATTATAAAACAAAGCCATTGTTTTGTGGGCCATAATAAGTCCGAGAGCTGCTAGTGCTCTTAATCCATGCACCGTACCAATTGCTTTGTTCTTATTCCCAACTTTTGTCAAAGTATTCCAGTTTTGTTGAACAGAAAAACATCTAAGTAAAAGCATGAAAGTGTTTTTCGTCACGGACAGGGTGTCATTCATAATTGTTGCAATTATTGTAACCAAACAAATTAATAACAAAATGGATCTGAAACATTTCAATTAAAAGTTAAACACAATTAAATATTTAGGTAGAAGCTAGCAAAATGTAACTCCACGTCATCAACGTCGTTATGATTTTTGAGAATTACATAATATTTAATATTACTTTTTTTAATCTAACAAAATGGCAGGTCAAATAGGTATCTTTTTTTTTAATGTTAAAATGTTAAGTGAAATCATTTTTCGTTCGTACAAGAAAATTGATATTTGCACATACGAGCCATGATCCCCCCAGAACTTTATAATAGACCAATCGCTTTTAAAATGTGCTTTCGAAGGATAGAGAACCCTGTAACCAAAATCGCTTAAATTACCCAGAAAAGTCTATAGATTACACTAGATTCTAATTAGTTACTTTATAAAGTTCTGGCAGTGTTATGAGCACCCATTAATTTATTTGTTCGGAAAAAATTATCCCACTTCTGATGTCTTTAAAAAACGCTACCTGTTAGCAACGCCAGTTTATTGGACTTAGTAAAGAAATAATAAATATTAAATATTATGTATGTTCAAAGAATGATGACAACTTTCGATGTTGCCAGCTCTCTATCTAAAACATTAGCTTTGTTAATTGTGACCAAAATACCAGTTTTAAACTAGTTCCGGACTCTTTTCAAACTGTCAATGTCTGCGCACATAAAAAAAATGAAGTTATGCGCAGGATTTTTACACGTATTTCATAACTGTGGACTAGTTTAATTTGGAATTTTGGTCACAACGAACAAAGCTATTAATAACAAGCTTAAATTAGGCTGCAAAATCATTAGTACGATTATTTCATTTATATGTCAAATTAGTGGTTAACGCCAAAATTTAAAGCATTTTACTGCGAATTATACTGGAAATCACCCGCTGGCAACAACCTGAGTTTAAATATCCAGTTGACAAGCACTGACAACGAAATAAAATACCTGAATCGAAGTCCAAATTAAGATTTTTTGTTAATTTTGTCAAAAATTGTTCTTTCGGTTAGTCGTATCGTATTCAGTGTTAAAATGAAATTAATATTATTTTGTTGGATAAATAGTATTTATAAATGAAATAATCGTGTTGAATAGCCCTCGAGCTCTTAATAAATTTTCGATTTTAAAAGATCTCGTCGCGCTTGTTGAATACGCAATGTCCGCAATAAGGGTGTTTTCTTTTAATTATTCACCTCGTGTTTTGCACTCGGTAAATAATTAGACAACACCCTTACTTTTGCGGGACATTGCTATGCAACAAGCAGACGTTTATTTTATCATCGAAAATTCACAGAGCACTCGTACAATTACTACTGATAATAAAAACTTACTTAGCTATTATTTCTCCAAAAGAATATTTATTATTTGTAGTATTAATTAAATTAGTACTTTTTTGGCACATAGAGGGTCTAATCTGTGACTTAACACCAAGCTTTTCTTCCAATGCATTTTCGACATCAACTGAATTACATGCACTGGGAATACAAAAGCCCCATCGAATCATAGTAAACCCAGGTACTCTATGTTTTGGCTAAAAAAAGTTCTCGGTACTTTATATTTCTTTAAATTACTTGCAGAATACTTACATCGTTAAAGGTTTCTTTAATGGCAAAGTAGGAATGAATGCTGTTTTTAAAAGGAGTATACGGTCCGGTCCAAAATGATTTTATATCAATTTCTGCTAGGCAATATTGGGCATTAATGGCGCTTAAGCATTCATCGAAATCTCCGTATTGGTTTACGTTTCCTCGAAGAATGCCTGATGACAATTTAGCATTTGCGTCCAATACTAAAATATGGCATTTAATTTTTAAGTCTCTCTACATTGTTTATGGTTTTGGTGTAATATTTGTAAAAGTAATATTCACCTTCACCACAAAACCCTTATTAAATGCCTTGTAAACTTACTTTTTAAAGCATTATTCTTAAGTTTTTTGGCGTTCTCTATCAAAGAATCGACTGCCAAGTTACATTGTGGACTATTATTACTTGCGTTTTGCAATATAAAAAATGGCATTTCCTTCCATAACTCAAAAATGTCTTGATAAGAATTTTCAACATTGGGATTCTTTGGTAAAAGTCTTTTTACCGTTGAGTCATTCTTCGCATTTGGAAGATGATCTAAAAAAAAATACTAAAAATGCGAAAATTTGTATTTGTTATTACTGTTATTAGATTGAAAATGAATGTTACTAAATATACATTAATTTTTGGGGCCAATTAGTAGGAAAAAAAGTCAATAATAATTAACTAAAATTGATACATTGGGTATCTACTTTAAGAATTGCATAAATTTATTGCAAATTGTTTAACGTAAAAAAATCTATATTATTGTGTATGCAATGTTTATTGTTTTAACATTTTATAATTTTGAAATCAAAATTAAATTATTTATTATCTAAGAATCTTTTGTTGATACGGGGCGGATTCTAGCGCCTAAAATACTTGATTTTTTCTGTGCTAATCACTCATTATGCAGATTTTAAAAATAGTCTAATTTACACAGAGTTCGATATTCAGCAAACCATCTTTTTTTGCAATGTAATGTAATTTTTAAACTTAAAAATTTAAACAAAAGAAAAAATACCTTTTAAAAAATAAATTTGTTTTACGTAAAATTTAAAGAGAATTTAAATCCAAAATAGGGTAGCGATGGCCGGCTTCCAGTAGTACTGGAAGTGCCGCTATACTAAAAATAAATATTTTCATTCGCGAAAACATCCGGGGATTGACCCCGGCATACAAAATTTCATAAGGGTAATGCAAATCGTTCCTGAGATATCTACTGAAACCACCCGAAGGGACACCTTGTATTTTCATAATAAATATTAAAAATAAATTTAAACCAAAAGGGCGTTATGGTCGAAAAAAAGACTGTTGTGTGTAATTCGCAAACCGAACTATGGATCTTATCATTCTTATCCATACTTCATATATTTTATCCATTACTCTCATAAATACCGATTATTAAATAACTAGTGAGGAATAGAAATTAATCAATCAAATGCGACATGTTGTAATTAAATTGGTAATTTTATTGATGTTTATTGTCTTTCATGAGGAATAAAAAAATATCGTAAAAAATAATTCGACAGTTTGTATTCACTAGAGATACTTAAAGCAGAAGAGATAAGACACGCGCTTAAAGGGCAAGGTTTCGAGTATTAAGGATTCAATAACTCAAAATATCATTTAGTTTAAAAAACAAAAAAAAGCACCGAAAAGAAACGTCTTACATGCTAATTTCAAGTCAGAAAAATATCGAAGCAGTGCAAAGTTGCGACCCGGTTGCAGCACTATTTTGTTTAAAAGTAAAGGTTTTTTGGCATAGAATTGTAATTTACGCATTAATAAATACATTTGACTAAGCAAAACAGATTTTTTTTTACGAAAACTATCATTTTTAGACTAAAATATGTCGTTTGCGACGTCGCAAATTTGCACTGCTTCGAAATTTATTGACTTGAAATCAGCCTGTTAGCCTGTAAAGGAGAATAATTTAGGTAATTCTTTACAAACTAAATTTTTATTAGAAGCCTTGAAATAGAAAGAATGGAAAGGAAAGGTGTTTTGTTTTTTGTAAACATTACATTACTTTTTTATTTTCAATTATAAAACAAACTGTATATTTACAAATTTTTAAAATAAATAAATAAACAAAAAATATCTTTATTGAGTAAAACTCATTGACATTGACCGAGGTCCTTTAGCCAAGAATTTTTAAATTCTTCAAAAGAAAATTATTTTATTCATGATTCTCTTTTTTTTTAATATTTTATTTTTATAAATTATTAAATAGTCTTAGGTAATATTTTGCCTAATTTTATTACCTGTAATTAGGATTTTAAATGACGTTAAGTAGTTATCATTTTTTAGTGTGACAGGGTCATTATTAATTTTGCACACTCGGATTTCTTTGTGTCACTCGCCTTCGGCTCGATGCCACATAACCCATCCTTCTGTGCAAAGTTTGTTTTTCAATATTTGTTGTGCAAAGTACTATTTTAATTAGGGATGCATCGGATTAAGAATCCGGCCCTTTAAATTTTCCGGAGGCAGTAACTTCGACCGGAGCCAAGTTTTCCATTGCGTTTGCACTTCTACCGTAATAAATGCGACAAAATTTCATTTTTTTACAACATAAAAAATATTTTTGGAACTTAATATATGCTATTTGTATTTTTTTATGGCAATTAAAACATAAAACCTCAAATTTTGACCAAAAAAATTGTCTCCGGCCAATCCGGTTTAAAAGGGTCGGAGGCAGTATGAGTAACTCCAGCCAAGTAGCCGGATTGGCCTGAGTCAGTAGGTCGGTCGAAACTCCGTTACATCCCTAATTTAAACCAAAGGGATGTTATGAAAAAAAATAGTGCATTATAATTGAGGCTCTTAAGAAAAATAAAGAATTAAATTTATAATTAGGAAGCAAGAATTACGCTGGTTGCAATAACCAAACATTGTCAATACCTTTGTGGTTGCAATCCGGTCCCAAACAAATATTATTTTTTATAAAAGCCCATTCTTCTAAAACAGGATCACATAACACAAACCCGCTAAACAAAACGCTACAACCAAAAACTAAAAAAACTAACTTGTGCATGGTTTGAAAGTACCGGATTAACTACAAGTCCGGCAGTTTCATATCAGTAAATAAATAATTCCTAATTATCTGTTGGTAATCAAATGGTTTCCCAAGCATATATTTATAAGAGCGAATAAGTTGGCATTGACATGGTTCCTTAACTAAGAGGTTCTACAGGTACCTTTGTAGGTTCAGGGGTTATTAGAACATATTAATAAAACATGGAAAAAATCCCTATTTTTATTGCATTGTTATTTTAAGATTTGATTTCATTTTACCTTTAGTTTAGATAGGTATAGCATTGCAACTGAATGCATAAGCAGAGAAAAAATACGTCACCTTGAAATTGTGAATTCTTAAAGGTATTGACTAATGAAAGTTGTAAAGGTATATTGTTGTGAATTGAATACAATATTGGTTCCTCATAATATTATGTATTACAATAATTTTACCAAGAATTGGATTATCTAAGTACCATTTCTTTATGTATTGATTCAAAAACAGGATGGGCCTACAAAAACGAACCAGGATTATTTTTTACGCTAATGCCTATTTATTATTGTGGTGTGGTCCACGAATTTCTAAATTTAATTTTTTTGTACATTTAAATTTTACGCCCAGTTGTACAAAAAAAAAATAATATTTAAAAATTTCGTGGACCACATTTTTTTTGCGTACAATATATTTACTTACCTTGACCATTGCTCAATTTTGGCCAGGTAATTTAATATTAATTTATGCGTATACATATTACCTGCTTTTAGCTAAAATCGTGTAGGTAACGTTTAACTCAGCAAGCTAATTTTTTTTTATTGATTATTTGGATTGCACTCCTTGAGTCTAATAAAATAATAAAATGCATTCAACTTTCGATTATGAGAAATTCATACGTTTTGAAAAACTAAAATAATTTTCTCGATTATTTCATTTATAATGTCAAATTAGAGGTTTATTCCAAAATTTGAAGCATTTTACTGCGAATTATACTGGAAATCACCCGTTGGCAACAACCTGAGCTAAAATATTCCGTTGGCAAGCACTGACAGTGACAGCGAATTAATTTACCTGAATAGAAGTCAAAGTTGTTAATTTTGTCAAAAATTGATATTTTTGTCAGTCGTATTCAGTGTTTAAATTAATATTATTTTTTTGGGTAAGTAGTATTTATAAATGAAATAATCGTATCGAATAGCCCTCGTGCTCTTTATAAATTTTCGATTTTGAAAGGACTCGTGCTTGTTGAATACGCAATGCCACTTAAAAGTATAAAGGGTGTTTTCTTTGAATTAAATAATTAGACAACACCCTTTCTTTTGCGGGACATTACTATGCAACAAGCACTCATTCATTTAATAATCGAAAATTCAGTACACGTACTATTACTACTGATAATTATTTATTATAGGAAAAAAGTTATTTATAAACTTCTTTTTAGCTATCCTCCTTAATAAAAAATAGCTTTGTTCGTTGTGACCAAAATCCCAAACCAAACTAGTCAACAGGTATGAAAAACGTGTAAAAATCCTGAGCATAACTTCATTTTTGGATGTGCGCAGACATTGACAGTTTAAAAAGATTCCTGAACTAGTTCGAAACTGGGTTTTTGGTATCTCCGAATAGGGCTAATGTTAAAAATTTGGACTTGTAGTTGTAGATAGGACAATTTTACTTATTACTATTTTTTACCGGGGCTTAAACCCCCTGCAGAAAAGTTTGACCACTTCCCCCTGCAAAAAATTTCAATGAAAAATATTTATTACTTTTCAAATTATTAAAAATTTTGTAAACCCTTAGACCTTATACCCACATTGAAAATTAAGAGTCCTATTTTTTCTTAAATTTGGACTTTTTATGCGTAAACGCTTTTATTGATTTGAATTTGATAAGGTCTTAAATTTTACCAAAATTAAGTAAGATTAAGGCTCTTAAAAGTTTCAAAAAGAATTGATTTTTTTTTTATTTGTTATCAGTAGTAATAGCCCGTGTGCTCTATGAATTATCGATTATTAAATGAAGGAGTGCTTGTTGCTTAGCAATGTCCCGCAAAAGTAAGGGTGTTTTCTAATTATTTACCGAGTGCGAAGCACGAGGTGAATAATTCAAAGAAAACACCCTTACTTTTAAGGGACATTGCGTATTCAACAAGAACGAGTTCTTTTAAAATCGAAAATTTATCAAGAGCACGAGGGCTATTCGACACGATTATTTCATTTATAAATACTACTTACCCAAAAAAATAATATTAATTTAATTTAAACACTAAATACGACTAACCAAAAGAACAATTTTTGACAAAATTAACAAAAAATTATTACTTTGACTTCTATCCAGGTAAATTAATTCGCTGTCAGTGCTTGACAACGAGCTATTTCAGTTCAGGTTGTTGCCTACGGGTGATTTCCAGTATAATTCGCATCAGTAAAATGCTTCAAATTTTGGCATAAAACTCTAATTTGACATATAAATGAAATAATCAGAAAAATTAACTTAATATGTTGCCAGAAATACGAAACTTAAAAAAAAACTAGGGGGTGCCATTTAAATAAAAAAAAACGTTGATTCCTACTTCCGGTATAAGCGAAAGTGGCATACCTACAATTCAAAATGTTTTAAATTGATTTTGTTTTTTTTTACTAAAAAAAATATTTTTAGTAACTCTTGTCTTATTTACACTCGTATACCATCAAAGATTTTGAACCAACTTAATAATGCTAAAATGGGACACGATCGGGCTATTAATACCGTTTATTTGAGCATTTTTCTTAGCTTAATAATTAAATCTACCATTTTAGTAAATCCCTAAAACCAAATTATGTATGTATGTGCCATGGAGACACTGGACTGACTGGACACTGGTTTGTATATATTGTATTGACAACTGAAATTAACTACTTAAATTTTGACAGATCTAGTAGCTAGTGTGCGCCCAATGACGTCATAAGTGCTTAGAATTTAACTTAAGTGTGCTTAATGATTTATTGTATACAATTGTCAATCAACTGTCTGTCACACCACTGTCATTTAAGAAAAAAGATTGTTGCAAACATAATTTCTTAATTCTTTTTTTGGTTTCACATAATTGTTTGCTAGTAAATCAAAATATTTTAATTTCGGCTTTGATATTGAACGGCTGTACAAGTGCAAGTGTATTTGGGACACTTAGTATCTTCAGTAAAACCAAATGATTATGTTGCCCACAAAGAATCTGTTCGATTACGAATATAAGACATAATCTTACTAGAAGAAACACATTTACGAAATTTATCACACATATTATGTGTCGATTATTATGGCCCATGTCCAGAAAATGAATATAGGTAATAAAAGGAAGCTTAGAAATAACTTGTTGGAACCCGATGAACGAAAGAATATAAAAAGAATGTAAATGCTTCCAAAGGTTAGTAGACTGTGCCTTCTAAATTCCGCTTTTCTCAAATTTAAAAAATTAAATTAGAAATATAAGTGTCTTGATTAGGTGGCCCCTTTTTGATGCGATTTTTCAGAATTTTTTGTATGGTTGTCCATTTTTTATTTTCATTTAACTTTAAAGTTTTATCGAGTGTTTTATGTATGGGAAATTTATAGATTATTATTATTTATTATTTTTTTCTGTTTACCGCACAAAGCAACTCCATTATTACGGTGTTTTAATTTATAATGAAGTTTTTACTTTAAATTGTCACTTTGACTTTTTTACATGCACTAAAAATCTAATGTAGCCCGCCCAGCTACTACCTGAAGAATCTTAAAATTGCGCCCAAAACTTAAGTTTGGAATTTATCTCGTAACGCTAATTTCAGTTGTCAATAGGTAAAAAGAAAAGTCCTTGAACAAATCGGACATGCTTTCGTAAGTAATAAGCAGGGTTGTACACGAATACTTTTTTTTGTATTCGAATACGAATACTTAGCTACATGTTGAGCACTGCCACTAATACGAATACAAATACATTTGAAACAACATGTATTCGGGTACGAATATGAATACAAAGTATTCGTATTCGTAAAACTACGAATACAATATTGCGAATACAATTCCCACGATTTTTGGCGCAAAATTTAAAATTATTGCAAAACGAACTTACTCGTTTGTGTTCGACTATAAAAATGTATTCGTAAAAAGTATTCGTGAATTTACGAATACGAATACTATCACTTGAATTTTTACGAATAAAAATACAAATACAAAATCATTTAAAAAAAATGTATTCGAATACGAATAACGAATACTGTTATAGTGCAGCGATATGAATCAAAAATTCTCAATTTTAAATTTTTGTTGGACAACACTTTCACACCATCCTATTTTTAAAATATATTTAATTTGCATTCAGAATCTCATTTTGGAACTTTTTTCAGTGGGGGGAAAACCCCTTTCCAGCCCCCACAAAATTAAGATTTGGTGATTTTGAAAACTAATTTTGAGACTCATTAAAAAAGATATTTTATTTTTTTCTTTTGGTATCAAGTTTCCTAAAGTACCCTCTTTTTAATGATGTATTACTTAATAGTTTTGAACAATACTCTGGGTTAATATGACAAGAAGTAGTAAAACACAGAGAAAAAAAATTGTATAAAATCAAATATCTCAAAATTTTTTCAGAGAAATAATAAATATTTATATATTAAAGTATTCGTACGAACCTCCTGCTTAAAATGAGTATTATAAACCCATGGGTCATAGATCTACCCGTGGAGTTAATGGACTTCGAGTTAGGCGCTGCAACGCGGTAAACGAGTAGCGAGCGCGCTTTGGTCGAAGTTTTATGCGATTTTGCAGTTATTCGTGTCCTGTTATCCTTCCAATCCAGCTGGACAACAACTTCGCACCACCTCATTATTAAAATATATTAAATTTGCATTAAGAATCTCATTTTGGAACTTTTTTCAGTGGGGGGAAGACCTATTTTCAACCCCCCAAAGAAAAAATAATTTTTTTTTTTCCAAAACTAATTTGTATGCCCCTTAGAGAATATTTTTAATTTTTTTTTCCTGCTATTACATACCTTATAGGGTCCTCTTTCTTGTAATGTATCAATTATAAAGTTTAAACAATACACAAATTCAATATGACAAGAAGTAGAAAAAAACCCAGCAAAAAAAATGTTTTAAATCGAAATATCTTGAAATTTTATTTAAATTTTTTAACATTTTTTGCATAAAAGTGTTCCTCCAGGTCTTCTGCTTAAAATAGGCAGTTTAAACACATGGGTCATAGATCTACCCATTGAGTAAATGGGTTTTGAGTCATGCGCTACAACGCAATGATAGATTAAAAAAATACAAAATATTAGTTCTTCTTTTTAATGCAAAGCCCATTTACTCAATGGGTAGATCTATGACCCATGTGTTTAAACTGCCTATTTTAAGCAGAAGACCTGGAGAAACACTTTTATGCAAAAAATGTTAAAAAATTTAAATAAAATTTCAAGATATTTCGATTTAAAACATTTTTTTTGCTGGGTTTTTTTCTACTTCTTGTCATATTGACTTTGTGTATTGTTTAAACTTTATAATTGATACATTACAAGAAAGAGGACCCTATAAGGTATGTAATAGCAGGAAAAAAAAATTAAAAATATTCTCTAAGGGGCATACAAATTAGTTTTGGAAAAAAAAAATAATTTTTTCTTTGGGGGGCTGAAAATAGGTCTTCCCCCCACTGAAAAAAGTTCCAAAATGAGATTCCTAATGCAAATTTAATATATTTTAATAATGAGGTGGTGCGAAGTTGTTGTCCAGCTGGATTGGAAGGATAACAGGACACGAATAACTGCAAAATCGCATAAAACTTCGACCAAAGCGCGCTCGCTACTCGTTTACCGCGTTGCAGCGCCTAACTCAAAGTCCATTAACTCCACGGGTAGATCTATGACCCATGGGTTTATAATACTCATTTTAAGCAGGAGGTTCGTACGAATACTTTAATATATAAATATTTATTATTTCTCTGAAAAAATTTTGAGATATTTGATTTTATACAATTTTTTTTCTCTGTGTTTTACTACTTCTTGTCATATTAACCCAGAGTATTGTTCAAAACTATTAAGTAATACATCATTAAAAAGAGGGTACTTTAGGAAACTTGATACCAAAAGAAAAAAATAAACTATCTTTTTTAATGAGTCTCAAAATTAGTTTTCAAAATCACCAAATCTTAATTTTGTGGGGGCTGGAAAGGGGTCTTCCCCCCACTGAAAAAAGTTCCAAAATGAGATTCTGAATGCAAATTAAATATATTTTAAAAATAGGATGGTGTGAAAGTGTTGTCCAACAAAAATTTAAAATTAAGAATTTTTGATTCATATCGCTGCACTATTAAAGTATTTGAATACAGTGTTCGAATACGAATACTTGTATTCGTGTACAACCCTGAATGGGACACGATCGGGTTATTAATACCGTTTCTTCGAGCTTTTTTCTTAGCTGAATAATTAAATCTACCATTTTAGTTAATCCGTAAAATCAAATTATGTATGTATGTGGACACTGGACTGACTGGACACTGGTTTGTATAGGTAAAAAGAAAAGTCCTCGAACAAATCGGACATGCTTTCGTAAGTAATAAGTATGTTGTATTTTTAAAAGAGCCTGTATCACTTTTTGCTTAGGCTCAGTTTATTTTTTCGTAACGTAAGGTGTTTGTGAAAGTTTGGCAAAAGCGCTTATTAGGTTTGTTGTGACTTTTGACTTCTGTTGTGATTTTGTGGTTAGATTTTATTTTAATATTTGTATTCTTATTTGGATTTGCCATATTTTAAAAAATCCGCTTATAAAACTCAAGCAAAAAGAAACGATGATTGATGTTGATCTTTCTGATGAAGATTACGTTATCGACAAAGCTAAAAATGCACTGGCAGTTGATGAATGTGCTGCAAAAGCCTGGATGCTAACAGCCAAAACTTTATACCCCACAAATTTTGGAGTTCAAGTATAACAATCATAAAGAATATTTAGATTTGTAGTAAAACAAATTATGTTTTAGTTTGAAGCTTACTCCATTGAGAAAAATGCAGGGCACGTAAAAGAAGCAGCCAAATGTTTTAGTGATTTGTATGAATTGTAGGTCCCTAAAAGTAATCTAAAGATAATCATTTTGCAACCTTTTAGAATTTTAAAATTTCAAGAGAAAAAGGAGCTTTGGAAAGAGATAGAAAATGTAACTGCGGCTCTAAGGGCAGAGTGTGATTCACAGGATGCAGAAAAACAGTTTTTGTGTGAAATGTTTAAGCACATATCTTCAGGTAATAAGTCCGATTACTTGCTAAAAACCATTTAAAAACAAAAATTAAATTGTTCTAGAGGTTCAGCATACTTTGCTGTTAATAACAGCGAATCACTGTGAGGATACCATGGAGCATTGCAAATTGTTGCTACTTTTACTTCAAAGATTTCCTACGGCCATATCTAGCTATGGAGTAAGTTATTTGTTCTCCTGTATTATCTGAATTTTAATATTTATTTTTAACAATTTTAGCCACAATTGGTTGATACTCTATTAAGTGTAGAAAAACATAGCCACAATGTTAGCTTTCCAACAAATGCTTATAGAAAGTTACTGGTTTGCGAGTTATTGCCGTTGTTGTCGAAAGCTTCTACTGAAGCCAATCTTAAGTTAGAACTGCCGCCAAAACTTATTTTTAAATTGTTGAATAAATCAATCGAGTATTATTTGTATTCAATGGGATTATTAGGACGACTTGCACCGGTAAGTAATTTTTTTTACCTTTTTTCTAATACTGACAACGATTTACCAAAGTAAAATTATTTTTCAGCTTTATTTTATGTGTTAGTAGGATTAGACCAAGATAAATAGATTTTCCCTTGCAAAAAATACACGACAGTCAGATTTTATACTTGAATCCAACATGATTGAACTTTACTCGTCGGTGGCCATTAGGGGGCGAAGGAATTTTTTTAGAGAAATAATTTTTGCAAAAACCTTTTTAAAAACCTTATTTAGCACCTATTTGTCCTATTTGTAAAATTTGGAGCAGATCCATCGGCATCTAATGTTGCAAATTAAAGGGGGCTTTTACGCCGACCCTATGAACTCCTATTAGTGTACATTTTGTGGATTAAGCTTCCTGAATAGATGATGTAACACATATGAAAAATCTGGCTGTTGTGTATTTTTTTAAAAATTGCTATGTTTTTTTACTATCTTTATAAACTGCTCCAACAAAGTTAGGGATATGGTTGTTTGTCAACATTCCTAAAGTTTTAAGAAAATTTTTCCTTTAAAATAACAAATAAAAAAAACAAATCCTACCATAAAGTTTTTTTTTAAATTTTATTAAGGGTTCAATATTTTTTTGGACTTTGATTAAAATGTGGATGTTTTGAATTTTATAATCGGTTCACAAAATTATTCTAGTCGTTTTTAAAAGAAGGCTTACTGTCTTGTTTAATAAAGCACCATCAGCATTCGGAAGCCGTTCCCGCAAGGACCTACACAGACTTGAGGGCTTTCTCAGAACTTAATCTGTAAGGTATCATTCTGGAACTGGTTGCAGCGCCTGATTTACAACTTTTAAGACTTCTAGAAGTAGCTTCTGTTTTAAATTGACCGTTATCAAAAGAAGGATTAACTATTTGACTAACGTTAAAAAAATTGACCATATCAACCAGGGACGTCCGGTCCCAATCATCCAGAGTATTCTATTGGCTTCTAGACCTTCCTAAAAATTAAACAATTAAACAAGACAGTAAGCCTACTTTTAAAAACGACTAGAATAATTTTGTGAAACGATTGTAAAATTCGAAATATTCACATTTTAATCAAAGTTCAAAAAAATATTGAACCCTCAATAAAATAAAAACTTCATGGTAAAATTTGTTGTTTTTTATTTGTTATTTTAAAAGAAAAATTTAAAACTTTAGGAAGGTTGACAAACAACCATATCCCTAACTTTGTTGGAGCAGTTTAATTTATTATTTTAATTTGTCTTTTTAGAATGAACCAAAAATGGAAAATTGTTGGGAAAGATTATTTTCAGTAATTGAATTAATTGGAAAACAATTAGGGTGGGACCCCTACATTATTAGTTTTAACGAACCATGGTAAATATAACTAATCTAGCTAAAAAGCATCCATAAATTTGTGTAACATAAACTAAGTTCTGAAACAAATTTTAGGTCTAAAGATACCTACTGGCAAAGAGTTTTAACATATTGTCAACTCAAGCAACTAAATGCCGCAGATAAACAATTGGTTTATTGTTTAACAGTATTTTTCTTGCATTGCCTTCATGACTACACTTTAAGTTTGAATCCTGAATCTAGTCCTGGTCAAGTGCAAACTAATTATTTGATGGTGGAAGCGTTTCTTGGTAAGTTAAAAGAAAGGAATTACAAAAATAAACGTAGCATACCTAAGATTATACAACATTTATAAAATGTAAATTTACGTTTCAATTTATGTAGTTTTTTTATCTTTTTTTATAGTAAATAGTTACCTAATGAATTATTGTTTTAACGCTTTCGTTCTATACTATTTTTTAGATCCAAATTTACCAAACCCAGTAAGCGAATCAAAAGCCAAAAGAAGGAAAAGCGACGTAGATGGCAATTATCCATACATAACTGTGGAAAACCCAGAATTAAAAAATATTTCCACCAATTTTTTAATGGTTGTAGGTTGTTGGGAATTACTAAACACAACAGATAATCTTCAAAGAGGTAAACATTTTAACTGCTTTAACACCTAATTCTATTAATTCTAATATGATGTTCTAAAACTTAGGCCTCTTAAATGCCATTTTTTTTTTGGCTGGGAACTTAAATTTACAGATTTAAAGATCTGTGCACTTGGAAGCTGGTAGAAGTCAGCACATCTACATGAAGGCCCCATCGTATATTAAAACTAATGGTATACTTAGTTTTGGAGACTAAAAAAATGGGGCTACAAATACATTATGGTTTTATTTAAATCGGTTATTTCTTTGTGTCAAAAATTTGCCTTCAAATATGTAAAAATATTATAATGATTTTTAAAGTCAAATATTCTACAGAAAGAAATAACCGATTTAAACGAAACCATAATCTGTTTGTAGCCATATTTTTCTAGTTTACAAAACTACATTTAGTTTTAACATACGATTTGGCATTTATAAAGATGTACTGTTCAGAAGAATTGACGGGAGCTTAACGTAGATGACTTCTACGAGCTTCCGAGAGCACAGATCTTAGAATCTGTGAATTTAAGTCCCCAGCCTTAATGTAATAATGTGTTTTTTTAGAGTTCACCAAACTTTGCGGTCATCTTAAACTTGAGACTTGTTTATCCGGATTTATGATTGATTTTATGATTTATAAAGGACGATATGATGAAGCTTTGATTTATTTACAAAAATCAAACGATCCTATGATTACGAAATATATTAGAATTTCGCATATTTTGTATCTGAAAAGAAATTACAGTGTAAGTCTGCTTAATCATCATAAATGTTACTAGCAAACTTTTTGGTTTGAATAAGTTTATTAATTTTTGTAGGCATGTTTTGAGCAAATACTGCTGGGAATTTGTATTTTACCATCCACAAATCTAGGAAGTATTAGTAACAATCTTATTGTTGGAGGAGCACAACGCCATATCCACTTTTTACCATTGACACAGTTGGCCATTGCGCAGTATTTTGTTAAATTATTGCTTCGATGTGTTATGGTAAGTAACCATTACTATAATTGTATAGGCCAAGATTTTTACCTTGCAAAAAAATATACAACAGCCAGATTTTTTATATGTGCTAGAAAATCTATTCAGGAAGCTAAATCTACAAAATGCACACTAATAAGTGTGTCGCGTTAGCGTAAAAGCCCCCTTTAATTTGCAACATTAGATTACGATGGATCTGCACCAAATTTTCCAAATATAAGAATTTAAAACGGTTTTTGCAAAAATTCTTTGCTTCCTGAGGGCCCCAGATTTACCCCAAGTTTGGTAAGCAGATACAAAACAACTTACACTTCATTCTTTTTTTCTAAAAAAATTTTTTCATCCCATTTGGGAAGGAGGCCCTTAGAGGGATACAGACACTTATTGGTGTGCATTTTGTGGACTTAGCTTCTTGAATATATGTTCTAACACAAATAAAAAACTCACTGTTGTGTATTTTTGCAAGATTTGCTGTTTCATTTATTGTCTTGGCCTAATAATAATATGTGCTACGGTTTGGATGCAACTATGAAAATTTAGCCAACCAATTTTTTTTGTTTTTTTAGGAAAATATGGTTAAACATAGTTATAACGAATTAGCTATTGGACATGCCTTAACTCTGATTCAGTTTGATTGGCCACAAGAAGAGGATTATCTTCCATTATTATTGGATAAAATTAAAAATCATGGATCGTTTCACTACATTCTTTTTCAGGTAAGTCAAAAGTTTAAAGGTAGTAGGAATCGATAAAAATTGCGAGGTGAAAAACTTTGCAAATTTTTTTCCAAAAGATGATTACAAAAAATACTGTTTACTGTAAATGGTTTATAACATCTTACATTCGAAACAAATTTAATGTTAGTTGTCTGTATTTGTTTTATTGTATTTTTCTGTAAAATTTAAAAAACAATTGTGGTAAAAGATTGGCCCGTTTTTTGAAGTTTTTGAAGAACAAATATCCTTTGGTGCTCTCTGAAAACTTGCCACTTTATTTATAGTATTCGCTGTAGCTACCAAAAGTTTATATCTTCTGCAACATTAAAGTAATTAAATTTTTCTGTTTTTTTTTAGAATTACATTATAAATGTTGATATTGTGGAAGAAATTGTTTATTTGTGGACCACTCAGGGAGGACAAGTAACTCTCGACATTATTCCACATTTGGGGTAGGTTTAAAGGCAATGGTAATCAATTTTATTTGACAAATTTATATTATAGACAAAGGCGGATAGGAACACGCGGGGCCGATAAGGGCGCCAAAGAAGAAATAAAGCAAGCAATCAGAAGACAAATTTCAAGAAGTAATGAAAAAATAGATGAACTTTTAATTAAATTTATATCGAGTGAAAGAAGCCATATTTTGCAAACATTAATTTAAACAAATAAGTTCGTTTTTAGTTTGTAAAATCAATTTATTTAGTATTAATAACTTTATTAATTAATAGTAAAATTTAATGAAAAGAAAATTCCATTATTTCTTATCTTATACATTATTTTCCACGCTTAAATAAATACAAATACAAAAAACACATGTTTTAATAATCAGTTACTTTACTTTCCGTAGCACGTTCTTCCGCTCTGGCCTTCATCCTGGTAATAAAGGCAGCCCCCTTATTCTTTCTAAAGTTCTCGTAAGGATCATTGAGATTACAACCAACACCCTTGAACTGATCTTGTCTATCCCTAACATCACCACCGGAAATGGGAGCATCAATACCCTGTTCGTTAGCACCTAGACCACTCCCACCCCAACCCATCTTCTTAAGCATTTGATGCCCCTTATTAGAAGAGTCCAATTCTTGGACTATTTGTCTAGAGGAAAACGAACTGTCAAAGTTCCGTGAATGAGGCGACGGAGTTCGTCGGTTAACAGGTGACCGACTGGGTGAGCGTGACGGACTCCGTCTGCTGCTGCGGCGACCTCTCTCGCGATGACGCCTTCTTTTCGGGCTTCGGGACCGCGAGCGGGACCTAGACTTGGAGCGTGAATGCGTTCGTCTGCTGGTGCGATGAACAACTGGGGGTGGTGTTGGGGACTTGCTGCGGTATCTTCGCTTAGGCGGAGAGGGCTCCTTTACCGTGGGAATAACAACCGGGCTAGGAGAGCGCGACTTCTGTCGCAAACCGCTTGCAATTTGCTCTTCCTTTAACTTTCTTGCAGTGTTTTTGGCTTTGTAGTATTCGTACAATCCCAGTTTCTCCCACCCTTCACTGTCACGTGGTCGTTCATGCGTGGGCAAAGAATAAAATGCCTCTAAAGCTGCGAGCAATCTCTCGCTGGGTGGTGCTGGTGGGGGCAATCTAATTTCAGCCGGATCCAACGGTTTATATTCGAAATCTTCCAGTTTAATTAACGCACAAATTAGACCAGCGGGCAAGTCGTAGTACGGGTTTGTTGGAAGTAAATCTTCCATGAATGGTTCCTTAGCGGGCGGAAAGCCAGGTGGTGGTTTCGAAAAGTCGGGAAAAAGGCCAGGAGGTGGAAAAAAGCCTGGTGGAGGCTGTGAAAATTGCAATGGATCCATATTTTGGTTTGGAGCATTTCCGTTTTGCGTCTCCATTTGCATAAGACCTGGTGGAGGAAAAGCGGTATTGGTCTGGTATTCGTTGTTACCATTCGGCGGAGGAATATTTTGAAGACTATCCAACGAAATTAAATTACTGGATGGCGGTAGAGGTACTTGCGATAGTTGCGGCGGTGGAATGGATTGGTGCTGTTCGATAAGCGCTTGTTGTTGCTCAATGAGCGCTTGCTTTTGGTGTTCGAGTTCCATAACTTGCTGCATTGCGTGGCACACATATGCTTGGTGCTGTCCTTGGTAGCGCTCAAAAGTGGTTTTTGTTTGTCGTGTCAGCGCCGCTATCTCCTCGGAATGCTTTTCCACTTTCTGCGCTTGATACTTTTGGTATGTATCAGCGGGGTGCCTCATTTGTTCGATTTGTTCTGGTCGTAAGATGTTTAGCTTTGCATCCCATAACTTTAACAACTTATCGAGTTTTACCTTCTGATCTTCACTTGCACCAAGGTTAGCATTGCAAAACATTGGAATGAGAGTGTCCTCTAGCGCATCCTTTAAGTCAGTGGAGCGTTTTCTAGCAATGTGGTGCATTATGTCGTTTACTAAATAAATAACATGAAGTTTTTGTGGAAACGACGCCCCTTGAACTACCTTCATTAGCAAGCAGTGAAATATACATTTTGCTCTATCTCTGTTGGTTGCTCGTTGTAATATCCATGCTTTGCCATTACTTATACTATCTTTCGTGCAATTGTCAATAATTGGTTGCAAAATATTGTAAAGATCCTCCAAAAATATGTCGCACTTATCAGCTTCAGTTTGTAATTCATCGTTTTCCGCTTTTGTTACCGTAATCTCGATTTGTGCTTGCTGTTGTTGAAGCAGAACGGTGTGCTGAGCAGATAAGTTTTGCTCACTTTGTTTAATTTGGTCGCGTAACCCCTTTTGTTGTTGATTAATTGCTTCAATTTCTGGATTTGTTATACTAGGTGGTGGCCCCGAATTCCAGTTTGGAGTTTCACCCAAGACAAGGTCTTGCTTGAAAGTGGCCTGTTCAGAAGCAACTTTATATTGATAATACTGGTAGTATTCACCTCCAAAGAGAAATTGGAACTTGGGATTTCCTTTCTGTTTGTTTTTGGTCATCTGCTCAAACTCGGGCCCATTTCTTGCGACAAATTGAGCTAGTTTATCAATAATGTTCCGAAGTTCAGTATCGGCTGGTGGCGGTGGTACATCCATTGTGTTTAACTATTAAATTATAATAAAACCAATACGATACGCTGTAAACAACGAAGAGATCTTAAGCTTATGAACAATTTTGCATTTAAATGGCAACATTTAAGGTGATTTGTTAAACTTTACCTATTTAATTTGATTTGTTTTCTTCCTCTAGTTCATTGTAATAAATTATTTTACTATTTGGAAAACCATGTTTGCGTTTTCTGCATTTTGTGGACCATTTTCTCACGTCGTCGTTTCTTTTTTTTATTTTCTAATGAGTGTTTTTGGCGTGAATCGCGTGATGTCAAAATTCTAAAGGTAGATTTACGTAATGACTTCGTTTTCCAAAAATTTAAGAAAACAATCGATAAATGAATTTAGAAACGTTTGTATTAATTATTATGGTGTTTTGTGCACGTTTATGGGGGTCATCACTTATTTAAAAAAACTTGAAGCGAAATAAAAGCAAATCTTATTTCTTTACGTAAAGTAGTGCATAAATGCACCTTAAAAATGATCTATAAATCAAGCTTTAGCTGTCAAAAGGTGGAAGTGGAAATTGTTTACAAAATAAAGTAGGGTTATGGTAAAAATATTATTATTCATTAAGATAAATTAATTTAGCCGGTACTAGAAATGATAAAAATTAACCAAAAATAAATTAAAAGTGCTTTGCTATGTATCTAGCTCGATTTGCGTGCTTTTAAATAATTAATGAAAGATGAAGCACAATTTGGATGTATTTCTGCTATTCTTGTTCATTCGTTTAGTATCTATTATTTGCGTTCAAACAAGCTTTGTGCCAGATGAATACTGGCAATCTATGGAAGTAGCTCATAGGCTTGTTTTTGGATATGGATACCTTACATGGGAATGGACAGTAGGGCTACGCAGCTACATACACCCCCTTATTTTTGCTGGCTTGTATAAGATTCTAAAAGTTCTTGACATCGATTACGCTGTTTTAATAGTAAGATACATTGTTCGTCTAGTTTTATAATTAATTAATTGGTTTATTAGATTTATTTACCTCGAGTTCTGCAAGCTTTATTGAGTGCATATTCGGATTTGTGTTTTTACCGATGGAATGGAACCAAAAAATGGAGTATCCTATGCATTGGAACGTCATGGTTTTGGTTTTACACTGGATCGAGAACTTTAATTAATACGTTCGAGACATCTATAAGCACCATAGCTTTGTACAAGTTTCCTTGGTTAGGGAAGGCAAAAGGTAAATATAAAAGCATTGCATTTCTTATTTACCCGAGTAAATTACGTACCGTTTAGTCTCTTGAGAGAATATTGGGGCTCTTTATGGGCCCTTAAATAGGGCCAAATTCAGTGACCCTTTTTGAGCACTGTTTTTATTTAGGTAAACTACATATAAAAAACCCGAGACCTAAAAATTTTAGACTGTGCTCTTGCTTTTTTGATTATTTTAAGAAGCAATATGTAGTTCGGTTTAAGAATTTAAATCAAAACCAATAATAAGGTATTTTCTCGGGTATTTAAGAATGTGAGTGATTTGGGTGGGAGTACTTTTTTCTTGTAATTAATGTTTTTTTAGACGAAAAGTTGACGTTTATATGGATTGTCGGTTTCATATGCATTGTAAGACCAACAGCAACCATCATGTGGATACCTTTATGTGTCTATCACCTAATAATAACGCAGCACAGTCTTAGATTGATAAGCGTAATGTATTTTTGCGTAGGGTAAGCCAATTCAAAATAAAACTAAACAACTTTACGAAATGTATGCTATATTTCAGAGTTATGCTTTTTATGGAATCCGTTATATTGGACAGTCTTGCTCATGGGAAATTTGTTGTAACTTTCTATCAGTTTCTGAAGTTCAATGTGTTACAAGGAGGAGCTAGTATTTATGGAGTTCTTCCATGGCATTGGTATCTTTCAGTAGGAATACCTGGAATCCTTGGAATTCAGTTGCTTCCATGCGTATTAGCGTCATTGGTTATCCTAAAACAAAGACATTCGCATGTTAACGAACTGATGTTATTGGGTACAATTGTTTTTACCACGTTCGTATTCAGGTAAACATCACAGTAATGTATTAGTTAACATATTTAACAAAAACAAGAAGGTAAAGCGGAAAGCTCTTACGAATTTAAAAACGTTTTGAGCTTTTTGAGGGGATATTAACAAGAGATAATAATTTTGATTATAATAGGATAACATTTGTTTTAGTTTATTACAACATAAAGAATTCCGATTCTTGCTGCCTCTAGTCCCAATGTTTATGTTTATTTCGTCAAGATTCTTGGCATCATGGAGCAGAAAAGCTAAAAGGTATGTGTTTTATTATAATTTTATTGAAGACTTCAAAAGCCCGGTGTATTTTTGTATGAATTTGGTTTCTGAAGATTTATCAAGCAGCCAATTTCCGTCCTTGATATTGGTATTACATTTGATCATTTATCCGTTGCTTTATCTCCTCCATTTTGAAGGCAATGTAAGCGGATAATTAAAAAGAGTTAATTTTCTGGTAAATTTAGCGTTTTATTTAATTTAACGGTAAAATTTACGGTACAGTCCAAATGGTAACCTTTTTAACAAAGGTTATCGGCTAACTTTGTGTGTCATACATGTTTGTGTATTTCTTTCTCTCTTGCAGAGGTAAAAAGGTGACATATTTTAAAAGACGAAATATTATGGTTATTTTTTTGCAAAAGATCTTACTTTACTTGTCTTAATTTTCATTGTTTTAAATAACTTGTCTTTGTAAACAAGCATAAGGAAAAAGAAAAATAAGCCGATTGAGTTAAAGGTTTTAATGCATAGATAACCATTATGATTTAAAAAATATTAATTTGCCCATTATTAACCCATAACATTCTCATTAAAAGAATTATCTTAAAAAGCTGTTATTAAAGAAATTACATACATGATATTTGTTTACTATTTGCATTTATTTGTTTTTGCAGCTTAACAGTTTTAATCGTTGGACTAATTATACTATTTGGAAACGCAGTACCTGCTTATTATTTAGGAATGTTTCACCAAAGAGGTACACTCGATATTATGTCACCTTTAAGAGAGATTGCTTTAAAAAACCCCAAGGAAACAAGTTTCTTGTTTTTAATGCCTTGTCATTCAACCCCTATGTACAGGTAAATATTATTTTCAACGGATTTTTAGGTATGTGTCCTTTGCAAGTAGAAAATACAATTTTTGCTTAAAATACTAATAAATAACGTTTCTTTGAATTAGTCATCTTCACGTAAATGTAACAACGAGATATTTAACTTGCAATCCGAATTTAAAAAGAAAAAAGAAGTACATTGATGAAGCAGATACATTTTATAAGGCTCCTAATGAGTGGATGCGTAAACATTACCCACCTAATGGACCACTTCCTTCTCATATAATCATATTTGACATGTTGGCAACGAGCATTGGCGACGTACTTAGTCGGTAAGAAAATTTAAATATTTATTATTCGTAAATTGAGATAATGGGTTATAGTATTTTAAAAAAAATTTGGTAAGACGTTAACTTGGTATTTTTTGTTTTAGATATAAAAATACTATATCAATATTTCATTCGCATATACCATTATCCAGTCGAATTGGAGGAAACGTGCTGGTCTTTGAACGAATTGACTATTTATAAGTACCTTCCTTCTTTAAGAAAATAATTAATAATAAAAATGAACCAAAGATAATCAATAATTTCAATAATAAATCCCAATAGTCATATTAAAAATTCAAAAATATTTGAGTATTTATGTTGAGTGTTTTGTTTGAATTTGAAACCTAAAAATTATTTAACCCAATCAAAACAAGAAAATACCTCGGAAAATACTGAAACAGGTCGTCTTTTTTTAAGCGACAAATAATATCTTTTAGTTTTTTTAGAGCCAGTGTATGTACTAGCAACGCTTACCTACAGTTCATTAGCAAGATAAACAAAATTATTTTTAATATATGTATATAGTCTTTGTAAGAGGTGGTCCAACCGTCTAAATAAAAATTAACCCATTTTTGCATGCCAAATACGTTTTTAAAAGGATTTTTACTCTACTGTATGCGATATTTTAGTTTACTTATGGCCGATTGCACCAAAATGTTTAAGTGGCACATAAGTCTAAGTGACGTTAAAGCATAAAATAGGTGGTTTGCGTAGACGTTTGCTTCTTTGTCAAAAAAATTATTTTTTAAAGTTAAGTGTCCCTTAAACCTAAAGTGACACTTAAAAATTATGGTACATGTAGGTAGCCCTAATGCCTACTTTTTTGAACAAAAATATAAGTATCACTTTGTTAAGTGACACCAAGTATAGAAAAAGTTTACTTATGGCCGATTGCACCAAAATGTTTAAGTGGCACTTAAGTCTATGTGATGTTAAAGCATAAGAAAGGTTTGCGTAAACGTTTGCTTCTTTGTCAAAAATTGTATTTTTTAAAGTTAAGTGATACTTAAAAACTGTGGTGCATGTGGCCCTAAATTATTTAAAAAGGAATATGTATTAAATCATTAATCTTTCAAGCAAGAAAATGAATGTGAGAACCGCCTTTGGTAAAAGCATGTCTTCATTGTTGGTAAGTAAATTAATTGACCCTCCTATGTTAATGATTTTGTAAATATTTTTTTTTTAATATTTTACACAGATTAAAATAAGAAAACTAGCTGAGTCGAGGCCGACTCTTGAGTTCATTTCTTACGTACAAATTCATTTTTTTGTTAGAATTATAGCGTTTTTTGATGATAGTCCAGTAGGTCCAAAACATAAAAACAACCTTTTATGTTTTTAAAGACATGTCCAATATTTACATTGCATTTAACAAAAAATAGTTTTTGAATAATGAAAATTATACTGAACTTTTAAACCATAAAACCTTTACATGACCCTGAACCCTTGTCTTTTAATTATCCATTCTTTAAGTTTGACTTGACTAATCGTCAAATTATAAATCGTCTCCTGAAGATGACCTACTAGGTCCGAAACATAAGAACAACCTTTTATGTTTTTGAAAACATGTCCAACATTTACCTTGCATTTAACTTAAGATAGTTTTTTAATAATAAAAATCCTATTGACCTTTCAAACAATATGACCTTGACATGATCTTGAACTACTGTCCTTTGGTTATCCATCCTCCAAGTTTAAGACCTTTAACTATTGTGGTGTATGAGATAATTGAAGTCAAACTATAAATCGTTCCCTGAAGATGACTTACTAAGTCCGAAACACAAGAACAACCTTTTGTGTTTTCAAAAACATGTCCAACATTTACCTTGCATTTACCTTAACATAGGTTTTTAATAATAAAAATGCTATTGACCTTTTAAACAATATGACCTTGACCTTGAACTCTTGTCTGTTGGTTATCCATCCTCTAAGTTTGAGACCTTTAACTATTGTGGTGCATGGGATAATTGAAGTCAAACTATAAATCGTTCCCTGAAGATGGCTTACTAAGTCCGAAACACAAGAACAACCTTTTGTGTTTTCAAAAGCATGTCCAACATTTACCTTGCATTTACCTTAACATAGGTTTTTAATAATAAAAATGCTATTGACCTTTTAAACCATATGACCTTGACATGACCTTGAACTCTTGTCTGTTGGTTATCCATCCTCTAAGTTTGAGACCTTTAACTATTGTGGTGCATGGGATAATTGAAGTCAAACTATAAATCGTTTCCTGAAGATGGCCCACTAAGTCAGAAACATAAGAACAACCTTTTGTGTTTTCAAAAACATGTCCAAAATGTACCTTGTATTTAACGTGACATAGTTTTTTAATAATAAGAATGCTATTGACCTTTAAAAAGATATGACCTTGACATGACCTTGAACCCCTGTCTTTTGTGTATCCATCCTACAAGTTTGATACCTCTAACTATTAAGGTGTATGAGATAATTGAAGTCAAACTATAAATCGTTTCCTGAAGATGGCTTACCAAGTCCGAAACACAAGAGCAACTTCTTGTGTTTTCAAAAATATGTCCAACATTTACCTTACATTTTTCTCAACATAGCTTTTTAATAATAAAAATGCTATTGACCTTTCAATCAATATGACCTTTACATGACCTTGAACTTTTATCTTTTGGTTATCCATCCTCCAAGTTTGAGACCTTTAACTATTATGGTGTATGAGATAATTAAAGTCAAACTATAAATAATTCCCTGAAGATGGCTTACTAAGTCCGAAACACAAGAACAAGCTTTTGTGTTTTCAAAAACATGTCCAACATTTACCTTGCATTTACCTTAACATACATTTTTAATAATAAAAATGCTATTGACCTTCAAAAAGATATGACCTTGACATGACCTTGAACCCCTGTCTCTTGTGTATCCATCCTCCAAGTTTGAGTCCTCTAACTATTGAAGTATTGGAGCTATGTCAATGCAAACATTGACATTTGAAAACGTCATAGCTCTTTTCCTAGACATAGAATTTTTTTTTAAAATTTTTAACACAAAGGGCCCTCCGAAAGAATATGTTTAAGCAAAAAAAAATCACAATATTTTGGGCTAGATTTTTTTTTGCATGCTATATCTACTAACCTTGACCAGTGGTCAGTATGACCTTGTGGTCATCTTGACCACAAGACTTTGGTATTTACTTATGCCAAGTTTGAACCTTCTACCTAGTACCATAATTGAGTAAATTACGGTTAAAGAAATTTTTTGCTCCGTACATCCATACATCCATCCATCCATCCATCCATCCATCCATCCATCCATCCATCCATCCTAACATACACCAAAGTGATATTTTTTAATAACAACCCAGTGGATGGTCCGATCGATATGATTCTAGTATCAAAAGATCGGTAATTTTTTGTAGCATCTTTCCAACACCCCTAACATTTACGTATCTTGCTTCGTTTAGGCACAGTTTCAAAAAAACATCGATTTTCAGAAATTGCAATTACAATAGTACATTTCCTTTAGAGAAATGAACTAAAAAGGTCCTAGTCAGTTAAATTTATCTGCCGTTTTTGCGGCTCTCATCTTGACCTAAAACGTTTGAACTGACGAGTTTTTTTATTTAACTTGAATCAGACAGGCCTGACCTTTGGTTTTTTTCGCTAAAAATTATGAAATCATTAGCTATCAGTACCCGTACAGTACCTAAAATAAAACATTTGCGCCGACTGTGGTGTATATTTAAATCTATAAATATGCATAGCATCCACCAACTATCGAACATGTAGAATTATTTTTATGTAAATATAAATAAATAGCCAGGAAAATACAACTTTATTGCTTAGATAGGAAAAACCAATGACTCGATTCTTTTTTATTTTTTGTTATTCTCGGTTAGTAGCCCAATAAAATAAGGCAAAATAACAAATCCAGCTTAATAAAAATGTTAACTTATTCCAATTTTACTGGAAACTAAGGTGTGTTCCGATTAACATTTCAATTAATAATTAGAAAAAAGTGTTTTAGTACAACTTAATTATAATCGGAAAACCTGTCCCAATTGGAGAACAAATAAATTAACAATGATAATATTTATTTTAGTCTTACGTTTTAACACTTATAAATAATCATTTTAAACAACCAATATTATGTTTAACAGAGGTTATCAATCATTTTTAATGGGATAGCTAAACATTACATTTAGCTTGGGGGCAAACATCAATATTATTATTCAAATAATTTTTTTATCAAAACTTAATATAAGTTTGGTTTATTCAAACATTGTGTGATTTTAATAAACCAAAGGGACCTTTTTGGTACTGTTTGTTTTATGATTTGACTAATTGCCCCAATTCTGGGACACCCTGTTGTTAATTATTTAAAGAAGAAACATCCTACGGTAGAAAAATCTTGAAAAATGCTAACGCAAAATGCCAAATAAATATTTGTTCGAATTGGTTTAAAATAAACAAATATCAACCAATGGAAAAACATTGTTTTGGCGATACTTTTATTAAAATTACTTTAACTTTTCAGATACGCCACTGGAATAACTAATAACTGGATCTTTTAACAAAAACAAAACAAAATAATCAAGTGATTTTTATTCAACTGGAATATTTATTTAAGTATAAAAGGGTGGGGAAGCAATTTTAAGAAGCCAAAAGAATAATCTTTATTTAGTGTTGTGCATTAGAGTTTTCAAGGTAAGCTTCATGATTATCCTATAATAATGTCCCTTGTGCTTAGAAATAAATTGAATATAAAAATACTTTTTTCTTAAATTCTCCATAGCACAGATTGTACCCAGAGCCAAATATTTAATATTTAGTTTAGTAGTTCTACTTTTAAATAATGCATTTATCGAGCATTTAATTTGCCGGCAATATTTTGACTGGGTGTTTTTTTCTGGAAATATAAGACAAATTTTGATGATAAAAATGTTATAATAAAATACAACTATCATGTCTTTAAAACAAAACATTTTTTTTAATGTAATCATCATAAATATACACAATATCCTGAAGGGGGAGGGGTTCCGTTCTTTCTTCAAGGTGGAGTAAGAAAAATAAAGATAACGGTTCCAAACTAAAACTGCTTATTTCTTTGAATGTTTTCTATCAACTTGTTACTCAATCTAAATTAGTTTTTATTTGTTAGGGTCAGTAATTAGTTTAATTAGTTAATAAGGAATTTTCAAAGGCACATAGACATTGACTTACTTTTTCTCGCTCCAACCTATTAATCGGTTCTTACCTTAGTTAAATTATTATTATAAAATATACCATTTTCTTTGTTTAGGTAAGTACAGTGTCAGGTAATTTTTTAAGCCAGACTTAAATAAAATATACTGACCTGATGATTTTCTTTAAATATGTGGTCGTAATGGTAACATTAAGAATACTTTATTGGTATACCATATGAGCTGCTCAAAAAAGTTATAGATAACAATGTTTCTCAACCTTTAAAAAATATCAAAGGTCATACCTAAAGTCTTTTTTCTTTTAATTTTGTTAAGAATTAGATAAGTTTTTGTGTAATAAAACGCCGAATTGAATTTTATCATCGGTGCCTAGACGGAAATACCTAGAGTATACATACAGGCTGTTCCAAAGAAAACTATCCTGTCTTAAATTAAAAAAGTTCACATCAGTCGATTTTTGATTAAAGTTGGACGTAATAAGTTTTGACACTGACAACCTGGCAGAGTCAAATTTTAAATTTTTTCAATTGGATGGTGGGTCGACTTCATCGTCATTTTTCTTTTACATTTTCTACACAAATATAAAAAAATAAATTAATTCTGTAAAAAAAATGTATTTCTTAAATTTTTTCTGTTTCAATTGAGATATGATTTCATTAACATTATTCTGAAAAAATGATAATTACCTTCGAAACAAAAAGAGAGCAATTTTTAATTTTTTTTAATAATTTTTTAAGAAATTTAAATATTATGGTAACCCAAAAACAATCTCTGGATTGGGACAAAAACATTGACAAAAAAAATGAAAAAATTTCCAAAATTTAAAAAATAACGGCATTTTTTGTTTTGACAGAATACATTTATTTTTGTATAAGTATTTGTGTAGAAAATGTCAAGAGCTTTTAAAAAAAGATGCCCTTAACCCCCATTCGTTTTAAAAATGTTGGCGTTAGACGCGTTCTACTCTCTCAGACTAGAGTGCCTAGATGTCATATTGACAGATATTGTCGCCATTTAGAGTGGCGCCATGCATCATTCCATCTCTGTCATACAGGTTCTGTCATCTACATATTAGCAAAGATGACAATAATTACAACTTACAAATACAATTGATGACAAAATTTGTATGACAGAGATGGAATGATGCATGTCGCCACTCTATAAGGCGACAATATCTGTCATTATGACATCTAGGCACTCTATCTCAGACTATGGGATAATTGTATGTTTCAAAACTTGTGAAATATTATGTCCCCCTTCAATTAAAAATCGACTGAGCCGAGCTTTTTTTAATTCAAAGCAGAAACATAAAAAAACTGCTCTGGATAGTTATTGTTGGGACACCTGTTTACTCGGAATGATTAAGACCGCTAACGACTGACAAATTTTTTAATGTTAGTTATTAAGTGTTGAATCCGTTTTAATAACCTCCAATTTGAAGCGGCCTTATAAGTGGTAATGATTTAGCAGGTTTTCTGAGATACATTTTTTTTGTCATTCTTTAAATGTTGTGAAACAAACGATAGCTGCAAATATGTGTTAGAATTCTTTGCTCAACCAATTTTAAAATTCCTAATTAAAATTGTACTTGCACCATTTTTAATTTTACGTTTTTTTTTTCAAGCGAAATAAAAATGAAGCGGATTGTAATTATTTCATGCATTCTTCTTGGAATAGCGTGTGCTAATGAATCTGGTTTGCAGGCATTAGAAAAAGGCAATCAAGAATTTACTTCATCTTTATACAAGGTAAGTTCTTTTGCAATATTGTTAACGATCATCTATTAAGATAATAATTACCAAGATAAATATACATTATGCTACTTCACTTATCAAAACACATTAGTGTTGTTTTTATCTTTCTCCATAGTGCCTACACATTATTTTCTATTTTAATTAGGCATTAAACTGCATATTATGCATAAACAAGTTTGTTTACTTAAAACTTGTTTTTTTCATTTTTATAACAAAAAAATTATGTCACTAGCATTATGAACTTATTTAATGGTTTTTCCAGGTAAAAACACAATTTTAAATAATGTTTTTGGATTACCATCTCAATATGTGACGTGTTTTACATTTAATTCATTTGAATTTGTAAACCTTCATTAAAAATAGTAGTCTTTATTCTTGGGAATAAGATTACCACCAGCATCACAATGACTCAAGTCAATCTGACGTTTCTTAAGTATAACGACTGCGAAGGTGGTCTATACAGGGTGTCCAAAAATTGGCTCATAAACGCAATGGTACACTTCGTTTCACAAGACACTGAGACACTGTCAAATTTCTTTTACTAAATTTGGTATTAATTTCTTGATTTTTGAAAATTTTGTGAATATATTCGTAATATGGAGAAGCAACGAAACAATCACCATAAATATAATTGAATTATGGCAAAATTAAGGACAAATTTACCAAAAGAAATTTGACATTGTCCCAGTGTCTTGTAAAAGCAAGTGTACGCGTGTTCGTAATATAAGAATAATTGTGCTCCACTATTATTGCAAGATTATTTTATTTTCAGCAAACCATCAAGGATAAGGGATCAGACAATGTTATTTCTAGCCCCATTTCAGCCCAAATTATTTTGGCTTTAACAGCCTTGGGGGCTAAGGATGACACATTCGATGAAATGGCACAAACTTTGCGCCTTCCAAATAAACCAGACGAAATCAAATCAGAATTCAAAGCACTTTCTCCAAAACTAAAGAGCAATGAGGCATACACCCTGAACTCTGCAAATAAAGTTTACTTAGCTGAAGGCTTTACTATTAATAAAGATTTCCAGCAAATTGCAGTCAACGACTTTAATGCTGGCGTTGAAAATGTTAATTTTAATAAAAAGGCAGAAGCTGCAAATAAAATTAATTCATGGGTGGAAAGCCAAACTAATAACAAAATTAAGGACCTTATTAGCCCTGATATTCTGGATGAAAGTACACGAGTTATCCTTGTTAATGCTCTGCACTTGAAAGGTTCCTGGGTTAATTCATTTGAAAAATATCTGACCACAGACGCAGAATTTTTCAAGTCTTCAAAGGAAACAGTCAAAGTACCCACCATGCAAACAACCGATTATTTTAAGTATAAAGAATGCGGATTTTACAAGGCTAAATTTATTGAGTTACCTTACATGGGTGGCGATATTTCAATGACTATTGTTCTTCCAAATGATAAAGATGGACTTAGCAAATTGGAAGAAAATTCAAATGATCTCTTTAAACCTCATAACTTCACAAGAGAAAGAGTGCTTGTCAAATTACCAAAATTCAAAATTACATCCGACTTAAATCTCAACAACATTTTAAAAGAGGTAAGATTTTTCTTGGGGTTGTTTGTCTAAACCCAATTAGTGTTAAAAAATTTTTGTCAGTGGGATAAAGTAAATTTTTTTTTTGCCATAACATCTGTATCTGAATCTAAAATTGTGAGATATTTCCGAAAGTTTGAACTATTTCGGTTGCTAACATAAAACTTCAACACGTTTCAAATTCTCTTTTTTTTTTTGCCAATACCGGTAAATAATTTAAATTATTTTTAAATATTATCCTGTTGCGTCTTTACAATTAAAAAAAAAATTGTGTTTTCAGTTGGGAATGAAGAAAGTTTTTGACCCCACCAAAGCCGATTTAAGCGGAATTAGTTTGAAAAAGGGAGATCTTTATGTTAGCGACGTTATTCAAAAAGCTTTTATTGAAGTTAATGAAGATGGTACTGAAGCAGCTGCTGCTACAGCTGGTAAGTTTTTTTTAATTTTTATACAGTACGTTTTTTTTCTTGATTTTACTATCAGTTACGGGCGCAATTTTTGTTGGTAATCTTCCTGCTTGTAAAATTGTGAAAATGGCTGGTAAAGTCCAAAAAAAAAACGTCTGGTACAATTTGTCTTAATATTAATAATGTGGTATTTGGGTCTTATTTTATTTTGTAACCTTCTACATCTAGAAGTGGCACTTACGAAGCCAATTTTCTTGTATTTTAGTTTCCTTTAATATTATGAAACTATTTGACGTTTTAAAAAGCCTTACCTGAATTTAATGCTTATAGTTTTTCTTTCAAGAGAAATGGTGGACTTTATTTTTTTTTGCAATATCGGAAGTATACGGTACTTACGCGCATATTTTGCTTCCTATGGATTAACTGTTTTAATCCCAATTTTTGAACACCCTGTATAATATACTATTAACATCTTTGTGCTCTTTCTTCTTCAAATACGCAATTGACTAAGGAATCGGCATTTGTGGTATTTTCTGCATCGTCTTGCTTAGTGGGTTGCCGCTTGTAGTTTTTTTTTTGGGGGAACTTATTCTTAATATTTCTCTGAAAGTTTCCAACGTTTCCAAAATAAATAAAATACTCCTATCTATGCTAAATGTACATTAAACATAAAATCTGTGAAAATAGTTAAGTTAAAAATTAGTGATAAAGTGATTAAAAATATGTTTATTAGAAGCAGTTGTTGTACTTTTGCACGTACTACTTATAAAAATTATGCTAGACTATTACAAATAGAAGAAAGCAAAAATATTTAAAGACTCATATTTTTTTTATTTATTTTTAGTGATTGCTGTTGATAAAGTTTCAATTGAACAAATTGAAGAACCAATTTTAAAAGAATTCATAGCAGACCATCCCTTCATATTTTATATCACATTAAAAGAATCTGTGTTATTTTCGGGCCGAATAACTCATCCATTAAAATAATATTAGAAAGTAAAATAATCATATCCATTTTAACAAATTAATGATCGGTGTTTTTTTTACTAACCTTTGAATCCAATAAAATAACAAAAGATCTTTTAGAATAATTTTGTTATTTAACCAAAGTATTTTTCTCGGTTTTTTGCATGGAACTACATCAAAAATTTAAATACCAATAATAATTTCAATTTTTGTTTTATTTTTAGCCATAATTCAAACTGAGTCGCTATTACACATTGAAAACCCGACAGTTTTAAAGGAATTTAAAGCTGATCACCCCTTTATTTTTTTTATTAAATGCAAAGAATCTGTGTTATTTACTGGCCGAGTGAATCATCCCCATATTTAATTTCACTGTTCAATATATTACCTATATTTGTTTATTGATATCATGTTTAATAGTGTGTTAATTTTCTTACATTTAAGCATTGCATGTTTATCATTCGTAAATGTATCA
Source organism: Cartodere bifasciata (assembly GCA_963920755.1). Lineage (NCBI taxonomy): Eukaryota > Metazoa > Arthropoda > Insecta > Coleoptera > Latridiidae > Cartodere > Cartodere bifasciata. The sequence goes on along the minus strand of OY987193.1, from coordinate 15,020,613 downwards.
TGTATCGTAAAAAAATATTTCTTTTAGGCTCTTTTGGAATTACTTCAGTGGTTATTCACCAGGACCCTAAAAGTTTTAAAGCAGATCATCCATTTATCTTTTTCATTAAATATAAAGATTTGATTTTATTTTCTGGGCGAGTAATGGAACCTACAGTTTAATAATTAAAAAAATCATTTTTTTTACCACACTGAAAATTTTAATAAATTAAAAATTAAAGGAAATGTTTTATTTTATTATTCATCAAATAATATTTTTACTTTTTTAGGGAAGTAATAAATATTTTTGAAATAAAGATCGTAGTAGCAATAATTATGGTACTGGTCGTAGTTAAGCAAGACCTAATAGGGGCTTTTTTAGGAATCCCTGGAAAATTCAATATTTTTTTTTGTAATCTTAAGTAAAATAAAGTTAAACTTCGATAAGTTTAGCAACACGGCTTATAAAACAATTAATTCTCCATAAAAAACTCATACAGGGTGTCAAAAAAATGGCGCATAAACTTGATGGTACGCTCTTGGAGCATTCTCAGGAATCCCTAGAAAATTTTGTCAATAAAATCCATCTGTTGTATTCATTGAGAAAAATGCGAACTAAAGCATAAATTCGGCAACACAGTTTGTATAATACATCTTAAAAGCTCATCCAGATTCTTAAGCATACATTTATGCATTTAGATCACATTGACCTGGTTGTCAGCTTCATTTCATAAAATTTTTGTAAAATTAAATTGGTTATAAAACTGTTTAAAGTTTCACACTTTGGTGCCTCCTATCTACGAGGTTATATGGGATGGATTTTTTTTAACAATTTTTTGGGGCTCCCTAAATTGCCCTAACAACGTACCATCGCGTTTATGCGCCATTTTTTGGACACCTGTATATGATTTTACATTTTTCTTCACATCACAGGAATTTTTTAACATTAAATTAAAGTTATAAAAATGTAATTCGACTATTTAAAAGATCCACAAATTGTAATGGATAAATGATTTAAGATAGACACAGGCATGTCCCAACAACGTACCGTCGCGTTTATGCGCCAATTTTTGGTATTATTCAAGCTTATTTTTATCAGGGCCGACATTGTCAAAATATTCCATCAAAACTTAAAACTTATTAAAAATAGTTATAGCGAACGAGAACAAAAATTAATTTAACATGTTAATCAATAAAAAAATTATTGAATATAAATTGCAGTTAATTTATTAATGCATTCATGACTTTAAATTTCTATTAAACCATTATTAAACCTTGTTAGATATTTATGACAAAAATATCGTAAAGCAATAATTACAGTACGAGTTGAAATCAATCAGACGAGGCGGTAGCCGAGTCTCATTACACGACGTGTACCATAATTTGATCATAACGATCCAAATGTCATACCATGTCTTATATGCTAGCATTAATGAATAATTTTTTTTTATAAAATTTATGCTTATTTAAACATTTATATTCTTCAAAATGTGACATTTAATTAAATGTAAAACTGACAATCAAAAATTAGCAAATTTGGAGTGCTCCAAGTAATTTTTTACCAATTTTAGCCATAAGTTGGCGAAACGTCGCAAATTTTGGTAATATAACTTATAGTTCTAAAACCTGTAAAAACCACAAAATTTCTTAAAATGGAAAGGACGTGAAAATTCAAATAAGAATTACTTAATACTTATTCCATTCTTAGAATACCCAGAAGAATGCGACAAAAATTAATTTAAATCACACTACACAGAAAAATAAAATTTACCTTGCTTATTTTTGGTTCTTGATAGTATACTGACTATTATAAAAATATTTCTTTTAGTGGCTATTTCCCCAACTTCAGCAATTATATATCCGAAGCCTCCAAAAGAATTTAAAGCCGACCATCCATTTTTGTTTTACATTAACCATAAAGGTGTAGTCTTATTTTCTGGACGAGTTATGCAACCTGCTATTTAATAAATGGGTCAATATCAATCTTTATTTTAATCCCAGTTTTAAATACACTGACTTTCAAAAGTCTTGCACCCCCCCTTTAAAAACTTTCGCGTTTGCCTGACAGAAATAAAATTTTCTTTAAAATAAACCTTAAAGCCTCTGTGATATAATACACAAAATAGAAAAGCTTTTAATTAATTTTCTTCAATGGTACCACGCATTTAAAAAAAAAGTGTAAAATTCCTGAAAATTGAAAAAGTGTAAAAATTAAAAATAAAGCAAACACGGGATTTTAAGTAAGTAGAATTAGTACTCCTTGCTTTAAATGGTGCATTCAAATGGTTTCGCATACTTCTAGTGGGGATATCAATTACTTCTAGGGGTGCATTCACCATTTTCTTGCATCGCAACAATAAGACTCTGTCTCTTTTTCGGCATTTTTTTTTCGTTTTTTTTTTGCAGAAAACTCTTCTGGAGACATGATCTCAAGATGCTCAAAGAAATTCAGCTCTGATAAGTAAGCAGGCCACTCATTTCACGCCCTGTAGGAATATTCGGACATGTTTCATACGACGCAGAGTCCCTTTGTCGCCCATAAATGCAAAATTTTGAAAATAAATATTATGAGGAGGATACATTAGGAGACAAACAAAAGTCTTTTCGTTAACTTGACCATTGATATTGCCAGGACTATGAATCAGAGCAAATTTTTCGTAAAACATTATACCCCTCCAAAACATTTCAGTACCCGTATGATATGGAGCAACTTTAATTTAAGTATGCAATCGATGTTGTCTTTTTGCATCTTGCCAAACTCTTCAAAGATAATCATTACTCATTAGGGCAAACCTGGACTTACCAATAAAAATCAATTTTTTTCACCCACGAAACATCCCGCTTAAATTTTTCTCTGACCAATAAAAACGGGTTTGCATATAATGTTATGTTAGCATAATAACCCCTACACTAGGAGTTCATAAAGAAAAACCCGAAATTTTGCTTTTAAGGGCGACAATGGGAATCCGCGTTTTATGAAACGTGTCGAAATATTCTCACAGGGAGTGATGTGACTGGCCTGCCAGCTAATCGAACCTGAATTCTTTTGGACATAGTGGAATTTTGTCTCTAAACAAGTTTTCCGCAAAAAAAAATCCGAAAAAAAAAACGCTAAAAAGCAGACAGGGGCTAATTGTTGCCTTGCGAGAAAATGGTGAATGCACCTCTAGAAGTTATTAATAGCCCCATTAGAAGTATGCGAAACCATTTGAATGCATCATTTAGAACAAGGAGTACTAATACTACTCACTAATAATCCCGAGTTTGCTTTATTTTTAATTTTTACACTTCGTCAATTTTCAGGAATTTTACACTTTTTTTTTAAACGCGTGGTACTATTGAAGAAAATTAATTAAACGGTTTTTTATCTTGTGTATTATATCACAGAGGCTTTAAGGTTTATTTTAAAGAAAATTTTATTTCTGTCAGGCAAACGCGAAAGTTTTTAAAGGGGGGGTGCAAGACTTTTGAAAGCCAGTGTACATTAATGTATCTTTGTTAACATAACAATAAATTGCTTTAAATTGCGTATTTCTATTTTTTAGTATGCTTAAATATTCCTACCCATTTATTATCCGTCATTTTTTTGATTTTTCTCCTTGTTTTGGAAACTCTTAAAAATTAAGAAAAATATTGAAATAAAATCTTTGGAACTTTTCTGAGGTCTTTTGCGTACATTGAGCACTATGTTACATGCGCGAATCTAATCTCTAACCCATCATAATATAATCACAATTCAATTAAATGTGGCTACCAAAAATTACATAAAAGTTAAACCATATCAAATATTAAAAGAAATAAATTTTTAGTTCATTACCAGTCAAGGGCTTTCAAGAAAAACCAGAAATTTATTGCAGATCATCCGTTTCTGTTTTACATATCATTGAAAAATACGGTGATGTTTGTTGGCAGAGTAAAGCAACCTATATTCTAAAGTTTAAAGCTCTTCAGTAAAAATATCTATTAGTATAGTATCTAGGCTGTTAGCTTTATTATTAAATGTGCCGTGTCGTGCAAAATACTTTATTTGAATATGGACCTTTCCCATCATCGACCACCCTCGCGGTCGTTATACTTGGGAAACGTCAGATATGCGTCAGATTGACTCGAGTCATTGTAATGCTGGTGGTCATTCAGTTTCCCAAGTATAACGACCGCGAAGGTGGTCGACGACGGGAAAGTTCCATAGGGCAATAGTTGGCGCTAAAAACTATTTATTTTCAGAAACAGATCCGTCATGTCAATTTAATTTGGTTGTTTCTTAAATGTAATTAACGGTATTCGAATTACAAGTTTTTTTTTAAAACAAAACCTTTTAAATGACCTTAATGTAGTAAAGGTGTATCTAGTCACTTTATTAAGTATTCTTGGCTAGTCACCAGTACAGATGTAAAAATCATGTGCATATTTTTTTTTAAACTGCGCACACTTTTGCAATTTGAGTTTGAAAACAGTCCGAAATTAGTTTGAGACTGAAAATTTGGTCACGACGAACACATCAGCAATTGTTATTTGTTATTTTAAATAATTTTAATTTTAATTCTAGTAGTAGTGGGAGTTGTTCTTTCGGCTCCTTTAAAGCCAACTTCCCCTAAGGAGTTTAAGGCCGATCATCCCTTCCTTTTCTATTTAAGACAAGGAGGAACTGTCTTATTTGCTGGAAGAGTGACTCATCCATAAAACGATACATACCTACTTAATTTGTTTTAAATTAAGATAATTTACTGTGATTTTTTTTTATAATATATGTATAATTATAATAAATACATGTCGGAATTACTAAAAAACTCTTTCTTTATTTAAAAGGTTTGGTCGTTCTTTATTAGTTAACCATCTACCTTTTCTGTTGAGGTACACTTTTGCGGTCGTTATACTTGGGAAACGTCGAAAATGCGTCGGATTGACTCGAGTCATAGTGATGGTCATCCTATTCCAAAGTAAACCAATCGCCAAAATGAATCTCAACGGAAAAGATAAACACAGAAGTCCACTTATTTATTTTAAATACACAAAAATTGGCGCATAAACGATATTATACAGTGTTGCCCTTTTTCTCGGTTATCTTAAAGTTATTGAAAGTTTTAAAAACTTTTTTTTGCAACTCGTTACAAATTTACACATTCAAGATTAGCTCAATTGCTATTATGTTATGTATCTTATGTATTTTGTAAAAATGTATGGCCGTAGCTAATCGAGATTTAATTTTAGTGGGAATTACCAATTTTTCGCTTCCTGCTATGCCACCACCTCCCCCCAAAGAGTTTAAAGCTGATCATCCCTTTATTTTCTATTTAAAACAAGGAGGAACTGTCTTATTTGCTGGACGAGTGACTCATCCATAATCATATATAATAAGTTGCAAATTACGATGATTTACGTGGTGTGAAACAATTAAGTGGTTTAAAGTTTTACAATGTTAATAATTGTATTGTTGGAATTACCTGCGATTAAATCTCTTGTAAAGCTTATTATTACAATATTTGTAGTAGGTATACAAATAAAATGTAATTAACAGTTCCTTCTATAAATTTTAAATTAAAAAATAATTTTCAAAGAATATCCCTAAATCTATAAATCGATTATGATGACTAATTCATATCCCTAATTGCCGATTGCATAGATATTTTTGCGGCCGAAGAAAATAAATGGCATAAGTAAGTGTAAACACGTCATAAGTGCATATTAGAAAAGATATCGTTTTTTTAACAAATACTTACATATTCTAATACAATACTACCACAATCTGTAAAAAGATTTCGCTGAATGTGTACATGAGTATTAAAAAAAGAATGCACTAATTAAAAAACCCATTTCGTTACATGTTAAATAGACTTATGCCATTTTTCCTTTCGGCCACCGCTCAAACGATTTAGTATGCTAAATTATTTTAGTGTGATTCGAGAATCGTACCCTTGGTATTTATTAACATTAAGCTTAGTAATATTTTATTCTTTTTACTTTTAAGTTTGATTCTAAATTATTTTAAAGTACTAATTATAATTATATTGGAAAATACGAGTACTTACTTCCAAATTAAAAGAACAAATAATTAGTACAAAGGGTAAAAATTATTTTGTCCTGTATTGTGGCCCGAAACTAAACTTAATTTTCGCTTAATTTTGACTTCTTATTCTTAACGACTCAAAAAAAGAACATTTCAAAAAGTAATTCTTTATTCAAAAAAATAAATACAATGTAGGTATGAAGAAGAGTATAAAAATATAAGGATACAAATTTAAAGAGACTCTTTGTTTTGATATAAAATAGGTGTGCTAAAGCTAAATAGTAAAACGAAATAGGTATCCTCTTTTTAAAATATAAGATATCCGTAATAAAATATGGCAAGATGACGTATAAAGAACTCTCTAAGAAATTACAATCATTAATATTTTAAATAATCAAATTTTAATTTCAGTAAAAATTGCCACTTTTTCTGCTCCTCTCATGCCACCAGCTCCTCCAAAAGAGTTTAAGGCTGATCATCCCTTTATTTTCTATTTGAGACAAGGAGGAACTGTCTTATTTTCTGGAAGAGTGACTCATCCATAGTAAAGTAATAAGGAAATTATGATGCGTGGTGATCTGGTGATTTTTAAGTAAGTAAATAATTAGTTTTGGTTAAGTAATTATGTATTGTTGAAATCACGATCAGACCTCTTGTATGATAATTATGTAATTAAAATTATGGTTTTACTAGGAAAATAAAACGTACGTGCTTTGAGTTTTGCTAGAGATTTAATAGTGAGTTGGTAGGTATAGTATCATTTCCAGGTTTTCAGTTTTTATGGAATGCTTACAAGAAGGATAAAAAAATGGGTAATTTTTGTGATAGGTATATTCATTCTATTGCTAATGCAATAAATTTTTAGGTAATTTAAATTTATAATGTACAGGATGTCCAAACACTCTGGTATGTTCTTGGGGCATTTGAAGGCATCCCTAAAAAAATGTCAAAAATAATCCATCTGTTATATTCATCGAGAAAAATGCGAACAAAGTTGCAAAAGTTCGGCAACACAGTTAAAAATACATCTTTAAAACTCACTTAGACTCTTGAGCATACATTTTTGCATTGAATCATACTGACATTGTTGTCAGCTTCATTTCATAAAATTTTTGCAAAATTAAATTGATTATAAAAATGTAATTTAACCATTTAGAAGATAAACAAATGGTCAAATAATTTTAGATAAATTGTGTCTTTGTATTTAGTCATTTTTTTCGTTAATATGTGCTGTTGTTTTCAAGGTATAGACGTTTGAAGTTTCGCACTTTGGGCTCGACTTTGGGGCCTTATATCTTCAAGAATATATATGAGATAGATTTTTTTTTAACAATTTTCTGGGAATCCCTAGGCATGCCCTAACAACTTACCATCGCGTTTATGCGCCATTTTTTGGACATCCTGTATGTATATACTCCACAAATATTAGTGCAAACTGCAACACTAAATAAGAAAAGGAAAATTGTTTTGCTTTTAAAAAAATACAGTTTTTTTTCTTATCCTTAAATTCAAATGAATCATTTTAAATTTTTATTTTTTGATAAATTTTTGTGAGTTTTTTTTCTTATCCTTAAATTCAAATAAATCATTTTAAATTTTTATTTTTTGATAAATTTTTGTGCATAAAAAGTTATTTAACATGTTTTTAATGAAGTACTACTTAATTAAATAAACCATGTCCAACAGATAACTCTGGAAAGTATGGAGATGTGTTTAATTCATACAGATCAGTCGCTTTTTGATTAACATTTTGGTATTTATTTTCACACACAGTTCCTGCAACTAAAACATCAAGAGGCGCAAATAAAACTCTAAAGTTAGGTTCACGGAAGTTGAGACTACCCAACAAAAACGTAGACATTTTTTCAGACATGACCCAAACGTTTCTATTTCTATCCACCTTTACATCAGCTGGAAAAATTAACTTTTCATCGTCCTTGTCAACAATGGCTATATTCTTAGGCTCATAAGGCAAAGCGGAGTTCCAGCAACCAATAGCATTACGATCAATTAAATTAAAGAACTGTATGCCCTGTTCGTCCATTACTCGAGCAGTCGTATGAGTTTCAGGTCCTCTTTCTGCTAAAACAACAAAATCATGGTAACCATCCTCCACCTTGGAGCTATTTTTCAAAATATTTGTTGAGACAGCAAACTCCCTGAAACTGGCAAGTGGACTGAAAAACATTGTTCTAGACCCGTCTTTTTGTCTGGGTGACAGGGACATGCCGAAAATTCCTTCTTCGCCCCATTGGAAGTTAAGACCGTCAATGTTGAAGTCCCCCCGCAGAGGATCGGGCATAAAGAAGCTATGCATGAAGCGCCATGATCTGTTTTCTGCCCAGGAATATACGATTAATCCATATCCAAGTTCGTCACTCAAATAAGCGTGAGCATCGTCACAAGTATCACCTAACTCAACAGCGATGTTGGCGATAAATGTATTAGCGTTGGTGTCTTCTTTTCTTAACTCGTAGCGTCTTAAGCGTTTGTTGGTGTGCAGATCGAAGACATTAATGGCATAAGGGCAAGGGTTTTGAGTTGTGTTTCCAATACCGAAGGTGCCAGTGTCCAAAACCCACAATCGATCACATTCGTCTACTTTAATTCTGTAAACTGTAGTCAATCCTGAATCGCAATTTCCTAACTCGTTGGATTTCCAGTCAGGGTATGGAATAAGAGGTGGGGCTTTTGAATCGGAAAACAAAGGCACATAATTAAGTGTTGATGGAATTCCTGAAACAAAAATTCATAATTTTAGGCAATGCAGAGTAGAGTACTTAATATGTACATCTACTTTTAAATTAGAATGTTATCTCTTTTAGATAGATCTTAATTCTAAAGTACCTATAACTTAAAGAAACCAATTTGGAATCATTTATTATGTTTGTCTTTGTTGTCAACGATTAACTATAAAGTATGCCTATTAAAATAAATGCATGTATAAATTCTTGCATTAATGTAAGTAAAGAGAAAAGATTACGTAGGTTAGGTACTCGTAAAACTGTGCATGTTGAAATAAAATTAATAACACCTCGAATACCACAAAAATTTCCATTTTTAATTGTACCGGGAAATAAAAACTTATTGGTAAAGATAAGACAGTAGGTAATGTAGTGCAATAAGGAAAACATTAAAATATTTGTGCAAATGATACATATTATTCTGCAAAGTTGCATTGCATTATAGTATTTAAATGTGTTTTGAAATACATATTATGACTATACTTCATGCAACAAAAATTTTTCTAAACCAACTGATCCCGTTGACGTGCACGTTCGTGGTCGTTATTCTTGGGTGAGCACTGGCATCACAACGACTCGAGTCAATCTGACGTTTCCCAAGTATAACGACGTGTATGACAACAGATCAGTCTATAGATTTATCCCGCCGTTGACCACAATCGCGGTCGTTATACTTGGAAAACTAAATGACCACCAGCAGCACAAGGATTTGAGTCAATCTGACGCATATCTGACGTTTCCCAAGTATAACGACCGCAAGGGTGGTCAACGGCGGGAAAAATGAATAAGACCTTTATACAGGGTGTCCCAGAATTGGCGCACCACCTGTATGGTACGTTGTTGGTGCATGCCCAGGGATCCCCAGAAAATTGTCAAAAAAAATCCATCTCATACACCCTTGAAGATATGAGGCCCCAAAGTGCAAAACTTTAAACGCATACATCTTAAAAACAACAGCACGTATTAACGAAAAATATGGTTTAATACAAAGCTGTAGTCTATCTTAAACCATTACACCAGTTTTTCTTCTTTTAAATGGTCAAATAACATTTTTATAACCAATTTAATTTTACAAAATTTTCTTGAAATAAGCTGACAACAATGTCAATAAAATTTTAGGCAAAAGTGTATAATTAAAGACTCATATATGGGATTTTTAGATTTATTTACCTAGACTGTGTAGTATTTTCCTAGACTGTGTTGCCAAATTTATGCAACTTTGTTCGCATTTTTCTCAATGAATATAAAAGATGGATTTTTTTTAACAATTTTCCTGGAATCCCCAGGCATGCCCTAACAGCGTACCATACAGGTGGTGCGCCATTTCTGGGACACCCTGTATGTATTTATATCAAAAATTTTTTTTTTTAAAATAGTTATTTAAAAAGTAAAGTTATTTGAAAGCTTAAGAATTAAAATCCTCGGTACAATCTGACATATTTTTTTTGTATCTACTTATAGGATACTTATTAGTATCTAATCTAATTCTAAATTATTCTAAGGTATGTTACCCTGTAAAAGATACCTTCACAAAAAAACCTCGAAAAAAACTTTTAACTTGCACGCATCCAAATTCTAAAGGACGAAGTGTTAAAAGCGTTTATTAAAGCTTAATTAATTACACTATAGTAAATTACTAACATAGTGCAGACGAGACTAATTGGATTAATTTATATTAATTATGCATATATGTTTATAGATTAATTATTTATAATTAACGCCTATTTTTTGTTGTAAGAAAGGCTGTGAATGAAGAAAAATAAGGATAAAAACTTAATTGAACATTTGTTGTGTTAGCTTTTAAAAATTATCGTCTATAAAAAACTAAAATATCTCCACTTTAAGATAATTGTGACACTAGGTAATTGGTAGGTATTTATACAAATCAAGATCTAGGTTAGATAGACAAAATAACAAAATTATTTCATAACATCAAATCCAATTATTAGGTATATTTTTATTAGCTATTGATGGATAGGATCAGAGGACAAGGATCAGGTGTATATTTTTAACTGTTAAATAAATTACTACTTACTACTTTGCTCGTTTTTTAGGTAAACGCGCTTCGTATGACTTTCACATTAAATTTGCCCTAATATTTTTTCAATGAATCATAAATTATTAAATAATAGGTAATTAATTATTACACAAATATATCATATAAGATTCAAACTAGTTAAAATACATTCTTTGCATTTTTCCTTTGCCAATTAAAAATCCTAAATAAGTAAATCTGACTTGATGTATTGTCCGTTTTTCATTATCAGAACACCATTATTGAAAATAATGTCTGAATAAAAAGTCAGTATTATTATCCTTTTTTAGATTATAAATTAAAAAATGCTTGTGGGTCAGTAACATTCCTTAAAACTAGTGCGTTGTCTCAAAATTAAGACAACACCCTAATTTTTAAGGGGCCGGACATTGCGCAGATAATTTCATTTAAAAAACTACTTATTAATGAAATGCATGCATATAAAACATAACGACTACTTAGGTATTGCAATTTCATTGTCAGTGTTTGTCAACGGTTTTTTTTTTCTTAGCTTAGTTGTTGCCAACGGGATGTTACCAGTAGACCATTACGTTTAGATCTTGATGGTTACCGGTCGACAGACCTTAGATTAAACTTAACCTGGATCTGTTCGAGGGTGTAGCCCGAAATAAAGCAGGAATTAGGCCCCTTTAGTCCCGTGGTATATACAGTACATCTTTACTGTTGACGACCACCTTCGCTGTCGCTATATTTGGAAAACGTCAGATATGCGTTAGATTGACTCGAGTCATTGTGATGGTGGAGCTCGCCTTGTTCCCAAGTATAATGATCGCGATTGAGGGTGTACAGGGTGGGGCACTTAGAATGGAACCGCCCCTTAACTTTTTTATTTTTTTTCGCAGAAAATTTTTAAAAACGGCATTTGCTCCGTTTTAAATTAAATTTTTTAAATATTCAATTAAATTTCATGTAACCCCAAAACTATATAGGGTGTGGCATAAAACATACTTTTTTTAAATGGAACACCCTATATATTTTTGGATATTTTTGAAGAACTTTTTATGCTGATTCCAAAAATATATATATGTAATATATTTAGTTTAAAAATGGCTAAGTTATTGACGATCAAAATCTTGAAAAGGGCGTCTAAAATCACCCCCCTGTGTGATTACTAGTAATGTTAATGATCATTATTTTAGCAAGAATTGCATTAAATGTCAATATTTTAGTATACAAACGATAAAATTACTGTTTTATAAAAAAAAAATTTTTTGCAATGCATTTTTAGACTCTCTTTTGAAGATTTTGATCGTTTATAACTCAGCCATTTTTGAACCAAATTTATTACATATATATATTTTTGGAATCAGCATAAAAAGTATTTCAAAAATATCGAAAAATATATAGGGTGTTCCATAAGAAAAATGGATATTTTATGTCACACCCTGTACAGTTTTGGAGTTACAGAATATTTAATTACATATTTAAAAATTTTAATTTAACACGCTAATGCCGTTTTTAAAAATTTTCTACGAAAAAGAATAAAAAAGTTAAGGGGGGGTTCCATTCTAAGTGCCCCACCCTGTACATTGTTGGGCACTTGGAACCACCCCTTAACTTTCTTACCTTTTGTCGTAGAAAATTTTAAAAAACGGCATTAATTTTGTGTTGAATTGAAATTAATTTTATGTTTGAAGAACTTTTTGTGCTGATTCCAAAAATATATATTAGTTATTGACGATGAAAATCTTCAAATGAGAGCCTAAAAGTGCCATGTTATATGGTTTCTACTGGTGAGCCATTTTTGAACCAAATGTGTTACTCATATATTTTTGGAATTAGCATAAAAAGTTCTTTAAAAATATATAGGGTGTTCCATTTAAAAAAAGTCACACGCCGTATAGTTTTGGGGTTACTTAAAATTTAATTATATATTTAAAAATTTCAATTCAACACAGAACTAAAGCCGTTTTAAAATTTGTTTAACGAAAAAAGGTAAGAAAGTTAAGGAGGGGTCCATTGTAATTGCCCCACCTTGTAAATATACGTTATCCTTTTTAATTTTAGAACTAAACACAAGTAAATTTGGTAAAATTAAATTTTTTTAAATCCGATGAATCGCACGGATTTGCTGGAATGTTTGGTCTAAGTACGATATTTTAGGATTTTCACATTACATGTAAAACCACTAGAGCTGCTAATCTATTTAAAAATACCCTGACGTTGCTTTGGAAATTGGCAGCTTGATAATAATTTTCACAAAACCAAATTAATTCAAAATTAATTTTTTTTCCATCGCAGCCACTTTTCATAGGCAATGTTAAGAAATTTTTGTTTTCTTCAGTGCCAGTGATATTTGACATAATTATTTTAAGTAAGTAAAAAGACCCTTTTAGCATAAATAAAAAAATGACCGTGATAATAGCCATTAATTTTTAAAAGCGTGTTGTTTGTTAACAGCTAGGACTATTCTAAAATAACGAGCGATCTACAATATTTCGCCTCGAATGTTGTCATGGATAAGTTATCAAATTTCAAGTTTTTACATTGCTGAAGCACTGTCGATTTTCATGTTTTTGACGTTTCATGACAAGAGTCGAGGTAAAATTTTGCTAATCGCAAGTTAATATGCATAGAGAATTAAAAAAAATTACTTAAATAAATATTTCTAAATATTGCTTCTTAAAAATGTATCGTCCTTGCAATTTTTGAAATTGTTTTTATTAGGCAAGTATCTACTTGATAAAAAAAAAAAAATAGTTTAAAAAAATTATTTTTTAGTTTAGAAATAAAGCTTATATGTTTTAATGGATTATTCAGATAAGAGTTCGAATCGGGGTCCTAATCCTTACAATAAGGTTTTTTAACCTACTCCTATATTACATATTTTGTTCCTATGGTTTAGTGAAAGATACAGCCGGTTTAGTTTAATAATTTTTTTAATTCTAAGCACATTTATTTTTTTTACTAACCTGTGCGCCATCGTGGAACTGTAACGAAAAGTTTGTCATTCCAAATTTCAATGCCCACCGGTAAATTATTTGCAGGATTGTATTTTCCTTTTAAGTAAGCATCAATTCGTTCTTCATTTGTATCATATGCATAGTCAATTGCATTCCAACTAAAATGTTCTTGTAATTTAAGGGTGCACTTTATAAAGTCAATTTTCAAAATCACCAAACAAACGACGAACCAAAATCTAAACATTGTATTTAATACTTTTAATCATACCTATGTGCACGTCAAAATTTTATCAACATCTCTTTAAAATAAATTTTCTTATTTTTATATATCTACTGGTATCAATGCTATTTCTTTAAATCTACACCAATCATGAAAGAGAAAGTACACCACTTGCTCTATCATATCCATTATAATAAACTGCAAAAGGAGTTATAAATGGAGTGACATTTTTCTAATAGGACTAAAAATTTTAAATAGTTGTCTTTTATGAGGTACTGTAAATTTAACTGGTCTAATAAATGTCTTCTTTTAAGACTAAAAAAAACTTTTGACCTTTTTGAAATACACAATACGTGTTCACTGTTCGTAGTTACAATGGGCGAAGAATGCTGAACCACAAGAGTCAAGAGAGGGAGCATAGACTCTCCCTTACTACTTAATTGATTTATAAAATTTTAAATGATAAATTTCATTCGGCACCCAGTTAGGAAGTAAAGAACAGGATTATAACCTTTAGGAGACCAAACGTTAAAAATTTACGTTTAGCACTTTTTAGCTACAAAAGTAGTACCGTTTTTTTTCTGGGGTATACAAGATTATATTTTCTCTGGCTAAGTATAATTTTAAATCTCCTAGAATGTTAATTTTTAGGTATTGTATATACAGGGGTGCCGAATTCGAGGACGACCATTGAGATCTCGCCTAATTTAAGAGACGCACTAGATCGTGTAAATGAAAGCAAAGCCCAATTACAACAAATATATTACTTACATGTCCCTCTTCTAAGTATTATCGACTTGTCTTAGTCTTTTTTCATTAAATTTAAATAAAACATAATTGGAGTAAAAAAAATTCGTAAAACCACCCTTATTGAATATCTCTAAAAGGGTTGGAGATAGATATAGGGAAGTGTCACGAAGTGTGGTACCAAATGAAAGGAAATTAAAAATTAAATTTAAGAGCCCGACATCCCACTTCCTCTTATGCAAATTCAGGTACAACTTAGGCCCCAGTTTTTAGAGCTATTATTAAGGCGATTGTTCTAAAATTTTGACAATATCATATTTACTTCTTTTAAAGTGCCGCTTGTTTGGCACATTTTGTTTTGGATTGGTAGTTTAGCAAAAATAACAGTTTAAAGTAGGGTGTACTATGCTAAAAACAACAACTGTTATTTATCTTAAACTATGAACCCAAAATAAAATGTGCCAAACAAACGGCACTTTAAAAGAAGTGAATATGATATTGTCAAAATTTTAGAACAATCGCGTTAATAATAACTCTAAAAACTGGGGCCTAAGTTGTACATGAATTTGCATAAGAGCATTGAGTAATAAGTCGGTATTCACTGATAAGAGGAAGTGGGATGTCGGGCTCTTAATGGGCCGAACAAAATTATAGATTTGCATTTAACGGTTTTAATGTATCAATATTAAATGGCGGATTGTTCACATGGGGTTACAATTTTTAGTCAAATTTTAGATAAATGTTTGCTAAGCATCTTAATTATACCTTGTTTAAATTTTATGCAAAAATAACAGCCACTATGATTTTTTTTGAAAACTGCTGCAACAAAATTATTAAAAATAAATATTTGATTCATTACAAACAAACCTGAGAAGAAAAATGTTTGCTAGCATTTTTAGTTTCTAATATAAGGGGTTAGGTCATCTTATGTGGATACCATGTACATAGCAATCTAATTGATCTTTTATGCCAAAAAATAGAGCATAAAAAAAAATCCTGCGACGAAACGTTGCAGGAACTTTTTTTACAAGAATCTGATAGCGGACAAAAAAGTAACTCAAGGGCTTAGACAGGTTTTTGTAGCAAAGGGGGTCAAACTCCAGCTGCTTGATAAAAAAAGTAAAAATTTTCTTATGGAGAGACTCCCTTGTAGGTACCTACAAGACATTTTTGTTCAATCAAATAGGATTTGTCATTTTTAAAGCCATGCAAATAGCAAAAAGTTTATCACAAAAATCGAAAAGGAGAAAATTTTTACTTATATGTTTTGAAATGAAACTCTTTTAGTAGGTAGTACTACGACGTCTTAGATGTAACATACTAACAAGTTTATTATAAGACACACAACATTAATTTTGTGATGCATTATTTTTGCAATAAAATATAATATTCTTGATATGTTAATGAATATAGGTTCTTCCACGAACCAGATTTTGTACGGTCGCGGGCGTGGCGAACTTGCATGTTTTAAGATATCACGCAATTATTGCTTAAATGCGCGATTTTGGTTCTGATTATAGAATGCAAAATTTGATATTATTATTTTTTTACCTAATAAAAATAAATTTAAAAGTAAAACCACTAATTAAAACCAAGACGCGTTAATCACACTTTATTGCACATAACGAATGAACCCGTTTTTTCGTTGCTCGTTATTTTTGATTTATTACCTATAGGTACTTAATTAATAGTGCATTCAAACAATTAACGAAATTCGGTACTGTGGGTTTTTGCCTGCAAAACGTTAAAAAAATAATTAGACTGATAACTTTCGTCTTTTTAAATATGGTCCCAATCGCAACCAATGGTTTGGTTGTGGTAAAGTTAGGTTTTCTTTGGTTTATCATTGGTAACTGAAAAACTTGGTTTTATTCGGATCAGTTTGAGAGCCTAATTAAATATGTGAAATTCAAACTTCACAGAAACAAATAAAAGATTTACAGTGGCATTACTTATTTTATAAATAAGAATTACTTATATTATCCTTACACAAGTAGCTTCTTTTTACCGAATTATTTGCTGCTATTAGTTAAAATGACATTTTATACAGGGTGTCCCACCGGGAGGTTCCAGTAGAGATAATTCAGGAACGGTTTGCCTTACCTTTATGAAATTTTGTATACTGGGGTCAATTCGGATGTTCTCGCAAATGAAAATAATTTCAACATTGCGACACTTCCGGTTCTACCGGAAGTTTTTTTTTTTGTTTTACATTTTTTATTTTAGATTTAAATTCTTTTACTAAATTTATTTTAAGTACTTAGGTTTAAAAAAAATTTGCAAAAATTTTTAGTTTTTTTTTTATTTGCATTTAAAAATTTGTTTTTGCAATTTCTGGAGTATTTTCTATTTATTTTAATTGAAAATGCGCACATAAGTTAAGGGGGTGCCCGTTTATTATTAAAAAATTTATTTTTTTAGAATAATGTCAACCGGAAGTTAGATATCCGCCATTAAACCTTTACTTTTTAAAATGATATTTTCTCGAGATTTTTAAATGGAACACCCTAGTTTTTTTGCATAGGAGGGTGTAAAACAACATATTGTTTAAATAGGTAGCTTTCCTTATGCATATCTGCAACTTTTATTAAAATATTTTTAATTTTTAAACTTAAAAATTTAAACAAAAGGAAAGCTACCTATTTGAAAAACATGTTGTTTTACACCCTCCTATGCAAAAAAAACAACCATTTAAAAATCTTGAGAAAATATCATTTTAAAAAGTAAAAGTTTAATGGCGGATATCCAACTTCCAGTTTTTATGTTCTAATAAAAAAAAATGTAATAATAAACGGGTACCCCCTTAATTTACGTGTGAAATTTCAACTAAAATAGACAGAAAATACTCCAGAAATAAAATACTTTCAGAAAAATGTTTAAATGCAAATAAAACTAAAAATTTTTTGAATTTTTTTTTTAACAAACTTAACGTAAGTTTACTAAGAGAATTTAAATCTGAAATAAAAATGGGGTTTGTCGGCCAAAATATGGTAGCGAAGGTCAACTTCTGGTAGAACCGGAGGTGTCACCATGTTGAAAATATTTTCATTCACGTGAACATCCGGATTGATTCATAGAGATAATGCAAACCCTTTCCTGAGATACCTCTACTGGAACCTCCCGGTGGGACAGCCTGTATGTCATTAACATCATTTTTAACCAATAGCGGCAAAGAAGTCTGCAGAAAAAAGCTGCAAGTAGGACTACCATTCCAAGAATTTTTTTATATCATAATAACATACTATTTTATATTTTCTCCTTCCGGGAGTGCGCATGACCTAATCGAAGTCACCAAGCTATTCCTGCGATCGCTTTGGTTCACTAAAACTTCCAAAGTTTTTCATGAGTGGTGTCCTGTAAATACACTTTGGTTAGAAACCAACGTCATTCGGAGTATTCGGACTACAAAACCAAAAATAGGTTAAAAATCAAGGCATTAGGACCATACCCTTAGATTTTATTTTTAACCATGGTAAAAAAAATAAAGTTTGATAAAAATGAAATGATTAGTCAAGAGAAAAAGCCAGTTCAAAGGTTTGATTTGTTTTTAAATGTACATAATAATAAGCTGGCTGTCAAAATCAATTAGATCAGATTAGGTGTAGATAAAGTAATAAGTAAACGACCTTAATTAATTATGTGCACAGATTTCTTTATTTATTAAATTAAAATACACTTGAATAAGCATGTTTGCGTGTAGGTAGATCAATTCGCAATATTTATACATACTAGAATGTTTTTATTTTTCAGCTTGTTAGGTGTATTGGTTTGCCACTTGCCAGAATTACTTAAGACTACTTAGTTTGTTGAAAACTCGAGGTCAAAAATTAGACTAATATAAATGATATGCCTAGTTGATTAGGTATCATATCATACTTTCTTACCAGTTCAACTTGCTCTTCGTATATTTTTAAATTTTGTATACTTTTGATATACCTTACATAATGATCAATCTTAATAAATGGGATGCTGGGGGGCTCAGGCAAAAATTTCAACATGTCTCATTAAACATGGAGTAGGTAGATCGTTATATTGTGTTCTTAAAATATAGTTTTTGTTTTAAATTATAACATTTAATTAAACTTACTTACTAAACCTCTTTGAATTTACAAAGAGAAGGTACAAGCTTGCCTTTAAAATTCACATTTTGGAGGGTCGGCAAAATTAACAAATAAAATGTAATTTTTAGAGAGAATCGAGATCAAAATTCTACTTCACAGACAGTTTTTTAATGTGGATCTGTAAACTGTGACGTAGGACTTGATCGGATCTATTTGGTCCAAGAAATCTGTGTCTCAATGTAATATGCCATCGGGACACCCAGCTTGTAACAATCATAAAGTTTACTTTTTTTAAAACCCCACTCCAAGTATAGAATCTTGTTCTTTTCGAAAAAAAAGTCGAAGGAAACTTAAGTAAAGTCTGATAATTAATGGATATAAAATAAACTCCTTTGTATAATAATGTTTTTAATTTTATTTATTTGTAATTAGTGAGCACTGAGCAGCATGAGATAATATTTAATTATAATTTTCTAGTCTATTAAAAATATTTATCGTCAGTCTGTTTTTCTGCTACAAATGTTTATTATGTTTATTAAACTTAAACATAATTATTACAGTGCCGTTCCATCAACATTAGTAGACAATGTATCCTTTACAAATAGTTGATAAGTTCCATAAATGCAAAACCACAGGAAACAAATAAAAGCTAAAACAAAACATAATGTTTCTCATATTTTTAGTTGCAAATCTTTTTTTAACAATTTTCTGCAGATTCCTAGACATGGCCCAAGATACAGGTGGATGGTGTGCCAATTTTGGTACATCCTTTATTCTACAAAGGATGTCCAAAAATTGGCATATCGACTCGCTGGTACGTTGTTGGGCAGGCCTAGGAACCCTCCAGAAATTGTTTAAAAAAATTTTGCCCCAAAGTGCGAAACTTCGAACGCTCATACAGGGTGTCAAAAAAATGGCGCATAAACGCGATGGTATGCCTGAGAATGCCCCATAGCAACGTACCATTGCGTTTATGCGCCAATTTTTTGACACCTGTATATCAGCAAAATGGTTTGTTTTTTGACCGTTGGAGCCTTTTTCAAACTTTTAAACACTATACAATATTTTGCTTAAAAACAGTGTTAACCAACAAAGCGGTTCATGATTTAAAACCGAATGCTAAATCTTTATAAAATTAAGCCTTTATTGTTTCGCATTATAAAAACTTACCAAATATTGAAAAAATTATCAAAAATGTAGTATTTGCTGTCGTGCTACTTTCGATGAACAAAACATTCGTAAATAAGTTTAGAAAGCTTAGAAATGCGTAAATAAAGGCACACTTCTGACTGTTCTGTAAAACAAGGTAATTAACACTGCATTTCCATAATAGGTCTTGAAGATTTCTTACCTTTATTACAGCGACTAATAGAAAAATACTTAATACTAAGTTGCATGCGGCAAACACCATAGAAATTTTAAAAAATTCGTTTTTTACTTCTTCCTCAGCATACTTAAGTTTCAAACAACACACTGTCATTCCGGAAATTCCAAAAATCTGCAAAGGCACTACTTTATTTTACTGAAAAACTTGATAAAGGTGCAACCTACAAAATTTATAAACATTATGATAAACCATCCCGATTTTAAATTTAAGCATCTTGCATCTGCCATTTTAATTTGCACCGAGTAGATTTCACATAATTGTGAGTGGTGGACAAGACGAGTATTGAACTAAACCTCAGGCTCTCCAGACGCCAGACGTCTCGACGCCAGTATATCACTTTCATAAAGTAATTTGAACGTATTATTTGCAGAATGTTTGAAATTTGATTATTGCATTTAGGGGTAATTATAAAAATATCGCCATTTATTTTAATCAAAAATCTTATCTGGTGTTTAAAATGAAAAAAATAACTTTCGAATTTATTTATATTATATAGGTATGTACAGAGAAAACAAAACAAACTAATTGTAGTTTTCCTCAATTTCATTAAAAAGAAGTGGGTTAGATCAGTAAACGGATGGGTTTTTTTTATACAGGGTGTCTAAAAAATGGCGTTTAAACGCTAATACAATATTTAGACGATATTAATGATGTATTTTTAATACGTAGAAATAGGTGAAAAATTAAAAAAATATTTAGTTTAAAGCACTTTGGTTAATGACCAGTTGGCAACTACATAAAGGACACATTTTATTATGTGTGCCGCTAGCTGCACCTTTTTAATTTTTATAACTTTTTTGTTTTTTCTATATGGCAACTGATGAAGGCAATACAACAGACCTTTAATTAATCAAATATTTTTTTATTGTCATAATTTTGAATATATGAATTAATGAATTATTTAATTGGCCTAACTAAATGTCATATGTTACATTTACAATTTATTTACCTTTCCCTCTTATATACGCCATTGACAAAACATAGAAAAATGGACGTTATCTACCTTATTTTTAGTTTTTTGCTTATTCTATAAATAATGTGAAAACGTCCATGACAGGTGATTGTGCATTACAATCGCAATTAAAATAAGCAATATTTTTCTGTGACCAATAGGAAAAAGAGTATAATTGTTTTTGACATATAAAAATAAAAAAATGAGTTTTTTTAATTAAAGATTCTAATTCTAATAATTATATTGGGTGAGCAAATAATAACGACCCCTAAGTAGGCTATGAACAATGTAAAATCTGTCAATTAACAATATTTTGAGAATCTCCATGGTCTACTTATGGGCCGTTTTTATTTGCTCACTCGATATTTATATATTTACGTTAAAATCAGTCATGCACATTCAGCGAAATCTTTTTTTTTTTTCAGGAGCGGGGTGATTACGGAATATCGCTTCGTACGAAACCTACATAAGAGGACCATTAGGTTTCGTACGAAGCGATATTCCGTAATCACCCCGCAGGTTGCTCAGGTTGAGTAAATAAAAACGTGGCAGTATTTGTTAAATATTATTGATTGATACTTCTTACTTTGTGCATTGGCTAAATAAGCCCCAGTGGTTAAATAGGCCCCAGTGGCTAAATAGCCACTGGGGCCCTTTTTTTACTTAGCCGATATATAATACTAAAAAGGAATTAAGAATTATAGAAAAAGCCCATTTTTTTTATAAAATTTTATTTACAAAAAAGTAATTACTATACACATTTGCGGCACCTGCCTAAAACCATCGTATTATTTGCCACATATATTTGGTTACAGACATGAACAACATTTATTTTAATGCCCTTATTGCCTTATTGTTTTTGTTTAAGGCTTATACGTTCTTTAAGCACCGGTAAAGCTTATTTTTTATAATGTTATATATCTTGATGAATTCGCAAATCCGAAAATTTTTTTAAATAACAAAAAAGTTTATTACTTAATTATTGTTAAACATTGTTTCTGTAATAAAATTATTTTTTAAAGGAGAATGTCGCGAAGCATAGAAACTGTGGTTATGTACCTAATGTTGGTTGCCTAAAATCAACAAAAAACATCACTTTCTGGTAATTTCTCATTGGGTTTATAAGAGTTTATTTTAATAAATAAACAAAGCACAAGTATTTTTTGCGAAAATTCTGTGTTCTGCATTCTGTATAATTTAATAAACCCATTGAGCCGTTTTTTGCTGATTTTAGGCAACCAACATTACATAACCACAGTTTCTATGCTTCACGACATTCCCCTTTAAATGATTAAATAAAACTATGCATACATCAGGGTCTTCATTTTAAAACTTCCCAGTTCCCACGCAAGTTTTTGACGCCCCAAATAAATTTATAAAATTTTTTTTTCCTGGCTGAAGGACTTCGGTCGATGGCCATACTGTTAATAATTTTTATTTTAATAAGATAACATTTATTATTATTATTTCGTCGATTTTTAATGGAGGCATAATATGTCATTGATTTTGACATAGCACCGGTTCTAAACAGCGGTAGGTGTTGGCAGTGGGCTCTGTAAATGAGTAGATTCAATTTTTTTTTCATCGACCAAAATCTGAAGATAACTGTATAAACTAAACCAGGCCACAAAAGATATTCCTAAAAAAAAACACATAAATATACGTATAAAAAAGCGATTTTTGTAACACAAGCGCAAGGGTGCAAAAAATGTATACAGAATGTTTTTTTGTAGACTTTTCTAGCGTTTTTTTTGTGGTTTTCTTTCTACATTAAAGGCTTTAAACGAGCACATCTATATTATGGAAATAAAAAACGTAAGTTGCAATTTTTATTATTTACCTTTTGGAATACTCCATAATGCATGTATACAGTGAGAGGCAAAAGTCCCCCCCCTGGCCTTAACTTTTCAACAGTTCGAGATATAATGTTCCAAAAAATTTTAGGTTAATTTACACAAAAAAAACTACCTTTTGACGAAATTGGTTTTTCAAAAAATAATAACCCCCACATAGGGGGACTATCTACTTAATTTTTTTAAATGTAAAGGGGGGTCAAGTGACCCCTCATTTAAAAGCTATTTTTATTTCTAACACAATGTTGTTTACCAATTTAAGATATATTTATTATTTTTTTGGCTAGGAGCTTCTCAATAAAAAGAACGATTTCCTTAATAAATGCAACAGTGAAAAAATAAAACTATTTCAAATTAGGTAAGGGTGCATGTTTTTTTTTAATTAAAAAAAAAATGTAATATTTTTTTGTTAAAATGTGTTATAACCTGTGTCCCAACATAAAATACAAAAAAACAAAACCTTATGCTTCTTAATAATTTTTTTTTAATTAATTATATTTTTTAACCCTATTTTACTTCGTTTTTTTGAAAAAAAATAATTTTGGTAGGTTATTTTAAAACATTTGTTATAAAACATACTAACAAAAAAAAAATTATTAATATTTTTAAATAAAAAGAAAACATACACATCCTACTTAGTTTGGATTCACTTAAGTCTTTTATTGTTGCATTTATTACGTAAAACAGGATTTTTGTGCTTTATTTTAAAACACACAGTACAATAGAACTACTGAATCAATCTAAAATTTGCAAACGTCATTGGCTTGGAAATAAAAATAGCTTTCAAATGAGGGGTCACTTGACCCCCCTTTACATTTATAAAAAATTAAGTAGATAGTAGATAGTCCCCCTATGTGGGGGTTATTATTTTTTGAAAAACCAATTTTGTCAAAAGGTAGTTTTTTTAGTGCTAATTTGCCAAGATTTTTTTTTAAATCAATATCTTAAACCGTTCAAAAGTTAAGGGGGGGGGGAGACTTTTGCCTCGCACTGTATAAACCAAAAAAAAATGTACCCGTAGCTCGATCCGTAGTCGAAGAAAAAAAAACAAAAATAGTAGGTATGTACAGGGTGAGTCTCTATGAATTCCCCCCCCACTTTTCTCAGTTATTAATAATATTTTTTAAAAATTTAAAAACTCGTTTAACTCAGCGGTTCCTAAAGTTTTTAAATCCAAAATCAAAATTTTTGTAGAACCTATAGTATACAGGGGGTAAAAAAAATATTTTTTTTTAAATGGAACATCCTATATTTTTTTATTTTTTCTTTTAGAACTTCTTACCCTGAATTTAAAAATATATAACATGTTACCGCGGAGTTATTAGCTGTCAAAATTTATGTTTTTTAGTCATTTTATCCAAGTTTTTTGTGAATAACTTTGTAATAACACTGAAAAACCCGATTTTCATTCATTATTATTTTCTAAGCAAGATAAATACAGGGTGTCTCAAAATGGGCGCCCACGGACCCCGAGGCGTGGTTGAGGAACACAAACGATATACAAAATCAGAAACAAAAATTTTATTGGGGGCCCCATTTCAAAAATATGGGGCTGCAAACTTAGCAAAGTTTGGCAACACTGTTAGTTTAAATCCGCTTAGTTTAAAAAAAATCAAGTTAGTAGGTGAGCAAACATGAAACTTCAACTTGACATTAGGAAATAGGTTAATGTTTATTTTTAATTTTAAAAATACAAAATAGTTTGAATACCTGAATTTTATACTTCTTTCTTTATAAAATGTAACAAATCAATAAAATCATATCGTGATTGGTAAAAACTAAGTAAAAACTAATGTATGTTCGAAATAACAACAAAACTGTTAAAAATTACGGCCATAACAAAGTAAGTTTAGACTTTTCTGGTAACACATCTATTATTGTTCTTCACGAGGTTCTTCATTTGGGGAATGATAGTAATGTTGCATTGGGGCTCACTTTGGAACTTACTTCATTCAAATATTACAAATTTCTGATGCTGCTCCAAACTAAACACCTTTACCATTTGGATCAAATCGGCTCTATTCTCACAGGAACTTTATTGGGGCACTTAATGCTGTGGATCCGTATAACCATATTTCTTGTTAGTAAAAGCGAATCATTTAAAAAAACTTGAATTAAAAATTGACGCAAACAATAAATTAATGACACTTATCACTGATAAATAAAATTTATGCTCAATTTCCCTTAGTTACGAGCATGGCAACTTTAATCAAAATCAAAAGGTAAGACAATGTTGCCGCATAGATTTTGGGGTAATATTCTAAAAATTAAAATTCATTTTTTATGGGAAATAAACATCATTGGACCGAAATTTTGCAATAAATAATTAGTTTTAGTCTCTGTCTTTCAATAATTAAGTAAATTATGTTTTATTATTACTTAAGAAAGTCGCTATAAGGGTGCAAAGTTTGTACCTTCGAAGGCCCATATCTTTGGAATGGGCCCGCACAAAAAATTTTCGTTACTGATTTTGTAAATCGTTTGTGTTCCTCTACCACGCCTTGGGGTCCGTGGGCGCCCGTTTTGAGACACCCTGTATAACTTAATTCAAAATGATTTTATTTTAAATTTTCGCCATTTTGAATTTTAGCGTTAACATGTTATATATTTTTGAATTCAGAGTAAAAAGTTCTAAAAGAAAAAATAAAAAAATATAGGGTGTTCCATTTAAAAAAAAATATTTTTTTTGCCCCCTGTATACTATAAGCTCTACAAAAATTTTGATTTTGGATCCAAAAACATTAGGATCTGCTGAGTTTAAAAAGTTTTTAAATTTTTAAAAAATATTATTAATAACTGAGAAAAGTAGGGGGGGAATTCATAGAGACTCACCCTGTACATAACGATTTTTGAAGTCAGATTTTTAACACAAAGAAATAACCGATTTAAATGAAACCATAATACGTTTAGAAACCAAATTTAGTTTTAATATACGATGGGGCCCTCTTGAAGATGTGCTATACTTAGTAGAATTTGAGGGAGCTCAACGGAGATGACTTATACGAGCTTCTAAGAGCACAGATTCGAAGATCTGTGAATTTGGAAACCAAGTCTTAAATCGATTATGAAACAATGGAGGGGTAAAATAATCCAGATTTTCCGAAAAAAAAAATAATTATTAACTTAAAAATCGATAAAAATGATAGTGACTATTATTTTTTGCAAAACCAGTAAAGCAATTAAAGTTTTGTTTTGACCAGTAGCAAGTAAAGGTTTTAAATGGTCCCTCCAGAAATTTTTATGGAAATCGAACTGCTACACAAAACGCTACTAAAGTCTACAAAAGAACATCCTGTATTTTTGCACAAGTGCGAATTAGGCCACAAAATAAAGATTATTTCAAATTGTGTTCACTATTTTGTGTATTATAACAAGAAAATTTAACTTCGTCAACTTCCCCATAAGAAAATGAAAATTTGAAGCCGGAGACAACTATTGGTCGTTAGCTTTCTCCATATTATTAGGCAAGAGTATGGTACCATAGTATTAAGCCATAGAGGACTAGTAATAATAAAAGGTGCCTCGATTCGACATGTACTCGAGCAGATTAAATTAACCAAGTAAAATATAATAATGTACGTACCAAATAACGAAAATAGGATGAGGTAGGATGTATTAGCTGAAGTACTTGCTTCGGAATAAAGAGTGGTTCCAGTCAACGTAATAAGGCTTGTCATTGAGAACACCAAAGCACAGCGATTGCTGTTCTAAAAAATAATCCAAATAAAAGACAAAAACATTGATACAAAACAAAAACAAATTATAAATTGTACCCTAATAGTACCAATTAAATGAATTAGTAAACACCTAGTGTGCAAAATATTTACCTTTACTATGGCAATAGAAATTATGACTCCAAATATAATTAAACAGGCCAATAAAAATATAGACACTCTTAAAAATCCTTTAGAGTAGGTATCATGGGAACTATGGAGTTTCATACTGCAAACCGTTATACCAGAAATCCCAAATATCTAAAACCAACAATTTAGAAACACAACAAAATTATATTCTGCCAAATTGCTTAATTTTTGATTTTTATGCATAAAACTTACAAAATTTATTAACATAACCGTTAACCATCGTGCTTTTAACGAATAACAGAAAGTCTCGTGTTCTTCCATTTTTCACTATTTTATATAAACTTCAGTACACTTCAGCGTCGCAGGCGTCGCGAGTCTGCAAAAGCTTTTACTCCCATTTATTCCCTATAAACCCGATAGGCGCCAGACGTCTTGTCGCCGAAAATATCACCTTCTCATTTCATATCAGGACAAAATAATACATGCACATTAGTGAGATTCTTCTTCACCTCATAGGCATTAATTATGACACGGATGCCTCTAATTACCGAAGAATTCCTAATTACTCCCTTATTAGGAAGAAAATATTCTTTAGGCGTTCCAAAAAGTATAAAAACATGTAATTACAAGGCCTTCTTAGCTGCCATTTTTTGTTAATTACTAATTATGTTTTTACTGGCCTTATTCATATGTATTAAGTTAATATAATTGATAATTTCCGCATTACAAAATGTGTTTAATTAATTAATTAGAATTTCAGCATTTTATATGTTGTATGCAAGTTTTTAATGTTAAAGGAAGGTGCTCCTGAGTTACCAATGGTTTATTATACAATTTATACTTCTTGCAGACAATGTCAAAAACGTTAAGTGGGATTAGTTTTAGGAGAGGTTTTAGGTAATATAAAAATCGGATTAAACAAAAGGAGCTCCGGAGCCCCCCAACTGAAAAAAAAATCATATACTTTAATTATTACAAAATTTACAAAAAATTTGCGTGGTATGATATTAAAGCCCTTTTAAATTTTTTAGAAAGTGTAAAAAAGTCCACCAATTTAAAATTTTATTTTACTTTATTTGCATAATTAAAATGTATGTTTAAAGTGACAAAATAAGTAACCAAGTCTTTGTGAAAACATTCGAAACAAATGTCGGCATTTTATTGAAAAACCTGAGGCACCCTTGCCATTAATGCATACAATACATATTACCACCAAAAATGGGATTCATTAACCCCAACTAAGACTGTTAAATAGAAAAAATAACTTAATTCTTAAATTAACAGAAGCTTAAGATTCTACTTGTTTGCTAAAAACTTTATAATAACGTGACATGACGAAGTAATTCTAAAATATTTGGTACAATAAAAAGATTTAATTAAAATGATGTAGGCACCTAGTGATTTTGGTGTGAACATTGACAGCAGACAACACTTGAGACAACATATTATATTTTAAACCAAGTGCAAATGAGTACGAGTACTTACATATTTAAGTAGTCATAAGTTGTAACATATAGTATTTAAACAACAAAAAAAAATAGATTATATTACCCAGTGATATAGAAATTCATCTGCCGAAAAATTATTTGCTAACTTTTTTTTACCATTAGGTATTAAAAATTTTATCACATTTTTTTTATAATATTATTTATTTAAGATTAATAAATATTTGAGGGCTCATTAGAAGATTGTGACTTATTGACAAGAAAAGAGCTAACAACTCTTCGCGAAAATTTTAGTCTGTTTTATTAACCTGAGGAATTACAAACATTTCCAAATTCATTTTTGGAGCACCCTTATACACGCAGATGATAATTTACAAGACTTTTTTTTGTCGATTCTGTATGTTAGAGGTTAAATTAAAACCCTGGTTGAAAAACTTTGGGTGATATTTCCCACGTTTTGTATTTTAGTCGGTGTTAAAATTAAACAAACGTCACGCATAATTTACACTTATGCGCGATAACGGTTACGGAAAAATATGTGTTACTTATTGTTTAATCTGCAATTTACAATCAATTTTATTGTACGACCAATAGGAAGAGATTTATTTACCAAAAACTCTTCTCTTCGACCTTTGACCCTCTAAAATGGCATGACGCCGACACGGGATCAGGGGACTTTTGATATGTTGTATATTATGGCAATATATGATATAATTGTAAAAAATAGTTAGCAAATAATTTTTCGGCAAATTGTTTACTTGTTGTTTTATTTTCCTGGGTTATACCTAGAATCTCTTTTTTTCCTACCCAAGAGATTTAGCACTGGTCCTTTTTTTTCTATTAATTCTTCGATTAATTCTGAGGAAACAAAATCTAAAAAAATATTTGGATATTTAAGCTACTTGGCTATAGATTTGCGACACCCTGTATACGTTATGTTTTGCAGTTTCGGGAGAAAGCACGAGTCAATTTGGTAAAAATAATTATTATTTTGTGCCTATTCTGTAGGTGTCCCAAAATTGGCGCACCACCTGTATGGTACGCTTTTGGGGCATGCCTAGGAATCCTTAAAAGATTGTAAAAAAAATCCATCTTTTTTATCTGTCTTTTATTTGCAGATTTTGCATAAGTTTTATGCAAAATCTAAAGACAACGATACGTGATTTCCTATTTCAATTATCGTGCACTATTTACTGTGCATTAAAAGCCAATCTACATATGTTTGTTCCTTAAGTCTCGGTTAAATAATCAATTAATCCTTTTTGTTTCATTTGAACAAATTGCCAAAATTCTCTTTTTAGTTAGGTAACATAGTATTAAAGAATAAGTAATTTAGGGCTTAACTATGTAAATGCGGGAATTTTTTGTGAATTCTATACATTGTATTAATTTATGACAAAAGCTTATACTGTTGGATTGTGTAAAATATTTTTAAAATTAAACAGCTTCTCTTACGCAGTTATCGTTAAGGCCCGATTATAAATCATAACATAGTATTTAATGCGTAGTGCATAAGCATTAAATACTTTTCTAAAATAATGTTCATTCATATTATCATAGTGCAATTATATGGGAAATGTTCTTTTATTTAATTATGTAGATATAGATCTTTCCCGCCGTTGACCACAATCGCGGTTGTTATACTTGGGAAATTAAATGATCATCAGCATCACAATGATTTGTGTCAATCTGACGCATATCTGACGTTTCCCAAGTATAACGACCGCGGGGGTGGTCAACGGCGGGAAAGGTGAATAGGGTCTTTACCTAATCTCTTGGATTTAATTTTTATGTTACTAGATGTCAAATTATATTTTAAGAGGTTTTACATTTTGGACCTCCAATTTATAACATTTTTAAACGGCGGCTCTATCCGAAATTTTGTCGATGTCCAAATACGAATTGACTGTACATACCATAGACTTTACTGTTGCTAAATACTGTCAAAATATTTAAAATGCGCTACACTATAAGCTACTAACAGCAATTTGGGTATTATTCTAAAAGTTAATCTCATTGTTTTTAATTTTTTTATTGCCTACATTTACGTTTTTTCCTAATGCTGATAAAATTTTGTATAAATATGGGAGGGTATTCAAATTCGTTACTCATTAAATTAAAATGTTTAGGTTACTATTTTTGTGTTTGTTATTTTTTTGTTGCCATTCGCACTGCTCATCAGCAAATGAAGAAAACATTGTTACAACTCAAGATGGGCCTGTTAGAGGAAGTTTAAAATACACGGTAGAAGCTAAAATTCCTTATTTAGCCTTTCAAGGAGTTCCTTTTGCCGAGCCACCTATAGGAAGCCTACGTTTTGAGGTAAATAATCAATTATACATATTTACATTAAAAAAGGTAGAATTTTTTATTTTGTTTGCAAAAAACATAGGCATAGGTAGGTAATTCTTTAAGACTTTCTAAGGCCATTTTTTACAAACTTTTTAAGCATTAAAAAAATCATTAAGATCCTGACCCAATGCCGATGTATCGGGCGCCTAAATGGGCCATGCCCAATGCAAAAAGTTTCAATTAACAATATTTTAACAAGGTCTAGTCAGCCGACGATTTAGTTTTTGTAGCAAAAAAAATTAAACAAATCTTAATTATTTATATTTTGTTTATTGTTTACGCAAATTCTATTGTTGTACAGAGGTACACAACTGACAACACTTATTAGTTTACGAAATGATGAAACGAAGAGATAAAGTAAAGGTACTTATTAGATAAATTTGATTTTATGTCTGTCGCAAAAGTACTGGAAACATAACGGTGCGATTATAGATTTGCATAATGCACTAATCACAGGTGTTTTAAAAATACATGAAAATTAAATTTTAGAGATTTAACAAACATTGTGCCCAAGACCTACGTTATTAAATAAAAGAACATATCCCATGTTTTTATGATTGAGTTCTTGTGGACAACTCTAAGATCTATAAGCAAACCTCATTCATCCATTTATTCGTTTTAACCAAGATTTAAAAAAGCATGCAATTTTTTAAATTACAAAGTTTAATATCGAAACCTGCTAAGGGTAAACAGCAATTTAAACGGATGTTATCTCTCTTATGCCTATGAATTTAAGTTGCAAAAATGTCAAATAGTGATAAAACACGAGTTTTTCATAAAACATGTTATCTACAACCTAAAATAAATATAAAAAATTAAAAAACTTTTGAATAATAAATCATAAATTTGTTTGCTCTTATGACACTCATTTTTTTGACGTTATTAACAATAAATCACGATTGTCATAATTTGTCAACACAGAATATTTCTAAATCTGTAGCACTCTTACCTAAGATTTTTTTTTTATTAACTTATTTTACATCGATCTGTTTCTGAAACTATGGCTTAATACCGATGCTCTGAGTGAGACTACCCCCAACCGAGAATTTTGTCGTATCCCTTCCTCTCTCAAAGATGGGTAGAGCTCTTTTACGTGCACATGAGCACACGGGACCGCATCTTTTACTTCGTCTTCCGAGCGAAGGTATCACTAGAAACATTTATCCCACCAGTAAATGTTACCAGCAGACTTTTTTCATTTTTGGATCACTCCCGGGTTCGAACCCGGGTCACTTTGGTGAGAGGCAGTGATACTTACCTCGACACCATGCCTGCCGGCTCTTACCTAAGATAATTAATAAAAAAAAGACTAAATCAGCCGACTATGTTAGAAAAACTTATTTAATTAACTAAATCGATTATAAAGCAATGGTAAGGCTTATTAAAAATTAAAAAAATGATTGGAACGTAAAATAATCCACATTTTCCGAAAAAAAAATAATTATTAACATAAAAATTGATGAGTATGATAATGTCAGTCATTTTCTGCAAAACTGTTAGAGCAATTAAAATATTGTTTTTACCAGTCGCAAGCACAGTTCCCAAATGGTCACTCCAGAAATTTTTATGGAAATCGAATTGCACATAGCTGAGCAAAACGCTAGTAAAGTCTACAAAATAACACCCTGTATGCAAACAATTTAGTCTAAAATGTCTAAAAAATTTTTTACGTTAAGTTATAGGTTCCCCTTGTTCTTAATCCGGACAGCCTTAGAATTTGAAATAGCCTGGCTACTTGAACATAAGGTTACAAACATTATTGTACATACTTTTGTTTTGTCATTCAATAAGGGACAGACTAAAGGATCAAATATAGATGAGGTTATAGTAATAGTGCATATGTTATAGTAATAGCGCAGAAGTTAAAAGGTAGGCAACGCTTGTTTTAACACATAGATGCTTATGCACTAACTATGTATTGACACACACGTTGCCTATTTTTTAGCTTCTGCGCTATTACTATAACATACGCACTATTACTATAACCTGATCTATATTTGATGCTTTATATGATCTTTATTTGTTGAAATGGGTCTTAAAAGACAAGAAACTATACCCTGTCTGCATTGTTAACTTATAAAACAGATTTTTTTCAATGTTGATGCAACACAACAGGACTATTTAAATAACAAAAAAATGTTTAGGCACCCCTTCCAAAAAAACCATGGACGACAATCATCAATGCAACACAAGATCCATCTCCGTGCTTGCAATCAGGAGCTGATGATGTCGTAGGATCCGAAGATTGTTTGTACCTTAATATTTACGCTCCACAGGTAAGCAATGATAATTTAATGTTTATTACTTCTTGACCTTGTATTTTAATGTTTCACAAACTAGCTATAATTTTAATATTTTATTTAGTTAAATCAAACCAAGGAAACAAAAGAATTACTGCCTGTTATAATTTGGATTTTTGGAGGAGCTTTTGTTGAAGGATCATGTGCTTATAGTAGTTATAAACCGGATTATATAATTGACCAAGGCGTACTGGTCGTCTCTATAAATTATCGACTTGGTATTTTTGGTTTCTTTAGTTTGGAAGATTTGGTAGCACCAGGAAACAATGGTCTTAAGGATCAACTATTGGCGTTGCAATGGTTAAAGAAAAATATAGATAATTTTGGCGGCGACCCGAATAGAATAACAGTTTGGGGACAAAGTGCTGGATCTGCCTCAATATCCTACCTTATGCAATCACCCAAAGCAAAAGGTAAAATTCATTTTGGGCTTATTACTTTAAAAATTGTTGTTATCTCTATCCCATTCTTACTCTTTTTTAATGTTTTTAGGGTTGTACGAGAACTGTTCCTTTTA
Organism: Cartodere bifasciata; assembly: GCA_963920755.1. Lineage (NCBI taxonomy): Eukaryota > Metazoa > Arthropoda > Insecta > Coleoptera > Latridiidae > Cartodere > Cartodere bifasciata. The sequence continues at coordinate 14,987,291 of OY987193.1, read as the reverse complement.
TCTTATTTTTCTATCTTTGTAGGAGTATTTAACCAAGCCATAATGGAATCAGGAAATTCCCTAATGTTGTGGTCCTTGTCAAGAAATCCAGCAAAAACTGCGAAACAAGTAGCCAAAGGGTTTGATGTTGATTTAACAAACTCATCAACGATCAAAGAAGGACTTAAAAAAGTGAATGCCAGTTTATTATACAAGAAATCTGATACTACTGGATCGCTTGTAGGTCAAACATAATTTTTATTTGGCCACAAATATTCTTACAGCGGATATTTGTTCTAGAACCTACTCAAATCAAATCCAAGAGATGGCTTTATCTTTGCACCCGTCATAGAACCGGAACACGAAGGAGCTTTTTTCACGAAAAGAAGCCACGAGGCACTTTTAAAGGGGGAATTACATAAAGTTCCCTGTCTTGTGGGTTATAATTCGTTAGAAGCGATGTTTGAACCTTCATGTAAGTTGTTCTTTTGTTACATTTTGGTTCTTAATTCAACATATGTACTAATTTTAGTTACAATTCGAGCCTTTCTGACTGTATACGATGCAAATATTTCAATGGTTGTTCCAATAGATGCTAATATAAATGACCTTATAGTTAAAACTAAAGCTGGACTAGTAATTAAAACGGAATATTTTGGGCTAACTCTTATAGCTGCTGGAGATTACAGAGTTGCTAAGGTGGGTTCATAATAAAAAAATAATAAAATTAAATAATATATCTAAATAACTAATAAATTTCTGCTTTACAAGAAAAAAAAAAAGTTGTTAGTAAATTACATTCTAATTTTTTAGTTTATTAGTGACGACATGTTTTCAAGACCTGTGCACGAGTTTGTTCGACTTATTTCCAGATTCTCCCCAGTTTACTATTATCGATTTAGTTATATGGGAGGACAAGGCGATGTTGATGAAAGAATTTATCCAGGTAAATGGATATTTTTTATTTTTTTGTAGGTAACAACTTTATTTTTTCTGAAACAGTATTTAACAATATTAAGTAAGACCTTAGGGACATTCCATATAAAATCGACCAATCATAGTTGCTATTATTTGATTTGTTTTATATTTGGTGGGTACAATCCTTACCCATGGCGAAGGTGGAAATTTTTTTTTTTTTTTGAATTTTCATAATTTTTCTTGTCTTACATAAAAAATTGAATTTTCCGATTTTTCGATTTTGGAAGATTAAAATTGGTAGTAATTTTAAGTTGACAATAGAAACTTATTTTTATTAAAAAATCAGGAGGTGCATATTTGCACTCCTTTTCTACTATCAGGTACCTCAAACTATTGAAAATGATCAAGTTTAGGTCTAAAAAAAGCTATGTGGGATTTTTTTTTGACAATTTTAAAATGTTAATGTGCTAATGAAGATTCATTAAAAAAATATTTTTTTTTGTGATTTAACTTCGTTTAGAAACAGCAATGCTTTTAAAATGTTACCGAGTACGTTAAATTTTAACAAGATCAAATCATATTTTAAATTCTAGGAAGATTAAAATTAGTAGTAGTTTTTATTTGACAAAGGACGCATCTTTTTATGAAAAAAAAATATGAACCGCATATTTGCACTCCTTATCTACCAGGCAGCTATGGAAAATGACCAAATATGGCACTAAACAAAGTTATGTGGGACTGGGTAAATTTTTTTTTATTTTAAAATGTTGTAGGGGTAATAGAGACGCATGAAAAAAAATTTGGTTTGTGATTTATCTTCGTTTAGAAGCTGCAACGTTTTTAATATGCTACATTTACACAAAATCAAATCACAATTTTTTTTATTGTTTACTATGTCCTTGGTAACATTTTAACATAAAAATAAAAAAAATTTACTTACTCCCACATAGCTTTTTTTAGGCCCAAATTTGGTCATTTTTCATAGTTTGAGGTGCTAACTATTAGGGAAGGAGTGCAAATATGCAGCTGCTAATTTTTTAATAGAAAGAAGTTACCAGGAGTAAGCACTGGACCAAACCTTAAAAGGATTTAAAATCATGCAGCAACTCGAAATCCGAATTTTGGTCGATTATACATGGAATAGGCCCTTATTGTGAATCTTTAATTCTACCATTTTATATCAGATCTCTTTACTCTATACTCTATAATGAATTATTTTGGACGCTTCAGCTGAATATCGTCAGCCGTCTGTTGACGAGATGGCTTAGCCATACGACGTCACTTCTGTTTCGGCAGATTGCAGTAACGTTACTTGTTAAAATATAGAAGAACCTGAGTTTCTTACTGTTGTGCATTATCTAACTATTCCCTGATACCTGATTCTGAGAGCCCCAATAGAGCGAGGGCAGGTTTAGTAGATGCATACCCTTAAGAAATAAGGAAGAACATCTTTTATAGCTTGGCAATTCGGCTTAGGATCGTTGTGAATCTTAGATTTTACCATTTTATGTCAGTACTGCACCACCAACTGTTAAATTAAAAAACTCCTGAATGATATTTCTTTAACGTATGACTCTATATTTTAGAAATAATTTTTTCTTCGTTACGATTATTTTTTATCTAGTTTTAAGCATTTAAAAAATAACTTAGATTTTAATTTAAATATTTTGCAGGGGTCTCACACACTGAAGAACTTGGATATCTCTTTGTTAACCCTAATAATAAAACATATCCTGCCAACGCAACTGACACGTTGACCAGAAAACGAATGGTTAATATGTGGTCTAATTTTGTGAAATATGGGTAAATAACACAAGGTTATGATTATTTTTTTTGCTAAATGTTTTCTTTTTTTTTTTAGAAACCCTACACCAGAACAAGATGCTTTGCTTCAAAACTTAACCTGGCCTGTAGCTAACATTGCTGGAGGTAATGATCTCACCTACTTTAACATTGATTATAATTTAAGTGTAGAAGAAAATCCGGATCAAGCCTCCATTGACTTTTGGGATAAGTTTTATAATTTATTTGGAACTCCGCCGTATGACACCTACTAAAATGGTTAAATTTATCAAAAAAAAAAAACAATTCATAAAAACAGACGCTTTTATATTTTTTTAAATACGTTTAAGTATATTAAGAGTTTATCTAAGTATTTTATTTACTTTGTATATTTTTTATTAAATACATTTTTATAAATCATAATTGTGCTTTGCTTAAGGATTTACAAAACCGCTGCGTGTAAATAGAATGTTTATTGTTATCCTTGAAGTGATTTATGGAGAATTATATATTTTTACTTTTTTATATTTTGAAGTCGGTAAATTAGGTATTATTTATTTTTCAACATACCAACTGCAAAATCGTGATTTTAATGCATGATTAGGAAAATGTTTTTTTTGTTAAGAATTTGTTAACAAATTCGAGAAATTTGTGAATTAGTGTACACAATTTGCCCATCCGATTTGCCCCTCGATTTATGCCGTTAGAAGCAATATGCGTTACTTTCTACTAACCCTGTATAACTCCCAATGCAAAGGTTATCGACCGTCCTATATTTAACTATTAAGGACCAAACATAGATCCGGTAATGGTAATAGTGCGTATGTTATAGTAATAGCACAGAAGTTAAAAAATAGGCAACGCGTGTGCCAATACATAGATTGTCCATAAGCATCTATGTGTTGATACACGCGTTGCCTATGTTTTAACTTCTGCGCTATTACTATTACTATGACATACGCACTATTACTATTACCGGATCTATGTTTGGTCCTTTAGTGTTAGTTTAAATAAATAATCAGTATTTAGATATTATATTTAAAATAAATGGTTCGGTAGGTGGCACGAATAAGCCTGATAAAATTTAATTATTAGGTATAGTATCATTGAATACCAACTATAGTAGTGCTTCCAAAAAATGATTTTTCGAGAAAATGTTGCATTTTTTCTTGTTTTGCTAAAGATATCACGTGCATTTAATTCTAACTTGACAAAGGTTTGTATTTATAATAGTATATTTTTAACCTTACATAAAAGTATTTAATACGGGTGATTTTTTTGTATTAAAATACATTTAAATATTACGCACGACGTATTTTAAATTATACAACCTTTTTTACTAATAATAAATAAATTAAATAAAGTTTATTATTTCTAAAGAAATCATTTTTTTAACAATGAGCATGGCAGATTATAATTTGCTACTTAAAAAAATACATTTTTAAATTTAAATTTAAAAGATAAAACTAGTCTTAGAAACTGTAATATAGTGTCTACATATAGGCCTAACAATCCCCATTTACACAGAGTTCACCTTATGCCTGTATTTGCCCAAAATTAAATGTGAAAATGTCACCAAAATATATTCTTTTTTTAAAAGTTGACGCACACAGTTGTGCTCCCGTTTCTGACATTTTCTGCCTGATTGGGAATATACATATAAGCACGGACACATACAACCAACAACCTCCTCTAAAGTCTAGCCACACTTTATTGGAGGTAGTGGGAATCGAACCCACTCAGGCTACCTTGCAATTTTCACCGGTCAACGGCTTAGACCGCTGGGCCATGCCTGTGTCATGTGTCATTAAAAGGGGCTACTGCAGTTAGGCCAATGATTTGGCTTGGCACACCAAGTTTTTTCGGTAGCAAAAAAAAGCTCTTTCGACTAAACTTGGTGTGCCAGTGGTTCAAAAAAAAAAACAAAAAAAAAATTTATTCTTAAAATAAATTAAAAATAGTGGGTACTTCAGGTGGTTAATAACAAACAAAAAAAAAACATATCCCTGCTGTAAAAAAAAGTCGATATTTGATTGAAAAAAAAAACAATAGATGAGAGGAGTAGGAAAAGTGTCTTCTATCTTCACACCGAGCGGCCGGTCAAGGTGACTAAAAGACAGATCTACTAAGACAGACAGTATAAAGGGCCCGGAAAAAGTACAAACGCCAATTGTCAGGGAGATTCTATAAAAATCAAAAGAAACACCATCATCTCCTGGTGCCTTATTATTGCTACAATTGTTTAGGATACCAATTATTTCATCCAACGAAAATGGAGCATCCAAAATTGGATCCAAATATCCATAAAAAAAATTGCAGATCAGAGCTTTTTGGGGACACTATGTTGTAATAGAAAGCTTCCCATTTGGTTGTAGAAATATAATTTGAAGCTGGCTTTATTTTAAAAGATCAAATGTACCTCGAAATGTACTTACCCCCAAAAATCAGATATATTTTTGCTTGAAATTATTTTATTAAAACATTCGTTATGACACATTTTTTATTTCATTTTATATTTTTTCTTATGAGTAAAATAATCATAGATGTATTATTAAAAAAAGATGTAATTTGACGCTTTGCGCAGCCTATCGAGTTGTTTAAATTTGAAGCCCTCCATTTTATACTACTTATCTAGTGTTTTTACATTTCTTAGGTTGGAGGTTGCCACCACTGCTTGTCATGACATGACATTGTCAGTCGTTTGATATAGAAATCGGCGGTTTACAGTTTACATTTTATCAAAAATTGTGCGTTTTCGTGTTGTTTTGATTTAATAAGCCAAAAACACAAACTAGGATATGAGTTGCTACGTAAAAAGTTGGAAAATTAGCAAAAAACGGCTCTTAAAGGTATTTACGTTTTAAATTTTTTTTTGCATTAGCCACTTGTTGGGTATTTTAAGAGTATAAAAATAGCCAAAACATTTCGATTTTGCGTTTTAGACGGTCTGTGGCCTCCCATAAAACGTTTTATTTATCTTTAATTAATATTAGGCAATAATTTAAAATTCGCGGGCATTAGAATAGTATAAAATGGCGACCATCAAAATTTTTCAAAGCCGATCAGCTGATGTTTTATCTATGGTTATTCTAGATCTATGAAAATAATTATGTTTGGTATCTTCGGAAAAGTTATGAAGTTTGCACGACCTTAGGAGCTGCTTTAGTATTTTTTTATTGTCTACGCATTCTGAATCAAACCAAGGCTTGTCCTTTTCACGAATAAAACATAATCTGTAAACGAGTTTACAACAAATAACGGGTTCAAGGTGACCTTAAATTACTATGTCATTTTACATTTTATATTAAGCCATTATTTTTTACATTTTAGGACTTCATAATTAAAACAAATCTTGGCCAAATAAGAGGTGCATTAAAATACACTTTTGATAAAAATGAACCATTCTTAGCATTCCAAGGCATTCCTTATGCAGAACCTCCACCCCGTTTTGAGATTTCTCGCCCAGCTAAACCATGGTCTGGGATTTTGGAAGCCATTAATGGACCCCCTTATTGCTTGCAATATAACCATGGAGATATCTTTGGAGTAGAGGACTGTTTATTTTTGAATGTCTACATGCCCCTGGTAAATCAACATTCCAAATTTTATCAAAACTTTTAGGTTTTAAGGATATTTAAGTATTATTAAGGATAAAAACAGGCATATTCAAAAATTATTGTAATATACATGTCATATAAGTAGACCGACAAACTGAAAAGGCAAATTCCTTGTACTTAAATAAGAAAAAAACCTTCTATGAACAGGTCTTTATTTTTAACCGGTTATCAAGTTAATGCCCTTAAGGGGGTAAAAAGTTATTTTTGCGATGGCTTTGAGAAATCTAACCATATTGTCATAAAATTTTGAATACAGATTTTTATTATTTTTCCAATGCATTAATCAAAATTTCCAAATTAGGTACAGGGGCTTACCTATTGAAAGGTGTTTTATTACAGATAAAATCGACCAACGGCAGTTTTTCGGTCTAATTATGGGTCACCTGTATAGAAAAAAGCCAGATTTAGGTGTATCAAAACTTAAAAAAATCATTTATGAGTTGAGTAAAACTAAAAAAATTCGGACTTTTATTCATATGCCATAGTTAGATAAAAAGCAAAAAATACACAACAGCCACATTTTTTTTAAATGTTAGAACATTTATTCAGGAAGCTAAATCCACAAAATGCACACAAATAAGACTGTTTAGGGTTGGCGTGGAAGCCCCCCAAAAGGCCCTCTTTAATTTGCAACATTAGATTATATATATATATATATTCGTATGATATTATAAATACATGTCAAAAATAGGTACAAATGAACATTATAAAATGGAAGATGTTTAATTTCCAAAAGGTATAAGTGATGTTCATTTTTTCACGTCCATGGCCGATTTTTATTATTCTGGTAAAGCATTTACTTCGCGGCCGAGAAAAACCAGGGAAAGAACTCAGGCATACCAGTGTTGTTAAAATTGTGGTGGTACAATAAATCCCAGCGAAAAAGTTACAGCTGTTTTAGGGTTGATATCCAATTCAAAGTTTCTGGAGTTATTTGGTGTATTTCTTGAAAACCACCCTCAAATTTAGTGTTTGGACATTCTTCTACAATATGTTTAATCGTTTCTGGCAATGCACCACATTCACAAAGCGGGCTAGGTAATGCATTCCATTTATAAAGCATATCATTACAACGTCCGTGACACGTTCTAAGGCGATTAACCATACTCCAAACTTTTCTGGGCTGATCAAACCCTGGAACTACCTTCGTTGGATCTTCAATCAATTCTTTGTTGGTTAAATCATCAATTTCTTGCCACTTATTTTTCCATTTATCAGTGATGGAAAAGGGCTGATGAATAAACTCCTCTTGCCATATGGGCTTCCTTGATTTAAGTCTGTTAGGTGGAAGCATCTGCAAGTCAATATGTAAGGGGAATTTTTCCAACTCAAATTGAACCTTATCCCATTCCCTTTTAGCTGCATGTCTTCTTCTAAGGTCAGGTGGAGCTATGTTAGAAAGCAGAGGCAACCAAGGCGTTGGTGTAGATTTTATTGTACCAGTGATTACTCTCATAGTTTAGATTATGATAGACCTGCACCAAACTTTACAAATAGAAGCCAAATAAAATTTTAAAAAGGTTTTTGAAAAAATTACTTCTCTAAAAAAATTCCTTCGCCCCCCTAATGGCCCCCAAACAGTAATATTTAATTATGTTAAATTTACACCAAATTTGGTAAACAGAAGGTGCGTATAACAACGTACACTTCATACTTCTTTTCTAAAAAAATTCCTTCATCCCATTTGGGAAAGGGTCTTTTAGAGAGGTATAGACATTTTTTCAAAAGTAAATTGTAGGTCTAAGTGCGAGAAGTGTATTGGGGCCTTATTTTGCATCTATTTGCAAAGTTTAGTGTAAATCCAACATATATATATATTCGTATGATTATTAATAAACATTACAAGTCATAGTAGGTATAAGGGTTGGTATGTGACAAATATGAACATTCAAGAATATAATAAAGTTGTAAATAACATAAAAAAGTACAAATAATGTTCTTTTTGGGATGCCCATGGACAATGTTCATATACTGATAAAGCATCTGCTTCGGGGGGAGGGGCCAGAGGAAAATTACATTACAAGGTACAATAAATTGCCAAAAAATTACAGAGATTTCAAGGTTGATATCCAATTTAATGCATTTGGAGTCAGATTATGTACACACATCAAAATAATCTAGGGGACAACATCTTTTTCTCAAATTTTTTAATGGTGATATGAAGTTTAGTTGTTTTTACCATTGCAGTATATTCTTGCAATGCCTCTGAATAATTACCAACCATTTTCAGCGAAAAAACTAAATTAATACAGAAAACATAAACAGGGATAACATCGCTTGAAATTTAGCTAATTTAAAAAAAAATTTAAACAACAGTTGTGAACAAGCAAAAATGTAATGCGATCTATCAGTAGTTAGTATGCCCCCTTCTGCTGGTAATTACGGCTTAACATCTTCTTCGCATGCTTAGAATACGGTTGTCAATCATTTCTTGAATCAATATGCTCCACTGCTCTAAAACGCACTAAGAGAGCAGCTCACTTTCCCCAAATGGTTTAATTTGTTAAGTAAGGCTTCCTTTGAGCATGCTTTATCGGATTTAAATCTGGTGACTGAGCCGCCCAATTCATAACTGCAGTATTCTCTTTATTTCGATAGTCGCGAACCGACATGGCGGGATTGGGACGGTCGCTATCATGTGTTAGAATAAAATCGTGTCCAATATTATGTGTATATGGAACAACGACAGGGTCCTGAATGTTGTTAATGTATCCATTTGTATTAGAAAAGCCGTCCACCAAAACGCGCTCAGTTCTTCCGCCAAGAGAAATTTTACCTAAACCCATAATTGTGTTGTGTTATTCACAGACGGATCAGGGTTTGGTTTGTAACCAAATTCAAGACAAACTTGTGTTTGGAGACGGTATGGAAATAATGGTCGTTTGGAAACTGCACAGAAAGTCCATAGTTACCGATGGCACAATCATGGTTTTTTGGTGGATTTTTTTTTGGCGGAAGAACTGAGCGCGTTTTGGTGGATGGCTTTTCTAATACAAACGGATTTATTAACAACATTAAGGACCCTGTCGTTGTTCCATATACACATAATATTGGACACGATTTTATTTTAACACATGATAGCGCCTGTCCCAATCACGCCATGTCGATTCGCGACTATCGAAATAAAGAGAATATTGCAGTTATGAATTGGCCAGCTCAGTCACCAGATTAAAATCCGATAAAGCATGCTCAAAGGAAGCCTTACTTAACAAATTAAACCATTTGGGGAAAGTGAGCTGCTCTCTTAGTGCGTTTTAGAGCAGTGGAGCATATTGACCCAAGAAATTATTGACAACCGTATTCTAAGCATGCGAAGAAGATGTTAAGCCGTAATTACCAGCAGAAGGGGGCATACTAACTACTAAAAGATCGCATTACATTTTTGCTTGTTCACAACTGTTGTTTAGTTTTTTTTTAAAATTAGCTAAATTTCAAGCGATGTTATCCCTGTTTATTTTTTTTTTATTAATTTAGTTTTTTTGCTGAAAATGATTGGTAATTATGCGGAGGCATTGCAAGAATATACTGCAATGGTAAAAACAACTAAACTTCAAATCACCATAAAAAAAATTAAGGAAAAGATGTTGTCCCCTAGATTATTTTGATGTGTGTATATATATATATATATTCGTATGATATTATATATACATGTCAAAAATAAGTACAAATGAACATAAAAAAATGGAAGATGGTTAAATTCCAAAAGGTTTAAGTGATGTTCAATTTTTTCACGTCCATGGCCGATTTTTATTCTTCTGGTAAAGCATGTACTTCGCGGCCGAGGAAAACCATGGAAAGAACTCAGGCATACCAGTGTTGTCAAAATTGTGTTGGTACAATAAATCACAGCGAAAAAGTTACAGCTGTTTCAGGGTTGATATCCAATTCAAAGTTTCTGGAGTTAATTTACGTAATTCATTAAAACCGCCTTTAAAATTGGTGTTTGGACAGTCCTCTACAATATGTTTAATAGTTTCTGGAGATTCACCACATTCACACAATGGACTAGGTAGTGCATTCCACTTATATAACATATCATTGCAACGTCCGTGACACGTTCTTAGACGATTAACACCACTCCAGATCTTCCTTGGCTGATCAAAACCTGGAACCTCTTGAGTAGAATCATCGATTAATTCCTTATTGGACACATCAACATTTTGCCAATTGAGTTTCCAAACGTCGGATACTGAATAGGGCTCATGTATATATTCCTCTTGCCATAAGGGTTTTTTTAACCGGTTCAACCTCTGCAATATTACTCTTCGGGGGCCATATGGGAGACGACGGAATTTTTTTAGAAAAAGGTTTTTCCAATAATTATTTTAAAATCTTATCTAGCACCTATTTGTAAAATTTGGTGCAGATTCATCGTACCTGATATAATGTTGCAAATTTAAGGGGGCTTTATGGGGGCTTCCACGCCAACCCTTTACACTCTAAACTCTACTCTAAACATACTCGATACTTATTTGTGTGCATTTTGTGGATTCAGCTTCCTAAATAAATATTCTAACACATTAAAAAATCTGACTGTTGTGTATTTTTGGAAGATAAAAATCTATCTATTGAGTTTAAAATTAAACTTTATTTATAAGTAGTTACAAAGCAGAGTTTTTTTATTGTTTTATAACTTTTTAACGGTTCAATATTTTTTTTTGTAAGTATATTCACAAAAATATAATAATTACAATTAATGAGGATTATATTGAATGCTAGGACACATCTAGATATAATATCTATAATGTACATACGTACGTGTTATGTGTTTATATTTTATTTATGATCAGGGCCTTTATTAAAATTTTATATTTTTTTGTACTTTTTTCTAGAAACGACCGAGTAACAAATTATTGCCTGTCATGGTTTATATTCACGGTGGAGGATATGCAAGGGGATATTCTGGATACGATACCTATAAGCCTGACTATTTTTTAGAACAGGAAGTTGTATTTGTAACAATAAATTATCGACTAGGAGTACTAGGTTTTTTAGCTTTGGAAAATATGGAAGTTCCAGGAAATAATGGACTTAAAGATCAAGTTTTAGCCCTTAAGTGGATAAAAATGAATATAATAAGCTTTGGAGGAGATCCAAGCAAAATAACTATTTTTGGAGAAAGTTCAGGAAGTGCAGCTGTTTCGTATCATCTTTTATCGTCAACTACTAAAGGTGAAGAAGAGCGAAACAATAGGGATATTTTTGCGTCAATAACTATAAAACCATAGTTATTTGCTGTCTCTCTCTGTTGTAAGAGAAACTTATTTATCTATCTCTGTCTGATATAACTATGGTTATGGAACGCAAAAATTAGCCTAATTTTGAATATCAAAAATTAGCCTAATTTTTAATATCAAAAATCGATCTGTCTAGGTTTTTTTTATGTAAATATTCTGTATTGATTCAATATTTTATCTTAAACTTTATAACTTTTCTGCGTTTAAAGATTTAAAAAAAATAATATAATTTTAGGATTGTTTCAACATGCAATTATGCAATCATCAAATAACTTGGAGACCAAACATCTTACTACAGAACCAAAACAAAAAGCAACCATTTTAGCCAAACAATTAGGGATAGAAAACACAGAGCCCAAAAACATTTTACGAGCCTTTAAAAATATAAATGCAAAATCCTTATTGCTAGCGTCTAATTCAGATTACTTTTCGGTAAGTATAGATAACGAGGAAGTAGGAACCCATTATATTTTACCATGAATAAAATAAAATAGTTAATTATATCCTTAAGTAAAAAAAATAGCAAAATTGGATCATAAAATGCTGTTTTTTTTTTTTAATAATTATACCTAAGTTTAATTTTATTTTAGGACAAAACAAGTTTCGGTGTAAGAATTGGTTTTACGTTTGGTCCTGTAATTGAGCCTAAGCAAGATGGTGCTTTTTTTTACGGCAAAAGTTACGAATTATTTAAAACTGGTCAATTTCACAAAATCCCAATAATAACAGGATTCAACTCCTTAGAAGGATTGCAATTTTTAGAATGTGCGTTTTTATCTTGGATTTTATAACTGCCATTATTTTTCTTTTTCTTTTTTAATATTATTTAGGTACAATATATTTGCTTAAAACAAAAAAAACTAAGACAATAATACTTTTTAGCTGTTCCTGATTTTCAAACCCTGTTTATTAACAATTTGTCATCGCTAATTCCTGCAGACGCTAATATAAAAACTGATGATCAAGTTCAGGAGGCAGCAAAGAAAATAAAACACTATTATTTTCCTAATGGATTTAAAACATCAAATTTTGATTTCGAAATTATTAAAGTAAGTAAAGTACTAATAGACCTACACGTCCATATAATTATCCATGAATAAGCAAATTATAACGCACCCTTAAAAATCGTCAATTTGTTTTGTGTCCAAGATTAAATTAATGGGTCAAATACCTAGGTGAATACATATATAGTTTTGAAAAAGAATTTGAGGAGCAAAGATGACTTCTCTTTTACATACCCTGAAAAATTGAATTCGTTCTACAATACAGTCATGTTTTTTTAATCTAGTTTCTCAGTGAGGATGTTTTTTCAAGACCGCTTTATAAAATGGTGCAACTCATGTCCTTGTATACGGCAGTATATTATTATAGATTTGACTATATGGGAAATTTGGGAGGATTTACAGAAAGCAAATTCCCTGGTTAGTAAAGGGCGATTTATACAACGTAACTTTTAGTTTACTTCGGCGTAACTTCACTTCCACTTAACTTTACAAATTTGCCTAATTTACAGATTGCAAAGTTACGTGAAATTGGGATCAGTTAAGCGCATGTGTCTGAACTCGCGACTTCTGACAATTTATACCTGGGCTGTAATTACGGAATATCGCTTCGTAAAACCTACATAAGAAGACCTAACAGGTATCGTATACGAAGCGATATTCCGGAATCACCTTGACAATAAGGGCGAATATCTCATTTTTGCAAATTTTGCGCATGATGGCCAAGCTCGGGTCTCGAGTTAGTACGACTTTATACGACTTTAAGCTAAATGAATCAGCAAAGTAGCGCTAAAGTGAAGTATAAATTTGCCAATACATTCCCATGTATTTTATTTAATTTTCGATTAAGTTACGCCGAAGTAAAGCGGAAGTAAAGTGAAAGTTACGTGGTATAAATCGGCCTTAAACATTTGAATAATTAATTCTTAAAACTTTTTAAAGAATGTTGTTCGTCATAATTTGTTTCTGAATTTTTTACTTAAACTGCTATAATAATAAAGCGTATAATAAGCAATATTTTTTATCCGATAATTTAAAAAATGAAGAAACATTTTATTTTTTATTATCTTTTTGTTCATTATAAAAAGGTTTGCCTGGAATATTACCTACTGACAATTAATTGCTATTTAAGGAGTAACTCATACTGAGGAGCTAGGATATTTGTTCCTTAAAAATCCGTTTGGCAAAACAGATTACCCTCCAAATTCTGCAGATATTTTAACCCGAAAAAGAATGATAATGATGTGGACAAATTTCGCCAAAACTGGGTGAGTCAGATAACTTTTTAGTTGGCGGAATATTCTTGGATGTTCCCGAAAGATTAGACATCCTTAAAATGTAAAAAAATGTTTTTTAGAAATGTTTAATAGAAACTTTTTTTTCGATATTTTGACCATAAGAATCTTAGGTTTCAAGGATGCCCAAACTTTTGGGCATCTCCTGGATTTATTCGCGCTTACTTGATTGAAGTATATAATCCGTTTGCCAAATACTATTTTTTTAATTTTAGAAACCCTACACCGAAAAAGATAGCACTGTTAGAAAATAAAATATGGCCAAAAGCTGGTTCTAATGTTAAGAACTTAAACTATTTTAATATTAATGAATCATTAAGTGTGAGCCAAAATCCAGATGAAAAATCTAATGTATTTTGGAATGACTTTTATAAAACTTATGGAAATCCACCATTTACAACATATTAAATTATTTTGATAACCCTGATTTTTAATATTACACCATTACCCATTGGGTATTCATTTCAAAACTTATATGAGTTGTTCATGAGATTTATGGTAACACTGTTAAAAATTGAAAAATAAAGGGGAAACTAACTTAAAAAGTATAATATAGAGAAAAATGTTACTCACATGTTTTTTATTTTTTCAAAATAATAATTCCTGTGCAGCACTATTTTCTATTTTAATAATAGTAGAGGGTATATAATTATTGGTCTTATTTTCTTAATAAAACAGCAGTTTTAAAGTTTTGCTTAGAAAGTGTTTAAAGGTTTCTTGCCAAATTCTTGGTAAATATCATCCCACTTCTTGAAAGTTTCCGCTTTTGGATCTTTTTTCAATTCCAAATCACTGTTTATATCCAAATAGTGTGCATTTTTTTCAGTCAATACGGGCCACTCTTTAACCGATTTTGGTAACGGATTCCTAAAAAATACCATCAAAGTAACGACCGCGAATAGGTAATAATTAAAAAAATACATACAAATATTTGCAAAAGTTGGTCCATATTTCTAATAAATTTCCCTGAACTTTTAAATCTTCGGCAGAAATTTTGCTTGGATCAGTGTTATTTATTTTTTCCAGATTCTTTCGCCAAATGTAATTATTTTCTTCAGCATGGCCTACTTTTTCTGCGCCTAAAATTTTTAATTAACAAAATTAAACAACCAATACTAGCAATGCTTGTATTACGAACCTTCTACATTAAGGGGGACACTTCCTATATTTCCTCGGTATGAAAATTGATAAAAATATGTGTCGCAATATTTAGATTGAAGCATTGCATGTTTAATAATGGATCTGTTAAATGCATTGTCGCTTCCCATCTAAAACAGTAAATTCATTAAACATACATTCATGTATTTTAATAATATGTACCTACCCTTATCAATGAGGCAGGATTTTCGGAAAAACTTTTATCCGAAACATACATTTTTTTAATAGTTTTAGCTAGCTCCTTTTTAACAGCTTTATCTTCAATTTCCAAATTTTCAGGTACAACTTTTGTCAAATAGGCGTCGTACAATTTGCATCCTTCTTTAAACCTCTCATAATCTACAATTATTGAAAGT
Organism: Cartodere bifasciata; assembly: GCA_963920755.1. Taxonomy (NCBI): domain Eukaryota; kingdom Metazoa; phylum Arthropoda; class Insecta; order Coleoptera; family Latridiidae; genus Cartodere; species Cartodere bifasciata. Next base: position 14,971,948 of record OY987193.1, on the reverse strand, counting down.
AATTTCAACTGCACTACATTTACTTTAACTAATTAAAAACGTAGTGGTCCTTGTCCAAATGCGCAGTTCACTAACCATAAAAGAAAAACCCCTTAAAAAATATGTTTTCTTGACCCAAACTTACTTTAAACCACCTTAAACGTTGTAATTTCCTGAATAAATAATATTATGATAAATACTGACCTCGGCCAACCAAGTATAAGAACTCTTCGGATGTAAGTCCTATTAAAGTTGGACATTTATAAAAACTTCCCGATTCGAGTAATCCATAAATATTCCCCGTTAGAAAAGCATCTTCATGGTCTGGCTCTATAACAGGAGCATAGCAAAATCCGTTGAATACTGGATCTGATTCTTTGTGTACCTACATTAAATAAAGGACACTTGTTAATTCAATCAAACTTAGTATTTTTTTTCTTACAATAGCTGCAACTTTAACTGCAATATCTCTCAATTCAGCTGCTGGTATTTGGGTTAAATGTTGAAGCAACTTTTTTGAATCTGTATTCTCTTCATTTAAGTCGGGATTTATTATATTTAATGTTTTATAAGCGATTTTTTTAGAATGTGATTGAAATGCCCATGGACATAATGGACTTCCGCTTGCTAATATTGCTCCTCTAAATAATCCTGAAATTTTTTGCATTTACAATAAATTCTAAGTTAACAAAGTAGGTAGGTATTGTAGTGTACCTTCTGATTCTTTGTTTAAAAGTTGGTAACCTAAAGACGAAGCACCAGCACTTTGTCCATAAGCCGTAATTTTGCAAGGATCTCCTCCAAAACATTGAATATTATTTTTAATCCACTTTAAAGCAACTTGCTGATCTTTTAACCCAAAATTTCCGGGGATTACTGAATCTTCTGTTGATAAAAATCCTAAAAAGAACACATAAGTAATTCGGGATAAACAAATATTAGGAAATACAGGGTGTCTCAAAAAGGTCGCCCACGGACCCCAAGGCGTGGTAGAGGAACACAAACGACATACAAAATTAGTAACGAAATTTTTTTGTGGGGCCCCATTCCAAAGATATGGGGTTTTAAAGGTACAAACTTTGCACCCTTATAGCACCTTACTTAGCTAATCATAAAACATAATTTACTTAATTATTGAAAGCCAGGGACTACAACTAATTATTTATTGCAAAATTTCGGTCTAATGAAGTTTATTTTCCATAAGAATTAAATTTTAATTTTTAGAATTTTACCCCAAAATCTATGCGGCAACATGGTCTTACCTTTTAATTTTGATTAAAGTTGCCATGCTCGTAACTAAGGGAAACTGAATATAAATTGTATTTATCATCAGTGATTGGTGTCATTAATTTATTGTTTGCGTCAATTTTTGATCCAAGTTTTTTCAAAGGGTTCCTGTTACTAACAAAAAATATGATAATTCGAATTTACAGTGCCTCCCTACTTAAGAAAAGTGCCCCAAAATTCCTGTGAGAATAGATCAGTAAAGGTGTTTAGTTTGGAGCAGCCTGCATCAGAAATTTGTGATATTTGAATCTAGTGGGGATTTCTTTGATTTGAATGAAATACGTTTTTATGTGAGCCTTAATGCAGAATTACAATAATTCTCTGAATGAAGAACCTCGAGGAAAACAATAATTGATGTCAAAAAAATTGTAACTTATTTTGTATAGCCGTAATTTTTAACAGTTTTGTTGTTATTTCAAACATACATCAGTTTTTAACCATTTCTATTATGATTTTATTGATTTGTTACATTTTATAACCAAAGGAGTTTAAAATTCTGGTATTTTAACCACTTGGTATATTTAAAATTAAAAATAAACATTAACCTATTTCCTAATGTCAAGTTGAAGTTTCACGTTTGCTTACCTACTAACTTGATTCTTTTTAAACTAAGCAGATTTAAACTAACAGTGTTGCCCAACTTTGCTAACTTTGCAGCCCCATATTTTTAAAATGGGGCTTCCAATAAAATTTTTGTTATGGATTTTATATATCGTTTGTGTTCCTCTACCACGCCTTGGGGTCCGTGGGCGACCTTTTTGAGACACCCTGTATATTTACCAAAAATTCCGAGTCGGTATGCAACTGTTACGACAATAACATTATAATCCATTAAAAAATGGGGCCCAAATTTATTAAATGATGCTGATCCATTTAAAAATGCACCTCCGTGAATGTAAACCAACACTGGTAAATTTTGAGACTGATCCAAATCTCTTTGGGCCTTAAAAGGATCAAAAATATTGTTAAATTAAATTAAAAAACTTGGAGAATTATTTTTTAAGATTGCAAGTGTTTGTTATCAGGTTAATAAATAAAAATTTAAATTAAATGCCCCAATAACCCCTCTAACATTATTTTCTTACCGGAACATAGACATTTAAATTAAGGCAATCTTCGCCTTCGGTTGTTGGATCGACGCTGCCATCCATATGATAACACACTTTAGCATCTTTTGTTGCATCAAAAACATTATCCCAGTTACTGATTGGTACGGGAGACTTAAAAAAATACAAAATGTAAGTAACAAAAGTGTACTTAAGTAGTAAATATCAAGCTGTGAGCAACTCTTATACCTTAAAACGTAGATTCTCAATTGGTGCTTCTGCATATGGAATTCCCAAAAAAGAATAAAATTTGGTAAGATTAGAATTAACATCTATTCGACCTTTTACTTCTCCATTTAATGTTTTTACTTGCATGATGGAGTCCTAAAAATAAAAATCTTTTAGCATACGATACATTTTTGCAACGGTATGGATAAATAAAACAATAATTATAAGTAAATTATTAATCTCTCTTGAATCAACGACTCTCGAGGGTCCTCGACCAAACGCAACTAATGATTGTTTGAGAGGCACTGATAAAATGTATATAATTTTAAATTTAGCGCACTTATCAACTTCCGCCGGATAATGTGCGCAGACGCAATGTTAAAAATTTGATGACGTTCTTGTTCCGTGTTGTTTGTCATAAAGTGTGCGTGTATTATGGCGACGAATAATTATTTCGGATTCACTCATGGTGGAACTCAGTACAGGTAAATAAAAACATACTACCTAATTCTTCAAACAATTCGCTTCACTTTGGGCTTTAATAGAAGAATAATTAAACACTGCACTAGCTTTTTTTGGTAATAATACGTTAGCACCGGCGTCCTTGTGGTAATGGCGCCGGCATTTTGTACGATCAATAAATGCGGTTCGTTAATCTGGGCGCGTAAAATTTTCACGTCAAAATTTTTGTATTTATGTAAGTACTGTGCACATTTTGATAAAAATGTGTAAGAAAAATGAACTTACAATGTAAAGCAGTCTAGTAAAACAAGATTTGTGAGAAATGTACTTTAAATTAGCAAAATTGTTTTATGTAGCGCATCGGCGACTGGGGCGGCTTATCAAGCTGGACAAGCAGGTTACGCAGTAGCTGCTCCAGCAACAGCCGCCGCTGCTGCTGCCGCAACCTACGGGACCCAAAGAGCTGGTTATGATACAGCTGCCTATCAAGCTGCTGCAGCAGGACAAGGAACTTATGCCGCTGTAGGAGCTGGAGCTACACCTGCCTATGAATACGGATACGGTAAAGTTTTTTCACTCAATTCTGTTATAAAGGGCTAAACCCCTGCCTAGTTTAGTAATTCCTGAGTATTTCAACGAATTAACAGATATAGTTCTAAATGTTTCAGGTACGACGGCATATGTAGGATACGATCAAACAGGGGCTGCAAAGCCTGCAACTTATGCTACAACATACACACAGAGGACGGCAACAGCACAGCCCCAAGCCCAAGCAGCCGTAAGTTTAAATAAATTATTCTTACCTAAGTAAAAGTCAAATTCTAATCGAGGTTCATACCTTACTGTTATGGGTAATCAATCTTTTTATCACAAACACAATAGAGCGTTTTTGATTAAGTAAACTCACTTTTGATAACATTATTTGCTAATCTACTCCGATCCGCGATATGAAATTTAAATCTTAATACTAATTTATTTGCATATTTATGTTGTTGCCGATTGTAATTTGAAAGAATCGCCACTAGAGTGCGCCATGGATATTCGCGTGGAATTTACAAAGTCCGATTTAATTTATAAATCCTTATCTATTTCTCGTCTTTGATTAAACACCTCGTTATAAATAAATACCAATTTATTGATTTCACGTTTTTGTACCTCACTTTAAAGAAACTTCTTTAACACTGGAATTAAATAATTGGAAAATCAGATATTGATTTACTATTTTATTTTGTACTTAGTTATTAAACTTGTTACGAAGTAGGCAAATGTTATTTTTGTAGCAACCTTTCAGTTATTAAAAGAACAGAAATGCTAAATACCAACTATCCCAAAACGATACATATTCGTTTACAACAAAAAATTAGTTAAGAAACTTTAAACAATTGTATAACGTGTTAGTCGACTTTAATGTTAGTTTCCTTTTCAGACTGCTGCTGCAAAGCCAGCCCAATACACCGGCACATACCAAGCAAATCCTACCGGTTACCAAGCTTCATACGGCCAAGCAGCTCAAACCACAATAGCGGCCCAACCAACTACACAAGCAAAACGTAAGTTTAAAAATCAAAAACGTAATAGTTCTTTTTATATTGACTATTACGAACGCTTATTCCAATCATCTAATCCAACCTTCCAAAATGCACCCCTTAAACAACCAACCCAACCGTAAACTTCCGCCTAACACAATCTAACTCACGTCATTCGTCCCTTATAACTATCCTTTGCCCTAGAAGCTAATTCCACAACGACATATTCAGGATACGACGCTGCTTTATATTCAGCTGCAACCATGTACGTCGCCCAACAAACCGGAGCTGCCGGAGCCAACCATCAGAAAACTGGAGGATGGCAAGGGTACAAGAAGGGAGGAATGAACATGAACAAGAATATGAGGACTAAGGCCCCACCCAAACCACAACAGCTTCATTATTGCGATGTCTGCAAAATAAGGTACGCAAAAGTAATCATAAGTAACTAAAGTTTGCAAGATGAATTCCAAGAAATAGTTTCAGTCTACTTTTTGGCCAGACCCTTGCGAGAGTAACTAATATGTCCAACCATTTTGTTATGCAATTCCACTTGTCTAACTCTTTTGGAAATATTATACATTTTGCTAATATTGATTGCCAGTATCCTTTTTTTTATGCACAAAATCTTATGAATATCTTCTGTTCTAGTTGCGCCGGTCCTCAAACCTACAGAGAGCACTTAGAAGGACAAAAACACAAGAAACGTGAAGCCGCAACCAAAATGGCAGCATCCGTCGCAGTGACCAGCCAAAACAGAGCAGGCAACTCGTTAAGATGCCAGTTGTGCGACGTCACTTGTACTGGAAACGACGCCTACGCTGCTCACATCCGTGGGGCTAAACATCAAAAAGTTGTTCTTTTACACACCAAACTTGGCAAGCCTATTCCACCCCAAGAGCCAGAAGTCATCGGCGGAGCAAAGAGATCCTCTTCAGCCCCTAAACCAATCAGTTTCGTGCCATCAGGTGGTTTGGGCATGCCGCCTACCGGAAATGGAGACAGTAAGGAGGATGAACTTGATGACACACCGGAACCGGACATTCAACCAGTTGGACAGGATTACATTGAGGAAATAAAAAGTGACGATGGGAAGGTTATCAGCTTCAACTGCAAGCTTTGCGAATGTCGCTTTAATGACCCCAATGCTAAGGAAATGCACATGAAGGGGCGTCGCCACAGACTTCAGTACAAAAAGAAGGTTAATCCTGAGCTTGTTGTTGATGTTAAACCTTCTTTAAGGCAAAGGAAAATTCAGGAGGAGAAAATGAGGCGAGCGGTAAGTCAATAATTGCTTAGTGGTTCTTTTAGTATGGCATTCAGCGACAATTGTTCCTTTTGTTAAACTGCAAGTGTTTTTCGAAATTTTAAGGTTGTCGTAGATTGATTTACTTGTTGTTTCACTCTGAATTGCGTCAAGAACATAGTAATTTGGCTTTTGCTAACAAGTACATCACTTTAAATTGGAGATGGGCATGTGAACATTTTTCATATTCCCATTTGAGAGTGTTCTCAATATTGCCAGGAATATTACCTTGCCCTCTCGGAAACACATCTTTAAATTCTTACAGAATGTTCCCGGGAATATTTACCCAAAACTGTCTCGCTATTTTCGTAGGTGACTTCCTTAGTTTTCGAAAATTGTTCTGGGAACGTTTTCAAATGGGAACATTCTAAAATAAGTCAAAGCCTCTGTTAAAGCAGATTATGTTTCTATCAATTTTTGGCATTGCATCCCAGAATTCTATAATAAGGACATTTATTTTAAAGGCTTTACGTGAAGAATTCTGGGCCCGCCGTCATTACAATATGGCGGAAGAAGAAGATGCCTACTGGGAAGGTAGACGCTATGAAGAAGAGTGTATGGCAATGTACGGCCGAGGTGGTAATATTGGTCCATTCGCGCGTGGCAGACCATTCCCCGGCGCTCCGGTGAGTGTTACATCTATTTAAACCGAGATTTAAACCATTCCATAGATTCACAAATTAGTACTTGTGTCCATATTGTTTGTTGTGTAATTTATTTATGTTATTGTAAGTTTTTGTCATAAAATAAACCTTTTTTCAATACTCTTGCTTTGCCATCCCTCTCGATATTTCTATTTAACAATTTACAGGGAGGTATGCCAGTCCGCCGAATCGAATCCAGCGATGATAGACACGTCATGGCGCGCCACACAGAAATCTATCCAAAGGAAGAGGAATTACAAGCTATTCAACGCATTGTTTCACACACCGAACGTGGTTTAAAGATGGTTTCGGATCAATTGGCTGAGGCTAAACCTAAGGACCAAGCAGCTGAACCCGCTGCTGCAGTTAAAACGGAAGGTGAAAAACCTGCTGAGCAAAAAGAAGACGGAAGAGATAATCAATTGTAAGTTTACGTTCTAAAATATTGCTTAGTTGTTTTATTTACGAATAAACGTTTGGGTACTCATATTAAAATATGCTTAGGATTGTATTTTATATTTTGCATATAGACAAATAGCAGGCGCCACAAACGGCACCACAAATGCCAAACAAAACCTTTATGACTATCCCGAAAGTTTTGTTAAGATACGTGGTTCCGCCACAGTAATTTTTTTAGATAACCCCGCGAGCTTCAAAAAACGTATACCCCTTTTAGGCTTATTCTTTGCATTAGAGATGGGCGGAAACTTCCTAGTTTGGGAATATTCCCAAAGTGGGGGGAATATTCTCGGTAATTTAAATCGACACCGCGAAGATTCTAAAATAATGACAGATTTTAAAATTTTGGCGCCATTTTTATGTTTTTTTTTGCATTTTGGGAAAGTTAAAATTTTAGTTTTTATCCGTCCATTATTTCATGGGAATATTGCCGGCAATATTTATATTGGGAATATTCCGAGGAATATTCCTAAAAGTTTCCGTCTGGAAACTTTCGGAAATATTGCCGGCAATATTCTCATGTTTTTTTCCAAAGATTAAAATTTTGGGAATTTGCCTATCTCTACAGTTTACATAAAACCTCCTAGAAGCTTATTTTCAATTTTTTTTATGTAAATTCATGATTGGTCATCATTCGCGATTTAGTATGCGATTGAAGAAATTTCAATGCCGAAGAGACTCAAAATTCTCGGTCAGTAATTAAAGCCAGTCTACTTTTGTGCCTTCCTAAAAAATTGGACTGTCCAACAAAAAACAATGTTTTTCACATTTAATCATGTAAGATTCTTTGAATTGAAATTTCCATAGAATGTCTTAATCTTGCGTTGTATCACTTGTGCATTTTCGGGTTTTAACTAGCGCAAAGCAACCATGTATTTCCAGGACACTTATGTTTTTGGTAGATCTGTCTTAGGATAGGCTTTAATACTTGTCGTATCGTAACAAAACTTTCGGTATAGTCTATATAAACTTGAAGGGCTTGCTTGGCACTTGTGACGTTGGTGGCGCCCCTATTTGTTTATACGCAAATTATAAAAGACAACTCTCGTAATACTCGTTGTAAATGCAAGATGAATTCCAGGAAATAACCTCAGTGTATTTTCTGGCCAGACCCTTGCAATATTATCTATATTTTTATTTTTTACTTGGAAATACTTTAAAATTGTATTCCTTTTATGAAAATATGACATACTTTTATTATTTACTTCAGAGCCATTATGTATTCAGTATTATGATTTTTCCGTCATTTTCCAAAAGATGCTCTGCGTGAAAAGAAAAGTAATTAAATTATCTTGGTTTAATCAAATTAAAAAATACGAAACTGCAGCCGTATTTGTGTACCTTAGCTTAGTACTAAATTTAAACGCTATATTAAATATATTTTTTTTACAGATTTTCCTTCCAACAAGACCGTGACGCTAATAGGATTCTAAAAGGAGTAATGCGAGTAGGACATTTAGCCAAAGGATTGTTATTACAAGGGGATCAAACTGTGGAACTTGTCGTTCTTTGCGCTGACAAACCAACCCTTGCGCTTTTGCGTAAAGTAGTAGATCTTCTCCCCACCAATTTGAAACAAGTAGCCCCAGAAAGCAGTTACAACGTCATCATTAATGCTGCTGAAGCTGGGCTCACCGTCACAGGAGAAGGATTGACAGTCCTTGTAAAACTTACAAGTCCAGTAATGAGGGATCAAGGTAAATAGGTTGTCAGCATGATAAGGTCGGGCGTTTTGTGTACAGTACGGTCGCAGAGGGGTTTAAGCTGATTCATTTTAAGGTTTTAAATTTGAAAATAACATATTTTGGATTATTTAATAGGGTTTTGGAAAATTTTGAAGCCGTTTCATGTCGGTAATTTTCAGAAGTAAAATTATATTTTTAAATAAATAAATAGGCAATCATTGCGCGATATCTTTACATTATATTTACATCGTTTGCCATAAAAGTGCATTGAATAAGTCTTATAATTTAAATGCTCCTTCAAGATATAATTTTTAATTTGTAAGTATCTCAGGAAGAAGCCATATTTATTTATTTTTATTTTATAAAATTGTAGTACAGTAACTCGGGTTATAATTTTAAAAATATGTTGTTTTATATTTTATTTTTTGTCATTACTAATTCAGCCATTAGTCTACTCAAGAATTAATTTACGCAGCTTAAACCTTAATCGTCTTAATAAATATTGGACATTTTTTCTATTTTACAGTTAACTTTTTCAAGCAACTTGTTTATTTTAGTGGTGTCTATCATCGCAAATGCGACTGAAGATTCATTGTAAAAAGTGTAAGGATTTATAATGAAAAGTTATCTTATGTACTTAGTCCAATACTTATATAATGTACTGTGCCCCTTTAGTGATGATTCTAGGTGGTGTGGGATAAGGATTTTTGACCAACCGCTGCGAATTTAGGCCCCAAAACCGACCCTTGATAAAACATAGAACAGACTTTAAGCCGTCTCACGGTTTTAGTAAATATTAAAGTTGTTTAGTTTTATCAAGCGTTGGTGGGTGCTGGTCGAATGGAGTCGCGTCATCCGACTCTTCGACTGGGCCTCTATTTGCTCGATGGTCAAACACCCTTTCTTGATGTCTTAGAAGCTGCGAGCGGCGGGTTGGACCGGGATGTTCTCGCACGTGGAAAGTGTCTCCAGGCGCTGGCAGCCCTCAGACATACCAAATGGTTCCAGGTTTGTGTTTTTCTCACACCTTGATGCGCACCGCGTTTATTTATTGTTATTTGTTAGTATTATAAAAAAACGACACTCTTGATATCATTGATAGCAGTAACCGACTTTACTTTGGCTTAATATTTTGGTGTAAGGAAATTACACCTGTTATTATCAGCAAGATGAATTCCAGGATACAGTCTAAATCTATTTTCTGGCCAGACCCTTGCAATAGAAAATATCTATTTTTGTTTAATATGCAGGAAAAAAATCTTAAAATTCTTTTTTGCAACTCAGAAATAAAGACATTTTTTTTAGTACACAAATTGTGGGTTGACAGATAGCTTTTTAGAGAGTATTAATTTAGTTAATTTGTATCGTGAACAATCAGTGCTAGACTTTTTAATGCCTACGGTTAGTTTTTTAAAGATCGCGAAATTAAAATATATAAATTCATGTGTACGAAATTAAATATTAAATGTGCATCAAGGGGTAAGAAGGTCTAAAAATTTGTACATCCGTTAGTTAATTGTTAAACTATTTACATAGCTAGTTCCTTTATTATCTAATTATTGCAATTATTATTTTTTAACCTACATTACTCTGGAAATGTAGTATTTAATAGTGGATGTATAAATTCCTACAAAACGCATTTGGATTATTCTTAAAATATCGTTATGGTTCGTTTTGCGCTTTATTTTTTAAACACTGATTTAGGAGTTTACCAATGCATCTACTCGTTAAAGGATAATTTTTACTTTCATTTAACAGGTATAATGCCTCATTATAAAGCGAGGGCCCTAGTCTTTACGTGACCTTCTTATCCTTGATGTGTATAAATTTTTGTTTGTCTATAAATCACACATACAAGAGTTCAAGTAAAGTCGTAGATACAATAAGTTTTTTTCGGATGATTGAAATTAAAAAATCTGAGCCTTATTTTAATATTTTTTGGCATTTTGTTTACTTTATCTTTTTATTGTATTTTTTTTTTTGTTTTTAAATTTTACTAAAAATTTTCGTGTGCACCATTTAACAAATTATTCTTCCAGGCCAGGGCTTTAGGACTACATTCCTGTGTAGTAATCATTCGAATTCTTCGAGATCTGTGTAAGAGAGTGCCTACATGGAAGCCATTAAACTCTTGGGTAAGTTTTCCTTAATTTTCATGATTATTTGGTTAATTTTTTTAATTTTATTCTCACAATAAACTTGAAAATCAATACTTGAATACAAGAAGAAACTAATAATATTACTTTTATTTATTTATTAAAAGATGTATGCGTTTTCTTTGGTTTTTTTATATTTTATTGTTTTTTTTTTAGGCCATGGAATTGTTAGCCGAAAAAGTAATCTCATCAGTTCCCGGTGGCGGTCAATTGTCGCCTGGAGATGCTCTTCGCCGTGTTATGGAAGCCGTAGCCAGTGGACTTTTACTTCCTGGGGGACCAGGATTAGCCGATCCATGTGAAAAGGAGAGTCCGGACGCAACTGGGCAGCTTACTGCTCAACAACGCGAAGATTTGACGTGTTCGGCCCAGTATGCATTAAGATTAATTGCATACCGCCAAATTTACCAGGTAAATATATATTTCTTGATTTAAAATTAACTTATTTTAGCTCAATGCTTGACAGTCCAAATAATCAATGTTGAAAATTGTTTTCAATTGAGCTTAAATGAAATAGTCAGAGATATTTGTAGTATTATTTTATTTAATGTAATGTTTAATGTAGTCTTTATCTCTCTGTGTACATTTTTAAAAATCTTTCGGAGATTTTTGTGTTTTGTATTTTATAATAATTATTTTTTACGAGATTTTATATCAATTTGTTTGTTTTTTAGGTATTGGGTATGGAAGCTTTACCAGCACCGCAAAAAGTATTTCGTAGAGACAGATCTGCCCGTAAGAGACGACGTTCTGGAGGAGAACAGGCAGATTCTGAAAGTAAGTTTCCTGAAGAATTTGAATCAATTTGACTGCAAAATAAAAACTAGAAATTGACCAAGTTAAAAATTAGATCATTATACATTTTCTTATTTATTCTTTTTTTTAGGTGATACAGGGAAAGTTATTAAAACAGAAGGAGCTGAAACACCAGCTGAAGTTTCTGCAAAATAATTTGCAACATCAAAAATATATTCACTTACTTAGTGTTAGATTTAAGATTGTTTATTTTTTACATTCTTTAAAAAATGATTATGTATTGTAACTATAGGGTTGATTTACTTTGTAAACTTATACGTTTACACATTATGATATGATATTTGTGGTAGTTTATAAATTCATTTCTAGATGTACGTGTGATTACTGATAATTATTATCAATAAAAATTATGCAAATAATTCGCAGTTTTTTGTAAATTTCCTTAACTATTCTAATCTTTGCCGTTTGAGGTCGAGAGTTAAAAAAACTGCTGGTAAAAGTTGTCCAGATCGTTAATTGACATTGCAAAAATGTTTTCGTACCGTTAAAATGAATGCAGAAGCACCAGTGGCATAAGAAAGCCGATAGCGCAAGGGTCCTCTCGTACCTTCAGGCTTCCGTTGCACCTAAACGTTGGATGTATTTCTACTATTGCTAATATAGCTTTAGGTCTATACTCTTTCACTACTCAGCAAAAGTTCCTGTTTTAAATTGGCTGTTATTAAAACGGGATCCAACACTTAGGCCATATCAACCAGACGTTGGGGGTTTTCGGTCTTAATCATTCCGAGTGCTTCATTGGCAGCTAGACATTCTTAAAGATAAAACAAGACAGATACCCTACTTTAACAAGTGATTCGAAAGATTTTACGTCGATAATAAAATTTAAGATATCCGTGTTTTTGTAAAAACTTATTAAAGTTAAAAGAAAACCCATACCAAGAGCTTTGTTTTTCATTATCTTAAAAAAATTCTTTCTAAAATATTCAAAAAGTTGAAAAACATCTCTAATTTTTGACGAACAATTTATATTACGAGGGGTAAGAAACTCACGTAATGTAATGGATTCACAAATCGTGAGTAATTATTACCTAATGGAGAAAATGGACGTAATGATTACGAAATACTACGTAATACCATGGGGCGTAATAATTGCACCATAACGCGTAATTGAAGTACAAATTATTAAAGTTTGCTTCCCATCGATATATTTTGTTAATTTAAAATAATTGATTTTAAAATTAAATTGACGGGGTCTGAATTTAAGAAAAGGAGTAAAAAACCCTGTTAAACTTAATTACCATTTTAAGATGGTATGCAAGAATGTTTGACCTAAATAGACAATTAGCTCGATTAAATCTATTTTCGAATATGTCCTGTTTCCAAAAAAGTCTTAGAGATAAAAATAGGTGGGAGTTTAGTTAAATAAAAAGCAGATTAAACATTATTAAAGTAAATATATTCACAAATGTATAGAATTACAGTAATGCCAGGAAGAATAGTACAGAGACATTTTTGATTTTATGATGTAAAAGTAAAAACATTTTTTTGGTATAAATAAGGTAAATATTTTAAATACAGCTTTATCCACTATATGCAGTAGTAAAAAATTGCAATAAAAACATGATTTAAAATTTTTTTATGATTATGTAAAATTAAATTTACGTGATGATACTATATCACTACCTATTCCTCTAAAAATTATGAATAATATAAACCTCAATATAAACTTAGACTATATCACGAACAAACTACATATTTTAAATAAATACAGTCCTGCGAATATACTTAAATGCTTTGAAATAGACTAGAAAATAACTTCATGGCTTCCTTACAACTAAAACATACTAAACTTAACTTAGGAGGTAACTTAAAATAACTAGTATAAAAAAAAATCACATAAAAATTATTAATTTTCTTATGGTTGTCAGATTTTATAAGAAAAACATATTCCTCTATTAAAGTAAACAAAAAATTAGATTCGATTAGGTGCAAAGTAAGTAACAAATGTAGCAAAATAAATGGTTTTTGCAACATAATTAATTTAGTGAAAATCACTATATTCGGTATTTGCACACCAATCGAGCGCTAAATAAGAACATACAATACAAAAATTGCACAATGTAAAAAATTGAAGACCTTACTCCTTCATTAAATTGTATACTCCCTTACTTTTCGCTGTTAAATGTATTGCTCCTTGTAAGTTGTGTCGTAGGAGGTTGAGCTTCTATCCAAACTTTGTTCTTGTCTGCTTTCAAAGTTTGCTTCTTAGTATCCTCTATTTTCTTCCAAAGGCTGGCTATTTTGCTAGTGACTTGTTTTTTAGTACTGGATCCGTTGGAATTCAAGCTAGAGTTGCTGCTTGATCTTTGGGCGGCACTTGGCGATTTCTTAATGGCTCCGCTTTGCGCTCGGCCTGGTTCACTTCTTAAGCTATGGCTCGAGGATGAACTTTGAATCGATCGCGCATAAACGCCGCCGTCTCTACTGTCCGCACTAGTCGAACGATTGTAAATTTTAGAAATGCGACTACCACCGTTTGTGGGTTTTACATCACCATTTCGGGCCTGGATGTTATTTACGTGAGTGTTAATCTTACTGGGCGATTTAAGTTTAGACCCAAAAGTTGGAATTTTTGTTGAAGGACCTGGGATCTTGCTTTTCACCGCTGACGGGCTAGAATCATCCTTCGTGAAAGTGCCTTGTCGTTCCAGTTGAGGCACAGCCTTAACGTTGGGAGGTGTTTTGGTTCTTAAAGCGGGCTTTTTAAGCGGACTTGTTGATGAGTTTCCGCTGGAGGTTGGGCGACTTCCGTAGCCACTGGAAGCCCTACTTTGCTGCGGCACTGGCGGCTTTGAAACGATCTTAGTTTCTGTTATTTTGGGTGAGCTTCTAAGTGAACTGCTTACATTTCGTACTAAATTCGACGTCATTACTTTGATAGGCTTAACGTTTCTTTGGATTAAGTTGGTCTTTGAGTAAAGGGCTTTTCGCCTGCCTCGTATAGCTTTCGGTGATTCTGCTTCGGGAGTCGCCTCTTCCACTTCGCGTTTTTCGGTTGGTTTGACTATTTTTGGCTTTGCTGGTGTTGTTGCTTCATTTTCCTCATCGGAATGCTCGCTGCAATGAGAAGTACTCAGACCATTGGTCAAATTATTCGCATAATTGACAAGGTCCGCTGCTTCTTGTTTCGGTGCGATGACTACGGTGTTTTTTCTGCAACCCCAACTCTTGTGATATGTTCTATAGTTCATAGAACTTCCAGAATTGTGTTCAGAATCATCGTCGTTGGAAACCAAGCTGAGCGTTTCGCATTCTAAGAGTTCGTCGTAGTGTTTAACTTCATTTAGAGTTTTTAACACTTTGCTAGCACCTTTCTCAAGCATCACATGCAGTTCTTCAGGATTACATATTTCTGGTGGCGGAGAAAGTGTCGCATTATGGACTTGTGCTGTTATGCTTGGGTGTGGAATCGTTTGTGTTTGGTATCGGTCTTTGTTTAGAGTCCTATTTTGGGAAAGACGTCTTTGATTTAATCTCGTTTCAGGAACTGGAGTTGGGGTTTCAGTTGACGAGCTACGTTGCAAAGCACTTCTTTCGACGACTTGTGTTTGAAACCTGGCCTTATCGCTTTGCCTTCTTTCCTTAGGAGTAAGTCTAGTCTTGTTTTTTGCTTTGTATGTAGGCGTAACATAGGTGGTGTCACAAACGGACGCATAATCATCAGAGAAACAATCAACCGTTTTAAAATCATCTGAAGTTGAGTCTGCTTCAGCAACATTTCCCATTGGAGTATTCGCGTCTTGAATAGTCTCAGCATCTACTGTGTATGTCTTGTATCGTTCCTTTGCAGACATTCTTCTCTCTTTAATGGATTTACTCGTTCTCTTAGGCGTACTTTCCGTACTACTTGATGTGCCATCTGATTGGATAGGTGTAATGCTGTTTGCATCAGAAAACTCAGTAACATCATTCTCAGTTTGGAAGGTATCAACAATGTGAGTTACGCAATCTTCAAACACTTCAGTTTCGCTTCCAATCGCACTGGACGCAACATCAGCTAACGAGTTGCACATGTCGGTAATTTCGTTAAAAAGCGACGGAGGATTCATGTTATCTATATCGCTTACGCTGTTACCATTCGCAAGCAAGTTCATCATGCTTAGTGGTTGTTTGCCACACGCTCCCTTACGCAGCTCCTTGTTCACCTCACCGTTAATCAGGAAATTGGCCTTAACCTCATGAATTTCGCTTGTGATACTCGGTATACTGTTCGTGCTTCCTTCCATGTCCATAACATCAGCGATCATCGAAGGTGGATTAATGTTATCCAGATTAGTAACGCTGTCAAGACTCGAAGTATGCGTAAGCGATTTGTTAAGAGCGCGTTTCACCATCAAATTCCGTGGCAACGACTTCTTTCTGGAGATTAACCTTGGGCTTCTCGGCAGCTCAAGACCAACAGCACTGTTTGTAAGTGAGTTAAGGTGAGACGGTGGGAGAACTTGATCCAGTTCAAGCGACGCTGTGCTATTCATACTGTTCGACATGTCAGCTTCCTTTTTGAAAGCAAATGCGACTTTGGTGGCCTCCATAGCTATTAGGGTTGACTGGGTCATTGTGCTTGTTGTAAGCGACGAAAAGTCATTCGACGGCTCATTGGGCGTGTCAACGATGTCGTTGCATTCGCCTGGTCGGTTAGACGTATCGTCGAAGGTGACGACGTTTGGAGCACTGCCTGAGACGCTCGGGAAGCTGATTTCGTTCTCGTCTTCATTCCAGGTGTTATCACTTGCAGTTAGCTTGTATGAGTCTTTGTTTTGCAAATGCGTGGAGGCCTGGGAGACAAGCTCGGCGGTAAAACGGTCCAAAGATTCAATCATTGCATCCGGGTCTAACATTCGCATATCAAGGTTGTGTTGGGATTCGTTACAACTGCGTTCAAGTCGAGAGTCTAAGAGTTGATTTGTGGAAGTGGAAGTACCTTTAATCGGTTTCGGTACGTTGTCAATTGGTTTAGATCCACTCTTCGTGAGATTTGTTAAGGGGGTGGCGTCTGATTGCGAATATTTCTCTGGAGGCATGTTGATCTGGTGCACGATTTCTTTGTTCGGAGGGATCACGTTCTCGATGTTTCGACTTTTTTCTACGTCTGCTGCCACGTCCATTGCTTTTGGACTCGCGGTTCTTCTTTGATTTGTGCTCCTAAAAATAAAATACTTTGAATATTGGAAGCACTACGTAATTGTTTTAAAAATGACATCTTAAGATAAGTGCAAGACCAGGGTTGTCTTTATATTTTGCATATAGACAACAGGCAAATAACGGGACCACATGTGCCAAATAAACCCTTTCAGTTTATAAGGACAATACCGAAAATTTTATTAGGATATGACGAGTATTTTAGACACAATAATTTTTATGCAAAAATTTTTAATTACTTTCAAAGAATATTATCTTAGCTAAAAAGTTTTGCCAAGTTTATTTTTTACTTTTGGCGACGATACATTACATCAATAGACTATTCCCTGCTGATTCTTCCCATCCAAAAACAAAAGTGTCCCGGAAATACATGGATCATTTGCGCTAGTTAAAAAAACCCAAAAATGCACAAGTGACACACCGCATGATAAAGACATCCTAAGGCAATTAAATGACTACATTTCAAAAAATTATGCATAAACAGTTAAATGTGAAAAAATTAGTAATTCATTATTAATTATTATTGTCTGTTGGAGTCCAATTTTTTAGTGACCCAGAATTTTGAGTCTGAACCGGAAATAATGACTAATCATAAATTAACATAAAAAGAAAATTGAAAATAACCGGCAATAAGCTTCTAGGGGGTTTTATGTGAAGAATAAGCCAAGAAGAGGTATACGTTTCCTTGCAGCTCGCGAGGTTACCTAACAATTTACTGTGGCGAAACCACTTCGTATCTTAACAAATCTTTCGGTATAGCCCTAATAAACTTGAAGGATTTGTTTGGTACTTGTGATGCCGTTGGTGGCACCCCCTATTTGTCTATATGCAAAAAATTAAAGACAATCTTTAAACAAGCAATTTGCAAAAGTGGTAAAAAAAATTTAACCTGGCAACAGACGCAACATTCCCGTTTTTTGACCTTCTAAGTTCTTTGGCCTCCATGTTTTCCTTTCCTAGTTCTACCTTGTTTGGGGTAACATTATGTTTACTCTTTGGCATGCCTGAAGAAATACATTGTTCAAGAAGTGCTTGTTCTGTTTCCAATGATCCAACTGACTCAATACTAATTGACGATAGAGATTCATGTCGGGACAACTGCCTCGAATCAGCTCCTGATACATCTCGGTGTGTACCTTTAAGAAAAAATGTTTGTTGGTAAAGGTATTAAGGAATAAATTAACAAGTATTACCTGAGGTATCAGGGCTGCAATAAGCACTTGGTTCAAGGTGATTTGAAGGAGGACATCTATAATAAAACACATTGTTAAACATATTATTTTTTAAAAACTATTTAAATTAGGCTTACTTTTTTAATCCAGCAACACAACTATCGACAGTCAAATCACTTAAACTGGATCTAAGGGAAAACTGCTGTGGACTATTTTCCACGGCAAAACTATTAATTTCATCAACGGCAACTAGGCAGGGAAGTAGAGAAACATCAAGCTTTTTCTGTAAATCCTTATTTGGCACTTGGTTGGCTTCGGTTAAACTACCCCTTCTTAAATTACTAGTTGTTGCATTAGACGGATTATATTTAATTGGTGTACTGCTTGGTAGACTTCTGTAATGTTAAATAAAAATAATTAATACATGCATAGCTCAAAATGGGTAAAAAAATACGAATGTCGATTGAACAAACATTAAATCTGTACTCTTTGCTTTTAGAAAGCAAGCGAGTCTTATCTATTTTAAGCACGGTTTAACTCGTGCCTCTTGGTTTAATATTTATTTTATGTTTAGTCAAGTGTTTACTTTAACGTCTTTAATTTTAATTGCTTGTGATGCAGACGAGCTGTCTGCATCATAACTCCTTATTTTATGAGAATTGTGGTTAAAGCATTGAATACCAACGCATCAAGATTTATTACTCAATGGTTAAAGCGATAAAATATTAAAATATTACATACTGCATGCTTACCAAATTTAAAATAAACTGATAAGTCAAAGATCTCAAGATTTTCCAACTTTTAAAAAAATTTCGAAAGGAATTTTTTTGTTTACGATATTGAATAAAGAAAAACAAATGACTTGGTATGGTATTTCTTTTAAATTTACCAAGAATTTGATAAAATTTTGACTTAAATCCCAGACACTACCTTGAATTTGATCATGGGTTGAAGAATCTTTCGAATCATTTGTAAAAGTAGAATATCCGCCTTGTTTTAGTTTTAAGAATGTCTAGCTGCCAATTAATCATTCGAATTGATTGAGACCCCCAACGTCTGGTTGACATGGGTAATTTTTCTAATGTTAGTCAAAGTGTTAGATCCCGTTTTATTGACTGCCAGTTTGAAACAGGTACTTTTGCTTGAGTCAGAAAATATAGACCTTAAGCTTTTTACTTTAAGAAAGTTATGCAATGTTTAAGTGCGCGATTGGCTTTTTAATACCACTGATTTTTAACGGTACGAAGACGTCTTCGTAAAGTCAATTTAAGATTGAGGCAACTTTCAAAGGGAGTTTCGTCAACAACAATCGAACTAAACGGCACAGATTAAAATGGTAAAAGGAACCAGAATATGGATGGGAAAATGTAATGCTGTACATCTTATAGATGAATCCAGATATGGTTAATTTTCTGATGTGTAGGGTTTGGTATTGAGAAAATATCAGAAAATCTGCCGAATCGAGATTTGCCTATAAGCCGTACAGAATAAGGTTTTTTCCTGTTTATATTCTCTTTCCCTTGACCATTCTAATCTTTGCAGTTTGCCGTTTAAGGTCGGTGGTAAAAAAAAACTGCTCTTAAAAATTTAAAGGTACATCAATTCCTTTTTTGTACCAAGATTTATCATTTGCATTACAAAACCGTTAAGTCAAGGTAGTGAGTTTTATTGAGCAAAATTAACTCATATCTGTTAAAAAAATGACCATTACCCCGATGATTTCTTTGCATCTACTTTGACTTGAGGGACCTTCTTATAAATAATAACCAAGTCATTAAAGGAATAACAAAAAACTTACCTTCTAGGAAGAGCTGAAACTACAGAAGTACTTCGACCAGAATGCAACGTTTCCTTTTTAGCCTTTGGCATTCCAGATTGAATACACTCCGCCAAAATATTATCATTATCCCCAGACAAATTGCTACTATCATCCGACAGATAATCCTTCCGACTCTTCACATCAGTATTAAGCGATAAAACGCTAAGATCAGAATTGGACCCAGCATGACTTAAAATAGCCGGAGTGTTTTCAGTGTAGTAAGTGTGAACAGTGTCGTTGTTTACTGTAGATTTTGGAGTATTTGGCGTATTGGGAACGGGAATATTCCGTGAAGGAACCCGTGACATTGGTATGCCGCTTCCGGTTCTTGTGAATGACGGTTTGGGTTCGTATTTGAAGTTTGACAATGAGAAGTTATTTGTTGAGGTGGATGTTTGGTTATGCCTGAAACAAAATATTATAAAATAAAAAAAGTTTATTTTCAAACAACAACATGAATGTAAAAAAAAATAAAACAATAATGCCCAAAAAGCAAGTTGGAAGTGACTTTTGCCACTTGCAACTGTATTCGTCTGATAGGGTTGTGCTTTTGACCAAAAAGTTTTTGACCGGTCAAAATTTTTGGTATTAATACGGTCAAATAAGGTCAAATGAGGTATTATTCCCAAAAAACTTGTATTTAATAAAAAATCAAAAATCTTTGGGAAAAAAATAAAAGAAATACTTAATGTTACTATTCTTTTTATTCTATTTTAGTATTTTTTATTGCTACTTGTATAGTTCCAAAAAAAACATAAAGTCACCTATTATTATACTCTTCGCAGACAAAGTCGAAGAGTATTATAAATTTGATCAGCCCAATTCTAAAATCGTTATTTTTCGTCGTAGAGCAAAAATTCTTACAGATTCGTGCGTTTCATCGAATTTTGAATGACTTTCAAAAAATCCGTCGGTCCGTTCGTCTGTATCTCACTTTTTTTTTATGGGCACAATATCTTAAGAACGAAAAGTCGAATAAAGTTCAAATTCTTGATAAAAATCATTTTTCATAAAAGGAAGAACCCTATTGGTTTTTAAAAATATCGAATAATAAAAAAGGTGGCACCGCAGCCTCCCAACTATTATTAAATTTCGGCTACTATAAAAATTACAGGGACTTTTCTTTTAAAGAATTAAAGGTAACTTTTTTCTTAACAAAAAAAGTATTCTTGTGGTTTTTTGTTTAAATAGATTTTTTTTTTATTATTTTATACTAAACAAACATGCAATTTTAAAATTTTCGAAAAAAAAATCGAAAAAGCTCTTTTTTTAATTCAGAATATGACCACCTTTAAAATGGGGGGATCAAAATACCGTATTAATACCTGGTCAAAATCTTGGTCAAATACCACTGGCACATCTCTAATTCGTCATTATCAGTAAGTAAGTTTCCTATTTACCACAAAGAACAAAAATGTGTTTAGTCTTAAAACCAGCGATTTCTTAATAGTCTGTCTGCATAGCGAAAATAGGGTCTTGATAACCATTTGCCAAACATTGTTATCGTAAGTCACCCCATTTTCAAACCCATTTCGGAAATATAGGGCACAAAAAAATAAAAATAGATTTTTAATACCTTTAACTAGACTTTTTTCAAAATGCCTCGAAAATGCCAATAGTCAGCAAGGGCCCGGACTCTGTATAAAATATAGGGCTCTCTATCGCAATCGTGATCCATCGGGTGTAAGGATTTTGGAAAAAGAGAGGGGGGGATCCCATTGCCCGATTCATCACGAATGCGATAGAGATGCGTATTTCTTATACAGAGTCCGGGCCCAGACTTCTTTTGATAACTAGGATACTATTCAATACGCCACATTAATGTGTCGTCACTGAAGCCAACAAAGATAAAATCGCATCGCAGTTTTCATGTTGTGGCTTCCCTACTATGACTTTTTTTTCTTCTTAAATACTTCTAAATCGGTGCAGTTTTAATAGGTACGAAAGTTTTGATTTTAATACTGTAGATACATGCAGATGCTGTATCAAAAAACCCAAAATCAATCATTATGCAAATTTAATTTTAATAACAAAATATGTTAACATGGTTTCCGTTAACTAGAAATAAAAAAAAAATGGGTTTAAAAACCCGTTTGCTTCTCCTTATTAATTGCGCCAACATTATTGTGCTTTAACTCAACAAACCGTATTTAAAACATTTACCAATAAAAATTTTTGCATCAACTAAATATCAAATACTTTTTTTTAGTTTTTCAGCGACATTCTGTATAAAAAAGAACTTACCTCATGTTTTGCATCCCATCATTTATACAAGCCGCAAGAATATCATCATCATCTCCCTCATCGTCAGAAACTTGATTTAAATCTTCGGAAGCGTTACTAGATTTTTCTTTTCCAATGTCTTGTTTCTCGTCATCTTTTTCACCTAATTGATCTTCACTTAGTTGTGGCAATAACTGTAACTGATTCGCGCGTGCTTGAGGTTCCTCATGGTCGTCAATAGTCAAACTACTTAAACTAGTAGCTGAAGAAAACTGCATTGGCGTGCTTTCTTCCTTGAATTTAGTAGTGTTATCTTCAAAAACACTTGATTTTGGAATATTCGCACTATTGGAAGCTGCAGCTCGATTATTACCAGATGAAGCGGTATAAGTTGTGGGAAATACCATTGATCCATTTTTCCTTGGTTTCGGACTTTGCGGCACTGTTTGTGATGGCGAATCGGGAAGTTCGCTTGGAGAAACAATACCACTAGTAAGTCGGCTAAAACCAGTTAAAATAGGCATTAGAGTAAGGCCAAGATAGAGAGGTTCTTACCTTGCAAAAAATATACAACAGCCAGTTTTTTCATATGTGTTAGAACATCTATTCAGGAAACTAAATCCACAAAATGCACTCTAATAGTGTTTAGGGTTGCCGTGAAAACCCCCCAAAGAGTCCCTTTAATTTGCAACATGATTTAATATTACTTTTCGGGTTGGATTTTGGGGGGCAGGAATAATTTTTGCAGAATTTTTTTTAAATCTTATTTAGCACCTATTTGTTAAACTTAATGCAGATCCATCGTGATATAATGTTGCAAATTAAAGGGGGCTTATTCGGGGGCTTCCACAGCAACCTTAAACACTTATTAATGTGCATTTTGTGCATTTAGCTTCCTGAAAATATGTTCTAACACACATAAAAAATCTGACTGTTATATTTTTTGTAAGAATTGCTATGTTTATTTACTATCTTTTTAAAACATAATTTACCTAAAATCAGAAATAACAGAGCTCCTATCGTCATGTATGGAATGCTGCTCAATGCTGTCCAAAGAAGCTAACGAACTAGATCTTGAAAACATAAGAGGTGTCTCTTCCGCATAGTTTACGTTGTTTTCAAACTTCACAGCTTTAGCGCTTTCAGTTATCACTTTGTTTTCCACCGCTTTGACCTCTTGCTTCACTGGCGGTTCATTTTTAACCACTTTAGCGTCGTTTTGCGGAATGGAGTTAAGCGAGCCAAAACTACTTACTCTGGAAAAGTAACCAGGCGTTCCTTCGTCACAGTAATTAACCGGTTTTTCGGGTGACATGAGACCGGAACTAAATTGTGATTTGGGTATTTTTCCAGTTGACGCTGACGGTTGCGGAGGATCAGTTTCGGAGATGTCCTCTGTAGAACACCGGTCTTTCTCGTCATGGATTTGCACCACTTCTTTAAACTTTTCTTCCTTTACCTTCTGATCGTTGTCAATTACTTTTTCGTCCACGACACGTAAATCGCTCATTGATGTTGCAGTTGAGTAGTTAAACGGCGTTTCGTAAGGAGTTCCTTCCGTGTAGTAAGTCTTAACACTGTCTTGCACGTACTCGTTTTGTTGTTCTTGCGAAATATTACTGCAGATATCTGATTCGGAATCGTTCTCCGCGTATCTTAGCGAATAATCCGTGGGTTGGTCCAAGTCAGTTTCGGCATATATTCCAAAACTTTGGTTCTCTTCCTTAACTTTTGTGTACTTGTACTTTTCACCTGAGGAAGACTTGCTTTTCGGAGGTACTTGTTTTGGCAACTTAGTTTCGGAGTATTTCTGACTGAAATCATAGGGTTCTTCATTTGTTTCCTCGTCCTCGTAATCGTCTGCGAATTTGCTTCGTACTGCAATGTACGACCTGGGTTTAGCGCTTGGTTTTACGTAGGGTAAACTGGCGCTTTCACAACTTTGCGGAATCCGCGACTTCTTAATGCCATCAAAGCTCGTAGATGGCTCATTGATATTTAAGCTGGCAAATGAATTGGTGAAAGAGTCATCGCCGTGAGTTACAAATTCGCGAGGTGCTATGCTAGGAGGCCGATTTGTAATCGACTTCTCTTTTAGCGGAGAGTCTCGCTCAATGTTTTCAAACGTTTCGCTTAAGCTCTGGTCAAGATCCTTAAGTAACGCCTTTTGTTTCCGTGCGCCCAACGTAGGCAATGCTGGTAAATCCATTGCCATGGCTGTCGAGTCCAGCATTGGAAGAAAACCTTGTGACGGTCGTGCGTTTAGCAGATTCTTAAGCGCCGCGCTTGAGCCCATGGCAATCATCTTGTGCTTGGAGTGGTTCAAGCTGCGCAGCATTGTAGGTGCGCCTAGTTGCCACAACAACTCTTGATCTGTCGTGTTTTTAGCCGACAAGTTCCAAAGTGTGCCACAGGCGTTGCTTACGATAGTCAAGCTCGGTGACTTAAGTTGCATTAAAAGAACCTGTAGGCAATTATGCCTACGGAGAATTTCCCTGAAATCGTCCCTAACCGCAATTTGACTTGATATGTTCCTAAGTATTCCTCCTGCGTTTTCTATGATTGCCAAAGATTTTGAAGGAGCTTTATAGGAAAGCATTGCGACTAGGAATTGTAGTGCACCGTCAACGGAACAAATTTCTGATTTGTTTTCGGTGCAGTGCGCTGATAGGTTCCATAATGCGGACAGTATGGATTTTAAGGTGTTTTCTTTGTTGTCTAGCATTGCGGATTTCATTAAGCCGGTTACACATCCTACTTCTTTTAGGATTTCCTTGCTTGTTGAATCTGCGCGCCATGACAGATTGCGTAGTAAGCTAGCAGTGACCTACGGAAATTATTTGTACTTTAAAAATGTGACATTTTGTCGCAGGTATTTTACAGCTGGCGTTTGTCAGGACACCATATTGGTGTCCATTGTTTTTTTTTACTATTTTATTCACAGCTTTTCAGTAACGCATTCGGAAAAAAAAAATTTCAAAGGTGTGTGAAAAAGCTTTGTAACCAACGCGTATGTTAAATGGCGAATAATAAACTCACTTCTTAATTAACCAGCTCGCAATCGCTAGGTTCGTTTATTAATCGCCTTTATTAACAAACTTACTGTCTAAATAACTATTAATTACCTGTCTTAGTTCATCACTAGGGCTTAGTAGTTGAACCACAAGTGCTTTGATAAATCTCTTAAATGAACAAAGTAAGGCCTTGTTGCCACTGTCCCCAAATGTGAGATTTGTAAGTGCCATACAAGCGTATCTACGCATTAAAATACAGTGCGTATCATCGGACGTGCTGCCGTGTACTGAATGTTCAGTCTATAAGTAAAGGTGTTTCAAAGATTAGACAATTATGGTTACATATACCTATGTAGCCCCAAAATTGGCGCAGCACCTGTCCTGGTACGTTGTTAAGACTTGCCAGGGAATCCTTGAAAAATTGTTAAATAAAATCATCTTTGAGGAAAATACGGTTACATAAATGCTTAACTCCGGAAAGCGCGTTCAAAAACTCATCCATGTTTCTTGATAATACCTTTTTGTTGCATCAGATTTTACTCACATTATTACAATCTTCATTCACCATTTAAAAGATAAAGAAATACCCTCGGAAATACCTATATGTATAGTAAAATATTTTTAGATAGATTGTGCCTCTGTATTCGGCCAGTCTTTTTTTGCTAATATGAAGTTGGTTGTTTCAAAGTAAAAGCTTTTAAAGTTAGGCATTTTGGGGCCTCACATCTTCAAAAGTAAAATATAAATAGATATTTTTAACAATTTTCTGGGGATTTCTACTCCTATTGATGACATGGAATTTAGAACAAGATTTTATTAGCCACCTTTGATTTCAACAATGTTAGTCTAGTGTGAACGGGCTTTTTAATGTTACTTTTTAAATGTTATTTCGGCAAGAAATGCTTCATATGTATTTAGAAAAAGTAGAAAAATATTTGCTTTTTTTAATAATTTAATTTTAGAAAAACAAAAAAGTTCTAATATTTCTAAAACATCAGACAAATCTATCTCTCTAACGTCGCACAAGATTTTTAAGCCACTATTTTGACCATAGTTACATTGTAGAAATTGTTTGTTCTAAATTCCATGTCCACGATAGTATACAGGTGATGCGCGTATACAGGTGATGCGCAATTTTGGGTCAGTTTGAATTTAAAGTTACATTAAATTGCAATGACTACAACAACACAGTGTTTTTTTTACTCTGCAAGAAAAAAACCTACCTCGACTAATATTGCGATGGTATCAATCCCACCTAATTGACATATTGCTTGCCTGTGACCTTCATCAAAAGACAACTTCATAATGTGAGCTATGGTTTGCACCGGATGTTTTTCGTCATCTGAAAACACAATTTAATCAATCTAAGGGTTGTGCCACTTTTATAATCAACAATTGCTTACCCGTAGCACCACTAGTGTCACTAGAAGAAACGGACGAAATCTCATGAACAAAATCTGTATTTGTTTCTAACGCCTCAGTGTATGCCCGTATATGTTCTAGTAATTTAAATATTCTCACTTCACGTTTCCGTAATTTGTCGTCAGGTTGGGAATGGACTAGGTTGTGCAAAGCTTTGGCAGCCTTCTTTCGGGTTTCAGCATCTTTGTCCGATTGGACTAGTTTCACTAATAAAGGAATGCAACCTAAAAAATAATTGTTTCCAGTTAAAAAAACCTTAAAGCGCATTAATTTAACTTATTTTATTTAGTGAAGAGATCAAAAATTTCCTACAAACAAGACATAATTAGTTTTATTATAAATTTATTTCTTTTATTATTTTAACAAAACAATTTAGAATTTTTTTTATTAATTAACTACTGCTTATAAAGGAAAAAGTAAACTACTTTGTATTAGGGTAAAAACTAAAAAGTGATAAACTTTTTGTATACATTGTGTTCAGTTGGGGATTAGACACCATAGACTTTCTTATGCCCGGATTCATCGCACACTCTTAACATTACCTTTATGTCTGAGTGACTGTATTCCAGGAACAGGGATTGACAACTGTAGCATAGACATTGTTTAAAAGTGTGCTTTCTTGGAACTTGGAAAAGATTTTAAAGTTGCAGTGGGACCGGTCATTAATATAGCAAATGCATTTTTAAGAAAGAACAGGCCAAAAGAATACAAAATAGTATTTTGCAAAAAATACCTTACAATATGGATGGTTAAATTAAGAGGGTATGTCGCGGCTAGCCACCTATTGAGTCATCTTTGAATTAAAAGAAAAATACCTCAAACAATTTCTTTAAGATGGCAGCACATTTCCCCAAAAAAAAGTTTTTTTTGTTTTGGGGTTATGTGTTTGTCAGATAAATGTCAAATTATGTAGGTCATATACAGGATCAAGTAAAAAATTGCTACAGCAGTATTTCTTGCGTTATTTTTGATTTTTATTTATTTAAGGCTATAAAAGTGGCTTTGAATAGCTTTAATTCTTAGAAAGTGGTATTATTTTTATCTACTTTATTAACCTAGATGTTATTATTCCTTAATAGCTATAAGTTTTTCCAAATATGTAGATTTAAAAAAAAATAATCATAGAACAGACATGTTTAAATTTAAAAACTAGCAAAAAAACAGCACAGCAGAATATTATACTTATTTATTTATGGTAAGAATTGTTATCCTTATTCAGTATTTTTTTTCGTTTCTCTAGTTAAATTGTTTAAACAATTACAAAGTTTAATGATGCTTTAATTATACGAAGAGGCTATTGCTTCGCAGGCGGTGAGTCTTCTTCATAATGTTCGGCCTCGTGTTCAGCACAGGGCAAATCTAAAATTGGAAAAAAATGCTGTATTGAAATAAAATCTTACATAAAAAAATACCACAGGTATACAATTTTTTACAATATACTCATTGTTGGGGCCATTTTCTCTATTATTATTTTTAATATTTTGACAAAATATTCATTGATTTAAAAGAACTAAAAAAGATGGTAATTAAAGGGCATTTTTGAATTTGGCGCTAAAAGAAGAACGATATGAACAATTTTAAATTTCGCTAAAACTTAAAACGAAATCTGAACGCCTTGCTTTAAAACAAATTGGAACGGTCAAAAGTAAAAAAAATTATTTGCCCTAAAAAAAGACGCTAGCACGTATGTAAATTATTTCAAATATGAAATATAACAAAAAAGGAAGTATATTTTTTTGTTATTTTTTTACTAGAACAGTTTTAGACAAGAATCTTTGTGGGCATCAGTCTGCAGACCTTCGGGGGCCTCTTTGGCGAGTTCGTGTGCGTTACGCCACTGAACTGTACTGTCATGATTGCATCGCAGTATCGCGCATGCGTTTGGCGTTTCTCTTTTCCTCAAAATGCACACAAAAACTGAAAAAGTCGATTACAAAGTGTTTTAATCGGTAAAATAATAACTTTTTTGTGATTCTAAAGACAGTAGATATTTGATGGACTGCTTGGCACCTACAAAATAATTTAAAAAAATGGCTTGGAAGTGTAGTGACCTAAGTCAAATCAAGTTGGGGTACCAGTGTGATTAGTGAGGTTATGTTTATTAAAAAAAAATGTTTTTATTTAATTTAAGTGGCGTAAAGACAAGGTATTACGCATTTTTTTTTCAGTTAGAACCTTGTAATCCTAAGCTCGCAAGTTATGAACAGTGCAGCTTTCTAAACGAAAAGTGTAAAAACACTGTGCTGGTCAATTTTGGGTAGATTTCATCGGCGGATTATTTGCATATTTCATGTATTTCGATATGGATTACAAACAAAACAATCCTGTTTTGTTGGGGTAGGTTACAACTTTTTTATAATTTTAAATAAAATTAGTAAACCGCGAAATAAACTTACTTATAGTTTGCCGGTTTTTCCAACATAACTTTCGGGTCTTACTACGTCTATTATTTTTGTTGTTGAGCCGGCCAGCGATACTCTTGAGAACTTTTTCTTTTCGCCATTCCAAAATCTTGCCAAGTTGCTATAACATAATTTTTAGGTGGATAAAGGAAAAGTAAGGTTTTTTTTAAAACATTATATACTTACATTTAAAGTTACGTTTTACAATCACAAACACACTAAATTGGGTACAAAATATTACAATTATGCAATATTTTGAAGAAGCGTCTTAAATTTTTGAAATTTTTTTTTAAAACACTGTCATTAGTGTCATTGTTGTCAAGTCAACAAGCAGTTGTTTAAAAATGCCGCTATTGCAGAATTCTTTTTGGATTTGTCAATTTTCGATATAATTTTATTTTTTTAATTTTGTGTCACGTGAAATGGTTTTGTATAAGATGAGTAAATTACAAAAAGCAACATATTTCTTGCAGTCAATAATAATTCTAAATAAAATGAAGAACACTATCGCTATATTTTATTCACGTAAGTTTGTTTCTAAATTGGTAAATATAAGCAATGAAAAGTAGTTTCAATTTACAAAAAAATAGTACGTTTTATTTGCTTTAATTTTATATGATAAAGTATTATGATGTATTTGAAATTACTCGGGAAGTGTTCTTTAATCTTTTGTCTTTCTAGTAAGCATACTTTTTAACTTAAAATGTATCTCGTATTCCTTTCTTATACATAACAGAAAGTGCTGTTTTTTGTGCGATTTAGGCAACACAAAAAACACACGACATCTCCCTTTAACGTGTTTTTTCTTAAAAATGCATTATTTGCTTTATTTTTAAATTAAACGGACTGTACATACATGTGTTTAAGTTGAGATTCATTTATAATATTGTAGAAAATAGAAATAATTATCAGGCGCCGATGTGGGATCTCTAATATGTGGGATTTTGCGTGGAATGTTTTTATGTTAGGTTTTATAGGTAATTTAATGTATTTCTTGCATTTACTTTAGACGGTTAATAAAATGTTTTAAGAGTTTATATTTATTGCTTGATTAATCGATAAGTTATTAACTTACCAGACTGACGCATGGCTAAACAACTCTCCGGGTTTGTACTTAAAGCTAAGAGAGTTTCTCCCATGTCGGCATGCTCTTGACCTCCCAACATAGCTAACAAACTATACACCATGTCAACTTTTGCTTCTAATTGTTGAGAAGAACGTCTTGAAGTATCTGGACTACCAAGAACCCTATCTAAAGGTACTCCTCCTGAACTGGAGGCAAAACTCATTACACTGTTCCCGTCCTATAACAAAACAATTAACGTTACAACACCATTGATATAGGTTTGGTATTTTACAATTACCATTTGATTTGTAGGTCTTTGTTGCGGTCCTAGATTTGTTGGTTCTGAGTTCCACATTACACGTTCCACAGGCCATGTGCCTCGATATAGTACGGACATATCACGTTTATGGGAGATAGGTTCACTGCTCACAGACAAATGTGTACTGTGAGCACTACCTCCTTCATCCTCACTGCATTGGTGGTGTTCGCCATCAGTGTGGTTGTCGGCCCTAGTTTCAAACTGAAACAAAAAACTCTTATTATGGACATGGTCCATACAATTTGGTATACCAAAAAAAGCTTTGCTGCTTTCTTTCTAAAATGTAGGTGGGGTCATGCCATTTACATTTTATCTTTTTTTAGCTAGGTCCTTAAACTAGCAGTTTAGAATAATAGTTAAACTTTACAGTAAAGCCCTAATAGTAAAAACAAAATACTTACACATTTGGAATTAGAGCCCAGCTGCCTGTTGGTGACAGAAGAATCCATATTTGGATTTTGAAAAGATGTTTTTACTTCATTCTGAAAAAAAAAAAAAAATTGTAATGCAAACTTCTTCAGTTGAAAATTTTATGAATGTGTCTCGCCTTCGTGTTTAGTAATTATGAACGAGATTACAAATCTTTTCATTTATTTAATTTTAGTTTTTTTACAAAGTTATTATTAGCAATTTTATATTTATGGATGGTTATCTAAATTACATGAAAGTTGTGCGTTAACATAATGTAACAAAATAAGAAACAACTTTTTGTTAGAAATTTCAGCCAAGATTTCTTGGCGCCACATTTTAAATCAGATAAAACGTATAAAATAATACTGAAATCTATTTCTAAAAATCAATAAGAAGAAAAAGAACCTCATTGTAATAAAATCTTTTGTTGCAAATAAGTTTATGTAAATAAAATAGAGAATAATTAAAATTGATTATTTTTAAAGTTTTAAAAAGAGTTAGCTTTTTATTTGATCGACTAGGGAACCAAATATCAATTTTGTAAATTTAAAACAACAATAATGCTTTACAATATCCACTGATGATTTTGGATTTTACCGATTAAAAGTATTAATGAAGATTGATATTCGCAAATAATATAATTAAATTTTGTATAACCTGCAAAGTCTTACGTAAATTTCCCAGCAAATTTATTTGGATATAAATTAATTTGAATGTGAAAATATGCGAAAATCAATAGTTACCAAAGGTCACGGCTGTCTTGTGCTATTTTGCACTGCAGTAAAACTTGTTACTTTAAATATTAAAATATCCGTAAAAATAGGAG
Organism: Cartodere bifasciata; assembly: GCA_963920755.1. Taxonomy (NCBI): domain Eukaryota; kingdom Metazoa; phylum Arthropoda; class Insecta; order Coleoptera; family Latridiidae; genus Cartodere; species Cartodere bifasciata. Next base: position 14,940,538 of record OY987193.1, on the reverse strand, counting down.
CAACATGTTACCAATTTAGTCACATTTGCTTATTTAAACAATTAGGAATAGGTCTATAAAAATCGAGATAAAGATTATTAATTTATATATACTTTTTTAGACTTTCCCAAAATCACAATGCTGCAAGAATTTTTAGTATATTTTTCAATTTTGAAATATGCGTACAAGAAAATTAATTGATTTGCACATACAAGCCAAACCCTGCCAGATCGCTTATATTACGCAATTAAGTCTATAGATTAGTTACTTTATAAAGTTTTGGAAGTATTATGGCTCATACATTTATTTACCCATCTTCAAAACAATCCCACTTCTGATGTTTTTAAAAATCGCTACTTCTTAGAAATGACAGATTATAGGAGAAATATTATATAATATTCAAAAAAAAATCATGACAACTTTCGATGACGTGTTTTTTTTGTTACCAGATCTTTATCCATCATGTTTAAGACAAATACTTCGTATTCAGAAATCTATAATTAAATGTTTTTTTAATATTAATTATTAAATAAATTGCTGAACAAAATACTCATATTTTTTAAGGAAAAACATGATTTTTAAAACATTAACATCGAGGAGCAAATCAGATGGGCAAATTGTGTGCACTAATTCCTAACAAATTCTACAAATTCTTAACAAATTCTTAACAAATTCTTCACAAATTCTCAGCAAATTATCAATAAATTCTATAAATTCTCAACAAGTTCTACAAATTCCCAACAAATTCTACAAATTCTTAAAAAAATGTACACTAATTCTTTCATTGAATTGTCCCTCGACTAACATGCTATTTTTATTGCAGTTTAATAAAAAAAAAACATGATAAAAGATTTAATGATTAATATTTTTTCTACATGATCGCACATTTTGTATGCTCATTGGCATTTTTTTCTTTTTACAGTAACTTGCATTGTCTGATGAGATTAATTTTCGTCACATAACAGTCTAAGGAATTAAACTTGGAATTCAGGCCAATGTCCTAAACTATTATTTTCTACGTCGATTTTTTTTAAGCATAATGACTAAAATACTTACGAGTCTACCTATTCAACTAACGATAATGTCTTAATTGTTTGGCAACGCTTAGACCGTTTATAAAATTAATTTTAACAAAAAACACGAAAACACTTGAACATCTGTTTGTATTTTAAATTGATGATTGTAAAAGATCATAAACTAGCTGAGTCGAGGCCGGTAGAACCGACTCTTGAGTTCATTTCTAACGTATAAATTCATTTTTTTGTTAGAATTAAAGCGTTTCCTGATGATAGTCCAGTAGATCCAAAACATAAAAACAGCCTTTTATGTTTTTTAAGACATGTCCAACATTTACATTGCATTTAACTTAACCTAATTTTTTAATAATAAAAATGCTATTGACCTTACAAACAATATGACCTCGAAGTCCTGTCTTTTGGTTATCCATCCTCCAAGTTTAAAACTTTTAATTATTGTTATGTTTGAGATACTCGAAGTCAAACTATAAATCGTTTCCTGAAGATGGCCTACTAAGTCCGAAACATAAGAACAGCCTTGTGTGTATTTAAAAACATGTCCAACCTTGCATTTAACTTAACATAGATTTTCAATAATAAAAATGCTATTGACCATTAAAAAGGTATGACCTTAACATGACCTTGAACCCCTGTGTCTTGTGTATCCATCCTCCAAGTTTTAGATCTCTAACTCTTGTAGTATTGGAGCTATGTTCATGCAAACATTGACATTTAAAAACGTCATAGCTTTTTTCCTAGACATAGAATTTTTTTTAAAAAGTTTTAACACAAAGGGCTCTGTGAAAGAATATTTTTAAGCAAAAAAAATACACAATATTTTGGGCTAGATTTTTTTTTGCATGCAATATCTTCTAACCTTGACCAGTGGTCAGTTTGACCTTCAGGTCGCCTTGACCACAAGACTTTGGTATTTCCTTATGTTAAGTTTGAACCTTCTAAATACACTCAACGGCAAAATTATTAGATCACCTAAGAAATTTGCTTTAAAATTTTTCCTGACGGATTTTTTTGATTGAATTTTATTTTTTTAATAAACTGCAAGAATGCTTGTTTTATTAACATAAATTTGAAATTAATATCCCAGTTATTTCTTTTGATAAAAAAAATTAAAAGCTTCGATGTTTTTATTGAGTTTTCAGATGAGAGTTAATCTTGTCTTTACCGGCTTTAATAAAAAAAATTATGGTAAACATTAAAAAAACTAAGCTCAGTGGTCAAGTTAGACCGTCTCTATCTGAGAAAAATTTGTAACACTGGTAACACTATGGCAAATAGGCAAAGTCAACGATATTTCTCAAAATGGATTGTTGTGGCCCAATTTGAGGTTTCACAGATTTTAAGACGACATTAGGAGACAGTTATCCATTCATGAAGATCAGTTCAGGATGGTAGAAGCGTTATTGATGTCAAGCAGGATCCCTACGTTGTTTAGAAGTTTTTTCAAATCGCGCGAAAACTGCTTCCCAGCTCCATAACTTGGTCAGGCAGACTTATGATATCCAACTAAGCAGTGATATGGTAAGAGCACGTTCAAGAGAACAAAATTTGACTTTAAAAATTTTAGCCGGTCCACCAATTTTGACGGTATCTCCTCCTAAAGAAATGCCTTCCCAAAAAGTAAAACCTCTTGAACCATGACTTGGGCTATAAACAAAATTAAGTTGGATATAAAGTTTTTAAACTTAATGACAAACTTGTACGCTCGTATCTGAATGATGCAGTAAAAATTTTCACTCATTACGGCCCCAATCAGCCCACACAGCCTCTTTACTACTGACGTGTATCTTTGCAAATTGAAGACGCGCTTGTTGATGGGCTACGGCCAAAGTTGATCAACCAGCTGTAATTTTTAAAGTTAAATTTTGTTCTATTGAATGTGCTCTTACCTTATCACTGCTTAATTGGATGTCATAAGTCTGCCTGACCAAGTTATGGAGTTGGGAAGCAGCTTACGTGCGATTTGAAAAAACTTCTAAACAACGTAGGGATCCTGCATGACATCAGTAACGCTTCTAACATCCTGAACTGATCTTCATTAATGGATAACTGTCTCCTAATGTCGTCTTAAAATCTGTGAAACCCTAAATTGGGCCACACCAACCCTTTTTGAGAAATATCGTTGACTTTGCCTATTTGCCATAGTGTTACCAGTGTTATAAATTTTTCTCAGATAAAGACGGTCTAACATGACCACTGAGCTTAGTTTTTTTAATTTTTACCATAATTTTTTTTATTAAAGCCGGTAAAGACAAGATTAACTCTCATCCGAAAACTCAATAAAAACATCGAAGCTTTTAATTTTTTTTATCAAAAGAAATAACTGGGATATTAATTTCAAATTTATGTTAATGAAACAAGCATTCTTGCAGTTTATTAAAAAAATAAAATTCAATCAAAAAAATCCGTCAGGAAAAATTTTAAAGCGAATTTCTTAGGTGATCTAATAATTTTGCCGTTGAGTGTAGTACCATAGTTGAGTAAATTACAGTTAAGAAAATACACAAAAGTGATATTTTTTAATTACAACCCAGTGGATGATCCGATCGATATGATTCTATTATCAGAAGATCGGGAATTTTTTGTAGCATTTTTCCAACAGCATGAAGTATTTAAGTATCTTGCTTCGTTTAGGCGCAATTGCAAAAAAACATCGATTTTCAGAAATTGCAATTACAATAGTACATTTCCTTTAGAGAAATGAACTAAAATGATTAAAAACAAATTTAGATAAAAAGAAATATTTTAACTAGAAAGTGGGAAGATGCCTTTGAAACACAATCTTTAAATGCTATCGATTCTGAAGCTTTCTTTGGTCTTTGAAATTATTTTTTTAATTATTATAGACTAAAATTAATAAAAGCAGCCTCTCACTAACACATGTGGCGAATTTTTTTAAAAATAATTACACTTTATAGATACCTACTTATTTCGTCTATGATTGTTTCTGTATGCCGAGAAAGGAGACATGTGGGTAAATATTTAAAATCCAAATAAGTTATTACAGCTGTGCTTTGTTAAGAACTCTTTAGGCTATTTATGAATCACAATGACTAAATGAGAGTCACTACCGTAGACAAATTAAACTAGAATTCGTCTATCAAATTTTCTTTAATTATATGATACAAAATAACAAAGATATGGCTTTTTTTTAAATTGGGGGCTCGAATCAAAAAAAGATTAGTATACTTTTTGTGAAGAATTAAAAAGGCTTTAATATTACCAGAATACAAATTTTCCTAATTTTATAATAAGTGAGAGATGATTTTTTTTTACTTGGTGAGTCCCGGGGCCCCCCAAATTATTATCTGATTTCTTCCAAAAACAATAGGGATCTTTTTAATAAGAACGATTTTTCCTGAAAATTTGAACCTTTGGTTCTCAAGTTAGAGTGTCTATAAAAAACGACAGACAGACGGATTTTTTGAGTTGTTGTTGTTCAAAATTCGATGAAACGCACGAATCTGCAAGAATTTTTGCTATAGATCTTTCCCGCCCTTGGCCACAATCGCGGTCGTTATACTTGGGAAACTAAAAGACCAGCAGTATCACAATGATTTGAGTCAATCTGACGCATATCTGACGGTTTCCAAGTATAACGACCGCAAGGGTGACCAACGGCGGGAAAGGTCAATACGACGATTTTTGACAACTTTAGAATTTTCAAAATAATCACAATAAACTCCTCGTTTTTGACTTTGTCTGCGAGGAGTATAATAAAACTATAAACTGTGTTAAATTACTACTTACATCTAAATTTAGGTGTTTAATGAGACTTATAAACTCTGCATAAATCCCTTAAAAACAGAAATAAACTTATAAAAAGGAAATATCCACAATAGAAGAATATTACTGCTTTGTATTCCCTTCACCAGACAATTTATTTTTTTAATTAAATCCTATCGCGACTTTCCAGGTAACTGTATGTACCTACCTACATTTAAATGTTTATTTATTTATCTGTCCTTTGCGGTATTGCTAAACTATTGACAAATTAACAAATTTTATTACTTACGGTACTTTTGAGGTTAACAATAGATTTAACATATAATTTTATTGCAAAACGATTTAAAAAAAATAAATTACTGCGGAAATAAAATAAAATAGTTAGAGGTTTTAATTTTGTACCTATCGTAAATTTGATGATTGCTAAAGACGACTGGCGAGACAGCCCAAAAGTTGTAGTATACCTTTTAATTTCAAATTTTCAGAAACTAGGTAACTTTTTAGGTTGATTTAAACTTTTTTAGGATTTTTATTGATGTTGATGCACATGTAAAATCAAACGTTACTTTAAAACAACTAAATCAATGTGCAATGTGTAATGTTAAGCGCCACTCATCTTAGTTATAATTAACCACATTAATTAATAGAGTCTGTGCTTGTAATTGGGTGTTTAACTACATAACTAGAGTGTAATAGTAGAATAGCGAATAGAGCTTGATACCTCGCGGCAAACTAAGTGTGACTGGTTCCTGGTGCAATGCAGAAAGCAGGAAAAGAGTTGTTGTAGAGAAGACAGCCAGTAAAATGAAAATGCGCCGCAAACTATAGAGAGGTACGTGAGGTTAACACAAGAATTTTGAAAAAATGGCAAAAAATAATATAAATGAGTACACGTAAGTCAGTAACAACTACTCGTAAGTATGGCCTTTAAAAGATTTCTGGATCTGAATTTAAGTGGAGATCAACTCAAGGATTTAAATGGTAGTAAAAAATATGACAAGATGGAATATGTAGAACTCTAAAAACATGAACAAATAATTTTTTTGCAATAATAGTGTGAATAGTGAAATATACGGAAATATGGTTGTATGTATGGTGATACAGTATCCAAAAACAATTTTTTTTTTTTAAATAAATTGGCAAAAAAAAATCATTTTACTTTTTAAAATATTTTCTTTATACAGTAATATTATTATATCGGAGTACGGACGATTCATCACAAAATTCTGTCTTAAAATAGACGATTTATTTCACAAATCTTACAGGATAAGGTTAGTAATATTATTCTTTGAATAATAAAATATTGACGTTATATTCGATCTTTGCTTAAATAACGGTCAGGAACTCAGGACACAGGATCAGCATAAGCGACCATACAACATGGCCCTTATAGGTCTCCATTTGAAGATTTCGATCGTCAATAACTCACTCATTGTAAACCAGATCTATTGCTTATAAATATTTTTGAAATTATGCATAAAAGTTTCTGCAAAAATATCGAAAAATATATAGGGTGTTCCATTTAAAAGAAGTATGATTTATGTCACACCCTGTATAGTTTCATTCTTTCTAAGTGCCCCACCCTCTGTACGCAATAGTCTCAGTAATAACAACACGATTAGACAAAAATACAACCCCTATAATATTGTACTGCAGTAACCGATAATCTTTAAGCTTATAAATCAATTATACTATTGCATTTAATGGATTTGACCCAATTCATTTAATTATGTACTATAATTAATGGATTAGAAATAATAGAATCCCTAATAAAATAATAATTAATGCAATGTAATTACAAAATTTAAAAACCTTATTCAAGGATAATTGGAATATTTTGGATCCGCGTAATTTTTTTTTATAGAATGTTTTGATGTTTAAAATCCATGTTTTTTTTTGTTTAACCATCCCCCCCTGAAAAAAAAATTTAGAAACAATATTTCTTTGTTTTTCAAGAATTGTAGTAAAGAATAACAGGAATCTCATCATAACAAATAGATGAACCGTCATATGGCATTTAAGTGAAAAAAAAATCAGGAAAATAAAACCTATGCTGCATGAGAAAAGCATTGCAGTTCCAATATATCTCATCTGGTAGCATTAAGGTGGCTCCGCACTACAGACGATTTAACTTAATTACCCTTTTGACTTTTGGGCCTCATTTTTTTATCATAATCTAATAAAAATGGAATAATTTTTAAAATCTCGAAAAGGAAGTCACTGGGAGTCACGGTCCTAGGAATTCAGAAATCGTTTGTATGCCTTCTTTCCCTATCGTATCTTTCTAATTAAATTGGTGGGCTTTGTGCAAAATATGAAAAAATGCAGGTTAGAGTGGTAATCAGATAATTCATTTTTAAAAGGACTTCATAAATTTTTTTTTAAAATTGGTTTAAAAAATTTAGAGTCTTCCTAAAAAGTGTCCAAATCGCTTAACTTAGGGTACAACCAATTTAATGGTCAATAAAATCCATAATGTCGTATCAAAAGACAAGTAAGTAAAGATAAGGTACATAGTTGAGAAGAGAGAAAATTTATTTAAACGGGTACAAAATATACCAAACGAACATTCGCAAATCAGGAAGCTGTCGCCACAGGTGTGTCGCGCCTTCTAACTGTAGACAATGGTAGAACTTAATAGAAATAGGAAAGAACTTATTTCCTAGGATTTAGATTTCAGATTTCACATCCCGTAATTCAGTTTGTAGTGTGGATCCAGCTTTAAAGTGTGTAGACTTGTTAACCCACACAAACATCTGATGTTGCAGTTTTAGTCAGTATCGATCTAAGGCAATCTTAAGTCTCAGTGCATTCCATCTCATGAATAATACATCTGGCGTGCGTGAAGTAAACAGTCTTAAGAACAAATTTGAAAGATTTAATTAAGACTAAGAGGTTCGATTGAAAATATATAGGGTAATTGCTTATAACACGTTAATTTGTGTAAACTTTGATTTTTTAAAATGCCCTTAACCAAGATACTAAGAAAACGTAGCAATTCTTACAAAAAATATATAACCGCCAGATTTTAAGGAAGCTAAATTCACAAAATGCACACTAATAAGACCACCTTAGGGTTGATGTTGAAGCCCCCACAAAAGGCCCTTTTAATTTGCAACATTAGATCACGGTCGATCCCTGCCAAGTTTTTCAAATAGGTGCTAAATTAGATTTTAAAATGATTTTTGAAAAAAAAATCCCTGAATGGCTCCACTAAGAGTACCTAATATTCAATCATGTTGGATTTACACCAAATTTTGCAAACAGATGTAAAAACACTTATTAGTGTGCATTATGTGGATTTAGCTTTTTAAATAGATGTTATAATATGTACATTGAAAAAATCTGGCTGTAATATATTTTTTGCATTTATATTGGCCTTGAATTTAATCATATTCAAAGATCTTATAATTCGGTCAATGTTATGCTATAATAAACAACTTCATTTGTCCATATTGGGCAACGGGATGACAAGTCAAGTACTATAATTATGCCAATCATGGTAGACCAAGAAGAAAAAGGAATTAAGATATGCTTTCAATGGCAAGCTGTGGGAGATATTTAGTTTTTTTACGGCATGGGCGTCTCATCCTTATTTGCAAAACCATTGTTAATGTAACAACTTGCAAATTATACATATATTGTTGCAATTCCTTGCCCAATCCACAACAATTAATTTGTTTACATCTATTTTCTTCTGAAGATTTATAAATCTAATATCCGATGAATTTATATCTTAATAAAGCAAAAGGTATTCTGAGCATGCCGACTTATTTTATGGTGCAATAGATAAAATAATCGTTAACCATATCTACGTGATTTTTTTAACGACGTATAACCCAATCGACCATTTTAAATGGATTTCCATAAAGCAATATAAGAGAAATAGCTAACAAGTACAGGGTGTCCCACGTAAGATGACCCAACCCCTTATCTCAGGAACTAAAAATGCTAGCAAATTTTTTTTTTCGCAGGATTGTTTGTAATGAACCAAATTTTTATTTTTAGTAATGTTTCACTATACAGGGTGTTCCATTTACTCGGAACACACATCCACTTCCTTATTTTAAATGGAACACCCTATATTTTTTTATATTTTTAAATTGTCCTAAAAATGAGGATTACTTTGTTTAAAGTCCGAAATCTCCAACTTTTTTAGTTTTTGCAAAAAAAAATGTTTTCTGAAATGTTTTCCAGATGCAGCAGTTTTTAAAAAAATTTATTGCGCTTTTCATGGCGGATATTTTTACATGAAATTTAAACAACGTATAACTAAGATGCTTAAAAAACATATTCATCTAAAATTTGACCAAAAATCGTAAGCGGAAGTGAAAAATCCGCCATTATATATCGATACATTAAAACCGTTTTATTTCTGAAAAATTAAATACAAAGCTATATTAAATTTACTTTTTAATATCCTTTTATTTGATACCCCACTTCCCTATACCTATCTTCAACCCTTTTGGAGATATTCGATAAGGGTAGTTTTACGAATAGTTTTTACCCCAATTACAAAAAATATATCACTTACATGTCCTCTTTTAAAAGATAATCGAGTTGTCTTAGCCTTTTTTTAGTTAAATTTAAATAAAACATAATTGGGGTAAAAACGGTTCCTAAAAACACCCCTATCGAGTATCTCCAAAAGGGTTGGAGATAGGTATAGGGAAGTGGGGTATCAAATGAAAGGTAATTAAAATATAAATTCAATGGGACAAAAAAAATTATAGCTTTGCATTTAATTTTTCAGAAATAAAATGGTTTTAATGTATCGATATTCAATGGCGGATTTTTCACTTCCGATTACGATTTTTGGTCAAATTTTAGATGAATATGTTTTTTAAGCATCTTAGTTATACGTTGTTTAAATTTCATGTAAAAATATCCGCCATGAAAAGCGCAATAAATTTTTTAATAAACTGCTGCATCTAGAAAACATTTCAGAAAACATTTTTTTTTGCAAAAACTAAAAAAGTTGGAGATTTCGGACTTTTAACAAAGTAATCCTCATTTTTAGGAGAATTTAAAAATATAAAAAAATATAGGGTGTTCCATTTAAAATAAGGAAGTGAATGTGTGTTCCGAGTAAATGGAACACCCTGTATAGTGAAACATTACTAAAAATAAAAATTTGGTTCATTACAAACAATCCTGCGAAAAAAAAAATTTGCTAGCATTTTTAGTTCCTGAGATAAGGGGTTGGGTCATCTTACGTGGGGCACCCTGTACATAGTTGAATTATTTTTCTAAGAAATCAAATGGAAAGTAGGTAAAGTGAGAGCATATCATGAGCATCGAAGAATAATACCTGATTACCGAGCTGATTACAGTGAAATTAATAGTGTAGATAATCTAGGTATTTTAAAATTGCAAAAGGCGTACCTAGAAATAACTAGTTTTTTTAAATGTTGCACAGACCAGAATTAGTGTCTACACTAAATTGTTAAATGTCATAAAATGACCAAGTTACTTCAAAAAAAAGTTTTTTAAGCTTGATTTATAGATGATTGAATTAATGTAACTTCATTTAGAATTAACGAATCGCGAATTAAGACAAAATTAAATAAATTATACGAAAGATAAAATCACATATATAGATTTAATTAACTTAACTTTACGTTCACTTATAGGTTATATTTCTTAATTTCAGCTAATTCAGGATAAAGTAGGCATCAGTCCCCTTTTTTACTATGCCACCTATCGGCTACTTTTCATTTCAAAATGGACCAATGAAATGTATCGGCAAAATCTTTCCCTTCTAAAATTTGTTTTAAAAAACGCACCCTAAAGAAATTTTCAGAGCCCCCTATGTTTTTGGGATGCAGAAATTTAAAAAAGGAAGTTGTTTAAAAATTCAGGATAACTTACCTGAAGTATAGGAATATCTTCTAAAAGAGGATTTGCGAGTTGTTGTACTTGCTGGGCTTGGCGTCTAAGGCCACGCATCTGAGCCAGCAGGTCCTCATATTGTGACATCGGCAGCGACATCATAAATCACCTGAAACTGTTTTTCAGGATTAAAAAGGTCCCCTTTAATTTGCAACATTAGATTACAAAGAATCTACGGTGCTAAATAAAATTTTAAAATGATTCCTGCAATAATTATTTTTCTAAAAAAATTCCTTTGCCTTCTGAATGGCCCCCGAAGAGTAATATTCAATCATGTTGGATTCACATTAAGTCATTAAACTTAGTGAACAGATGCAAAATAAGGTTCTGAATTACTTATACTTTTTTTTAACTACCTATTTCTAAAATTTGGTGCAGACCAATCGTAATCTAATGTTACAAATTAAAGGGGGCTTTTTGGGGGACTTTCATGCCAACCCGAAACTCTTATAGTGTGCATTTTGTGGATTTAGCTTTGTGAAGAGATGTTCTAACACATATAACAAATCTGAGAGTTGTGTATTTTTTGTAAGAATTGCTATGTTTTTTTGACTATTTATTTATCTTGGCCTACTGTTTACAGGGAGTAAAATACCCACTTTAATCCCGATATTGCAAAAGCGTAATTTTGCGACTGGTTGTACAAAAGAATTATAAGGAATTTGATTAAGGATGGGCATTTAATGAATTATAATAAAAAAATTGTTTATGCACATACGGAGTAAAGACACTAGTGTCTTTAATACGGAGTAAACTTTCCCGAGGTGCAAAAATTTCAAATTATAGCCCACTAGACTAGACTAGTTCAAGATTGTCCTATTTCTGAATGTAAAAAAATATTAAGAAAACTTTAGTAACAACAAAAAATGACAACATGAAACGAATTTATTCGGCATAAACGACCATATCTATGCATAAACGCAAATCATGGCCATGGTCATCATTCAAGTAGATAGGCACGTTTTTATGGAGCTTGCACATGGAGGAAACAAAAAAAGAAAGTGATAAACAAAACACAAGGGTACCGTCAAAGTTATCGATTTTTTTCCTTCAAGAAAGTAGGTGTGTTCTTAACATAAATGAAACTTATCTTTATAAAAGAGGATTAATGAATCTACAATTAGATTAGAAATACTGGTAATATTCTAAATTAATTTATTTATTAAGATAACAGAAATGGGTTTGTAGGTGGATGTTAAAAAAATGGTCCTTCATCTTGTTGATACCGAAAGTGCGTTTTTTGCCCTACTAATCAATTATATTGTACGCATAGTTAATTAATTTAAATTATCCTAGACACAAAAAAGTAGTTTCTTACCATGGTTTGGTAATATACTTGGTATAAAACCCAAAAAACGAGTTTTAATAAATTTTAAGCACTCACCATCGTTGTCAGAAATGATGTTACTAACTTCATGCCGGTTTCTCACGCAGTAGGAGGATTACCAATGTTACGACGTGAAAAGTACTACCAACAATGCAAAATTAAAATAACCTAAAATAAGAAGAAAAACAAGCCAAGAACATTCCGGAATTAAATATTTTTTTTATAAATTATGGCAATGTTTGGTTTAATTGTTTCGGGGCGTTTGGTATGCATAATGAACAACTTACCCATAACTAAATTAACATATTTTCTTTTAGGTCCAGACTGAATTTCAGCCGATAAGCGAAACCCAGTTTGTATCAACAATAACAGAGGCTGATAACATTAATCATGTTGTACTTTTTCTAACTGGAGCAATATCTTTTCCCGAAGGAACAGCAGGACAAGGTACTTAACCATTTTTGACAAAAATTGTTTTTGTACTTCTAGCATAAATTGTTATTCATCTGAAAACTTTTTTAGTCTATTTTTCATGGCCGGATCCCAATGCCCCACCAAACTGGCAGCCTTTAGGCTACATTTCAAACAGTAAACCATCAGTAATATTTAAAATATCTTCTTTAAAAAAACTGCACGAAATGGGTGATTTTTCAAACCAGATGTTTGGGCAAAGCAATATTTGCCATGATGCCCAGATAGGAATTTCTATAGGTAAGATCATTTATCAATAATGTCCTAAGAAAATGAATGAATGAAGAGTTTATTTCATACGTATTCTGTCCTAAAATTCCAATTATTTATACAATATGTCGCGAATTCGAGGGCCACCATTGGGATCTTGCATATCTTAAAAAATACATGGTCGGCTAAATAAAGACAAAGCCTATTTTAAGACCCATTAACTTCCCGCAAGCAAAACTTGATTATCTCTTACTATTTTTGTGTTACATTTAAATAACAAAAAAGTGCATTTCGGTTAATTGGCTGTAAAGTTTTTGTTTTTGAGGAAATATTTTTAAAACTGACTTTTTTCATTTTTGTCCACAATCAGATAAATTCCTGCAACGTTTCGTTTTCTAAAAGTTATCATCATGCTCTTTTAGAAATGGGCAATCGAAAAATTCTCAAAAGCTCTAAATTTCCGGAAATATTCCCATATTTCCGGAAATTTAAAAAGAGGACGGAAAGATTCAAAAATAATAATAAGTTTTTTAAATTTTGACGCCATTTTTATTTTTGCATTTTGGGAATAATCCCGAATGTTTCCGTTTGGACCTTTTGGAAAAGTTTCCAAATGAAAACTTTCGATATACAGGCTGTCCAAAAAATTGCGCATAAACGCGATGGTATGCTCTTGGGGCATTCTCGGGGATACCTAGAAAATTGTCAAAAAAAATCCATCTCTTATTTTCATCGAGAAAAATGCGAACAAAGTTGCATAAGTTCGACAACACAGTTTGTAAAATACATCTTAAAAACTCATCTAGATTCTTGACCATGCATTTTTGCATTAGATTATATTAACATTGTTGTCAGCTTCATTTGATAAAATTATCGTAAAATTAAATTGATTATAAAAATGTAATTATACCATTTAAAAAATAAACAAAAGGTAAAATAATTTTAGACAGATTGTGCCTTCGTATTTAACATTTTTTTAGTTAATATGTGCTGTTATCTTTCAGATATAGGCGTTTAAAGTTTCGCACTTTGGGGCCTCATATCTCCAAGTGTATTTGAGATAGAGTTTTTTAATCAATTTTCTGGCGCTCCCTAGACATGCCCCAACCAACCCTCTATTTTTAGGGAGTTAATCAAATTTTAGTTTTTATCCGATTATTTTTACATGGGAACATTGCCGACAATATTCCTATTAAAAATATTTCGGGAATATTCCTAAAAGTTTTCGTTTGGAAACTTCCGGGAATATTCCCAGGACTAATTGCCATATTAAAAAAAGTGGAATAAAAACCTAATAATACCCACTATTTATTTTTTGTAGAACCTTTATCCAATATTCAAGAAGTAATATCCCCAAATAACCCAGAATCGCATATAACGTTTGCCCAGAGAATGTTAGAAAATTTTATGAACTACGTACTTAGTTACTCGATTACTCAAGCACATATGGTGCCAGATCCTACTGCAACTTATGTTCCACTTTCTACGGTTCAGAATTGGTACACCAACTTTGAAAGAAGACTTCAACAAAACCCCAATTTTTGGAAAACATAAACGGACTAAATAGAATTACCTCAAGAACGACTAATAGTTATATCAGAATCTGATTTTGAGCAGTTACGGAAATGCACATGTTTTACTCTTTGGCGTAAAATAGTTAGCAAATGGCGCTAAGGCTGCCTTACGTATCTTTTTTTGTGAGCAATCGGCATTACAATACCAAGCCTTAGCACTATTTGCTTATAATATTAATAATATGCGTTTGATGTTCAATTAGATAATAAATCAAATGTGACTATATTTTCTGGTATTTTCGAAATAAAAACTGCCATAGCATAAGTTAAAGGTAACGTTTAATACTTTTATTTTCAAATTTGTCTTCGACTACAAAATTACACACAAAGTGTTTGGGGTTGCCCGTTTATCGTAGTAATTTTAACAGACACAAAATCTCAAAAATTATAGTCATCTGGACCATCTGGTTTGTGAAAGTTAGAATGTACCAAAATGAATATGTAGTCAGATTATGATTTTTTTAGTACATATTTTTGTAATTATTAAAGTAGTAATTTTATATTATTAAATCTGAGCATTAGACTCCATAAATGGCATTAAATATTAAAGTAACGTTGTAATGCTTAATAGATTTTTGTATTCCAATATTGGCATTAATGATTTGCATTTATGACTAATTTATTTTACTATTTGGTCTCGTATTTGGTGTAGTATTTATATTAGTTTTACGCTTTACATAATAAACACTGTTTTCATTAAACTTTTTAGTTTTTATTTCGGTTTTTATTGAAGAAGTTTTTTTTTACAACTTTATAAATAGAGCTTTTTAAATAAGAAGCTCTTTAAGCTCAGATACAGATAAGATACTTAAAATTTGAGGTATATTAAGAATTAGTCTGCATTTTATTTACAGTGCGAGGCAAAAGTCCTTCCCCTGGCCTTAACTTTTGAACGGTTCGAGATATTAATTTATAAAAAATTCTAGGCGAATTTGCATTTAAAAAGCTACCTTTTAACACATTTTGTTAAAATGTGTTATACCCTGTATCCCAACATAAAATACAAAAAAACTTTTTTTTTTTTTAATAAAATAAATTCTGGTAGGTTATTTTAAAACATATTTTGGTATAAAACATGCTATCAAAAAATGTTTTATTAATTTTTTTTAATAAAAGAAAAGCATACACCCCTACTCTCTTTGGAGTAATTTTGTTGCTGCACAAAACAGGGTTTTCGTACTTAACATTAAAAAGCACAGTACAAAACAACTACCAAATCTATCCTAAATTTGTACACATAAAAATAGCTTTTAAATTACCCCTTTTTACATTTAAAAAAGTTAAGTTGATAGTCCCTCCATATGGTGGTTATTATTTAAAAAAAAAATAACCAATTTAGTCAAAAGGTAGTTTTTTTTCAATCAATATCTCAAACCGTTCAAAAGTTAATGCAAGGGGGGAGGACTTTTGTCTCGCACTGTATGTACAGACGCAGTGTAGGAAATAATAAAAATTTTAAATAAAAAAAAAGATTTATTTTAAAATTAGACTTAATTCACAAAATCTATGAATCTACAGGATCTTCAACATTATTAGGACTTTCACTTCCCTCGGATATTTGCGCCGGTTCATCGGAAACCTCCTTCTGTTTCTTCCAGTTCTTGGCCGCTGCCAAGAGTTTCAAATTAGGCCTATTAGCCTCATCTTCAGGAAAGATATAATCGAAAATTTCTTCCCATCCCTGCTCAGTACCGTCCTCATCAATAATCTTCTGCCTCTTTTTAATTCTCCTTGGCATTTTACTACTAACTTTCTCTTGAGTAGATTCATTCCCATAAGTTTCCTCGAATTCTTTCCAGTTTTCCAAAAGCAACACTCTTGATTCTTTTTCAACTGATTGTTTAAGGTTCTCGTTTGCTCTTTCGAATACTCGTCGAGCCAATAATACGTTCATGTCATCTTCCGTTTGGTTGTTTAGTTCAAATTTACTGAACGAAAGCCACACTTTAACGTGGGAAGTTCGTTCAAGGAGACGTTCGTATAGTTGTCGCGCCTTTTCTATTTCTTCTTGCGCGATTTCAAAGTCAATGTAGCTTTTCCAAAGCAACTCGGGCATGTCAAGCTGGGGTTGATCGATAGCCAGTTCGTAAATGCCTCGTGCTCGCTCCAAGTCCCCTAGTAGTGTCTCCAGCTCAGCGAATTTAACCCAAGTAATACAATTTTCGGGGCCAAACTCCAAAAACTTTTGGTACAAAGTGCGACATCTATCGAACTCTCGCAGCTGTATCTCAAGATCGATGTAGCCTCTGAATAATTTGTCTCTAGGACACATTCCAATCGAGGTTCCCAAGATTTTTCTTGCGGCGGATAGATTCTTCTGTCGGATTTCGAATTTGGCGAACAGAATCCAGATTTTGGAGAAGGTAAACACTTTATGCGGGAGCAACTCTAAGCATGCTTTATAAACTTGACGGGCTGTTTCAATGTCCTTTGTCTCAAGTTCTTCGTAAATGGCGTAGTTGATCCAAAGGTAGATGTAGCGTCGCCAATACTGTTTTTCTTTTGTTGGTGGAATGTTGGCAATCGCTTTTTCGTACGTTTCTCTTATTATGTCGACTTCTCCATCACCTTCTATAAGTCGTAAATAGTCAAACCAAGCATCGTAATTAGTGGGGTTTTGGGCTATTTCTTGCTCGTATTGGTATTTTCTCTTGGACACTATTACGTCCTCGATACCGCTGCGATCACCGTATTTTTTCTCATGTATGGTGTATGCTTTATACAGTTCCTTAGATTCGTCTTTTGGAATATGATCAAGGGCGTACTTGTAAATTACCCGCGCGCGGTCGTGTTCCTTTTGGTTTTCTTCAAACTTAGCAAATGCTATGTACAACTTTTCATCTAGATGATCGTCGCCGTAGAACTGAACAGCGCGCTCGTAAATTTGTCGGCCTGAGTTGATAAAGCCGTGGTTTTCCTCAAACCGAGCGTACTTAATCCAATACTTAACTTCGGGATGTGTTATAACGAATCGCTCGTAGATGTGGCGTGCTCTATCAATTTCTTTAAAGCGTAGCTCAAAGTTAATGTACGTTTGCCAGGCTTGTTCATCTGGCTGCCACTCCATCCAACGCTCGAATACGGCTCTAGCCCCTGGAACGTTTTCCAGCATCTCCTCCATGTAGGTGTACTTGTACCAGAACTGGTTCACTCTTGGAAGTATGGTAACAGCCCTATCCCAGAGGTTACGCGCATGGTTAACCTGCCGATTCTTCATTTCCATTTCTGTGTATTTTAGCCATATCGTCACATTGCGGTGGTCTACATCTAAAGCCCTCTCGTAAATGGATCGTGCACGTTGTATTTCCTTCTGTGATTCCTCCCATTGAGCGTACTTTATCCAGTTCGACACTACAGTTCTGTTTTTTCTAATGTTGTCTTCGAAGGCCTTACGTCTCCGAAGTTGAAAATCTGCTAACTCGGCTGGATCAGAAATTTTCTGCTTTGGAGGTGGTGGCAAAATTTCCAAGTCTCTTTCTTTTGCTTCTCTTAGAAGTTGCTCCGCAGTGATTTGGATGTCCGCTGGGGCTTTGTTTTTGACCTAAAAAATTAAAAGCACCAAAATTACCCAAGGAATGTATCTTCGTTTTCGAGTTACTAACCTTTGCCACTTTGGGCATTTTTTGTGGTTTTGATTCCATATTCTAGCCAATAATTTGAGGTTTTTCTTTAAAAAACGAAACGAAACTACGAAAAATCAAGGTTATGTTTTTATTTGGACCAAAATCCAAAGCGGACAATTTTCATACAAACAAAAATTATTACGTTACGAAGCGCATAATGTAACCATAATTTCTAATGCCCCCTTTACAATTCACGTAACGCAACGGATGGTGCATCGAATCGAGTAGTTCAAACGAACCAAAACGCACGACGCACGTGTTTTATAGGTTATGTTTTTAAAATCTTGTGTTTCGAAGTGAAAACAGTATTTTCTTAATAAATTAAATAGATCCATATTAAAATGATGGAGATTGAAGTTGAAGCAGGAGATGAAAAAAAGGAAGAGGAGAAGCGGTTACTATGTCGTTTTAAATCAGAATCTGGTGAAATTGCGGGCGATATGATGGATTTACCAATGGATTGCTCCGTCCAGCAGTTAACACTAATTTGCAACGCGATCCTACAACAGGAAGAACCAGCCCCATATCTGTTCTTCGTAAATGAAACAGAAATATTAAGCACGTTAAAAAAAGCTCTAGACGTTACAGAATTAAACACTGAAGGTGTGGTAGACATCATCTATCAGCAGCAAGCAGTATTTAGAGTGCGGCCTGTTACAAGATGTACAAGTTCAATGCCAGGACATGCAGAAGCTGTAATATCGGTTAGTTTCAGTCCTGATGGCAAGCATTTAGCCAGTGGATCTGGGGATACCACAGTTAGATTTTGGGACATTTTAACACAAACTCCTAGTTTTACTTGTAAGGGACACAGAAACTGGGTTTTATGCATTAGTTGGTCTCCTGACAGCAGCAAACTTGCTTCCGCATGCAAAGATGGAAAAATCATTATTTGGAACCCGTTTACTGGGACCCAAGTTGGAAAAACCATGTTAGGTCATAAACAGTGGATTACTTCTTTGAGTTGGGAACCGTATCACAAAAACACAGAATGCAGGTAATTTAAATCATCTTAAAAATATTCATGGCAATAATTAATAAATGATTTTTTTTTAGATACTTAGCAAGCTCGTCAAAAGACGGTGACGTACGAATATGGGACACCGTTCTCGGAAACACCAAGTTAACAATAGCTGGTCATCTAAAAAGCGTAACAGTGGTTAAATGGGGCGGATCTGGTCTTCTTTACACTGCATCTCAAGACAGAACGGTAAAAGTATGGCGAGCCGACGATGGCATCCTTTGCAGAACTTTGGAAGGACACGCCCACTGGGTGAATACCTTGGCCTTAAGCACAGATTATATTTTGCGAATTGGTGCGTTCGACCCTGTTAAAGACAGCAACAAAGACACATGCAGCGACGACAAGAAGAAAACACAAGAATTTGCTTTGAAACGTTTCAAAGAGGTGATTTCCTCCCATGGAGAAAGATTGGTGTCGGGCTCTGATGACTTCACACTCTTTCTATGGGACCCCGAAAAGGATAAAAAGCCCATAGCTAGGTTAACTGGCCACCAACAATTAGTTAACGATGTTAAATTTTCGCCTGATGGTCGGTTACTGGCATCGGCCTCTTTCGACAAGTCAATCAGACTATGGGACGCTAAAACAGGAAAGTTTATCATAACTTTAAGGGGACATGTACAGGCTGTTTACATGATTGCATTCTCGGCTGATTCAAGGCTTATGGTGAGTGGGAGCGCAGATTCCACGTTAAAGTTGTGGAACTTGAAAACTAAAAAACTGGAAATCGACTTGCCTGGACATGCAGATGAGATATATGCCGTGGATTGGTCCACTGATGGACTTAAAGTTGGTTCAGGTGGTAAGGATAAAGTGTTAAGACTTTGGCAAAATTAGATTCTTTATTTGTTAGGCGTATGATAATCTTATTTTTTAATTTATGTGAAATTGTTAGCTAAGAAAAATCCAGTGAATTAAAAAATATATTTTTTATTTTTAATAACAATAACAAACTTGAATTGACAACGTTAAATATTACAAATAAATTCTTTATTAAGTATTGCTTACCTAGATTTGATTTATTAAAACCGATTTTATCATATGATATCCAAGATTTAACAATAAAATGGGACTAGCGCAGCGGAACTAAACTCTAAGCTATAGTTTAAATTTATTTTAAATTTGATACTCGAAAATTTAAAACTAAATTAAGTACAACGTAAGTTTTGGTTCTCACTCAAATAAATTAAGTAAAATCTTAGGTACAGGGTACTCCAGGGTTTAAAATTTAATTTGCTTTTTTCGGTTATTTTTATGTTATTAACAAATGTTTCTAAAACCTATTTTTGAGTTTTTTTATTTCGAAGGCACACAAAATATAGACATTTAAAAATATAGAGTTTTAAAAAAAATATATATTTTTTTAAATGGAACAATCTATTTTTAATTTATTAGAAAGCCCTTTAAATTCTGTATATAGAACACCCCTTAATTTTTGTTTAGGATAAAAATAATC
This sequence comes from Cartodere bifasciata, assembly GCA_963920755.1. Taxonomy (NCBI): domain Eukaryota; kingdom Metazoa; phylum Arthropoda; class Insecta; order Coleoptera; family Latridiidae; genus Cartodere; species Cartodere bifasciata. Next base: position 14,920,222 of record OY987193.1, on the reverse strand, counting down.
AAAATATAGGTATCTAAAATTTGGAATTAAAATCCTGATCACTTTGTAGTTTTTTTACCAATAGTTTGGATTAAACATGTCAGGTAAATCTAAGGGTAAACTCTTATATCTGTGGATGTTTTACAAAGTGATTAAGATTCGCGTTAAATATACATTTAAGCTTGAACTTTTATTATTTTTCTCCTAGACAAACATCAAAATCAAGAGGTGTATACAACATTTTTAGGGCTTTCTAATGAACTGAAAGTACATATATTGGGAGTTTCATTTAAAAAATATATTTTTTTTAAACAACCTGTACATTTAAGACCCTCGATTTGGTTTGCCTTCGGAATTAAAAAAATGCATAAGGAATTACAAGAAATAAATCTTTAAATTTTTTTTAATAACTTTAAAAGAACCCAGAAAAAGAAGGGAGTCAAATTTCCTGGGACACACCGTACATTATTTTTTAAGCCCGTCCGACATGTTAAATTATCGCTCACATTTCTTCCAATACGCCTCACTCTGCATCTCAGTCAACCTCGACAAAGTTCTATCAAAAGCAAAAACCTCTTCATGTCCAGTAAACACATTTGCTCCAGCAGTGCCACTATTTAACGACAAGTCGTCCATAAGTTTTCTCTCATCATCTTGATTACCACTACTGGCGGCTCTTGAAAATAGATTTCGAAGAGAAACATCTGAGGATATAACTATTCTTACACGGTTATCGTATAAAGTATCGACTAGAGTTATGAAGCGTCTGGTTTGTGATATAATTTTTAAACTTAGTTGTGGGACGTCTCTTATTATAATGGTGTGAAAGAATTGCGTTAAGTGAATGTAATCGTTTGCACCAAGAGCTCGATCGCACAGCTCAGTAAATGTGGTGTCCAGAACTCCGCCACAAGCTCTACTAAAAGTTACGTCTCTTCCCAGAAGAGTAAAGGTTTTTGCTCGGATAACATCATTTTCTTTGGCGCACAGCTGCTTAAACAGAGGCGTGATTGGATCTAGTCTGTGCTCAGATTTGACAAAGTACGTTGATTTTTTGCCAGAGGAACCTCTTTGCCGGTAATCTATTCCAGAATCCAGACTTATAACATTGCAATGTTGTTTTAAAATTGGTATAAAGGGTAAGAAATTGGCGCGTTGCAAACCATTTTTGTACAAATCGTCTGGAGGTCTGTTACTCGTAGCCACTACCACAACTCCATTATTAAATAACTCGGTGAATAATCGCTTTAAAATCATGGCATCCGCAATATCAGTAACTTGAAACTCGTCAAAGCAAATCAGCCACGATTTCTTTAGTATAGCCTCGGCAACAACTGGAATGGGATCATATCTCTTAGAGTCTTTACTGTCACCTTCTTCGACTATTTGTTGTCTGTTTGCGTGAATTCTCTTGTGAACATCAACCATAAATTCGTTAAAATGAATCCGACTTTTCCTACTTACGCTGCAACTTCGGTAAAATAGATCCATTAGCATTGTTTTTCCTCCTCCGACTGAGCCATAAATGTATAACCCTTTTGGACCCGGGTTTTTAGACTCCATCATTTTTGAAAAAAATCCTGAGGAAGCCGGTTTATAATTTGATATATCCGAGAAAACTCGCTGTAATGCTGTAGCTACTCTTATCTGTGTTTTGTCATCGTTAAGGGCCCCACTTTGGATTTGACTCATTAGGGCTGGCAATGGTCCTCCAGATGCACATCTTGCACTGATAACTTGTAGTCTTATCAGGGAATTGTGAAATTGTCCCAAGGACAAGAAACATTTTGAAGAACATGAGCAGGAATTTAACATTTCACAGGGCTCTGGAAACTTACGACTTTGAGTATTGCTTGAGTGTTAACTGATAAAATTTTCCATCGTTTTGCTTTTTTAGATTCTAACATGTAGTTTACGTAATTTTGAAGATTTACCTGCGATTACATGGCCAAATAGGTGGATTTATTAAGTTGTTGTCAAGTACAGCTGATTGTCAAACGCGGTAGTTCGTGCGCACGCTGCATACATTGTCAAATTGAACTACTGGTGCAAGTAAACAATTTTTACTTTTTACAATTTTTTAGCAATTTTAAGAATTGTTGGAGTATTGTTGTCCCTAATAAATTTATTAGGCGCTTTTAAAGAGTTACTAACACTTTGGCCGGAGTTTTTGTATTTCTTCTGCGAGAATAACAACTAACGTTCTTGACATCATGAAGAAGTTTGCAGCCCCAAAATGGGAATCCAATGAAATTGGGACTGCCGCTTATAAAAATTTGATTGAGGTAAGTTTTTTCTTTTAGCATAAAAATGCTTATTTCCTAAAAAAGTGCATATAAAAATAGGTTACGTAAAAAAGCTAGGTTAGAAATGTGGTCAGTGGCGTTTTCGAGGTGTGCTGTGAAATTCAAAATTTTTGACATAAGTAGTTTTAAAAAATATAAATTATTGATTCGTGCTTTAAATTCATTAAAAAATGGCCTTGCGATGGAGAAGTCTTATAGAATGGAACAAATTCATAGCACAAACGACCACATTCAGCTTAATGGAAACCAAGAAATTCTTTCTTTCGTATGACAAACCAGCATCATGGGCATCTCAAGCTTACTTCTGTAATCTAAGAACTCCTAAAGCAGGAGTGGCTACTTCTGATAAGATTATCGATTTAGAGCCTCCTAAAGCTAGCAAAAGTAAGGGTGACGAAACTTTTAGCGGTCCGGGACAATCCATGCGCTCCATAAAAATGTCGCTGTGGCTCCTTGGAATATCGTTTACATCAATGGGATCCTACCTAGTGTTAAATTACGGCAAACCTGATATTGATGACGAAGGAAACGAAGTTCCAGATCGCTTTTCAAGTATGCCAAAGATATACCAAAATATTGCTAGAGGTTTTCATCAACTCAAAGATTTCACTGTGTTTCTCCAAGAGCCTTCCAGGGAAAAGTTGCTACCTGACGAAGTCAAATATCCTTATTACCAACCTCCGTACACCCTAGTTTTAGAACTTACCGATATTCTTGTACATCCTGAATGGACATACAGTACTGGATGGAGGTTTAAAAAACGTCCTGGGCTTGATTATTTGCTGGAGAATTTAAGTGGCATATATGAAATTGTAATTTTCACAGCGGAGCAAGGGATGACAGTATTTCCAATAATTGAGGCTTTGGATAAAAAGAACTTAATTTCGTACAAGTTAGTTAGGGATTCTACTCATTACGTGGATGGTCACCACGTTAAGAATTTGGATAAGCTGAACAGGGATCTGAGTAAAGTTATCGTAGTGGATTGGAATCGGGATTCGTTACAACTTCATGGGGAAAATTTGTTGAATATTGGGCAATGGAAAGGCAACGATGACGATAGCGGGCTTATCGATTTAACTGCTTTTCTTACTACGATTGCTGAAAGCGAAATTAAAGACGTTAGGGAAGTGCTTAAGTATTATAAACAGTTTGATAGTCCGTTGGCCACTTTTCGACAGAAACAGCGGGAATTTTACGAGCTCCAGCAGAAACATTAGACTTTGTAGTATTAACCATAAAAATGTGCACGTCTGTTTATTGTTTTAAAATCTCCTAATGTAAGATGTTTCATAAAAATATATCCATGAGTGAAGTAACAATAATTTTTTTAAATAAATTTGCTAGGAATTTGGTATATTTTTTTTTAATTTCCGGTAAAACCGGATTTCTTTATGCACTTTACCAATAGAGGTGTCCCTGAATTAGCGCACTACCTGTATGGTACGTTGTTCGGGCATGTCTAGGGATCCTCAGAAAATTGTTAAAATAATATATGTCATATACTCTCGGAGATATAAGGTCCAAATCTTTGAACTTTAAAAATAACATGCTAACAAAAAAATGGTTTAATACAAAGCTACAGTCTATTCCAAACCATTTCACTTTTTGTTTATCTTATCAATGGTTAAATTACATTTTTATAGTCAATACAGGGTGTATCACGACGAGTTTAAGGCATACGTATCTCAAAAACGGTTTGCTATATTTTTCTTAAATTTGGTATACAAAAGTTTTGGGGTAGGACGCATCTACCTAAAATATTTTCAACTTTGTACCACTTCCGGTTATACCGGAAACTACTATCAACTTTGTTATTTTAAATGGAACTACCTATTTTTTTTTCGGTATTTTCATTTCTTTTCACATATTAAGTAAACTTTGCAAAAAAAAAATTCAAAAAAAGTTTTTCATTATTTTGTAATCAAGGTTTTTCGAATTTTTTTTACTGTGTTAAAGGTTTAGAAGATTACCGATTTTTCAAAACCTAATGAATGATTTTAATTGCGGATTTGGCTTACGGTGAAATAATGGTCCGAGAATCTACTTTTGTGATTATAAATGCAAAAAAATTCAACCGGAAGTGAGATATCGGGCACTAAACCTGCCTATTTAAAAATTAAATTATCTCACTATAGGAATCCTTAGGTGTGCCCAACAACGGCAACAACGTACAATATAATTTTATTTTGCTTTGTTATAGGCCCCCGGAATTTCAAAACGTTCAAAGCTACGCCAAATAAAAAACAAAGCCATAGAGAAAAAGAAAAAAATACAAAACAAACAGGCTAAGGAGGGCTCCTTACATAAAATGCTGTTGAGTGAAACTCCATTAAAACCAAAACATAATAAAAGAAATAAAAGTAAATCCAAACAAATCATTGAAGAAGTAGGAAAATATGTTAAAGCTCAAACAAAAGCAATATTAGAAACGAAAGACAATAAAAAGAAGAAAAACAAAAAGAAAAAAACATCTAACATAGTCGCCAATAATGCAGAAAGCTCACAACCCACTTGTTCAAACTCCATCATTGACGGTCGCAAGAAAGGAAACTTTAAAAGAAAATTAAATACTTTACTAAAGGAGTCAAAAATGGTTTCAAAAATCAAATTACCGAAACTTACTGTAGGGGTTAAAAAACCCAAAGTGGTTAAGAGTTTGCGGGAAAAAATGGTGGATAAATTAAAGGGGGCACGTTTTAGATTTCTAAATGAACAAATTTACTCAACTGAAGGGAAAGACGCTCAGAAATTATTTAAAACTGATCCAGATGCTTTTGGTGCTTATCATGATGGATACAGGCAACAGGTCAACAAATGGCCGGTAAATCCGCTTGATATAATTATAAAAAGCGTTAAAAAAATGTAAGTATTACAACAGTGTACTCAAAATACTTCAGTGAAATCAAAAATATGTAAATACCAACTTTATTTTTTGTTATGTGGTTTTTTTAAGAAAAAAATACCTACTTTTGTTTTAAATTATACCGAGGTTATTTTCGTAAATGTATTTTTGGCCAAGATGGTAAAAAAAATAGCAATCCTAACAAAAAATAATAAAATTTTAAATTGGTTTTAACAAAAATTATTTCTCTAAAAAAATTCCTTCGCCCCCAAAATGTCACCCGAAGAGTAATATTTAATCATGTTGAATTCACACCAAACTTGCTAAAAAGATGCAAAATAAGGTTAACTTATACTTCATACTTTTTTTCTAAAAAAATTCCTTTATCCCATTTAACGGGGCAAGGAGGTGAAGAAATTTTTTCAAAATAAAAAAAGTTTTTTAGAACCCTATTTTACATCTGTTTACCAATTTTGGTGTGAATCCATTATGATTGAATATTACTCTTCGGGGTCCATGCGGGGGGGCAAAGGAATTTTGTAAGAAAAATAATTTTTGAAGGAACCTTTTTAAAATTTTATTTAGCACCTATTTGTAAAATCTGATGCAGATTCATCGTGATTTAATGTTGCAAATTAAAGGGGGCTCTGACGCCAATCCTAAACATTTATTAGTGTGTATTTTGTGGATTGAGCTTCCGGAAAAGATGTTTCTAACACATAAAAAAAATCTGACAGTTGTGTATTTTTTGCAAGGTAAAAATCTATCTATCATGTCCTATTTTAAGAGAGAGTTATGATGTTAGTGGATAAGAAAGAGAAAGATTTAGACTTTTGATTAGTACAGAATGAGCAGTGAATCCGGGCATTAGTCTTATATTTTCTGGCACAATATCCCTTTGGGATTAAAAGAATTTATATTTTTTAACAAAAAATTTGTTACGTTCATGAACAACACTTTCTACAATTTTTTCATTTCATTTCTGTGGAACGTGACGAACTCTTTTCTATCCACTAACACTATGTATACTAGTTAGCTAATGTGTAAATATTTTCGTAACGCTTTTTTATTTTTTAGGCCAAAATCTCACATTATCGCAGATTTTGGTTGTGGAGAAGGTAGACTAGCGCAGTCCGTAGATCAAAAAGTGCATTCTTTTGATTTGGTCGCCAAAAATGAACAAATAACAGCTTGCGACATGTCTCATGTTCCTTTGGAAAAGGAAAGCGTTGATGTTGTCATATTTTGCCTATCCTTAATGGGTACGAATTTAAGAGACTATATTTTCGAAGCGAATCGTGTTTTAAAAGTGGGGTAAGTTTGTCTTTATTGTGTAGTTCTGGAAATAATTACTAAATCTAATGTTGCAGAGGTGTTTTAAAAATCGCAGAAGTTGAAAGCAGAATAGAAAATGTGGAAAGCTTCATAAAAGGAATCCAAGCTTGCGGTTTTAAATCCACTTGGAAGGATTTATCACATAATTTGTTCTATTTTATTGATTTTAAGAAGACAACGAATGTTAAAAGTAAGAACAAGTTACCTACATTAAGTTTACTTCCTTGTTTGTACAAGAAACGGTAAAATATTGGAATAAATAATTTTTAATAAATACCCTAAATATTTTATCATTCGAAATGTGTTATTAGTTAGCGCTTTTGAAATATTCGTAAAATTTTGCAACTAAGTACTTGAATTATAAACAAATTTAAACAACATGAACATTTTATTAAAATACTTGAACACGAGAACAAACACTTGATATTAAATTTTTACAAAAATATGCACCTAATATAAATAGTATAGTAAAAAAATAGTTTTGTACTTATGGTTTCGCCATGGTCATGTTTAATTGTTTGGTATCTATGCCATTCATTACATCTTCGGCTTCTTCTCTTAAATTTTCAACTTTTTCAAGAAGTAACATCTAAAAAAATAAAATAATAAGATACATCAGGGTATGCACACACATCAAAAGAATCTTAAATTTAGTTTTTTTAAATAAATAAATTACTCAAGTTTAGACTCTAAATACTACTAAAGATATGGAATGCCCTTCGTTTAGAAATCATTTTGTTTTTACAATAAGTAAATTAACTTACTTTGGCAGCTGCTATAAGTTGATTCGCAACTCGTTTTGGCATATACTCAATTTCCTGCACTAAATCATCAGCATTGGCTTTCGCAATGGTTTGTAATGTTTTATACCCTGCATTAAACAATTGTCTTGCTCGACTCTACAAAAAAAAAGTAAAATTCTCCTGAAATATTCCGTGTCTTTCAAAAAAACGAAAGTAGGTTGTAGGTCCAAGAACGATAAAAAATTATTCTTAGCTAAGGGCATATTAAAGAAATATTCAACAAAAACGGATGCTATACTAGGTTGTCCCAGAATTGGCGCACCCCTGTACGGTACGCTGTTGAGGCATGCCTAAAGATCGTTAAAAAATTGTTCATCTTTTTTTATCTCTGGTCAAATTACGATTAAAGTTTGATAAATTTGGCAAGGCAAGGGCATTAAACCTTATCTATGATTTCATAAAAATTTTTGTAAATTTAAATAATGTTATTTGGTCATAAAGAGTCAAGATAAACTAATAGTAAAATAACTTTAGGTAGGTCTTTGTATTCGGCCATTTTTTAGGTTAATATGTGCTGTTTCGCACTTTGGGGTCTCATATGTCTCAAAATCAAAAAAAAAAAAAAACGTGATGCTACGTTATTGGGATTCCTGAAAAATTATTAAAAAAATCATATTCATTGAGGAAAATGCGATGTTTTCTTCAAGGTATGAGCGTTCGAAATTTTGCACTTATATCTCCAAGGGTATATTTAGAGATGGATTTTTTTAACATTTTTCTAGGGATCCCTAGACATGCCCCAATAACGTACCGTTGCGTTTATGTGCCAACTTTTGGACACCCTGTATAAAATAATATTTTTTTAACAATTTTCTGGGTATCCGCAGGTATGTTCCAATTTTGGGACACCTTTATATTGTTTTATTACCAAAATGAAGATGTTTTGCATGTTAAAAGTAAATGGTTACCTTAGTCATAGGCCAAGGCCATTAGAAGAAAAAAACCACAAAAAATGGTTTGTTTAAATATGTTATGTAAAAAAGATATTTTAAAATACACCATAACAAAATAAAGATGGTGATGGTCATTTAAACATTTATCTACCCTCATGCTCTGGTCTGCCCTACGGCCTACATACATTATTTATATCAAAAAGTAGTGAATTTAAAATAAATAAATAAAATGCTTTACCTGTTTGACCGCTGGCAGCTCCATAAGTGGCAAGATTTCTTTGACACAACAATGAGCTAGCCGTAAACTCATTCCTTTAAGTAAATGAGCAAATGACCAAAACTCATCTAAAACCTCACAAAAGTTAACAACATTTGAAGCAAAACTCGCTGACGATTGCATCAAATTCTGAACTAAACCCCGATCTAATTGAAACTTTTGTGATGCTTCAAATATTGGAGTTTCATTCCACAGGTTGTAGAGCAATAATGTTAAATAAAATCGACTCAGGACATTTTGGGGCACGTTCTAAAATAAAAATGTGACGGAAAAATTCATAAAAGTTTGGAATCAAAACTTACTTTAATTGGTTGGTTAGATAACATTTTTACTGCAACAGATTCGGTTAAACCAATGGTTTTTGCAGTCTGTAGTTCTCTTGCAGTTAATGATGAATACTAAAACAAAATAAAGCGATATAGAAGAAATTAAAACTGTATAAAATAGCAGCCTAAAAACAAATAAATATTTTGAAGAACCGACTGTTGAGAACAATAAAATAAAGTCGCATAAAATCGGATCAAAACACGTAAAATCTTTCAGAAACATAAAAAAATTTAATTTAAAGTTCTTATGTAGTCTTGGAATTTTTGGTATGTTTTTATGTGACTTCTTTTTTCAGGGAAATGTCTTATAATACTTTTAAATTATCTGCAAAGAGTATAACAAAGTAATGTTGTATCACTATTTTACTTACTATTGTGTAATATGTCTGCATATTTGGTTTTATTTGTTCCGCCAAATCATACGGTGTTACTAAATAAAGCAAATGTAGAGAATCTAAAAGAACTAATCCCTGCTGAGCTCCCACCAAGTCCTCATAAAGAATGTGCGCTCTGGATAATTCAAAACCACCTAAAATTAAACACACCACAATTTATTATAAAAATAAAAAACAATACAGTTTTACTTTTAAGTATTTTTTTTAATTCTTAAAAAGAGCTAAAATTATTTTTTTTTAAAAATATTTGATTTTACCTTTAATCGCTGCTAATCCCAATTTGCTTATTGTTAATTTGGTGTCTCCGGAAACCACAACACGTAATTTTTTACTTGAGGTGCTTTTAGATGATTTCTGGCTGTCGAATGATTCATCAGATTTAAGCTAAAAACAAAGGTCAAAATTTAAACATGTTCGATTTGTAATGGGTGCAAAAAGTAAGCAATTGTGAGTAGAAAATTGTGCTCGTCAAATATTTTTATACAGGGTGTCAGAGCTCAAAAAGTGACTAGGCGGCACTGTTTAGAAATTACAGCCCTTTTTGTCTAGTACACCAAAAATATTTAATTCATCAAACCATTTTTATGATTAAATCTTTTTAGTCTACTAGACAAAATGGGCTGTAGTCTCTAAACGGTGTCTACTAGCCAGGCCATGTCTAGTGTTCTCTGTCTATTTTTTTTGACCTCTATCTACCCTTTTAAAAGATGCACTCGTTTCGGGGACACCATGTATGTATTATTTTGTTCGTATTTTAACACGAAATTAGTCAAATTAACAAAACTAAAGTTCAACGCTTCTCTTAAGTAAAGTAAATTGGATCTATAAATGATATTACAACTTTATTTAACAATAACTTACCGTCGTTTCTAATCTGTAAGAAACATCAGGAAACGTTTCGCTTTCTGCATTAATTTCGTGACTTGTAGTTTGTAAAGCACCCATTATAAAAAGTTCTCTGATTAATGTATCAGTTAGCCTTTTTAAATTAACTTCAGGATTTTTACTTTGTTGGACATAACATAGCGTTTTTCGAGTAACAGCATGCAATTCCTTTCTGGTGTTGGCTATACCCAAGGCAATGCAACTCAAAAGTAAATGTCTACAAAATCAAACCAAATAAATCGGATTAAACTTATTAAAAAAAATGGGTGCAAACCTAAGTCCTTTTCCGTTATCGTCATGAATGGAAGATAACGCCTGATCCATGGGAGACATCAACAGTTTTCTAACTTTAGGTAAATCCTGACTAGAACAAAGTAAAATACTATCGCCAGTTTCTCCCAGACCAGCTCGACCAGCTCTTCCAACCATTTGTTTATAACGAGATAGGTTTATGAAATCCCGACCAATATAGGGTTGCCTTAAAATTACCTACGAAAACACAAATAATCAATGCGTACAAAAATTGGTTGGGGTTTCCAAGGAATCGTTCAAAATGCTAACTAACATTACTTCATTATTTGATACTTTTATCAAATAAATACTTAAAAACAACAAGCTGATATGGTTCAAAACATTCAATGTACCAGCTTAAAAGTTTGTATAACATTTAGGAAGTGTTTTACATCTTCAATTTTATATAATTTGGTAATAAAGTGCATAATGACTCATTTATTCCATAGATGTTCATATTTTGTTTAATGCACGGATTTTGCATTATAAATTAATTTGCAAATGAGTCATGCACTTTTGTACCTAATTATCTAAAACTGACGATGTAAAACACTCCCTAAATGTTATACAAACTGTATAGTTGGTACATTGAATGTTTTAAACTAGCGGTTTGTTGTTTTTCAGTATATAAGCGTTGCATTTAATACAGCATTTTGATCGACAGGTGGTATGACATATATACTTGGATACTCCTGAAAATTTGTGTACGAATATGGTCCATATTCAAAAATTATGGTACGATAAGTCGTACAATAATTTTTGAATCACTGCAATATTTGCCATGTTTAAAATAAAAGGTTCATTGGTTGCCTAAATTTTAGAATTTTATATTTGCCCTAAAGAATTTTAAAAAGTTCTTGAATAACGTTTTGACCTGCGTAAAACTTAACGTACCCTTTGGGCCGGTAAATTAACACCAGCAGCTAGAGTCGACGTACAGCAAATCACAGATATAACACCAGCTCTAAATCCATCTTCAATGGTTTTCCTTTCATCAGATGTAAGTCCTTAAAAATTAATTTTTTTTAAATTATTATTTAATTTTAAATGCATTCTTGTGCTTAGAAAATGTACCTGAATGATGATATGCAATCCCAAAAGGAATGGAAAACTTCAATACATTACATAGAGAACCCGCTTCACCCATAAGTGCTTGTGTTAATTGCATTTTTTCTTGTTTTTTGTAGTCCTTTAATGACCTAAAATAATATTTGTTATTTGACAAGAAAAATGAAATAATAATGTATTTACTTGAAAAGAATTCGTGATAGTAGTCTCGCAACGTTTTCACAATTTTTCTTTGATGCACAAAAAATAAGGCACGATCCATTTGGAATAACTTCGCTTACTAAACCACCCAACTTATCTGGATCTAAGTTTTTAATTGTTTCAGAATACTAAAAAAAAGTATTTCAAAATTCAAACATCTTAATTTTTTTTTCGTAAAAATGACTTACATTGTAATCTACTTTTCGTACAACAGTAAGCAAATTGTCATCTATATCACAGTTATTGTTAACTTTGGCTACTTCATCTCCACATTTAACATATTCAGTCAATTCAACGGGGCGAAAATTCTTAGTATACATTTCGGAATTTAAAAACTCACAAATATCCTTTAAATTTCCTATTGTTGCGCTCATTCCCACAATTTGTATCTTGGCTTAAATAAACATTTTATTCCATTTTTAGTTTTACCAATTATAAGTTTTAGTTACGTACCTTTTAAATAAGCTAATTTCGTCAACAACCCCTCCAATATACAACCCCGTCCAGCTTCTCCAATGAGATGCAGTTCATCAACTACGATAAGTCCTAATTCGTTCAGTCTGTCGTTCTCTATTAAACTATTTACAAGACCGTGAGCCTTTTCAATAGTGGCGATGTAAACTGAACGTTTACGTCGTCTTTTTCTAGGAGGGTAGGAACCCTTGCTTCCTGCATATTCTTCTACCATAAAATCAAGAGCTACTGCAAAGGGTGATAGTGCCCACACCTAATTTACAATGGTTAATATTATTTGGTTAAAAAAATAAATAAAAAAGGAACCTTTTCATTTTTATGACAAACATTTTTTTACATTACCTTTTCTTGTACGATGGCAACGTAAGGTAAAACCAATATAACATTTTTCTTATAGCATAATAATTCCTTTAAAATCAATATTTCTGCCACAAGGGTTTTTCCTCCACTTGTAGGCAAAGCATAAATAAGATTTGATTTTTTTTCCAAAGCAGGCAATTTTAAACATTCTTCTTGCCAGTCTAAAATAAAAATGTGTTAGAAAAAAACTTCTACTGCCGAAGTATTTTAATACAAATAAGTTTTAATATTTCCGAGGATACGTTCCCTTTTTTACTTACCATACAATCCATCTATGCCTTTATACTGTTTAATGAGGTCTTTAACTTTTAAAGGCAGTCCATAAAAAGGACCCAAGTGAGTATAAACATTTTGCGTCACCGGTTCTGGTTCAGTTGCAAAACTCGTATCAACCTCATTAATTGGGCCAACTGTTTTTGTAGCATTTGATAAAAGAACATTTTTAATTGCACTTCCAAAACTTAGATTCATTGCGCTTCCACTAAAAAGCGAGTCTTCCGGCCAATTTATTGATCCATCCATGGATTTATTCAAAGGATCTGCTTTTAAAATAAGATCAACAACTTCCTCTCTTACATTTGCGTTGTTATCCTCTTGCTCGGTGCCCATAAGACATATTGACGTTTCAATTTGGTCAAAAATTGCATCTATGTTAGTGCTGGTAAATATGTCTTCTAGTGAGGTACTATCTGCAGTAGAGGTGTTTTGTTCGTTCGAGGACATCTCCCGCCAATTTTTAAAAAATAGAAAACTGTAACCGAAAAATGTCGGTAAGTAGAAAACTGTAATACCGACTTACCGACATCCGGTCTGCGCCTGCGTCAACAGGGCCCTGTGTTACCGGCCTACTGACATATGGTCTGCGCATGCGTCAGTGCCCTGTTGACCTAACCTGAAAAAAAAAGTCAGACATGCAGACAGACAGACACCCAAATGACAGCTGCCAACAACAGACATACAACTGACAGGCAAACAAGATGGCGGCCACCACCCTAACCTAAAACACACACATACAACCAATCATACCTGCTACCTACGACACATCCTACCAGCTTGAAGTCTGCAGCCCGACTGAAATTTGTTGATCATCCACCTCCTTATATAGTTTCGCATCCCCACCATGTGACCTTCATTTGACCTTATCAGCTGATAGCCTGCAGCACCACGACTGACTACCGATCAGCTTCACTTCCTTATATAGACTTTCCCGCCAAATTCTCCAATTCCCCGCCACCACCACCACCCACCATGAATACATAACCTCACTTTTACATACGCGACAGTCCCACGATCCTACCACCTCGAAGTCTGCAGCCTGACTGAAATTTGCTGGTCATGCACCTACTTATATAGTTTCGCATCCCCACCATGTGACCTTCATTTGACCTTATCAGCTGATAGCCTGAAGCACGACTGACTACCGATCAGCTTCACTTCCTTATATAGACTTTCCCGCCAAATTCTCCAATTCCCCGCCACCACCCACCACCATGAATACATAACCTCACTTTTACCTACGCGACAGTCCCACGATCCTACCACCTCGAAGTCTGCAGCCTGACTGAAATTTGCTGGTCATGCACCTACTTATATAGTTTCGTATCCCCACCACCTGGCTATTTCGTACTGCGCATGCGTGGTAGCTCGACCAATCAGCTGTTAGTATTGTGACCACGTGACCACAAGGTAGCCATGTCATGTGACCACGTGGTAGCCGCGGCCGACTACTGCGATCAGCCGGCACCTATAACATCGTGCAGGACCGAATACAAAACGAGTGACGTCACACCAGCTGTTTGCTGATGTTGTTTACATTTATGAAATTCCGACTTTGCCTGTCAGGACTTGTCTGTGACGTCACACCAGCTGTTTGCTGTTGTTTACATTTCTTAATTTTCGATTTTGCCTGTCAGGACTTGTCTGTGACGTCACACGCAGCTGTGTATTATTGTTATGCTGGGAATAAGATATGATTTGTCGAAGCTGCCGTGGCCCTGTTGGTATATCGGTATAGTTGTAAGGCGGATAGTGCATTCTATGCTGGTTCGATCCCCCAATACGGCAGCTTCGTTTTTTCTTTTTCTCTTTTTTCATTTATTTTTTTAATTTTGAATTTTTTAACAATCGTAATTTTTTTTTAATCTCGATTAGTTTGAAAGGTAGCAAAGGTAATTATAATGTGCATACCAAAAATGACATACCTTTCGTAAGCCCCAGCGCCCCGTCAAGGCTCGAGATTTTGCAGAGGTGCCTTCTCTGATCTCTTTTTTTTTCATATTTTTTTTGTTTTTTTGTTTTTTTCTTTATTTTTTTGTGGCTTTTTTATAATTTTAATTTTTTTTTGTGATTTTTATGCTTTTTTTAAATTTTTTTTGTGATTTTTTTTATAATTTTTTACCCCTTAAGTCCTGATAAGAACTAAACTAAATTAAATTTTTTAAGTAAACTTTGTGAAATCCATAGTGCTAAATTTATTACATTATTTAAAGCACACTTTCGTAAATGTTGATGTCTGAAACAACACGTTTTAGAAACAATCAATGTATTTAAAGCTGGACAATTAAACGAATCTAATGATAGTACGACAAAACCAAACTTTTGAAGATGTTTTTTCTTTTCTAAACCTTTAATGAGAAAAAAACCCTGAAAATTTGAAAGTATGTTAAAAAGTTCCTGCAATGTAATAAAGCCATCTTCCCATTTGATACCGTGCAAATTATTCAGCACCCATTGATATTGCTTACGCTGTTTATAATTTAAATGTTCTATAGCATAGGGTGGTTTTATTAACCAATGCTCTTGGTACTCTCCATTTACGGAACAAATGGCAAACTCTTTGATAATAAATTCATTATTATTGTCTTTAAAGCCCTGAAAGTCTACTACATACAACATTTTTTATCAATATGGTTTACAAGCGTTTATAGCCAATGCCAGTGACCATACATAAATATGAAATAATCTGGTGAAAACGAGCTCCCATATATAGGCTTTATTACTTAGACATAATTAAGAGAGATGTAGTATAGCGCCATCTATGAACAGTGGCGTAAATTATTATACTATCCGCCGTACATTACCGGTAAAGGGACTATATTCAACAACCCTGTTATGAACAATTAAACAATATGCAGCTGTATTTGCTGGAAACATGGTATCTGCTTCAAATTCTAATCTGACATCTATGGATCCCGTCTTAATAGAATCCGATTGTTTGGAACAATCTAAAACTATTAGTGGTGTTTTTCCAAATTCACATCTAGAAAGCAATGGAGATGGATCTGTGTTGGGGTAATATGACGATCTGAATGCGGCGTACATATGGTAAAGTAAAGCAAAATGACCCTTAGTGAAATCCAAATTTAGATCATCGTATGGGTACACTTTGGAATTTAGAAATAATTTAAGATTTGTAACATTGCAGTGATCGAATTTGCAGGCCAATTTTTTATTCTCATTTTTTCGTGATGTTTGAAAACCTATAATTACGTAACGTGGCTTTTCAATTTGTGTTGTCGTTTTGACACACCAAATATGATTACGATTTCGTGGTAGTAAAGAATATTCGTATATTTCCCAACTTCTAAAATTTAGGTTTAATACAAGACCAGTTTCCAAATGACGCAAAAGTGTAAGTTTTTGACTTGGGGAAACAGTAACATAAGGCATTTTTAAAAATAATTTTGTCAGTGAAATTTTACCTTTTGTAATTCGGTTATCATCATCAGGTATAGACAAGTAGCAATTTTCATCTCTTCGTGATCGCATAAGAATTAGGTCTTGTTTCATATTAACGATTACTTTTTTATGATCATCGGCAAAGCTGAGTAGAAATGCCAGAGGAATGCACACATTAAAGTATCCTTCTTCTGTTATTTCAGTATAACTGTATTCTGAAGATGATCCTAATCCATAGTTTTCGATTATGTGCTTGTCATTCATCGAATGTGTTAAATATCCTTTCATTGTAGTGGTAAGTCCAAGGTTTCGTACACGATCAATTTCTACGCCATTTAATTCATATCGTATTTCATCAAAAAGAAAAGCAAAGGCGTTATTTGTTAAACTAATGGTATCATCTGGATTTTCATTATTTTCTTTGGTAAATTTACCTTCAATGTAAATGTAGCTTTGCCATGGAAGTGTATATATATATCTTGATGTTGAATAGAAATCACAATTTCATCTCCGTGGTCTAATGATGTTGAAGCAAATGGGTAGTGAGTATGATATTCGATACCCTCAATACCTTCATCCAAAGTGGAAGGTTCCAAAACGTTAAGAAGTGTCATGATTTATTTTTTAACTTAATTACTGTTGTGGTACTTCCTTATATAGAATTTCTTATAGAATTTCCTTTAAAAACAAAAGACATAGAAAACCGCAGTATGATGTTCCAGGACGTTGATATGTTTTCTTGTTCCACGTAATTTTTAAATTTTTTAAATAACGTTCTAGTTCAATTGGTGGGGGTTTATTTCCGATGCTATTAAAATAGCGGACACACTTACCACTTTTTATGAAGCACACCCAATGAAATCCATCAGATGTCTTGAGACATATTATAGCTTTTTCGTTTGGTCTTGGTTTGATGGGCAAATTATTTAAATCGTAAACACCCCGAAAATTCTTAATAGACATTAATTTTACTAAATATTTTAAATCCGTGTTTGATGTGGTCCAATCGGTTGTTCCAAATTTTCCACCAATTTTTTTCGGTGGTTTAATTACACGAATTCGTTTTTTCATTGTGGTTAATATTTTTTTTTTTCATTTGTAGGTAGGTAATTGAGTACGAGGTACTTCCTTTTATAGTTTTAGGTTCTTTGCACTTTTCCACGTGTTGCGTGATGAATCAAATCCTAACCATTTTATCAGTACCTTATCACCTTTTCGTTTAAGTACTTTTTCAACAAGATATACATCTGGATGTTTGACCTTTTGTATTTCTTCTTCATAGAAACCACCTTGGATCGGATTTCCCAAAGTATCCGACAGTAAGTAAGTAGTGGGTTTTGTCCTTTTAACCTTGGTAATACGAAATATTTCTGTTGTCCAAGATGGTGTGTAACCTTTTGCGAACTGCGAACGATATTTTGAAAGTCTTACATGGTCATTAACCGAGTGCTTGGGTTGACGAGTCGCACTTGTTGTAGTATAAACGTTATTTAACAATTGTCTTTCTATGCTTTTTCCCTTCACAGCAGATGGTTTCATATTTATTGTACTATGAATTGTAGTATTATATTGTTTTAATAGGATCGGTAAATATTTTACCCATTTGTAGGATCCTTGTAAACTAAACTGTTTCCATAAGTGATTTTTAAGAGTTCTATTTAATCTCTCGGCCATACAAGCCTTAATGTTGCTATATGTCGAATAATGATTAATATTATGTTTTGATATAAGTTTTGAAAATGTTCCATTAAAAAATTCCTTTCCTTGATCAGTTTGTAAATGTTTTGGCGTTCTCCCTGATTTCAAAATTCGGGAAAATGCATTTGCCACTTCAGATGCTGACTTATTTTTCAATGGCTCTGCCCAAGCATATTTTGAAAATCCATCTATATTAACTAGTATATATTTATAGCCATTATTTTGTCGAGAATACGGTATCATTTCAATAAGATCAGCTTGCCAAAGATCGTCGATACCTTTTAAAATTACAGAGCGACGTTTAAAATTTCTTCTTGCCGGTTTATGAAGTTCGTTTACAATCTGTTGTTTGGCATCCATTTATTTTTTTTTATACGGAAACAGTTTTGAAATCACACGTGTATATTTTTTGTTATTTAGAAGTCTGTTTACTTTTCCAGTAGGACTAAAACTTTTTTTATGCGCTTTTGTAAGTGATAAAATTTTTTGATATGTTTTCCATTCGGATCTTTCAATAGATTCTGTTCCAGGTTGCTTTAGAAACATCAGCTTATATAGACCCGGCGTTCCCAAAAATGTTGTATGTCCACCTACATTAATAATGTCATTGTGGATTTTTATTTCGGCATTACCCATAAGTAGACGCTTTCCATCATAACGAACCCCGTAAATTAAGTCATATCCATCCATTTCATCATTTATTACTTTGTTTACATACTCTGATGCCAATAGTCCAAAATTTGATGTTCCATCAATTGAATGTTCTGATAACCGCTTTTTTGTTGTCGAGTTATTGGTCGTACTTGTAGAATTTACAGTATGTTGCTTTGTTGTATTTGATGCAGAGGTGCAAGGCTTGGGAGAATTATTTCTGAGTGTTAAATTTCCTTGAAAAGTAAAAAATGACGTCGATGGTATTGGAATTAATGATGATTGGCCACTTTCTTGTTGAATTTCTGGTGTTATCGTGGAATTATGAGGTAAAGTTGTCCTTTTTGCATTTTGTTCTTTCTGTATAATATTTAACGGCATAGGAGATAAACTATTATGAGCATTAAAAAATGAAGTCGATGGTATTGGAAGTAAGGGAGAATGACCGTCTTTTCGGTTTGGCCAAACTGCAGGAGAAGAAAATATTGAATTTTTTGTAGGTGTTTGTTCAACACTTTTAAAAGTAGTTTCATTTGCACTACGCCCAGGTACATTGCCATCTTTATGACTATAATCCTTAAATTTCAGTGGAGTGGAAGATTCTTGAGGCATTTTAAATTTAAAATCTTCAATGCTGGTGCTGCTATCAAACGATTGTTCTGGATATTGCATATTATCTGTTATTAGTTTTAAATGTTTGGTAATTGGATTAAAAGTTCTATTTAAATATTCTTCATTTTCGGCCACAGTTCGTTTAAGTGTCAAGTATTTTTCTTTGATATTCGTTGTACTTTTTTCAATGTCATCAGCAAGTTTCAGTGAATCCATGTTGATAATTTTAATTACTATAAAGATGTACTACTACATCCTTATATAGACATCGAAACCACAGCGGTAACGTCCGTCATTTATATCCTTGTCTTTATCTATCACTACAAAACCATATTTACGATTCCAACAATGATCGCAAAGAGATTTGAAATTTCTTAAAGACATGTCAGAATTAACATGATCATCATATAATCGTTTAACATTTAAATTATCCTGTTTAAAAAGAATCAAGAGGTTAGCATTATCCCTTATTAAATGTTTGGGAATATGAGCATAACTTTGACAAAGGTAAAAAGCATCTACCCCACTGTGCCGTCCTTGACAATAATAATTACGTACATTGTCTTGTTTATCGCAAGCAATGTCATCAAATATAAAAATCGAATTTGACTTTGCAGAGCTTGGATGAGGAACATTGGCATTGTCATCGAAAAGATGCAAACCAATTTCATCAATTGAGTTTATAATCTTTGCAAGTGTTTGATATTTAGGCTGAAAAATGGTTTTACTAAATAGGTAAACGTTTTGAAATCTTAAACCATTAGGAGAGTAAATAAGTGTAAGCATCAAGTTGGTTTTTCCACAATTCGAAGGTCCACATATAATACATCGTATACTATTCGGCAAAAGTGATCCATGTCTTGAAGGTCTTTCTTGATTCTCCGAATCTTCTATGTTCCATATAGGAAGTCGTACATTTTGTTTAATAAAACGCATTATTAAATAATCTTATAATATAATAATAAAGTTACATAGAATTAAGGTTCCTTATATAGTTTTAGCAGTCTTGCATCCATGTTTCTTATGACTATTTATGGTTTTTTACCTTCTTTAATTGTTGGATACAAAAATCGGAATGCTGAATAAATGTGTTTTTCAATCTTTGCTCCTGTTAAGACAATTTTTCCCGATCTAAATATGAGAAAAGTCACTTTAGGGTAACTTAGTTGAAATCTTAAACCGGGAAATAATTCTGGTTCGTATATACTATTTCGAAGGATGGCATGTAATTTGTGTAAATCAACTGAAAATTGAAGGTCACAACTTGCTGTTATGTTTTGAATTTTAAATTCAGTCAAATGTGCATTAAACCCCATTTTAATTATAATATTTTCAAATTCAGTACACGCCTTAAATGCATCACTTTCATTTTTTGTACCTATACATACAATTTTTCCAGTTTTGAAAACAAGTGCGGTACATTTTGGATTTTCTATTTTAATAATAGCATTATTCATCTTTGCATTGTACTTTGCTTTTTGATTTTGGGACGTTATCATCTTGATATCTAATGGAATACTTAAGTTCGCGGTTGCGACGATATTTTGAATTTTTGGTTCCATATTAAAATATTAAAAAATCTTATACGTCACTTCCTTATATACCTATCGAAGGCAGAATAAGTTGTTTACACTGCCGCAGACAAGTCGAGACTTGTTTGTGACGTCACGCCGATAAGAAACCAGATGTTGATAAGACACGTGTTTTGTATTCGGTCCTGCACGAATATATAAGTATAATACCCATGCGGACTACTAAATCAGTTTTATTCGTGACCTTCACAGATGTTGATAAGCCAAGTAACAGATAACAGCAGTTGTTCTAGAACATTCCACCAGATAACATTAGCCGATAGAAAAGAAAACGCTATATAAAATTCCTGTCAAGACTTGTCTGTGACATCACACCGATAAGAAACCAGATGTTGATAAGGCACGTGTTTTGTATTTTGTATAGGTATATATATAAGATCTGGCTTGCTTTTGAATCATTATTCATCCGACTTCGACTTCGCCACCTTCAAAAGTGAAGTTAGAACGAGCTGATATATTTCTTCTGCGATATTGTTTAAGTACTTTGAATTACTTATTACGTAAAAAAATGGATCAATTGTTTAACGATCAAGCCGACTTTGAAAGAATTATTACGAAAATTTGTGGGACATGTGGTAAAGTATTTTCCAACACATACAACCGACAGCGTCATGAAGCCGTATGCCAACCTTCAAGTTCAGTTTCTAAAAGACATCATGAAGATGTGTTTTCTGATCAAGAACAATTTGAACGTGAAATTGCAAAAATATGTTCCAAATGTGGTAAAGTTTTTGTCAACGCGTCCAGTCGCACAAGACATGAAAGATTATTTTGTAATATAGTATACAATGGTACTTGTCAACATTGTCAACATAGCTTTACCAATTTGCATAACCATAGAAGACATGAACACGTGTGTGGTCAACCACAAAATAAAAATCGACGTACAGAACCGCCAGTAGACGAATTGTTAGCTACATTACCAAATTATGAAGGAATAGTACCTTATGAAACGGCATTTGCTATTCGTCTAAAGTCATTTTTTCTACGATCCGATACGAATTTGGACATGACGCAATTTTTATTGTCAATAAAGCAACAGGTGCTTAATTTGTTGGAGATGGAACTAAATAGAAATGGAGCCATAAAATTTAATATTCTCGTTGACTGTTTACTTCATAATCAACTCAGTGAAGAACAAAATGCATCCTTTAAGGCCAAAAATGTAGTGGTGGTTAGAGATTCAAACTTAGATGAATTAGTTAACACTTCCTTTGAAAAACTGAAGAGGGAATTAGAGGAGACACAGTTAAAAAAAAGTGGATGGGTATTATTGGCTGTGGATGGACTACGACTTCGCATAAACAAATACAGTCCTCTTGGCGGTAGTACATGGATACCTTTACCAAAAGCAATTGCGGACAAAAAAGCCTGCATAAATGTTGAAAATAATGATGACCTTTGTTTTAAATATGCAATTTTAGCAAAGTTGATAAGGACACCACATGCCGAACGAGTCTCTAAGTATACCAATTTAGTTCACCGCTACAACTTCGACTGTGTTACGTTTCCAACACCCCTTGAAGACATCAAAAAATTTGAAAAAGTAAACAATATTTCAATCAATGTATTTGGCGTGGAAAAAGATACAGTTTACCCTCTAAAAATTTGTAATGAACAGTTGGAAGATCATAGGGATTTACTTCTTATTTCGAATAAAAGTGGCAACCTGCATCATTATGTATACATAAAAAACTTTGAACGTCTCGTACACACTCAACTTACCTTAAACCACGGTCGATTACTGGTATGCAAACGTTGTTTTCAACATTACTATATTAATTATAATGGAGAAAATAGAATGGCAATACACAAACGATTATGTGACAAAAATAAACCGGTTGCGAAAACCTTGCAGCGGTTCATATGGCCAAGACATCTTTACTCTTTGACAAACCCATCTACGTAGGAATGTCCATTTTAGACCTTTCTAAATTTACAATGTACCAGTACCATTATGAAAAAATTCATTACTTTTAACGATTATGTTACTTGCTTGCAGTCAAATTCGTGTCTTCGAACACCGGTACGTGCAATTAGATCCAAAGAGCATAAAATTTCAACGATAGAAATTAATAAACTTTCCTTAAATCCCTTTGATGACAAACGAACCATTCTTGAAGATGGAATTTCCACTCGAGCCATAGGCTATAAGGACAATGACGATGAAGATGAGCTGATTACGGACAGAGATTAGTAATATTTTTTCCATTTTCTACGTTCCGACTTGTTTGTAAAGCCATACCCATAGTTTACACCTTTAACTTTGCCTGCCAAGACTTGTCTGTGACGTCACGCCTATAAGAAACCCAATGTTGATAAGGAAAGTGTTTTGTATTCGGTCCTGCACGATTATATATGTATAAGACCCATGCTGACTACTAAACCAGTTTCAGTTCACACTTGGATTTTGCTTGTCAAGACTTGTCTGTGACGTCACACCGATAAGAAACCAGATGTTGATAAGTTATCTGCGTTCTGACTTCCGACTTTTCCTGTCAAAACTTGTCTGTGACGTCAAGCCGATAATAAACCAGATGTTGTTAGCGCGCATCTTTGGCATTTTAGTATAAATATAAGATCTTGCTTGCTTCTGAATCATTAATCATACGACTTCGCTACCATCAAGTTCGAACAATATTGTTTAAATATTTTGGATTACTTATTACCTATTGAAAATGGATTACTACTTTTCGGATCAAGCCGAGTTTGAAAGAATTATTGCAAATATTTGTTTGCAATGTGGCAAAGTCTTTTCTAGACCATACAATAGACTGCGTCATGAAGTAGGTTATTGTACATTGTATTCAACTACTCCCACTGCAAAAAGGCCTTACCATTTTGATTTGGATCAAGGGCCATCAACATCTAAAATTTTAAAAGAGTCCATCGATAGGGTCAAAGAAAAATATGTCCAAATAAAAAACAATGAACAAAAATTGGCACCAATACTAATTCTGCCACCAAAAAGTTTTTGTAATACAAAAAGACTAAATATTGTGAAAAAAAATGTTAGACATTAAAAAAATTATTTAGTATAGTATAGTTTATAGTTGGTTTATAGTTCATTTCAGAACTTGTTTTCTCTGATACTTAAGGGTAAAAAATTATGAAAAAAAGTACAAAAAAAATTTAAAAAAAGCATAAAAATCACAAAAAAAAAAAAATAAAATTATAAAAAAGCCACAAAAAAATTACAAAAAAACAAAAAACAAAAAAAATATGAAAAAAAAGAGATCAGAGAAGGCACCTCTGCAAAATCTCGAGCCTTGACGGGGCGCAGGGGCTTACGAAAGGTATGTCATTTTTGGTATGCACATTATAATTACCTTTGCTACCTTTCAAACTAATCGAGATTAAAAAAAATTACGATCGTTAAAAAATTAAATAAAAATAAATGAAAAAAGAGAAAAAGAAAAAACGAAGCTGCCGTATTGGGGGATCGAACCAGCATAGAATGCACTATCCGCCTTACAACTATACCGATATACCAACAGGGCCACGGCAGCTTCGACAAATCATATCTTATTCCCAGCATAACAATAATACACAGCTGCGTGTGACGTCACAGACAAGTCCTGACAGGCAAAATCGAAAATTCATAAATGTAAACAACAGCAAACAGCTGGGTGTGACGTCACAGACAAGTCCTGACAGGCAAAATCGAAAAACTAAGAAATGTAAACATCAGCAGCAAACAGCTGGTGTGACGTCACTCGTTTTGTATTCGGTCCTGCACGACGTTATAGGTGCCGGCTGATCGCAGTAGTCGGCCGCGGCTACCACGTGGTCACATGACATGGCTACCTTGTGGTCACGTGGTCACAATACTAACAGCTGATTGGTCGAGCTACCACGCATGCGCAGTACGAAATAGCCGAGTGGTGGGGATACGAAACTATATAAGTAGGTGCATGACCAGCAAATTTCAGTCAGGCTGCAGACTTCGAGGTGGTAGGATCGTGTGACTGTCGCGTATGTAAAAGTGAGGTTATGTATTCATGGTGTGTGGTGGTGGCGGCAGGGAATTGGAGAATTTGGCGGGAAAGTCTATATAAGGAAGTGAAGCTGATCGGTAGTCAGTCGTGGTGCTTCAGGCTATCAGCTGATAAGGTCAAATCAAGGTCACATGGTGGGGATGCGAAACTATATAAGGAGGTGCATGACCAGCAAATTTCAGTCGGGCTGCAGACTTCAAGCTGGTAGGATGTGTCGTAGGTAGCAGGTATGATAGGTTGAATGTGTGTGTTTTAGGTTAGGGTGATGGCCGCCATTTTGTATTTTGTGTTGTATAGTATTTTGTATTGTATAGTATTTTAGGTTGTAGGATTAAGGTGGAGATGGTGGCCGCCATCTTGTTTGCCTGTCAGTTGTATGTCTGTTGTTGGCAGCTGTCATTTTTGACAAATGTCATTTGTGACGACCGTCATTTTTGACAGCTGTCATTTGGGTGTCTGCATGTCTGGCTTTTTTTTTCAGGTTAGGTCAACAGGGCACTGACGCATGCGCAGACCATATGTCAGTAGGCCGGTAACACAGTGCCCTGTTGACGCAGGCGCAGACCGGATGTCGGTAAGTCGGTATTGCAGTTTCCTACTTACCGACATTTTTCGGTTACAATTTTCTATTTTTTAAAAATTGGCGGGAGATGCGCCAGAACGAACAAAACACCTCTACTATCTGCTTCAGATAATTTTTTAGGAGAAGGTCCCTCGCTTTCAATAACTTCTTTGGAACTTACTCTTGGTATTTTAAAAACGAAATGTTCATCTACGTCATCCAATTTTCGTTTATTTGTTTGCGGTGGTTCTGTCGCTACTGATAAATCTTTTTCACCACAAATTACCGAATCTATCTGTTTTAAAATTTGTGAGTCTTTTAGTAGTTGGGAAAAATCGCTAGTAGTAGCCTCTAAAACTTCCGTTGGCTCAACTTTTTCGGTGGTTTGTATGCTTTTACTTTCGGAAGGATCATTTAGCTTACTTGCATACTCTTTAAAAGCATCAATTTCGTCTATTGCCTCGGAGGAAGTAGATGTATCTCTTAACGATGAGATAGTTTCGCTACTGTTATAGTTTACCTCTAATGAACTGTTATTTTTTTTATTTTGTAACGAACTTTCGACAATAGCTTGTGTGTTGTATGAAATATTAAACGAGTCCCCAAATAAAACGTTTGGATTTTCGTCAATTTTATGATTATTTGAGGGATTTACCGCGGTTGGAATCCCCTTGGAAATGGTTATTTTAGAATTGTCTGGTGAGGATGTAGAGCTGGAGCTTTCTATTTCATAGTTTTCAGAAGAAGGAGTATCTTCTAAACAAAATTTTACATTAGGCAGGTAAATTAACGGTTACGTATGCGAAAACTTACTTGTAGATTTGGAGGAAGCTTTTAAAGAGAGACATAAAAACTTATTCTTGTTTGGTCTGCTTGCTACTTTAGGTATTGTTTTGGCTAAAAAAGTACAATAAAATAATTATTTTTTAAGTTAAGTTAGTTAATTTTATTAGAGCAGCACATCTAACGGTTAAAAAAGCAATATAAAATTTATAAAAAATGTACTTACACAAGTGTAATTTGGATACTTTACTAGGAAAATCCATTTTTATTATTAAGGGATAGTTACCATGTTAAAATAATCCTATTAGCTATTATTTTAATTTAAAAATACTGAAAATAAACCCATAATGCAAATAAACATCACTTTTTGTCACGCTAACCTCACATTTTTGAATTTTTTTTGTTTGTCGTACTTTTGAATTTTATGATTTTTTGAACTACTGGGTTTCAATTTACGCTACGTGAGCGCAATACGAACGACTTAAACCGACCGTTTTACGTTACGATGACATGTTTTACAAATTGTAAGGTTATGTTTATTAATAAAAATGTCAAGAGACAAGTTTTTTTTAGATAAAAATGTGTAATTTTAAGTAGAAACGATTTTAATTTGTATCAAATTATGAATATATTAGCTCGGACCAGATTGTAAGTATAGAAAATGGACTGATGTCCTTTTTTTATTTCCTGTTTTATTTATGCAAGCGATTTTAAAAGGTGCTTAAACTTTATGTAGATATTTACCAATGTTCTACCACCGACACCGGTGCTTAACCCTGTCCCTTAGAATGATTGGCAAGCCAAATAATTGAAAGAGAGCGTTTTGATTAATGTATAGTATTATTTTTTGCAAATTGACTTTTGCTTTAATAGTAAAAAGAAATCCCTCTATTATAAAACGAATTTAGAGAGGGAAATTTAAGTTTAAAGAATTTGCACCGCAGGCGATTTTTTTCAATGATTTAAGCACCTCAAATACTTTTGTATTTTTTTTTTTACTAAAAGGTCTTATGAGCTCCCCGCTGTTCGCGGGAGAACTAAATAAAAAGGAGTAAAATAAGAAATTCTTAAAGATTTAATTGCATTCAATGAAAAAGGCTGCCGGTCACGTTTAGTGGAGAGATATTTGTATCTTAGGACACCTTCGTTCAAAAGCGAAGTAAAGCCGGTGGTTCCGTGTGCGTAAATTCGTGCACGTTAAAGATCCGAACCTTAGGCTGGAATTGTCTCGGGTCTCGTTGGAGGCATGTACAATGGGCCCAATTAAGAGGCCTAAGTGCATCAACCTTGAGTTGACCTCTACCTAAATCCAGATCCAGATGTTTTTGTGAAAAAACTCCATTGATAGTCATTAATTGGTCTTATTTTTCAAAAACGACCACGACGCTTACAATATGTATAGGTAACTGCTTAGGAAAGAAGAAACAGTAAATAGTTAAAGGCGTATTAATTCTATAAATATTAAATTGTTTCTTAATAGAATATCAATACTTTCTTTGCTTTTACTGGGGCGTTTCATGTTTCATTACAATATTTAGTAATCACTCAATAATTTCAATTTATCCAAGTAGTAACGTATAATAATAATACGTAAGATGCTACATTTACTTTTAAATAGTTCAAGGTATGGAAAATAATAATGCACAAATGGCACAGACATTAGGTCTGGTTACCTCAGCACCAAAGGAAAAATGATTCTTAGCAATTACTCTAATAAGTAAAATAATGATACATTTTTTGCACCGTTTAGAACCTAAAGCTTAGGTGTTAAGTTACTTTTTTTATTTTCGCAATAAAATAACGAAGAATAGAAAAACCACTGCAACAGAATTATTTGACTTAAAATCCGATCAAAATTCTAGAAAGAGAGGTCAAATAATGTAGATAGATAGCACGGAATACTTTATCTCAGGGTTCAATGGTTTTTTTGTCTTATCAAAACCGGATTTTAAACAATAAAAATTGCGTTATTTAAATTTGAAATTTTAATAAATTAAGCGAATTAAAATCAATCAGGCCTCCAATAAATGCACTAGTGGCCCAATTACAATAAAAATTAGCATGTATTTATAGGCAGTATTTTGTAAGAATAAGATAGCTACAATAAATTTGCTTAGTAACATTAATTAACTAGAAGGTGAAAATAATGGCCCTTACTATTTTTGCAACTTTTTTAAAACATTTTTTTAAAAAGGATTTTTTAATTGCGCCATTTTATACTTACAATGAATTAAAATTATTGAAATATTATTATTTTATTTTCTTACAATGGTAAATAGTGAGATGAGATTTGTGACCATCGACCAATGTCTTTTGGTTAACAACTTTTGTCGTATCTCCTTGTTTAAAGTTTGTGTAAAATAATGCCAATTTTTTTTAGATTGGCGCAGAAGATACCAAAAAATAAATTCATTCGTATTTGCAATGGACAATTAGCTCGCACAAATTCCCCTACAAATATTTATACAAAACAGTTCCATTCAAGCAACCGATCCAACTCTAATAAACAGAAACCTGGTAAGAAGACTTTATTTAGGTTTAAAAGTACGTTAGCAATACCTTTTATATGTAAATCATATGGACAAGCAAAGGAATTGCTTAAAAATTTGCTCGACAATAAAATACAAATGGTAAAAGAAGTACCATACTAAAGATTTATTTCATGTTCACATTTTTTTGTAATTAACCTATTTTTTTAAATAACATTGTGTTAAAATAGAAAAAATCATTTATTAAGAATAACTGACTCCCATTATTGAATTTTCGCACATGCTGGTCCTTGACATTATCGTAATCTAAAAAGATACCGAAAAACCAGGACAAATAAGTAACAAGCAAAACAACAAAAACTATAGAATCATCTTTTTCTTCGAATTTAAAATATGGTCTGAGAGTTTTATTAGTAGATTAAAATGCATCTACACAATATGCCCTAGTAATAAGATCATAGAAAGAATAAAATAGCGGGTTCTATTTCAAAAAGTAATTAATCCTCTCATTGGTCTACTTGAATTTGACTTTTTAGTTTGACATATTTCAAACCCAAATGGGCCAATCACCTGCCTTAATTTCTTAGATAAAAGTCTATGAACTGGGCATAAGCCACTATTTTGACCATGTTTATAATACAAAAATTGATCGTTTTAAATTTAATGTGCACGATAGTATGACGTGCCATTATCAATTTTTGTTGTCTGAGTTTTAACTTTCAATCTTCTTATTTTTATTTGACAATCTTGTTTCATATTTATTAACTAAGTAGTAGGTATAAGAAGCTGAGAGTATAAAATATTTAACAATGCATTATTATTTATTTCCTTTCTGGAATAAGCTGACAATTACTGATAATATTCTTAGATAAAGTTCAAAGTACTTATATAAAGAAGTACGGAACTTTTAATCTTTTTCTAATGCACTAGCACCACAAAACAACAGAAATTAATTTTTAATTTTGATCAATTAGCCGAAGTTTAAAAATGTTAGAACCAGTTTCTATAACTGAAATAGATTATTCTCTACATTTTTTAGAGTTTGTTTTTACATTATTAGGTCAGTGTAGAATGGTTTTTTAATAATTTTTTAATTGTCCTTTCTTTCGTTTGTGACAAAAACTTGTTATTCAGCCTGTGATTCTATTTTTGTGCCAATTTTTGGGATTATGGAAGCAGGTGTAAGTAATTTTTTACTTGTTTTCTTTAAACCAAAAACGAAATAAAAACTTGTAGGCCAAGTAAACAACATACTTTTAAAAAATATATAACAGCCAGATTTTCCATATTTGTTGAGAATCTCTTCAGTAAGCTAAATCCACAAAATACACACAAAGAACACAAACAACAATAGCCTACCAAAAAGGCCCCTTTAATTTTGCAACATTTGATTACAACCAAAACGAATAGGTGCTAAATAAGATTTGAAAAAGATTTGAAAAAGATTTTTGCAAAAACTATTCCTCTAAAAAATCCCTTCTTTCCCTAAATGGCCCCCGAAAGGGAGTGTAAGTCCCGTGCAATTCAACATAATTTGCAAAGGGGGAAAGAAATCTTTTTTGGGAAATTATTTTCCCAAAAATCTTTTTAAAATCTTGTAAAATTTGGTAAAATTTACCGTGGTCTAATGTTGCAAATCGGAGGGGGCGTTTTGGGGGCTACCACGCTAACCCTAAACTCTTATTTGTGCACATTTTGTGGGTTTAGCTTCCTGAATAGATGTTTTAACACCTATAAAAAATATGGCTGTTATATATTTTTTACAAGGTAAAAAATGATCTATCTTGGCCTGTTGTGTTTTTGATTGAATAAAAATTGATATTTTTCAAATCATTAAAAACGAATATGTTTTATTATCAAATAGTAAATATAAATTTAAAAAGATATTCCTCTAAAAACTATGATTATCTGCAAAAAGGTATTAGAAAAATTAATATTTTAGAGAAATAGCAATATTTTTAATTGACCCTAATGACCTTGATGTCTCCGTTTTTTGTCTAGTTCAATAATTTACTATCAATATTGATAATAGGCAATAAGTAACTGTACTTGTCTATTATGTTTGAAAATTTATTATTTTTTTTATTAAAATTTGTGCAAAATTATAATTATGGACTGAATACTTGTTTTGGAATGGATAATTTCCAAAGAAATATTTGCTTACTTTTTTCTCCGCAGGTTGGACGGAATGGAGGCAAATTGTAACAAAATTCCTTCCTGTGGGATTATGCCTCGTTGCCGTAATGCAATGGAGAGCTTATAGAAAATATTCCGAAGATCGTGTAGCAAAACATTGGGAAATAAGATTTTACTGCAATTTACCTTTGCGAACTGTATCAAGATGCTGGGGATGGATTGCAGGTTAGTAATAGGGTCAGCTGGGGTAACTGAAAACGATTTAGATGACCCTTATTTTTGCAGTTACATATTATTTTAATTTTAATATATTATTTATTTTAATTGGTGTTTGTCGTTTATTTTTTGCTTTTTTTGGGTTTATGTTGGATCCTATTTTAAAATATGGGCTGTTTTTACTTCCCTCAACGGATTTTAATATTTATACATTTTGGGGTAATTGGAAACTTTTTTGATATTCTAATGTCAATTTAAATGAAGCAAAGCATGCAATAGATTAAATAAACGGATTAAATCGACTGCACAATGTTTTTTTTACTAATTGGACCCAAATGAATTTAAAAACAACAAAAACAAGATTTTTTAGCGTGTCTCTATCGTAATGCAAATTATTTAAAATAAATCGTCCTGACAATCAAAAAGTGTTTAAATAAGGTTTAAATGGAAACCACTGTTTTAATTTGGCCAAAATAAGCGTAGTTAAGGCACACATCTAAGATATGTGAGTTAAGGTAGCGTTTATTTATAACATCAAAAGTGGGATGGTTTTTTTCTTACAATGAAAATTGATAGGTGCACATTTGAGCAATAACACTGAGATAACTTTTTTCTGCGTTAAACAAGTGATTCTGGGTACAGGGTTCTCTGTTGTTGGAAAGCACATTTTAAAAGCGATTGGCTCATCATAAAGTTCTGACAGGGTTTTGGCTCGTATGTGTAAATGTAAATTTTCTTGTACGAAAAAAGCGATTCCGCTTTTATGTTATTGACATAAAAAAAATACTACCTGTTTTACCTGCCATTTTGTTGGACTAGAGAAGTAATATAAAATAGTGTGTAATTCTCAAAAAATTATGACAACATTAAGGATTATACATCTAAACTAAAAAGACCACATGTTTTAATTACAGACAAAGAAATTCCTGAACTGGCTCGACCATACGTGTACGGATTATATTCAACAACATATGGTGTCAACATAGAAGAAGCAGAAAATGAAGATTTAAAAGCATATCCTAGTTTGGCAGATTTTTTTTCACGACCAATCAAGGAAAACATAAGAGTAATAGATCCATCGAGTGAACTGGTCGCACCCTGTGATGGAACAGTATTGCATTATGGACTTGTGAAGTCGGAAACAGTGGAACAAGTAATAATTTTTTTTTGTATTTTTAAATTAAGGAGTAGTCAGGCATGAAAAGGGGATTCTCATTTTATCTTAACTTTTTAGGTTAAAGGCGTAGATTATTCGTTGAAACAATTTTTAGGAGAAAATGCACCCTTGAAACATGCAAGTGCCGAATCGGACTATAAATCAACCCTTCATCATAAAAGAGAAAACACGAATTTGTATCACTGTGTAATTTATTTAGCACCTGGTGATTATCACAGGTAATATTTTTATTTGAATTTTTTTTAGTAAGATTTTTGCTAGGAGAAAGTAAAATAACTAGTGTTTTTAATATAAAACAAAGATTCTCTCCAAACCACACTTTATTTAGAAAAATCTGAATACGTATTTCGACAGCTAAGCTGTCATCTTCAGCAGAAGATAGAATGTTTTATATTAAACATTCGCCACAGAAATCATCAAATATCCATTTAGTGTTTTTAGTCAAAAGGTATTTGTTTTTTTTCTTATTTTGTTATGAACAGACAGTAAGGTCAATTTAAGATCTTGGGTTTTACTCTTACTAGAAAACAATTTGAAACTTGAACTTTATCAATGTGAATATGTATAAAGTGTAAACAGTAAACACTATTAAAAACATTTAGTTTAACCTACTTTTTAAAAAATTTCCACTCTTATGAGCCTTGTGAAAAAAGAAAAATATTCACAGCATTATTTATTTGATGAAACATTTTAAAAAAAATTCCATACAAACAAATTCGGATGCAAGTTAAACTTTATCAGTAGTATGTTTAATAAACCCATTTAAATGCATTTGTGATCCGAGAAGTGTAACCCACTTTTTTTGGGATTTTCCATTGAAGCAAAACAAATTACTCTTAACTGAACTTTAACTTTATTTTGTTGTTTTTAATATGACATATTAAAGATTTTTTGAAAAATAAAAAACTTTTATTACATGATTTTTTTACTTTTTTTGTTGTTGTAGGTTTCATTCCCCTACAGAATGGAAACCGACACATAGAAGACATTTTCACGGTGAATTACTATCAGTAAATCCAAAAATTGCCAAATGGATTCCAGGTTTATTTTGTTTAAATGAGCGAGTCGTATACTTCGGAGAATGGAAGCATGGATTTTTCTCTTACACAGCAGTGGGTAAGAATGATTTATTTTTGCATTAGAATCCACTATATTTTGTTTTAAATTTTTATACCAGGGGCCCATTTCATAAAAGTTACAAGTCGACAGTTGACAATTCTACAAGTCTCAAATAGCAGGAGACAGCGTCATTGACATCACTGACACTGTCTCCTGCCATTTGAGTTTTGTAAAATTCTACACTTGTCGACTTGTACTTAACTTTTATGAAATGGGCCCCAGAATAAGAATAAGCACCTTTCGTTCTACTAAGCAAAATTATTAGCAGAAAAAAAACAGAAAGTAGGTTTATTTTCGATGTTACTTTTTGCCATGGTTTTTACGGATAATTTAAATTTTATCACACAAGATCTTATTTCGATGCATACTAAAATTAACCAACTCTTAAGTAACCACCTTGTTTTTTTAAGGTGCGACAAATGTGGGCTCTGTAAAAGTCTACTTCGACAAAAACCTAAAAACAAATTGCAAAAAAACATCTAAAAGAAAAGACGACGTGTTTCTGGGCAATGCCATTGAACTAAAAAGAGGCGAAATAGTTGGAGAGTTTAGAATGGGTTCTACAATCGTTCTTATTTTTGAAGCGCCTGCCAACTTTCAATTTACCATTCATCCTGGAGATCGGGTAAAAATGGGCAGTAGTTTGGGAACTTCATAAGGTTGGTAGCAGTAGAACGTAGACTGGGATAAACAACAGTTGTTAAGTAGTTAGCTGGGAATATTTGCTACACCGATAATAATTATTCGATCCAGAGTATTAGGAAAGTCGAATGGTATTTTTATTTTTTATACAAAATGATCTTGTGATTTTATGTGATCTAAGACTAAATGCAACTACATTGTTGTCTGATTATTGAAGAATAAAATGTTTTTAATGATTTTTTTTGCCATAAATACCTACCTAAAAATGATCTTATGATCTCCATATTTCATGACCTTTTGTTACTTACAAATTGGCAGTAGCAAATCAAATAGCAATCCTATCATACAAAAAGGAGCGGAAGGAGCCCCTAGCGTTAATTATTTGGAACCTGGCTTCTCAAAGACATTTTTAAAACATTTACCGATTGCGAAGCACTAGGGGAATAATTAAAAGAAAACACCCTTACTTTTAGTTTTAAGGGACATTACTAAGGAACAATCACTCGTTCATTTTAATATACAGGAATACAGGATGTGTAAAAAATGGCGCATAAACGCGATAGTACGCTCTTGGGTCATTCTCGTGTATCCCTAGAACATTTTCAATGAAAATCCATCTGTTTTATTCATCGAGAGAAATGCGAACAAAGTTGCATAAGTTTGGCAACACAGTTTGTAAAATAGATCTTAAAAACTCATTTCATAAAATTTTTGTAAAATTAAATTGATTCTAAATATGTAACTTGACCATTAAATGATAAACAAATTATAATAATTTTAGATAAATTGTGCCTTTGGATTTCTTTCGTTTATATGAGCTGTTATCTTCAAGCTATAAGCGTTAAGTTTCGCACTTTGGGGCCTTATATATCCGAGGATATATAAGATAGATTTTCAAGATTTTTTTAAACAATTTTCTGGGGCTCCCAAGACATGCCCCAACAACATACCATTGCGTGTATGCGCCATTTTTTGGACACCCTGTATGTAGATAATAAATAAATGAAGCATATTAATACGGTAATATAAATATTGTAAAGTTTAAATCCTTTCTGACAAAAATCTCATGAAAGCTCTCAAAATTATGCCAGGTTTGAATCAAAACATCCCATGGATAAAAGATTTATTAGCAGTAATACAAAGCTATCATGACTAAATGGTATTATTCCGTTTCTTACATATCTCGCAAACAAATGCTCTTCTAATTGCTCCTGATGATGTTTTCTTTTGGACAGGTAAACTTTCCTAAAATTATAATTCTTTGTACCTTTTTGTTTTTATGGTTAACTTACCAATACTATTTTTGTTGCGTGCACAAAATAATATGCATGGTTAATAAAATAATTTCACAACTCGAAATTGTTGGCGTAAGATTCGTAAGAAGCTTAGGATCTGGCCATAAAAAAATAGAATTGGTTAGTTATATCTTTTTTCAAGTGCTGTTGTGGATATCCATTCCCTATACGATTAATTCATATGATGAGCTTACGTTTTTCATTTTTCGCAGAATAGTAGATTGAGTAGGGCACGATAGTCTTCTAATAATCGAAGACACTTTCGGGCGCTTATTGTCAGATTTTTTTGAACTTCTCGATGTTTTACTTTTGTTTGAACCAAGTTTGGAGTTTTTGGTGGCAGTTGATATAGGTGACATAGTCCTTGCAGATCTTCTACTACTTCTGGGTGTTTCTGAGTCTCTAAAGGAAGATGACACAAGTTGTCTAATTTGGTAACTGCTTAAATGCCCAAGAACACGATCTGGACTTGTTGTAGATTCATTTGAACCATCCGAGTCATTGCCATCTGAGTTTAACAAAAGTTCTGTGATTTTTGAAAACTTGTGCGAACATTGCTCTTGGTTTTCGTCCTGAAAGAAGGAGTGTTATTATTTTGCTTATCTTGTTTCTGTGCACATACCAGGAGTATTGGTGACTTTGTGTATGACGATTAAATTTACATCATTAATTAATCCTTAAAATATATACTTTTAAATTTATAGCATGTCGAGTCTAAAGCTCTACAGACAATGGTTGAGGCAGAATAGGGTATTAAATATGTTCAAGAAACAAAGATACACTTTATTAGGTATATAATAAATCATTAAAAAGTATACAAAATATCACAGATTCTTGCACAAATAAAGGTCATCCGGTGAACGTGGAGACCCATCAATGGGAAAAGTCACAATAGTAATCGGAATGGATAATGCAACTCTCTCTTGTTGTTTATTCCTCGAAAGCTTTAATTTAGGAAAAATGGGAATGTTGGATGTAGTATTGTATTTAACAGCGATTTCATCTATTTTACTTGTTTCGTGAACAAGTGTACTAACGACAGTCTTGGCATTTAATGGCTTAGATTTGCTATGAGGTGGTAATATATTTTTGTGTACTAAGTTTGCCCGCAAGGCGGTGATGTGTCTAGTAGTTTCTGTCCACCATTTACGGTATGGTGGGTGATGTGATTGAATGGATTGTTGCTTTATTTCTTCTTGAAGTTGTCGACAGCGATGGCATGTGTAGGATTCGTCATGGTGATGTCTTAGGAACGAATGCGTTGGTGCGGCGATTCGAATTACCTGAAATTCGCCATACAGACGAAATTTATCAAATTGTTTTATAGATACTATTAAACTAAGCGTTAAAAGATTTTCTATTTTCTACTATTGCTGAACAAAAATGCAACGTTGAAAATGTACTTTTATAAATACATATTTCTACTCTGTCTACCAAAGTAGTTCTTGTTATTGAGCTTACCTCAGTGTCTTTTAATTTTCTTTTACTTTTTCTAGATTTTTCTTCTGCTTCTACCTTTTTCTTTTGAGATTTCTTAGGTTTTACTGGGGGTGCATTGTCGTTTCCAAAAAGTCCCCTCTGTTCAGCCATTTGAATCATGTATTTGTTGTCCAAACGAATTACTTGCTAAAAATGTAGATATATTATTTATCTAAATCTGTAATAGTTCTTTAACATACTTTGTCGCGTCTTTAAAAAAATCTTACCTTTCTTTGCAACAGAGCCAGGTAACATCCTTCTTTCGTTAAATTTAGGCATGATTCTTCGTTAGGACAAAGACTAGGCAAATCAGGAGTATCAAAAAGATCTGTATCAGGAACCTATGAAATAATAAACTTATTTTTGATGAAATTTCACAACGTGCCTAATCTCGCTATTGTGTACCTGAATTTTTTCAATTAAATCCTCCTCAGAACTTTCGGCAGATAGTTTTGATTCACTTGAAAATGACTCAATGCTTTGATTGCTATCTTGATTTGTTAATGGGTTTTCTTCAGCTTTTGCGTTTTCATTATTGTTTATTTCTTTGACTTCCTGTAATTATCATCTTTTAATTACAACTTTTTTCATCATTTAAAAGATATTTTTAATAAAATATATGCCTTACCGTCGCAATTCCTCCTTTTAATGTTGCATGATGAAGTTTGGCTACCCTATTGATTTCTTTGATTGTTTTCTGTACCATATCATCATTTTCTACTTGGAGTTCTGAATGAGTTTCATATAAAACAAATTGTATCTAAAAATAGTACACAATAAACGTTTTTCAATTAATTGTAGTTAGATTATCGTCATGCATAAAAACTTGTGAAGAAATTATTTTTAATGATCAAATTGAAAAGGTAACTGTAACTATTTTGTTTCCGTTTTATTTAATTTTAATGAGAAAACTCTGGCGACAACTTATTTTATACCCTATTACTATTGCTATTGTGGGAGCAATTTACAATTTTATCAGATGGCTCGTAAAATGGATTCGTAGTCGACCTTAACCTGATGGTATTCAAAATGCGATGAGAACGTAAACTCATAACATTCACCTGTGGTTTAGACATGGCAAATTTTAGCGTTTTTCGTTGTTCTTCCAGAATTCTATTAACTCTATTTTTACCCTCTAGCGTTTCTTCAGACTCAGTTAAAACTTCCAACATGGATAAGTCTCCTCCACGACTACACACCTGTAACATATATCATACTACACATCATGTTTTTGGATTACATTTTCCTAAATGTCCTTCCATATGGACAATTTTTTAATTCATTAAATGTTTTCTATACTGTCAATACGGGTATACTAACCAGGTCAATGGGATCGTTTACAGCCGAATAACTATTTGGTGGAGTTGCAAAAACAGCTACCACTTCTTCCATGGTTATAGAATCTGGTGACATATCTATTAGACTGTCTGAAAATATTAGCACATTCGTCATGCCCAATTGGTTAAAATATGATTCGTACTCATTCTTTCTAAAACACATTATTCATTAAAAATCTATTCGATAGTTTAACAAAAATAAATTTTTTTATTATTGCGCTAATGATGACCAGGTAAACTTAGTTATTAGTCATTATCTAGTTTGTTTTAGAATTTATGTAAATTTTTTTTTTATTATATTTAGATTTTAATAGATTATTATTGAACAAAAATCGGTTACAAAAACCATGGATATCTGTTATACCCAGCCGTAGTTTAATATAAGTGATCCGGGTTCGATACCCGGGAGCGATCCAAAAATGAAAAAAGTCTGCTGGTAACATTTATTGGTGGGATAAATGTTTCTAGAAATGCCTTTGCTCGAAAGACGAAGAGAAAAATGCGGTCTCGTGTGCACATGTGCACGAAGTTCTACCTGTCTTTGAAAAAGGACAGGATACGACAAAATTTCTCGGTTGGAAGTAGTCTTACTCAGAGCATCGGTATTAAGCCATAGTTGCAGAAACAGACCGATGTTAAATAAGTTAATGAAATAAAAACGAAGAAAAAAACGAATATGTTGTTAACTCAATGTTCCATATCAACGGAATATTCTGTATGACGGACCTATCCATGGTTTCCCCAACCAATTTTTTTTTTTAAATATTTTTCTTCTTTTTATTTAATTTTTTGGGTATTAAATAATTTATTGATTTTCCCATAATTACCTTCTACCTGCACTAAACGCCATAATTTTTTTAATTTTCTCATTCTGAGCAAGTAATGTGGCTAAATAGGCAGTGGACCTTGGAGAATTCACATGTGTTTGAATAACACTTCCAGATAACTGTAAATCGCAAACAATTTTCCAAAAGGTCGCAGGTCCCAAACAAAATGACTTATCCTAGAACAATACCAAGAATGTCAACTTTGGATTATAAACACGGAATGTTTTAAAGTTCCAAATAGTTGACGTCAGTTTTAATTAAAAATACGAATAACTGGCAATGTCAAGGACGATTATTTCCAATTTTATTCATTGCATTCCAACTTTATGCAGTGCGTCAAAAAATAAAAATATCGAATTAACTGCCACACAACTCACAAAAGAATTACTGGAGGCCTATTCCATATATAATCGACCAAAATTCGGTTTTCGAGTTGCTGCATGATTTTAAATTCTTTTGAGGTTTAGTCCAGTGCTTACTCCTGGTAACTTCTTTCTATTAAAAAATTAGCAGCTGCATATTTGCACTCCTTCCCCATCAGTTAGCACCTTAAACTATGAAAAATGACCAAATTTAGGTCTAAAAAATGCTATGTGGGAGTGAGTAAATTTTTTTTATTTTTATGTTAAAATGTTACCAAGGACATAGTTTACAATAAAAAAAATAAACGATATTGTGATTCGATTTTTTGTAAAGGTAGGATATTAAAACCTTTGCTGTTTCTAAGCGAAGTTAAATCACAAACCAATTTTTTTATTTTATGCGTTTATATTAATCAACATTTTAAAATTATTAAAAAAAAAATTTACTCAGTCCCACATAACTTTTTTTAGTGCCATATTTGGTCCTTTTCCATAGCTGCCTGGTAGAGAAGGAGAGCAATTATGCGGTTCATATTTTTTTTGTAGAAACATATGTCTATTGTCAACTAAAAACTATTACTAATTTTAATCATCCAAGAATTTAAAATACGATTCGAACTTGTTTAAATTTAACGTAATCAGTTACATTTTAAAATCAATGCCGTTTCCAAACGAAGTTAAATCACAAACAAAATTATTTTGATTATGAATCTCCACTAGCACAATAACATTTTAAAGTAATAAAAAAAAAAATTTACCCAGTCCCACAGAGCTTTTTTGGGACCTAAACTTGGTCATTTTCCATAGTTTGGGGTAATTAATAGTAGAGAAGGAGTGCAAATATGCAGCTGGCGATTTTTTAATAAAAAGAAGTGTCCATTGTCAACTTAAAATTACTACCAATTTTAATCTTCCAAAATTGTAAAATCGGAAAATTCAATTTTCCGATTTTTTCAAGAAAAATTATGAAAATTTAGAAAATGGTTTTTTTTACCACCTTTACCAAGGCTAAGGATTGTACCTACCAAATATAAAATAAATTAAATAAAAGCAACTATGATTGGTCGATTTTACATGGAATGTCCCTGGAATGAAAATTTAAAATTTATTATAAGCAACCTACCTGTACAACTAGTTTATGATTTCGAACCAAGGAACTTTTCGCCAACTCAGTTCTTATGGAAGAATGAAAGGTAACAATCAGAGGACAGTGTTTATCCCATTTAAAATTGGCTGGTCCTAAATCGTTAATGTCATTTACCATGGTTAGTTTTAGTGTATTTCCGATTTCCTTGGAAATTTCATTTGGCGACCTGAAAATTCAAAAGTTAGAAAATGAATTACAGGATGTCCCCAAACGAATACATCTTTTAAGAGGGTAAAAAAATAGACAAATACACTCGACAAGTTCTAGGCTAGGGGGCACTGTTAAAAAAATACCCCCCCTTTAAACTTGTTTTGACATTTGTAGCTTCCCCTCGAAATGGGTTTACTATCACTAAAGTGCAATAAAAATTGTCATAACTTTTTTGTTGCTAACAATTTTGAAATTTTATTTATTGTTGCTAGCAGATTGGTTCAATAAGAAACTTAAAAGTTCTCGTTCTCGTACCAATTTGAAATAATTTAATAAAGATGTTCCTATTGTACTTCATATCTTGCTAAAAACTAGACAAAAAACTCACTTTAGTTGAGTGACAGTAAACTGTGACGGAATGGTCAGTGCAAGATAGTGAGTACACAATAAGCCCCTTTTTAATTAATAATTTCTGATCGGCAAAAATTAGCGAATGGGCAAGTTTCATGAAAAACTTTTATTTGCTTAAACGATTCCTCTTATTAAGGACAGCCTTATTGACAAAGAGAGACTTATTTCATTTCAAGATGAAAAACGTAAAGAAAATAATATTTGGGATAGAGATTTTGATTTTTCTCCTTAAGGGACTAAATTTGTAGTGTCACAACTATAACCGTCACTTTTACATTTTTGGCAGATCGAAGTTTTATTACAAAAATTCTTATTTTGCAGATAAAAAAAATAAGCAGAGACAGTGCACCAAAATTCATGTTTTAAAGTCAATGTATTTTAAGTAAAAAGATACAAGGGACAACATCATAT
This sequence comes from Cartodere bifasciata, assembly GCA_963920755.1. Classification (NCBI taxonomy): domain Eukaryota; kingdom Metazoa; phylum Arthropoda; class Insecta; order Coleoptera; family Latridiidae; genus Cartodere; species Cartodere bifasciata. The sequence goes on along the minus strand of OY987193.1, from coordinate 14,879,012 downwards.
TAAGTTCATCAAAAAAAAGCTTTTAAAATAAAAAAACATTAAAGTTATTCTAAAGAAACCTAAAGAAGCGAATTTTTTAACAACCATATCACCTTGAAACTTATACTTTACGGAATAAAAGTGCATTTTTAACAACATTAGATAATTTATATTTTTAATTTTACATACTTCATTGAAAAGAAAAGCGCGCAGACCCCCCCAAACGCTTTCGTGTGAGTCCAACGCTCTACCATCACATTTTTTTTATTTAAATTTGCGTAATTATGCTATTTTAGATCATGATTTTCAAAAAATCAGATGCTTAATTCCAAAAGGGACGAATGTTAACGAAATCTTAAGCAAACGCCCCGTACGTACAACGTACATGCGCAGACCAAACTATTATATCTGTTAAAAATTAGTCCTTTTTTTATTCTTTTAAGATAGTTCACACATAAGTCCATAAGGTAAAATTGTCTTTCTAATAAGGGAAAACGAAAACTGTAAAAATAAATTGCACTGCAGGCTGAGTTGAGTTCAGCTTAGGTTTTTAACTTTTTCGAGTATTTTCAGATGTTGCATTGTAAAAAATATTACGTGTAGGATCACTTTTTATATTTTTATCGATTTAAAGATACTTTTCACGTCGAAAATGTATGCATTTTACTATTTCATGAGTTTGGACATAACACAAATTCTTTTGAAGTAGAGTTGACATTTCTATTCAATATTTGATAAAATTTCCAGTACGTCAACAGTCTATTTTTCAGTAAATTTTTGAATTTTTTTTAAATTTCAATTGACTTAATCTGAAAAAGTTGGGCATGGATATGAAAAAATATGGTACCATTGTGATTGTATTTAAAATGCCCAGACCCGAGTACATTTTGTTTTTCGATAAATTTATTAGTTGGTTCATGATAAGCAAAAATATAATCGTCTCCCAAAAAAACGATCATATTTTTGCTTATTACGAACCAACTAATAAATTTATCGAAAAACAAAATGTACTCGGGTCTGGGCATTTTAAATACAATCACAATGGTGCCATATTTTTTCATATCCATGCCCAACTTTTTCAGATTAAGTCAATTGAATGATGTGAAACAGGGCTTTCAAGAAGGTCATTTTTATTACACAATTACTCTTCAACGAATAATATTTCGGTTATTTGTTAAGTACCCCCAAAATGTTTATTAATTGGAGAATTCAATTCGATATCAAAAGACATTGTACATGCCCCACATATTTCTGCAGACCTAAATGAACTAGAAGCTGCACTGGGGGAATGAGATGCAAACATATCGCTTTCCTTTGTAGAATAAGGCTGTCCTTAAACTATGTTGTTTTGCAAATTTTTAGAATACACAAGTCTCTACTTTTCGAGAAAAAAAATAAATAAAATTTAAAAATTGCGTTTAATTGGACCAGCTTTAACAGCCATTTTTTCCCTACCACCTTCTTGAATCTATACTTTTACTTCATTGTCAAAGTGACATTTTCTATTTTTTTACTTAATTTATTGTTTTACTTACATTTTCAGTATTTTTTATCAACACCACGATAAATAAATTAAAAAAAAGATAAAAATACTTCATATTTTAGCTAATCTGTCACTAAGCGTTGACTTAAGAAACATAGAAAAGAATACATTTTTATGTTGCTAAGCAATGTAATATACCTTAAGATAGTGGAAGGGATAGGGGAAGTGCCCCAAAATCGAGGGGAAGTGCCCCAAAAATTTAAACTTTGGAGCGCTAGAACACCTAAACCAGCCACTGGGTAAACACGAGATTATTTGTGAATGCTCATACCTAAGTCTACTTTTTATTTTTAACCAAAAATTTTAAATTTGTTACTTGTGAAACATGCCCATTGTTTTAGATTATAAGAAAGTTTTTTATTGAACCCATCTACTAGCAACAATAAATAAATTTTCAAAATTGTTAGAAACAAAAAAATTACGACAATTTTTAATGAACTCTACCGGTGATAACCTTTTTTCGAGGGGGGCTAAAAATGTAAAAACATGTTTAATAGAGGTGATTTTATTGCCGTTAATGATTCCATCAATTATATTGCATTTGTAAGATATTTACGATTAAATGTTTTTAGTGTACTCGCTTTAAAGAACAGTAGTTTTTTAAAGGTGCGCCCTAGCTTGTTGAATGTATCTTTCTATTTTTTTCACCTCTATCTACCCCGTTAAAATATGCACTCGTATCGGGGACACTCTGTATGTATCAGCTCTGTTCGAAGTGAATCTTGTAGGCTTGCAGATCACCCCCTATTTAACCCTTGAACCCATAAAACTTTAGCAACAGAACCAAATAAATTTTGATCAATAATACATAACACTTTTTGCTAAATTTTATCGTTGCAGGATCTTACTTGAATTTTTTGTTGTTAACCCAGCAAGTAACAGGATTCCTCGACGTATCTCTAATAACCCTTTCATCTCTTAAATGACTTGGGAGGAGTTCATTTAAAGTGAGGGCGTTATATTTTATCCTTAATCGTGATACGGCAGCTGCCAATTTGATTTTATAGCACCACAAGGCAGTTTCAACCAAAGTAAGGCCTGATTGGCTGAATAATGTCTTTGCCAAATGAACTACTGCCGTTTCTCTTTTTTGAAAACATCGATGGTACAAATCATAAAATAAAAGCCATACTAAGGGGATACTTGGCTTCAGCTAAAACATGAAAATTAAGTAAAGATATTTAAAAAACAAATGTAATACAGAATATATCCTTATTTATTCAAAGGGGTATAAAAATGCAATGATGTATAAGTATATCCCAAAATAGACACTAATACTGCGGCCCAATGTAACCGTCGTTGAAATATAATAATATAAGCATGCAATTGCGTGTTTATAATAATTGGTTTACTTGTGTATTACTTATTGTGTTATTGTTATTGTGTAATAATTTTTCTATTCTCGTTTTGTGTTAAAATAATGGAATAAGTTTATCAAATACTTCAAATAATAATTATTTTCGTGGCTACAAATCATTTTATTTCTTTTATGTTAAAATTGCAATGGCTTTAAAATGAAAATCGAAATATGTAGTAAGTATCTAAAATTTGTCAAAAATGAGATTTAATTTTTTGTTATAATTTTGTTTTTGATTAAGGCTGGGACTTAAATTCACAGATTCGAAGATCTGTGCACTCGGCTGCTCGTAGAAGTCATCTACGTTGAGCTCCCGTCAATTTTACTGAATGGCACAGCTATATGAAGGCCTCATCGTATATTAAAACTAAATGTAGTTTTGAAAACTAGAAAAATATGGCAACAAACAGATTATGGTTTTATTTAAATTGGTTATTTCTTTCCGTCGAAAATAATTATAATATTTTTTTTTTGGTTTGGCAAAGGTCCATTGCGCCATAATTATAATATATTTTTACATTTTTCAAGTCAAATTTTCGACACAAAGATATATTTGATTTATGAAACTATAATACGTTTGTAGCCCTATTTTTGTAGTTTTCAAAACTACATTTAGTTTTAATATACGATGGGGCCTTCATGTAGATGTGCTATTTAGTTGAATTGACGGTAGCTGACTTCTAGGAACTTCCGAGTGCACAGATCTTCGAATCTGTGAATTTGAGTCCACAGCCTTAAGTATTTTAAAACAAGACGAGATTATTTAAAAAAAATTGTTACCTTTTCGTTATTTTGAAAAAATAAAACATCATTTAAAGCTTGGGACAGGACACTTTTATCTAAAAATAAAAAATACATACGTATTAGAAACCAATAAACGAAAAAATTATTCTTGGTATCAGTTTGATAGTTGTCTCATAAATTTATAGGCAGTTTAAAATATATATACAAAGACAAATGGATAACAATAAGCACGCAACCCTAAATTCCTAAAATAAAATATATGAAAGCGTAAAGCTGTAAAAGGGGGGTGACAAAATAGACAAAGCTAATTTTTAAGTTAAATGGCTGTAAATTTTTAAATTAATAAATTATATCACCTAATAATTCATTAAAATAACTTGAGTTAAACGCCATTTTATAATTAAAAGAACTGGATCACCCCTTGAACTTAAAAACCCTTATTCTAGGTCAAACGATTCCTCGTTGTTCTATAATCTATCGTTTTAAATTCAAGTGTAACACGCACATTGAAAAACATTTTAAATAAAGGAAATGCCCTTAAACTTTCGTGATTATTTTAGAAATAATTTACGACACTAGATACGCTGAATGCTTTAGTAAACTACAGGTGGTTTTTGGAAAGGTTAGTTTCTGTAGCTCTATTTCAAGGGGGTAATATTTTACAATAGAACATTATTGTAAAATATTACCCCCTTGAAATAGTGCTACAGAAACTAACCTTTCCAAATAACAAAACTCTAAGGAGTTTTTTAAGTTTCCAGTAATGTTTGTTTCTTATGATAATTTACCAAGAACAAAAATTTACTTACACCTAAATACATCGTAGATAAGGGTGTAAACCCTCCTCATTTCTTGCTCATCTTCAAAAGTAGTATTTATTTGGGGGCTGTTTAATAAACAAGCAGCTTTGGCAATATCACTAACTGTCCATGTTATTGGGCCCGGTCCGTAGGATTGCTTTTTTCGACCTATTGTACTAATTACAGTATCACATGTTAATTCTTCTTTTGGAATAATGTTCCAATCGTGCAGCTTTACGATCTCTTCTTCATATTGAAATGAATCTAGCATCCTACAACAACGATAATGGATATTTAATGGCATTTTTACAGCCGGTTGATAACTTTTACCTTAACAATAATGTAAATGTCAATTGAAATTATGAAAGAGTTTCTTTTGTGTTCACAAGAGAGAGTCTGAAATCTTAAACATTGGGGCTATTTGAGGATATAAACATACTACAATTTTTGAATGATAATTTGTGACAGCTTCAAATTGATTAATTTGACTTTTTTAGCACGATTTTTGGTTGGTATCATAGAAGCTTTTTTAGAAATCTGTGCCAACACTGAGAACATTTTTCTATGGTGCCGGTAGATTTTTTTTATACAGGATGTCTAAAAATTGGCGCATACTACACGTGACGGTTCGTTGTTGGGGTATGTCTGGAGATTCCAGAATTAATTTTAAAAAAATCATCATGTGTTAACTTTTTTTGCAAACTATTTTTTAAATGTTCTTTATAAATTTGTTTAGCCAACCCCTTTAAAGGGTTGAAACTACGATACTGTGCCCTTTTAGATAAGGGTGTTTTTTATTTACCTATTTTACCTTATTTTAACCTGAGGAATCCCAGTTTTCAGGGACTGATCAAAATAAATCTGGAACATATCAATATTTTCCAAATATATTAACGATTACATGTCATGATTTAATTTGAATACATATGAATTTTCGAAGGTTGCTGAAATCGTTCAGTTTATTTTATTAAGTATATAAATTCTTTGGAATTTCTGTTTTGTTTTCAAAATACCACTAATAATAACAATAAAAAAAATAATGTATTTATTTAACATTTTTCGTCATTTCGTGATTTTTAACCATTTAAAGCAATATTTTTTTGTTTAATTTTTATAAATAACAATATTATGCTATGCTAGGTCAGTTGGGGTAATTTTAAACAGGGCCAAACAAAAATACCATACAAATTAAAATTGAGGGATATACAATGACAAAGACGATATAAAATTACCTCAAGTAATTAAGCATAGCAAAATCTTGCTTGTTTGAATAGTAACCCCCAATTTTTATAAAATTCAAAAAAAGTTTGGTCAAATAAAACAGCCCATATTTTGAAACGACATCCAAAATTAAACTTAATAAAAGCAAAAAATAAACGATAAAACATAAATTAAAATACTGTATTAAAAACAAACCGCACTGTGTTTTCTATTAACAGAAATATGTTACTCCAAATTCAAAGTTGTTGAAAGCGTTTTCAATTACCCCAACTGACGCTAAAAAGTTATATTTTCTGAGTAAAGACATAACCTAGGGTATTAAAGAAATTTTAAAACTTTGTTTAGGTATTTTCCAATGATCGAAATATGATTTATATTATGTTTTGATGACATTATTGCATGAATAAAAATTAATCTAATAATCTAGGTGGTTTAAAATAACCGTTAATATTGCGCAGGCTAAAATATCCACTAGCGTTATTTTAAATTGTTTTTTTTTACTTACCCTTCACCTATTTTATCACGTTTTCGTTGCCTTTCAACCAGTCTGTAGTAAATTTTTTCCTGCCACGCATCATCACTTGGTAAAACAATATCAAAAGATTCATCGTCCGTTAATTTCAGAGCTTCAAGCGTATACATCTTTTTCATAAGCTCTGACAAGTTAGCAAATATGTTGCCATCTTCCCTTTGACTGAGGTTTATCCATAATTGGTGCATGCTGCCCGGCTCCTCCAGTGCGTCTTCCATCCTAGTACGATAAGTTTTGTGAATACAGGATGTCCAAAAGAATACTAAACTGTAGATTTTTTCTATCTGAGAAAAAAAAGTAGCTAACTAATTAAATTATACAGTGCGAGGCAAAAGTCCCCCCCCCCCCCCCCCATCTTAACTTTTGAACGGTTTAAGATATTGATTTAAAAAAAATTCTTAGCACTAAAAAAACTACCTTTTGACGAAATTTGTTTTTCAAAAAATAATAACCCCCACATAGGGGGACTATCTACTTAATTTTTTTAAATGTAAAGGGGGGTCAAGTGACCCCTCATTTGAAAGCTATTTTTATTTCCAAGACAATGACGTTTACGAATTTTAGATTGATTCAGTAGTTCTATTGTACTGTGTGTTTTAAAATAAAGCACAAAAATCCTGTTTTACGTAATAAATGCAACAATAAAAGACTTAAGTGAATCCAAACTTAGTAGGGGTGTATGTTTTCTTTTTATTTAAAAATATTAATAATTTTTTTTTGTTAGTATGTTTTATAAAAAATTTTTTAAAATAACCTACCAAAATTATTTTTTTTTCAAAAAAACGAAGTAAAATAGGGTTAAAAAAAATAAAATTAATTAAAAAAAAATTATTAAGAAGCATAAGGTTTCGTTTTTTTGTATTTTATGTTGGGACACAGGGTATAACACATTTTAACAAAAAAATATTACATATTTTTTTTAATTAAAGAAAAACATGCACCCTTACCTAATTTCAAATAGTTTTATTTTTTCACTGTTGCATTTATTAAGGAAATCGTTCTTTTTATTGAGAAGCTCCTAGCCAAAAAAATAATAAATATATCTTAAATTGGTAAACACCATTGTGTTAGAAATAAAAATAGCTTTCAAATGAGGGGTCACTTGACCCCCCTTTACATTTAAAAAAATTAAGTAGATAGTCCCCCTATGTGGGGGTTATTATTTTTTGAAAAACCAATTTCGTCAAAAGGTAGTTTTTTTTGTGTAAATTAACCTAAAATTTTTTGGAAATCAATATCTCGAACCGTTCAAAAGTTAAGGCCAGGGGGGGGGACTTTTGCCTCTCACTGTATGCATAAATGCACTGAAATATTTATAAAAAAGAGTATTATTAAGAAGGTAATTGGTATTTCACCAATTATTTAGACAAACAAAAAATAATAAAAGTTCAATTCCACCGATGAGATGATGCAGCTCCTGCTACTCTATGTCTATTGTAAGTAAGTTTATTTTTTTTACACATTTCAAACAATTGTTTTACTATTACTAATTGGTTGCGTTGTTTCCATGGGTAGCTATTATTTCATCCGTCGTTTAAAATGCTAACTGACGACGTAACGTCATTATTTTCATACATTTATTAAATATAGGTCTTTCCCGCCGTTGACCACAATCGCCGTCGTTATACTTGGGAAACTGAATGATCACCAGCATCACAATGATTTGAGTCAATTTGACGCATATCTGACCTTTCCCAAGTGTAACGACCGCGAGGATGACCAATACAACAGCGGGAAAGGTAATTAACCCTAATATTCACCGTTTTTGCTGACCATTACCTGCCTTACACCCAGCTTCTTTTTTCCGGCTTCTTCGCCCCTATTGGTTAAAAATGACATTAATGGCAAGTAAATGTCATTTTTAACCAAAGCAGCAAAAAAGCCGGCAAAAAAAGCTGCGTGTAAGGCAGGTATAAAGAGATACCGTTGGCGAGTATAGGCAGACTAATTTTTGTGACATTACAAAAAGTGATTACGCAACTTTATGGAAAATATGGCCGCCCTTAAGGATGAAAAAAAAATGAACATGAGAATGCGCCGACCTGGTAAAATGAAGTGTGCCCAGCTACAAAATCACTTTTTTTCTCTGCAAAAAATGTTATATTTTTCTTATTGTTATAAAACAAAGATTCTCTCCAAACCACACTTAATTTAAACATGCCTTATTTATGCAACTTTGTTTGCATTTTCTTTAATAAATATAATGAATGGATTTTTTTTTAACAATTTTCCAGGAATCCCTAGGAATACCCAACAACGTACCATCGCGGTTATGCGCCAATTTTTGGACATCCTCTATATTTGATAAATGTTTAAAAATAATGACGTTACGTCAGTTAGCATTTTGAACGATGGATGGTATGACACATATCCTTGAAAACCCCAACCAATTTTTGTTCGAGTATGGCGAAATATTTTTTTTTCTACAAACACTACAAAAGTTGACATTCTATCCCTGTCAGAAATTGTAGAAATGTCACATTTTACCCCGCGGGATGAAATGTTCTTTTACCCCGTGTGGTAGAAGTAATAATAAGCATAGAACTTTCTCTTCGTTCTTAATGTAGGTTGCTAAGTATACATTTTGACAAATGTCTAATTACCTAATGAAAAAATAATTTAAAATTCTAATTTTAATTCTTTATTTAAAATAAGGAAAATTATAACAATTTTAAATTATGAATTATAAACTAATATAGTATTTTAACTTTTATTGAGTAACATTGAAAGAAAAGTTGCAATTTGAAAAACTACAATTACCAAAATACTTTAGTTCATTGGGACATTTTATGTTTTCTATTTTTGTTTGGTTTATAATGTTGGGTTGGGCATTTCCGTTACTGGAGCTCGGTGCAATAACGGTATCCTCAAAGGGTTCATTTGATCCTTCATTTTCCATTTCATTGGACGTGCCCAATACTTTTTGGGCAATTTTATTTCTTTGGAAGGTGGAGTCATCTACATATTGCTCCGCAATAGTAGATGACTTCCACCCTCCATGTTTTTTTAAAGTTAGGAGATCACCTCCAGATTCCACCAACATTGTGGCGGATGACCTTCTAAATGCATGTCCCGTGTAGCATTCTGGATTAGATAATTTGAGGTAGCCGGCTACATCTTGCGGAACTTTATAAAACATATTTTTTCCTAATACTTGGTTGATACATTTTCCATTTCGGTAGGCGTAAAAAAGTCGGTTATCTTTAGTATTCTGGGGGCGCAAAACAATGTAGCGCTTGTAACATTCCAAATAATCTCCATTTATTATAAACTTGCGGTCGACATTGTTTTTTGTTTCAGTAATTTTTACAATATAGTCCGAGAAAATATTACATTAGGTCAAGAAATTTTCCGGGCAGCACAATTTTTATGGGAAATTGTAGTATTTGATATCTAGAAACATAATTACCATGTGCGCACTCATGCGCATATTAGCATTTTGTGCTAGAGCCCCCGAAAGAGCCCCCTTTAATTGGTAATACTAGATCATGGAGGATTTAGACCAAATTTTTAAAATAGACACTAAACAAGGTTCTAAAATGATTTTTGTAAACAATTTTTTCGCAAAAAAAATTTCTTCACCCCCCAAATGGCCCCAAAATGAGTAATATTTATCACGTTGGATTTACACCAAATTTTGAAAATAGGTTCATAATAAGGTTCTAAAGAACATTCTAAAAAAAAAAATTCTGTAAAAAATTTTCTTCACCCCCCATGAGAAATAGCCCCCAGAAGGGGCAAAATTTTTTTTTTTTTGAATATTTTTCAAAAAGGGTTTTTAGAACCTAATTTTGCATCTGTTTGTAAAATTTGGTGTAAATTGAACGTGGTAAATATTACTCATTTTGGGGCCATTTAGGGGGTGAAGGAATTTTTTGGAATATTTTGTTTTATGAATATCACTTTAGAACCTTATTTTGTGTCTATTTGCAAAATTTGGTGCAGATCCACCATGATGTAGTATTACGAATTAAAGGGGGCTCTTTGGGGGGCTCTAGCACAAAATGCTAATATGCGCATGTGTGCGCACATGGTAATTATGATTCTAGGTATCAAATACTACACTTTTTCACAAAAATTGTGCTGCCCGAAAAATTTCTGAAAAATAAGGATTTTTTGTAAGATTTTCTCGGACTAATAACACTCTTTCCTAAATCTTCCAAATCATTTATGGTTAATTTGCTTAATTCGCCAGAACGGCATGCGCCTGCAATCCCGAATACTAGAATTGTCTGAAATGTTTTTTTATAAATTATAAAATTTCAATAATTTTACTATTCTTACCTTTGTTAGTAAATATATATTGTCTGGTGCCTCTTGTATGAATGTATCTATTTGTTCTCGCGTAAAGGACTTGGATTTTGTGGGTTTATATCCTTTTGAATTTTGCTTTAAATATGCAATTAACTTCATATATTTCGAAATGTTTACATTATTTTTTGCTATAAGTAAGCTTTTTACCATGGAATATTTGGACCACACAGTGCTTGGCTTCATTGTCGATGATAATTTTGAAAAGTATGCCAGCACAACCCTCTCAGAAAATGAGTTGATATGGTTTTCTTGTCTCCACTTTATAAATTCATTATAGGCTTTCTCATACAAATTTTTTGATTTGGGAGGTAATAAGTGTAAGCTTGCCGCATTTGCAGCTTCTTGTATATCCGGGGGCGTACACGCAAAGTCGCTATCACTACTATTCATTTTATTAATCTTAATAAACGCGTCAAATACTTTAGTGTACAAGTACAAACAACTTTGACACTTTATGTCACACGTTTTTGTGTTATTCAAAAACAGAATTGTCATAGTAACAGGCGACATGATGTTAAAAAAAAGTAAATCTAAAAATTTGTATTTAATTATTTAATTTAACACTTCTTTTGCCAACCATTATGGCTGTAAATGTAGAAAAAAATAGTGTATTGCACTCGGGATAGAATATAGATTTTATCCCTCAAATATTTTTTGCCCTCCGCTTCGCGTCGGGCAAAAAATTCCTTCGGGATAAAATCTACTTCTTCTATCCCTTGTATAATAAATATCTATTTTTTTTTAGATATGGCATGCATAAATTTTTGCTCACTTAAAAGGGGATTAAGTTGTCACAAGATTTTTACCCAAAGAAAAATAATCTGAATATTAAATTAGAGATCTACTCGTGTGAAAACAGATGACCATAATGATTTTGATTAGCTTTTCATTGCGCATCACCTCTGGGGGATCAGTGGATCATTGGAACCAGATATAATGTGGAAGGAAGACTAAACACACTTTGGACCCCACGTTTTTTTTTTATATCGGCAAGACAAACGTCCATCATAAATCTGTAGTTGATGGAATTTGTCCAGGTACCTACGGCCCACGATTTTTGATTTGTAGAGGTTTTTTAAATTGCCTAAACCAATTTAAACTGACACAAGGTTGACAAAAATTTTATTTTCGTTGAAATAAAATATCGATTTAAAGAAAACATTCAAATTTTACCTACCCTAATATTTCATTTATTGTATTTGCATGTAAAACGCTAATGCAGTTTAATTCTCATAACTCTGTTCATAGCATGGCAAAGAACACTGGTATGCTCGAGGCTTGAATAAAATTCGTTCATTTCTGCGCATGACGTCATGTGGTATGAAACCAAAGCAAGAATCTAGTCACCTAGTTATTATTTTGATGTTCGAACATAAAAAATATGAAGCGTTTTAAATCTAGTCACCTAGTTCAAACTTGTTATTCATCTGACGTTTATATGTCAAGCAGTTTTAAAAACATTTCAGCAAATTTTTTAGTGTTTTAATTTATTCAAAAGGTTTTTATTGTTGTTATTGTTCTATAAACTATTATTTTTAAACAAGTTTTTGAGTGAAGTAATTTGTGATTTTTTATAAACTACTTTACGATGATTTATTGTGCGGTAGCGAGTTTCAAAAGTGGTTCTTACAAAAGGCAGCGACATTAATACTAACTATTACTAAAGTTTTCGAAAGGATATGGACATGGCTAAAATATGGGTTATATATTGCTTGTGGAGAAGGAAAAAACGAAATTAACTTGAAAAATGGTTTGTTATATTTGAATTCGTAAACCAGCTTTTCTGTTCAGTATTCACACAACAATACATTTTAATAATTGTATTGTAGAATAATATTTAGTTTAAATAAATAGGAGCAGACCTTTCTATAACTGGACACTAAGGGTTCGCATATCTTTAAATAACAATAAAATAAAAGTAAATTCTGACATGTGTAAGACGTTTGTTTTGTGTATTTTGACGTTTCTACTGACGGACAAAGTGGATGTGACAACAACCCATAGAAATATAATTTCTGTGCAGCAACCACATGACGTCACAAATGCTTGGTCAAGTAGGCCAAAAATGCGCGAGAACATACCGGATACTTTGCCATGGTTCATAGCTAACTTTTTTTATTTGAGTAATTAGGCCGATTGCACCCACAATTTTAAGTGTTACTTAAAATTTAAGTGATTAGTTTATTAAACCATTGACAAAAATATATTTCTACATCTAGAAGCTCTAAAAGCTTTTAGAAGAAAAATAAATCATGGGCTGTTCTATACCGTCATAAAATAACAAGCGATTCACAAAAATTTACCACAAATCTTGCCATGGATCACTCTCCTAACTTTTAAATTTTGACATTGTGGAGGTCCTATAAAAAATTAAACATGGTAAAAAATGCTAAAAAAGTACCTATAGGTATGTTTAATTATAAGATAGATGTAAGTATTTTTGTCCATAAATGAAAATACTGAACCAATAAATAAAAGCTTTTTCACAAAATAAAATTTAGCTAGGCCAATATTTTAGAAATAAGGCAATTTTAAATTTAAAAAAACCGTGTTCGTCAAACCGAATTTATAAATAAAAAATTTAAAAGAAGGTGCTTTTTGGAATTATGTTATACAGTTATAATAATTAAAACTTACATGACAAAAAATTGTACTAATTATAAAATGTATAATTTTATTTTTTTTCGCCGATTCGTAGTAAACTGTGAAGTGATGTCGGTAAGAAACTAAAGAGCACTGTTTAGGAAAGCTCTTATTGGAACCTATTCTCCAACTTAACACCTGTTACTAACACTTATCACGCACACCCCTAAATACTACAAGATTGTTGTAGTTTGAGCTTGAAAAAAATATATAAAAGCCAGATTTTTTATATGTGTTAGAACATGCATTAGGGAACTTAAATCCACATTTTGCACACTCCTAAGGGGTGAGCTTTCCCCCCTATCAATTAAAAAGGGGGGGATTTTTGCAGTGTACATTTCTCCGTTCCTATTGGTCGTAGATTTTTTATTTTTTTTGTATTTTGTAGCTAAAAATAGTGACTACAACTTTTATAAAAAAAAATGTTTGTAACTGCTACCAAAAAAATATAATTGCCAAAAAACTGTTCCAAATTAGGGGTCTATATTTGTTTTTTTTTAATAACTGACTTATTGTTCACTTAATCAAAAATTACTTCGAATATTTCTTAGACATCTATTTATCTTCTGCAATAACCAAAAAAAAATTTTATGCTAGGTCCAGCCGAACTCTGAAAAAAAAAAAAAAGTTTGAAAAGTTTCGTTTTTATGAGTGCGCTGGGTCAACAAATTTTGTGTATACATTGTAATTACAGGTTGAAATTTAAAACAACTGCTCTTTAGGACCACTTAAAACTATAATAATACATAGCCCCCTAAAAAAAAAAACTCTGGCCCCCCAAGGCCCCTCCCCCCTTTGTAAAAACTTTTTTTTCTATAATTTTTTTTTTATTTCTTGCGAGTTATGCATAAATGCATCTAGATATACTTAGTGCTTATCTAAAAATTAACCAGATGACATCCGAGGGCCCCCCCTTTTCTATAAAAGATGGTATTTCATTTTAAAAGTACAAAATGTAATTATTCAATCAATTCTAATCCATTGGGACCATTACAAATGTATTTTTAAAATATAAATACCTGGAATTTAATTAAAAGTAAGTAATTATTAATCCCATTAAATGGTTGGTATTCAATTATTGGGATAATCTAATGAGGAATTAATCTTTTGAATCCTGTAGGCATACCTGATTATTAAAGGAGACCCTGGAAATTGTTAAAATCTTCGGGCATATTTTATTACAATATGACTCCCAGGTAATTAATTGGACTTTACAGGCAGAAGTAATTATGTACTTGACTACTCCTTGGGAATGGTTTAAATCCTACAGGCATACCTGGTTACCAAATGATTCCAAAATGTTCCAGGTAATAACTCGCTACTATATAACCCCTTCTATAGGTAATTCCGATCATTGATGCGACACTACCTCTGCACCTTTCAACATGGGGAAAAATAAAGTTATCTACGTTTTAGAAAAAAGTGAAAATCTTCGAAACAGCGTTCACTTATTCAGTGAAAAAAATGTGGACAGCGAGGCATTGGCAGAAGCAGGAGAAAAAGTTTTTGTTGGCTTATACAAGGGTAGCGATAATGACATGCTTAGTTCTGTTAGATACAAAAATTTTGCAAAATTATTAACGAACACGAAGTTTAATTTGTCCTCATTACCCCCTACTTCAGCGGCTGCACGCCAACATTCTTTTCGCACGTACCATCAGGTACAAACCTGGCTTGGTACTTACCAAGAGCCGGAAAAGTGGGGCTGGAAAAGAACTTTGCAAGGGCTCGAACCTCTTATGACAACCCAGGATCCAGCACCCTTAAGCATAATGCAAACAATTTCTTGCAAATGTAAAGCAAAGTGTGGTGCAGCTTGCGGATGTCGAAAAGCAGGCCTTAAATGCTCTGTTATATGCCACCACTGCAGCGGAAAAAATTGCGAGAATGACTCTATCTTGCATCATTTATTAGAAGACAACGACGAATCGGAGAACTTTGACATCCAAGTCCCCTCATTATCATCTGTAGATAATGCAGAAAGGGAATTAGAAACCGTGGATGAACTTTCAAATGTGTCTGTTGATGAGAATTTGAATTTGGAAAGCCCAACTAGAAAAAAAACAAAATTTGAGTAAATTTCCTGAAGATACGGATTGCGTGAAAGATAAACAAATTGTTCTTCTATGTTCTAACACAACTGTAGACGGTACGGAGAAGACAGTTGCAGAAATCACGATAGATAAAACGAGCCGGGATGACTTGAAAAAAAAATTTACTAAAGGGGGCTGCCGGTATATTTTTCAGATTAGCACTACACATAAATATACAATGCATATTTTAGGAAAAAATCGAAAAACTTAGCAAAAAATTTAAGTTTTTGCAAAAGGGGGTCCCGGGGGGTCTCTTAGGTAATTTTAAGGTGGGCACTATGTTTTTATTGCTTAAATGGGTAATAAAAAGCATTTGTTTAAAATTTGTTGGCTCTAATCACAATGTATAAACAAAATTTGTTGACCCAGCACACTCATAAAAACGAAACTTTTCAAACTTTGGAGCCCCATTTCTAGAGTTCGGCTGGACTTAACAAAAAAATTTTTTTTGGTTATTGTAAAAGATAAATGGATGTTTAAGAAGTATTGGAAGTAATTTTTGATTAAGTGAACAAAAAGTTAGTTATTAAAAAAAACAAATATAAACCCCTAATTTGGAACAGTTTTTTGGCAATTATATTTTTTTGGCAACAGTTACAAAAAATTTTTTTTCATAAAAGTTGTAGTTGCTAGTTTTAGCTACACAATACAAAAAAAATAAAAAATCTACGACCAATAGGAACGGAGAAATGTACACTGCAAAAATCCCCCCTTTTTAATTGATAGGGGGGAAAGCTCACCCCTTAGGAGTGTGCAAAATGTGGATTTAAGTTCCCTAATGCATGTTCTAACACATATAAAAAATCTGGCTTTTATATATTTTTTTCCAGATTTGCTATGATTTTACTACAAAAATCTCGGGGAAACATTTAAAAAACGTTTTGCGTGAGAAATTACCATGATGCGGGATATTTTTTTGCAAATGAAGTTTGCTGCTACCCTTTGCTTTCAGATTATTTGAAGAGCTAAAGCCAGATTAACATTACTTAAAACAAGTGGTATAATTTTTAGTGTAATATTTTTAGTAATAATCTACAACCATATTTTAGAGTTATATTAAAATGAAATTTATGCTAAATACTTTAAAAGCTACGTATTTTTGTAAAACTATCTTTATTAAAATAAATAAACAAAACATGTAATAATTATTAATACACTATAACCATTTTTATTTAATAATTAAAACATAATAAATAATTGAATTTTTGGTGTAAATATACATAAATATTTAGTTAATGATGCTAACAAATAAATTTATTACAGAATCCACGAAAATATAGGTGTATTTTTTGGCATGAAAAAGTTTTTGATGAAGAAGTTTTGTAGCATTTTAATAACCAGCCAATTCGGCGAAGGTGGAGTCCATTTCGTCGGCAAGGGACTTGTATCTGTCTTTGTTGATTCCAAGTTCGTCTAAATATTAAAACAAAACATATTTTAATTAATAATTACCAAAAATCGCTTCATACAAGAAAATCAAATAGTTATAATAATAACTTTTTTTTGCATTTATTTCTCCAGTTGTTGGTGTTTCCTACTTAAAGTTTATAAGCTTGCCAAATTATGTAAAATGTGGGAAGCAATTCTATTTTTAGATTCAATCTGTTGGTGTTCTAATTCACCGAACAGTTTACTAATTTACGAAAATAAGTTATCCATTTCAATTTCTCATTTAATTTTAGAACCAAATAAAAAATGTCGTAAATCTCATTAACAACGTTAAAATATGTTATTTTTTTATAAGTTGTTTACATTTCTCAAATTCTAAGCAATTTTGCAACATCAGTTATTATTATAACGAATTAAAGAATGTGCTATATTAAATTAAACGGTTTAATTTATAAAAACTGTTAGTTTAAAGTGCATTGCACAAAATTAATCTTGGCATGCGCTCACTTACCAAAATTACAATAGAAAAGAAGCAGCAAAAGCAAAAGCGAACCATGAAAGCAAGAAGCTGTGGCAGTAAAAATAACAATTCAGAGTTGTTAGAAATGATTTGGAAATTATGAGTAGGTATCTATCGAGGTATCTATTTTATTTAGTGATTAATACTAATGAATTGGGACATGCTGATAGAAATTAAAAGGATGTAGGAAATGTAATAAAGAAATATGAAAAGGGAAAGTTATTTTTTGGAAGCCTTTTCAGACATTTCAATGAATGTCTTATCAATATCAGTTACAATTCCATGATATTTAGCCTTTTCACGCAGAACGAAATCTGAAATAGCAAATAAGAAGCAATAAAATAATAATGGCATAAGTATAATAATAAAAAGAGAGCAAAAGCACTAGCAAAAAGGCGAGACGCACCTTCGAGCCTGTCGACTTCCTTTTGCAACTTTTTGACGGTCTTTTCAGCAAATTCAGCACGAGCTTCAGCTTCCTTTAGTTTAACGGTTAAGCTCTTGAGTTGCTTTTTGAATTCTTCAACTCTTTGGTTGGCTTTTTCCTCGGATACTTCCAAAGATTTCAAAGAGTTACCTACTACCTTCAATTCCTCTTCCAACTCCATGATCTTGGCATCTCCTCCCTTGACACGGTCTTCAGCGACCTCAAGTTCGTCTTCAACGAAGGCTAGTTTGCGGGAGACTTCATCAGACTTGTTGTCAGCGTCTTCAGCAAGCATACGGGCTTCCTTTAATTGGTTGGTAAGTTGATCCATACGTTCTTCGTCTTGTTGGGAACGGTTCTCAAGTACTTTGCACATACGTTTGCTCTCGTCAGCGGCTTGAGAGGCTTCAGCCAATTTTGTGGTAGCGGTTCCCAAACGTTCCTCTGAACGTTCCAAATCTTCTTCAATCTGTTGGACTTTTCTGTTCAAGGAAGCTACTTCACCTTCGATCTGAAATTATAAATGATTGAATTTGACTTTATAGCAAAATTGTTTGTCAGTATTAAACAGAGAGATATCTAAGACTTTAATCTGTGTTCTAAACAAATTTTTTCAAAAAAGGAAACTGAAATCTTTACAGGGTAACAAAATTTGTTGTTTTTTGTTTGAATCACTTAAAAGACCCTTACGTTGGTAAGTTTCTTTTCTTTTTCTTCAAGAAGATTGTTGGCTTGGTCAAGGTTGTTTTTGTGGGTGGTAAGATCGCCTTCAAGTTGACCAAGTTTCTTTTGAAGATCACGAAGTTCTTCATTAAGTTTGTCAACTCGAAGGTTAGCATCCTTGGCCTGTCCTTCCATCGCATCGGCCTTATCAGCAGCATTGTCCTTCTCAAGCTTCATCGCTTGCATCTTCTTCTTGATCGCGTCCATGGTGGCGGCCGGTTTTTCTACACGCTACACAAGAATTAGAAACAAGGATCTTCTGAAAAAAAAAATCAAATTAGTATTTTAATCATTTTAGAGAAATAACAAAGCGTTGTGAAAAAGTTTTTGTTTACAAAAGCAACCAACAAGACAATTTGTTCCTTCGCCTTAAATAGGTTCCAGGATGTGTGAAGTAATGATTAAAACTTTGTTGCCAAATTTTGTTAATAGTATTCAAGTTGATATTTTGCTTTACTTTAGGTGTAGGTTGGTTTATTTTTAACTTGTTTATTTTACTTTCCATTTTCTTTTATCGTATGCTTTAAATTTAATAATGGTTTCAAAGGGTCTGCTAAGAAGACATGTTTTAACAATAATCTGTAATTTTTAGCATAGAATAATAAATTACGATACGAGTAAATACCAGTTTTTTTATACTTATGTCGATATTTCCATTCGCGGTTCGAAAGTTATATCAGTTTGTCAAGTTGCCTGATTGCGAATAGACCGTTTTATTTTATAAAATGGTACTCAAGAGTCAAGAAGTTAAGGCTATCGAAGTGTATTAAAATAAAAAGCGTAATGGACAAATGAAGCCGTAAAAGTTAAAACCTACAAACAAACCAAACTGTGGAATTGAATTCTGCTAAAATTAGCCGCTCCAAGTATAGACTCATGCACGACTACAAGTTAGTGCGAAATACGCGCGTAAATTTTTCAGATCTGATTCTAAAGCTATGGTGAAATTTAGACGAGGGCGGTCGAAATATAAATATCCGACCCATTTTGTAATTCCAAGGATTTTATTTCTTTATAATCTATGTTTGTGTTGTTAAAACTAAAAGGTTTGTAGAAACTTAAATTTATGTTTTGTTTGGGATAAAACATTTCAATTAATCAGTTACAACACCCAACTGTCTGTTGGATCACATAACAACACAAATCTTAAGGGGGAAACCGAATTTAATCCGAATAACTGCCGGTCCCACTATACAAATTGCTCACCAAAAGCATCAAGAAAAGCTTTTGGATAGCAATTATCTCTAAATGGACACGCAGTTTTAGGAAATTGCTTGTTACTGTGTATCCAAAAATTGGCGCAAAAACGCGATGGTACATACGTTGTTGGGGCAAAGGAATTCCTGGAAAATTAAGTCTTGAACACTTTTGCATTAGATTTTACTGACATTGTTGTCAGCTTCATTTCATAAAAATTTTATAAAATTAAATTGATTATAAAGGTATAATTCAACCATTTAAAAAATTAAAAAATGGTTTACGATAGACTGTAGCTTTGTATTAAAACATTTTCTTTGTTAATATGTGCTGTTAACTTTAAGTTATGAGCATGTAAAGTTTTGCAATTTGGGACGTCATATCTCCAAGAGTATATGAATTGAGCTTTTTTTAACATTTTTCTAGGAATCTGCCCCAATAACGTACCTTCGCGTTTATGCGTCAATTTTTGGACAGCCTGTATGCGAATGTAATCAAGATAAAATTGACTAATAGAAAACTTTATTTTGTTTACGATGTGGCATTAAACATTGTACTCACTCTCTGATGTCTTTAAATTTTTTTGTTACCTATTTTTTTCTTGTGACTATCTGCAATAACATTTGTTATAATAAATGAGTAATTAATGGCCACCTGTATACCTACTGACCACAAGTAAAGAATATAAATTTAAGTGACAAGGGCCACATGCACCACAGTTTTTAGTGTAACTTAAGGTTTAAGGGACACTTAACTTTAAAAAATAAAATTTTTGACAAAGAAGCAAATTTCTACGCAAGCCTTTTTTATACTCAAACGTCACTTAGACTTAAGTGCCAAATTTTGGTGCAATACGATACTTATATTTTTGTCCGGATAGGTAAGCATTAGTCCCGTTCCTGTTAAAGTCAATTTTAACCAATCACAATAGCCTAAATCAACTTTAACAGAAACTTTAACTAAAAGTCAGTTGAACAAAAGATGAAAATAATGACTCTTATGGCCGGTTGCACAGCACTTTTTAAGTCATTGAATAAATCTAAGTGACTGTTAATCATAGAAAACATAATTTTAAACAAAGTTTAGGTGGTGGTTGTCAAACTCTGTTTATGATAAAATGTTAGTTTAACTTTAAGGAACAGTTAAGAATTTATGGAGAAACCGGGCATTAAGAACATGAAAAGTTAGCTTATGATACTTATGTACCAAAATTTTTAAGTGATACTTGGGTCTAAGCTCGGGTTTAAGTGACGTTTAAGTATAAAAAGAGTTTGCTTAGAAGATTGCTTTTTTGTTAAAAATTGTGTTTTATTACAGTTAAGTGCCACCTTTATGTAACACTTAAAATTGTTGGTGCAATTGGCCATAAATGAATCAAATCACAGTATAGGTAAGTACGTACACACTTTGTAATGATGTACTTATAGGTCAATAAGGGATTATAATTATAGGTATATTGTTTATCACAAATTGGTGACGTCACATAAATCCTTTTTTATTAAAAGAAGATACGAAGATTTTTCTGGTTATATTTAAAATTTATTATTATGAATGCCTTTCTTATTCCCATTCATAATAAGTAGATTTATTTATAGAAACGTATTCAATTACACAAAATGAAGCGAAACTGAACCAAATTTTCTGGTTAAAAAAGACAAAAACTGGCTGGAATTGTTAATTAACATAAAAAGCTTTAACATTATAATCAAACACGTTCTAACTTACATAAGAACTCGGTAAAACACAACTACACAATCACTGTAACCTACCTTTGGAGACGCTCAGAGTTGACGCTGTCCAGGGAGCTACAGGCGTCGGGGCGCTTAGAGGCAGGCGTTCTGTTCCCCTTCTCTCTCGGCTCTATTTCCCTTTTCATTTCCCCTACCGTTACTTAAGATGGAATGACTTAAAAAGTATCATGCGGTCCTCAAAATGTATCACTAAGATTCCTGTTTTAAAAATTAATCAGCTGCGTTTTACAACCGAACGCCACAAATGATGAGTGCTTTAAAATTATCGGTAATTATTTTTGGCATGGCATAAAATGATAGTAGTATCATTTTTGCAAAAACTATGTATACATGGTGTTTCCTAAGCATGTGCACAAAATGAAATGGGTTGTTTTTGACCTCATTTTAAGAAAAAAAGTTCATATAAAGCTAAGTCAGAAAATGCTTCCTTACAGAAATACAGCGGGTCAAATATTTCAAAAACACATATAAAAATGATGAATATTTTCGACAAAAATAGAAATATCAATTTGACATTTGGTACGTATAGTAATTATTATTATGTGGTTTAAAATAATTTGAAAAAAAATTAAAAATGTTGATTCGAGGGGGTACATTTGGTAGTATGATGGGGGTGTTTAGGCATTGGATAATTTTTTAATAAAAATAACAAACTTTTGACCTCCTGTAAGAAAGCATTTTCGGACCTAATTTTACATAAACTTTTTTTCTTAAAATGTTGACCACCCTGTTTACAGGATGCGCATAAACGATGGTACGTTGTTGGGGCATGTCTAGGGAACCCCAGAAAATTGTTAAAAAAATCTATCTTATATACCCTTGAAGATATATATGTATATAAGGCCCCAAAGTGCGAAACTTTAATGGCTTATATGGTGAAAATTGCAGCACATATATAAACGAAAGAAATGGCTAAATTCAAAGAAACAATCTATCTAAAATTATTTTACTAATTTATTTTTACAAAAATTTTATGAAATAAAGCTGACAACAATGTCAATATAATCGAAATGCAAAAAATGTATGCTCAAGAATCTAGATGAGTTTTTTAGATCTATTTTACTAACTGTGTTGCCGAACTTATGCAATTTTCTTCGTATTTTTCTCGATGAATATAACAGATAGATTATCTTTGACTATTTTTTAGGGATTCCTGAAAATGTCCCAAGAGCGTACCATCGCGTCTATTGCGCCATTTTTTGGACACGCAGTACAGGGTGATTCGGCAGGTACCCAAAAAGTTAATCTTGGGGGAGCTATAAAAGTAAGGAATAATAATAATAAATGTTCTTTATTAGTTTAAAAACTTAAACAAAATGGCCATCGACCGAAGTCCTTCAGCCTAAGAAAGGAATAATTTTTTAAGTTTCTTCGCATTTTTCAATTCAAAGTTTGACTTTTTGAGGGGAGGTTTAACTTCCCCGAATATGCGACTGGGTGGTTGTTAACGTGTTGCTTAAAAAAA
This sequence comes from Cartodere bifasciata, assembly GCA_963920755.1. Classification (NCBI taxonomy): domain Eukaryota; kingdom Metazoa; phylum Arthropoda; class Insecta; order Coleoptera; family Latridiidae; genus Cartodere; species Cartodere bifasciata. Next base: position 14,856,314 of record OY987193.1, on the reverse strand, counting down.
CTTCTGCATTAAAAATGAGGGTAGTCAGAGACCTTTTAAAAAAGACTGAAACTACTGTTCTTTAATGCCATTTCTTAAAATAACCGCAATGCTTGAATGCTAGCCATAAACATAGGTATGCGTCGGTTATAAAAAGATATTCATAAAATATTAACGAAGAATAGTAAACACAACCTTAGTTTAGTATCCTTGCTTGATAGCTTTGTAAAAATTTATTGCCTCTCAATAAATAAATTTATAAGTTGTACTTATTAAATTAATGCATAGACAAATCCAAAACTGTAATGTTTTTATCCAATTAACAGATTCATGACTAATCACGAGCATACTAAATAATTGTTTTCGAACAGCTAATAGTTAATACTTAATTAATGAGATATTTTATTATCATTTTTAAGCTTAGTTATTCTACAAATGGATAAAGAAGATTCAAAAACAGAAGATTTGTATGTTTAGTTTTTATTGCAATACCTAAATGCACATGCAAAAGAAATTTTACTTTTAAATTTAAAGTCTTCCTTCAATCAGGGTCCATAAAAAGCGAAAGTGTGACATTGAATGAGATTATGTTATATTGTCCTACTAACCGATATGACGCCAACGCAACTGTTCATCAGAACTACTCCAGAACCCCAATATCTATGTTTTAGGGGTTGATTTTTAGCCCCAAACGCAAAAGAAACATTAACGCAACGTTAAGAGATGAAACTGTGGTTCCATTTTGAGTATTTGCATTAGTTTTGCATATCACTTCCTTATATGGTATACACAATATTTTACATTATGTAAGGTCGCGAACATTACACGAGTGACATTGCTGACGGACAACCGCTTTATAAAGTTTGTACGTGATGTGATCAGTGAATAATTGCAATTTCTGTAATCGCTTGTTTTTGTTTTAAAAGATATGACGCTTTTCTTGAATTTTGGTTTTTCTTCATTTGCAAATTAATCTATACCGTTTACTAAATTATTCTATAGGGTGGTCCAAGTTTTCACCCCCATTATTTTCTAAACAAAACAAAAGACATGGCGAAACCGGTCCCGTTAGATTTTGATGAAATTTTGCGCAGAGGTGCAGAATGTCATTGTGAACAACTTTTAAATTCCTTTTTTTGCTGTAAAAATTCGCGTTTCGGTGCTACATCCCATTTTACCCCCTAATTAATTTTTTTTTGTTTTGGTTTAAATTTTACAGATGGTTATAAAAAAATATTTCAAACAAATCTTTAATAATACATTATACTTACATTACCTATACATATAAAACACTTTTTTGCATTAAAATTTGTTTTGGCCCCCACTGGCCCCCCAACTTTAGGTTTTGTTGAATTTGCTTAAAATGTTGTGAATAAATTCAAAATAATGTTTTAAAAATTGCCGTTTGGAAACTGCAACCCCCAAAGTGCCCCCTTTTAATGGGTAATATTTAACTACGTTGGATTTGCACAAAATTTTGCAAATAAATGCAAAATAATATTCAATACACTTTCTTTTTGTACTTTTGTGTCCTAAAAAGTTCCCAACCCCCTAAATTACCCCCTTTCACTAGGTAATATTTTCGTTTATATTGGATTTGCATTAAACTGCTATTTTTTTAAGGGAATATAAGATTTTTTTTGTAATTTCAAGGATCCCTAAGCATGCCCCAATAATGTATGTACCGTCGCGTGTATGTGCCATTTTTTGGACCCCTGCATAAGAGAAAAACAATTTCGGAGATCTTTCTTGTACCAGAACCCCAATTTTAGCTATCGTAGGTTAAACAGTACGTTAAAGATGATAATAAAGGGCAAAAATGATAAAATCCTTAAAATTAAGGATCATAAGCACCTCGTCTGACTTAGAAAACAGCAAGAAAAGAAAATTTAAAGAAAATGTAAATTTTTAAAAATTTCAACAACTTTTTTTTTAAGAAACGTAATGTATTTTTGTTTTTTGGGTTCCAAGTTATTATGACAAAAAAATTATTGCCAGAAAGAACTCTAAAGTATGCTTAAAATAAAATTTTGAAATTGGTTCACTTCAATTGTTAAGTAGTTTACGGGGAAGAGAGGGCATCGTGGCAACATTAAGAACATCTGCTGATCTGCATGTTTTCTTTAACCTATTACTTTTGTTTTAAATTCTTAAATTCAATGATAAAAATGTAATACAAATTATACCAATAATAAGGTTGCAGTTAAACTTTATTGACAAAGATGTTGCTCAGAAAGAAATCTAAATTTTATTAATGAAATGCATACTCTATGTATTTTACTGCAATTTATATTTAGTCTGGTCCCGAATAACATTTTGGGGGTTACTGTCTGCATTCTGTGTCTGAATATAGCTATGGCTCTACGAGGTGGTGGGGCTTTGCCTGGTATGGAGCCCCGTAAGCTGATAGCACTGCTTGCCTAGACAGTCGTTCGTAAACCGTGTGTCGTGTGTACCAGGACACTATACTAATTTATATTTTGTAAGTAACTATTTATTTGTTTTTTTATTAATTGCATATTTGTTTAATAATTTTATGCATATATGATTGGTATATTTTAATTTAAGGAACCCCAGAAAAAACCCTTATTTGCAGTATTCTTTAGTGTAAACAGTCAGTTCTTCTTCTTTTAAGATTATTATTAAAAAATGCCCCCGTATTCTACTCAGGAATTTTAAGTATATTTTTAACCATTAGCAAAAACTTTACCAGGTGGCCTATCCTCAGCTCAGTTATCAACTTGACAGTTGATACGATAACTTTCTTCATGTTATGGCATAGGAAAAATTAGCGTAGCGGGCCGCTAACTCAGATGGGGATTCCGGCACAGATATCCAAAAATTAGCGCATAAACGCGATACGTTGTTGAGGCATGCCAAGGAACCCCCATAGAATTGTATAAAAAAAATCTATCTCTGCATTTATTCTTTGAGTTATGGGGTCCCCAAAGTGGGGCCTTCGAGTGCTTATACCTTGAAAACAACAGCACATGTCTGAACATGAAAACGTCTGAACTGTCTGAACGAAAAAAAATGCTAAATACAAAGACACAATTTATCTGAAATTACTGAAATTAGTTTACCATTTTATCTTTTAAATAGTCAAGTACATTTTTAAATAATCAATTTAATTTTGCAAAAATGAAGCTGACAACAGTGTCAATAAAATCTGATGTAAAAATATATGATTATGAATCTAGATGAGTTTTTAAGATGTATTTTCATAATCATACCAGATGTACATTATTTAAACATTTTACTATAGGGATCCCTGACAATGCCCCAAACATGTACCATTACGCTTATGCGCCAATTTTTGGACAGCCTGTAAAAAAACACATAGTGTCCAATAAAAATATAGGGACTGCTGACCATTCGGTTACATTACACTGTCTTTACATTACAACAGCAGTTGTTATTAGAATATACAGCGTGTTACTAAATAACTAGGAAAAGATTTAAGGAACAAAGTTCATGTAAACATGTGCTTGAAAATCCTTTGTTTCTGAGATACATGGTACCCCCAAATGTGCCCCTTCCAATTATAATTTTCAATTATTTTTTAGCGTACTTTATATCTTAAGGCAAGGATTTTTTTTTGAAATTTCGTCATCCTGTATCTCAGAAACGAAGAATTTTTGGACACATGTTTATATGAATTTTATTTCTTAAAATAGATAGGTTGAGGAATTATCTCCTAAATTTTTTCCTAGTTATTTGGTAACACCCTGTATATGGCAACATACTCATGGTTGTCAATGCACCCTGAAAAGTTGATAAAGTAGTAATTGCCCCTTTTGCCTTAAAAAAATACAACTTTGCCTTTGACCCTCTTGAAAAATTATGGTCGCCTTAAAAACACAATAAGCGTAAGCATTCAAGAGCATAAAAAAATAAATTTAACACCCTGTTGTATAGGTCTCACATAAAAATTGTAAAAATTGATTTTGATTAATTATTGTTTATTTTATAATATTATTTCTAAAATGGCGGCGAATCGACGATTGATTTAAATGTTGTTCTACGAGCTATTTTTAGAAACCTTTTTGAAAACATAACATGAAATTTATTTATAGTTCTTCTTTGCAATATGGAGGGTTTTGATCTTTGATAATTAGATATCTTTGACCTACTCGCTTTGGCCTTTTTTGTAATTGTTCTATACTCTGAGCAATTTATAAGCATAAATAATAATAATAATAAATTCCCGAAAAAATATCACTCACGGACTTTACTATTACCAAATGTCAATAGTTATTTTTTTAATTCTGGTTTGAAGTTAAAAATATTCGAGCTTGTGGAAATTGTTGGAACACTCTGTACCTAAAAAAAATATTTTAAATACGTAAAAAAATTATTTTTAAAGTTTTTATATAAATATAAATGTTTCTTAAGTGTCGTAAAGAAAAGATAGATAAAAAATGTCTATAAAAAGTAAATTTGGAACTAAAACAAGCTCTGTATTATTTAGAACAGCAGTATCCTAATTACGTGTTTATTTTATCAAAACATTTCAATAATCACCAACAAAAAATGTAAAACATTTTAAAATAAACATGCTTGTAATAATTTGTATTGCTGATTCATGAGTTATGGATTAGTAGGTTAAATGGCCAATGGAAGTTTTAGGTACTTATTTAAACGATTTTTTTAAAGGTGCAAACTAAGCCTCTAAAAAACTTTTTCCAAATTTTCTTAAAAAATAAAGAACAAAAATTTTTTTGGTAATTTTTCTTTTAATATCTACCTACTCAAAATGTTAAACGTTACGCACAAAGGTTTGTTTAATTTGGTAATTAGGCACCAATAAATTCTAGATCAAGTATTGAAGTATCGGAAGATTACAATAGACATCCGGCAATATGTAGAGTATGGAGCCATGGAGCTCCTATTCCTATTCAGAATGCAGATCGTAAATTTAAATAACCGATTCGATTATTATAGGTGATTTACCTCTAGCTCATTATGTTCATTTAATTTACCTAATAGACTATTGTTATCAAAATCAAATCCAAAGTAAGTACTTAACAGCAAACATTTAAACGCAAGAGAAATTTTGATACCCAAAGAGTTAATCAATCAATCTAAAAATCCAAATAAATTTTAACAATTGCGAGGTTGCATATAAACTGTTTTTTTTTGTTTCAGTTTTGAGACCGCGTCCAAAAAAAAGCCGCCAAGATGAACGCGATCAAAAAGAAAATGCAGGCCATGAAGCTTGAAAAGGACAATGCTTTAGATCGTGCCGCAGCCAATGAACAACAAGCCAAAGATGCCAATCTTCGCGCTGAAAAAGTAAGCAGCTTTGTTTTTGCGATTTCTAAAAACATTCTTAAGTTTTTTCGAGAGAGTACCAAACCAATTTACTGCACTCACTGCTTAAATTCTGATAAATAATCCCAAGGAAAAAGTATCATTTTCATTTTCACTAAAATAATATTTTGATGAAAATTTTTAATATAATATCGTTTGGCCCATCCGAAAAGGGCTTTACCCTCATTTTTTGCGTACCTTTTTGCACTACCCGAACTTTTGTTTCTCGTTTGCCATATTCATAACCTCGTTCATAATATTTAATTTATTTATTATTTTTATTTCATACTTAAGGCCGAAGAAGAAGCTCGTTCCTTACAAAAGAAGATCCAAACCATTGAAAATGACCTTGACCAAACCCAAGAACAACACATGCAAGTCAGTGCCAAACTGGAAGAAAAAGAAAAGGCTCTACAAAATGTAAGTTTTCACAAAAATAACATTATTTTAGGAAATTCTTTTTTTGCTGCGGGTGCGACAAAGAATATTTTATCAAGTCCCAGAATCGTGCCATAGGCACCCGAAAGGACGATCCAATATGTCGTAAATGCCAACTTGAGGAAGAGACCATTCAACACTTTCTGTGTGAATGTCCCACCTTTGCCAACCTCAGATTATCCATGTTTGGGGACCTCTGGCCAAACATGGCCGACATAAGTGAGGCCCCACTCAACGTTCTTCTTCAGTTCGCCCTCAAGGTGGACGGGCTGAAGTAGGGGTTTTGGGGGCCCCTTTAACTTATGCGGAGGCGGTACAATGGGCCCAATTAAGAGGCCTAAGTGCTTATCGACCCTGTGTCGACCTCCTTTTTAATCCAGATCCAGATCCAGGCACCCGCAAACATTTTTAGGCAGGGACAAGGTGTAAAAGTTATTTTGGCTATCTTAAAAAATACAAGATCGGTTAAATGGCAACATTGTCTATTTTGATGCCCATTAACCTTCCGCAAGCAGACCTTGATTATCTCTAATCGTTTCTTGGTTGCCTTAAAAAAAAATTAAATAGTGCATTTCGGCTTTTATTTTAACATTCAGCATGATTATAATATTTAGAAAATAAATCGTTGCAGGAATTTTTTTAACCAAAATCTGATTGCTGACAAAAAAGCGTCTTATAATGTTCGAGTTTTAAAAACATCAATCAAGGTTCGATTAAAAATGTTTGCCCACCCATTTAAAATTTTAATTTGCCACTTCTCCATTTTTTTTTGGAATTGAAATTTTGGCGGAATTCTATTTTGAAAGATTTTGTAGCAAACGGATGTTATTCCTCATAAGACATAATTGTCCGATCGAAATAGTCGAATATTTTCAAACAAAGTACATTTGTGATCCGGCGCATTCGCCATTTTCCAAAATGACAAGATTTTTTATTTGCATTATTTCTGCAGGGTCGCAGTCTTTTTTTAAATGAAAATTATAAATTTAAATGTAAAATATAAAACTAATTAACACAGTGTCCAATATTTTGCATGATACGATAAGGAATTAGGATAAAATTACCAAGCTAATGATCCCTAAACTAAGATATCTGCACAGATTTACACACATTTCCGTTCCTTCGCGATCTTTAAATGTTTATGTAGATCGAAATACGTAACATTATTCTAAAAATAACCAGAAACTGAATCGCTTGCCAAATATGGTTGGACCAGATCCCACTACATCGGAATTTGATGTATTATGAAATAAATCTTTTATTTGTAGTATTTTGGAATTATTACCAGGTAAATAAAAAAGATTTTATATTTTTACTTTATCACTATAGGACATACTTAAAGATTAAAAATTGATTGTACGATTTATCTTTGGAGCTTTAAATAAAATGTGATGTTTTACTGGTTGCCGCTCTCAGCAGGATTTGTTTGTAACGAGAAGTTGCTTGAAGCACGTGACTCCTCTGGCCCTGTTGCTTTGCAACTTCTGCGTATTCTCGCTAGTGCGCAACGAGGTCGCCAGTGTTCCCAAGATGTCCGCGACGATGTGGTCGCCTGTAATAACACCTTCGTAGTGACAATGTCACAAAAAGCGGTGCCAGGGGGCTCAAAAAAGCGGGGTCATCAACACCACCCTCGCAATGATGGTAGTAGACGTAGGGCAGCATTAGATCTAAATTTGAGCAGTACAGCTCCAGCCCTTAGTGAGTTCAGTAAATCAACATCAACAGTAATAACACCAACAAGCCCCCATGTGATAAAAAGTGCCTCTAGTATAAGTAACGAAAAAATCGATGAAGTTAAAGTAACCCCTGCACCAATATGTGATAACCTAGTGATAGATCTAACGCATAGCGACGACGAATTAGATGTAGTATCTAAAGTAAAAAGTATTAAAGAAAAAGAAAGTTCAACAAAGAGTTCCAAAGATGCTCGAAACAAACGCATTCGGCAAACAAAATTGTCATCGCCAGAGAAAAATGTTAAAAGCAAAGATATGTCTATGGTCAATCGTCCTCCTGCCGAGGGATCCAGTTTAAGCGACGAAGAAGTTGAGAAAGATCCAGAAATTGAAGAGCTTTCAAAGTTGCGATGTACTTCTGAAAGGGCTGAAGTTGTAGCCGAACGAGAGACCCGTCGAAGGGGTAGAAGATGTGCTGACTACCCAGGTCTTGCCTTTGGCAGCATTTTTAGTTCAGACACATTGATGAAGTTCGCCATCATCCGGAATGAGATTCAAAACATTATGAATACACAATTGAAAAGGGTATGTAAATACGTCATTTTCCACAATGCATTACGCCTAATAAAACGGGAATATATTTAGACGTGAATTCATAGAAGCAACATTGAACGTGTTGGAGATAAATTTAGTTTACAACGTAAACAAAATGTTCGTTTTATAAGCCTTGGACAAGTAATTTCTACTCTAGTCTGTATGCACTCGAATGTTTAGTAACCTCACTTTCTGAAGCTGGAAAGTAAAAGTCAGCTGTTTTTAAATTCAGACCGCGCTCAGGATTATATCAACAGGATGCACATGCAACATGTGCAACAGGTTGCAGAAAAATATTTTAGACAATATTAGTTTGACTTTATTAAATAATTTTCACTAAGTCTAACAAGTACCTATGCCAGAAATACTCAAATTTTTAATAATTTTTTATTAAAATGCTAAAAAGAAACCATTAGGTAGGCACTTGAACTATTATAAACGGTGGCGCATTCGCCATTTTTTACAAGCTACATTTCGGTTATTGGACTGTAACGTTTTTGTTTTTCAGGGAATGTTTTTAAAACTTTAACATTTTTTTGTTTAAAATCGGGTTCAGGTTAAAAAAAAATCCTGCAACGTTTCGTTCCCCAAAAATTATCATCATGCTCTTTTGTTCCTATGAAAGATCAATAAGATCGAGTTTCTATTTAAAAACTTTATTAAAAACGACACGTCAAATGCAAATTTTTTAGGTTGATTATAAAAATAATAAAACCAGAATTCAAAAACAAAATTTGTGTACGATGTCTGGTTTTTAATATGTTCTTTAAATAAAAATCTAATTAATTTCCTAAGAAAAAAAAACATAATTATAATTTTTAGGTAACGAATAGAATTGTTTTAAACCAGAATTTATTTGCAGGCGAAAAAGTGTATTTATAATGTCAAATTTATATCCCGTGAAAATAAAATGTTTACATAGAAATTTAATTGATCCCATAGAAAAAAAAAGAGCATGATGATAATTTTTTGGAAACGAAACGTTGCAGAATTTATTTTTAACAGAATCTGATTGCTGACAAGAAAGTGTCTAAATAATGTCAAAGTTTCCATAACAGCCAAATAACCAAACTGCTCTTTTTTAAAGGTATCTGAAAAACGTTTATTAGAGATAATTAAGTTCTGCTTGCTGGAGGTTAATGTACATTAAAATAGGCGAACTTGCCTCAGTTTAACCGATCTTGATAATACATATTTTTTGTATGATTTTACATAATGATCCCTACTCAGCTACCGTTTTTTAGTTCACCCGGTAACCGAATAAATTGATTGAGACCAACAATTTTTCTACAATATTCATAAAATAAAAAAGCTGTTTACACTTATAAAGGCATAGTACCTAATGCCTATAAGTGACCTACAAAATAATTAAGTAAACAAAATCTTATGGAACATAAATTAATACCATTGAATACCAACTCATAATACCCAATGCATAAACATATTAGTGATTAATGTTATTTTTATGGGGCAGTGTGACAACAGATATTTGTACAGGGTGTCTGCCTTTAAGTAGTTGCGTATTTTTACATTTCGATGTTGTAGGTAACATAATTTTTCGAAATACTGTTAAGTATGAACTAGCAAGTAGTGGTGTTTTGATTCCACAAGAGGATTCCTAAATTTTGGCTAACACTCTGTATAATTAAATAACGCTATTTACGCGTACTTTATGTTTTACTGTAATACTTACATGTTTAGAAAAGCCATATGGTATCTTTAGCCGACGACATATGGCCTCGATCATACCAAATTGAAATTATTCATCCTTATAAGGATATTCAGAAAGGATGAAGCAACACATTTATTTTGATTGCATTCAAGTATTAAATAACACTAAATTATCGTCAAGATTTGGTTTATTTAAATTTTTTTGAATCTGTGCCAAAAATCATGTTGAGCTTGACCCACCATAAAAGGATTACATTTTTAAGAAATCTTAAAGAGCGGGTAAATTATTGAGGAACGGATCTTCATTGATAAGTATTTTTCTATCTTTTCACAAAGTCACAAAACAATAACTAAGTTACTTTTTCTACAACTGTCAGAAAAATGACCTTTTTTGCACGTGTGCGAAAAGTTAAGCTCTATTTAGAGACACTTAACGCTACTTAAATTAACGCGAACATACATGACCAAATTAGTGTGTGATTCAATTAATTTAACTAATTCAAAGCATGCAGAAGATAAACTCATACGGATTTTTTTTATAACTAAGCTTGTTCTTTCCTCCTTTTTAAATTTGGTGTAGTAGCAGATAGATGGCGCTAGTGAAAAATGGCGATAGAGACCGACTTTAAACAAAATTAGTTAAATTAACAGAAATAACCTACAACGTGTCCCTTAATTTAATTTGATTTATAAATAAGATTTTGATAATAAGTGCGTGCGGCAGAAACGCTCCGATGAAAACGCTCAGCACTTAGGGCCGGGCCACAACTAGCGTTTTTGCGGGATGCGGTTGAACACATAAGTGTGGGCTGTCTCATTTAAAACAATGAGTTCTTAAATCACATACCGCAGAAACGCTCCCGCGAAAACGCTAGGTGTGGCCCGGCAAAATCCAAATCCAGGATAGCGGTGGTCATATTAGAAATTGTCAAACATATAGGAAAGGTTCAGGGGAAAATGTTTTTTAAAGGGTTCTTACTTCTTCTATCGTTATTTAAGGTCATTAAACCTTAAAAAGTGAATAACATTTTTACTAGAATTAGATATTGAGTTTACTAAAAAAACAAAGTGGGTCTTTTGTGACTTTTGACTTTAACCCTTAGTATACTTACACCTGTAGAATTAGATTATTATGTATAATCAAAATTAATTTTAAAGTTATAGCAAAATTAGCGTGTAAATCCTTGGGTAATTACTAATTCTATTTAATTCTTCAAAAATCTTAATTACTGCTAATCTTACCGGTCGTCATGCTTGTGATTCATATGTGTGACAATCTCAAGTATGACGACCGTTAACCTCCTAAATCTGAACAGTATATATATGGATATTTGATGATTTCTGTGGCGAATGTTTAATATAAAACAAAGATTCTCTCCAAACCACACTTTATTTAGAAAAATCTGAATACGTATTTCGACAGCTAAGCTGTCATCTTCAGCAGAAGATAGAATAGAACATTCTATCTTCTGCTGAAGATGACAGCTTAGCTGTCGAAATACGTATTCAGATTTTTCTAAATAAAGTGTGGTTTGGAGAGAATCTTTGTTTTATAGTATATATATGGCTAACATTTTTACTTTTTCAATACTTATTATAAAGTAAATAGGTTGGGGCTCTTCCTAGAAATTAATTTGTTTTCTATGTGAACCTTTTTAAGGAGATTCACAAATTTTCTTTTTTTAAAATAGGCATGTAGGTAAGGTTGAAACCTTTTAAACCATGACAAGGCCGGCCCTAAAACGGTAAAAACTTCCTATTTAACTAGTAAACAAAAGAATAACAACCTACTATAAAAATTTCAAAATTTGTACCCATGTAAAATGATTTCACGGTAACTGATTGGGTTTTTGATAAAAATTATTCGGTAGGTAGTTATCTATTCCTATTCTACCCATTGATAAAATAGAGCAACAATACACAAAGTACCACTAACTAAACGGACGCGCCTTTATTTCAAATCAGCGGCGGAAGCCTCGCTCCGGCAGGTGGTTAAACGCATGCGCAACCGCCATCTTGCCCGGCTCGCCCAGTTGTTTCTCGGCCGTGCTTGTGTCCTGTTCGGTTATTTGTTGTGCATTTTTTCCTATAATATAACTAAAAACATAACATTATGTCGACCACAATACCCCAAGGTTCCCTTTTGGATGTTTTAAAAAAGAAAATGCGTCAAACAAAAGAGGAAATGGAACGGTATAAGGATGAATGCGAAGAATACAATAAACGACTACAGGTTGAAATTATGCGCCGAGAAGAAGTAAGTTATTAACATTGCCAGTTAGGTATTTCATATTACAGGTGGCTATTCACCTTAAGTATAAAAAAGTCACGCTAGTCCTAGGATAAAATCTTCCAGCAAGACCTTTGTTTTATGGCAGTTTTGGTTTCTATTGATTTTAAAATGATGACGTACCTAACCATGTTTTTACCTTTTATGGTCGAATAGTAAGAGTAAATAACTGATACATAATGTACTTTGGGAATGAATCATTTTTATCGGACCATTTGCATACAGTACTTAATTAGTTACATACGAGGATAATGTGAGCAGAAGAAGTACACGCGGGTGCATTTAATTAAATATGAATAATGTAGGTGGCTGTTTCACCAATTTCATGGTCAACTTTGATCACAAATTCGTTGCAGCTTTTTACCTAGTCGTCATGTCTCAAGAGAAATACCTAAGCAATATAGCAAAAATCGCTAAAAATGTATAACAGATACAGATTTTGATTGTGACTAAAATTGACTACTAATTTTTATCATAAGTTTCCGAAACTTGTCAGTTTGTAGTTGACACTACAAATTAAATGGTAATTTATTTAAAAATCGTACAAAACCGTACGAACCTACACAAATTTTATGACTAATACAAAAAAATATAGATACTTATCAAAAAAACTCTGAACACGGACCATTTTTTAACCAAAATTATTTGACGTAGACCTATTTTAAATATTTGACGTCTCCCAAAAGATGTGTTTTTTTTTTCGATCTGATTTACGTCAGATATTTCTGTCTGTTTTTAGTAAAATTTATTTGCAATTTGAAATTTTTTGTAACAAAAGAAATTTAACCAAAAACAATTGACAGAAATATCTGACGTAAATCAGATCGAATTAAAAAACACGTCTAAAGCCAAAATTATTCTTTTATTGAATTTATCAAATGTAATACCACGAATGATGAGAGGATTGCCGGTAATACTAAATTTTATACGAAAACTTCGTTGCGTAGCAATTTCAATGTCAATTTGACGAGTACAAAATTGCTTCACGCAACGAAGTTTGAGTAAATTAAAAATTAGTATTATCGTGCAATACTCGATTCATGAGTGGTATTCGAAAGATTATTTCCTGACAGAATTTAACTTACTTACAGTTTTTTTTAATTAGGATAAGAAACATTCCAAATTTCTGCAAAATTTAAGTGACCATTTCAGTAGCATTACAACAATATTTTCAACGCAAATTTTTTCGTCTTCAGGTATTAAATACATAGTTTTCTACATAATTTCTTTATTTTTTTGCAAAACACGTGTACCGAACAAAACGCATCTTTGCATTCATTTTTAAACTGTTTTTTAAGAACCTTTCAACACATCAAAAAAAAAGTGCAAGTTATGTCACTAATGTCAACTTGTAACATCAAGTCTGCTTATTGCACAGATCATACTGTGATCATAGAACTTACAACTCCCCCAAAACATTATCCAAAATTTAGGTTGATATAGGAGATTCAACACATAGTTATTTGGGATAAGGAATACCAGAGGTAGTCCTGTAGTGGAAGACATAGTTAAGTGTTTTGAAGAAAAGAACGCTTAGCCATGCCTAAGTGATAACACCACGTAGTCATAGCAACGTTGTGTTATCGCTGCGATAACACAACGGAGTCATAGCAACGTTGTGTTATCGCTGCGATAACACAACGGAGTCATAGCAACGTGGTGTTATCAGGCTAAATCGCAGGAAATGCGAGCTCAGATAGCAGGAGATGACTGGAAGGAAATAATCCTATGAAAAAATATCTTTACCTAATACGCCATATTAGTGATGACGATATTTGAAGCCAACAAACACAAAATCGCATCCTGTTTCCATAGTTTTTACAACTACGTGTCAAAAAGTTATTGACGAAGTAATTGTTAAAACCATGGAAACTAAAGACAAAATCGCATCGTAGTTGGAAACTACGATGCGATTTTGTGTTTGTTGGCTTCAGTGACGACACAGTAATATGGCGTATTCGACTTGAATTTAGGTCGAAATTTTAGCTTCAAAAAATTATGTTTTGCAAAGGTAACCAACTAGTGGGGTATTGGACTTTTTAAGAAAACGTCCAATACCCCACTAGTTGGTTACCTTTGTTTTGCAATCTGATAACCAGTTGAATGTAAAATTTACACTTAAAAAGTAGGCTTACCTGGTAAGATTGGAAAATAAAAAAGTGCAAAGTCTCCCAAAGTTCCAAAAATATATTTCGGTTATTGTTGGGTTGGGTAACCAACTACAGACAGCTTGACAGACAATTAATCTGTTAAGTTAACAATATGAAGATAATGCATTAATGCACTAATACTTTAGTTCTTTATAATTAGGTAAAAAAGGGGGTGATCATAAAATAACTCATTTACAATGCAAAGTCCGTGCTTAATTATTTTACACATTCACAAATTTTTGTAAATGAGTCATATGTAATATCTTAACGCTTACCTTTTAAAAAATTGCAGACGTAAATTCTAAACAAGCAAACCTAACCAGAAAAAATTGAACCCCATTTTTTCGGTTATTTTTAAATTATTATAGAATTGAGTTGTATTACCTATATCCTTGGGAACCCTAACCAATTTTTGTACGAAAATGGTCCATTAAAATAGAAATTTAAATAAAAGATTTCTATAAAAAAAATGTGCGTAGGTATTTCCTTTCGGTTTCTGTTCCTGAAACATTGCAATAATTGATTTAAATAGCACTGTACGCATGGTTAAATATTAAATTAATTCCAAAATTATAATATGTTCATTACTAATTTTCTTTCTTTTTTTTCAGGCTGAATCTGAAGTTGCAGCTCTCAACCGTAGAATCCAACTTTTGGAGGAAGATTTGGAGCGTTCCGAAGAACGTTTAGCAACTGCCACCGCCAAATTGGCTGAAGCTTCCCAAGCTGCCGATGAAAGCGAGAGGTTCGTTATCAAATTTGATCTTGTTTCTTATTTATCCCCCTTTTTCATTTTTTTATCATCAGTTTGAAAGTCTACTAAATTAAATTTTTAAATTTTTCCAACCGAAATAAGCGATTAAAAACTCCGATTTGGTAAACCGTTTTAAAGAAATAAACAATCGTAACTATTCTATCGTTGGTATACATGAGCCCAACATTGAGCTCACAAAAAGTGGGAGTGAAGAGTGGGAAAAGATAAAAAATTGGTCCAACAATCGAAACAGTCGTTATCGCGGTGATTCATTCGTATCCCTGCTCTTTGTGAGCTCAATGTTGAGCTCATGTATGTCAACGATAGAATAGCTACAAATAACTATAAGTCCGTCAAATCATCACACATAATTGTTTTCCAAATCGCAAAAGAATTCTTTCATTTCTTTCAGACATAAAATCTTGTGTAAGATTAACCATTTATATACACTTTTTTTTTGTATTATTATTTATCGTACAGACATCTAGGAATTGTTCTCGAAATTATGTTTTCTTTTTAATGAACATAAGAAAAAAACTGATGATTATACTAAGTACATTGTAAAGAAAAAGACTTTCAACTGAACCAGCTTTTATTTAATTGTTATTTATAATTAAAAATCTTGGGTTAATTTAAACAGAAAACATATAATTGAACCTTGTTATACCTTAATTATATAATTTTATATTTTAATCGAGATTTTAATTTAATTGTTTTATCGTTGGTTGTTCGTAAGATAAATAAATTGTTTAAAAAAAAAACTGTTTAACTAAACAGACAATTTATAAGTTTTGTACAGGGTGAGTCTCTATAAATTACTCCCCCTCCCTGCTTACCTAAGTTATTAATCTTACTTAAAAATTTAAAAACTCAATTTAACTCAGCAGATCCCAAAGTTTGAAAACTTGGATAAAATGACTAGAAAACATAAATTTTGACAGTCAATAACTCCGCCAATTTTAATTTCAGCGTTAACATGTCTTTGTTTTTGTATTCCTTGTAAAAAGTTCCAAAAGAAAAAATAAAAAAATATAGGATGTTCCATTTAAAAAAAAAATATTATTTTTAACCCCCCCGTATACTATAGGTCCTTCAAAAATTTTGACTTTGTATTCAGAAATTTAGGATCTGCTGAGTTAAACGAGTTTTTAAATTTTTAAAAAATATTATTAATAACTGAGGAAAGTAGAGGGGAAATTCATAGAGACTCATACATTAGATCAGAAATCTTTAGTACTTGTTTTTTATTTTCATGATTTTTAGAATTTTATCTGTTTAAATAAGCTCATAATTTTATTGTGTGCTCCCAACTAACCCTAATATACCCTTATATAGGATACGTAAAGCTTTGGAAAACCGAACCAATATGGAGGATGATAGAGTCGGTATATTAGAAGAACAATTGTCTCAAGCCAAACTTATAGCCGAGGAAGCAGACAAAAAATACGAAGAGGTATAACCTCACATTATTTATTTGACATTTAATATTAAAAATAACACTATCGTAGACATCTAAAACTTTGTCTTAAATTCTGTTCAATACAAAGATTTTCTTGTCTCAAAAAGTTACCAATTTGTTTGAAGTTTTAATGTCTACGTTAGAATTATTTTTTGTTTAACCAAGAGATATGTGTTATTTGATTTTTTTTATCATAACAAACGCAAATCTCTTGGTAAAAATTAGTCAAAATGTTAGGGACGATAGGATGTTTTTTTTTTAGGATTTTAGGATCCTTTGGCCAGACAGAGATATGCAGCAAAAAATATTTATGGTGAATCCTTACATGACCATTGCTTACTTAATACGCGCTAAATTATATTAGGTAGCATCTTTACAGGTGTGCCTTTCTTGGAGAAATTAGCCAATATTATGGTAAATATAGTATTAGAATAAAATCCACTTTTTATGTTTCAAATAAAAGAAAGCAGTGTGTTGTTACAAGGGTTTATCATAAGGTTTAATTCCCCTTTTGCCCATGCCACAATTTTGATTTTTTATTTTTGTTTCTAATTAATTTTAATAGGCAACGCAAGGTCCTTGAGAATCGCTCTCTGGCCGATGAAGAGCGTATGGACGCCCTTGAAAACCAACTTAAGGAGGCCCGTTTCCTAGCTGAGGAAGCTGACAAAAAATACGATGAGGTCTATAGCGCTTTTAATTTGACTTAACATTATTATTGTTCATTCTAGAGTGTCTCACTAACAGCTAGTGTCCATCTATAGTGTTGCTAACATGAATGTACAGATTTTGTGCAACTTTTTTACAGTGTTGCCTAGCGAATTTAACAGTGTGCTATGATCAGAAGCAGATTTGCATTTGTCTGCAGTGTACTCAATTTTAAAATAATAAAATCCTGGATCACTCTAATGTGCGAATCGACTGAAAATTCGCGTTTGTTTCGACCACAATTGTTATGGGAGTCGTCATCGATGTGGGGTGGGGGTTAAAGTGTTCTTAAGTGATGAAAAGTGAAAAAAAAATGTGTCTAAAAAATAGTGCCTACGTTTTTAATGTTGTATGCGTGTTACAAAAAAAAATTCTTGGCCCAAATGTGTAATAAATTCAAGGTTAAAGTAGGCAGCTAAAAAAATATATTTAATACCAAAAGCTTATCTAAAATCCATAGATAAAAAATGTAGGTATTTAACACAGTAATTTAAAAACACCATTTTTTTTTTAAATTTAGCAATCAGCTTTTAATTGCTGTTTTATTGATTATTCTAAAATCGTTTTGTAAATGCAAAAGTAAATAATCATATCAAATCTTATATTTAAGTGTTGTTTATACAAAGGTGTAATTATTTTTGTTATTCTAATCTTTAGAGTCTAATGTTATCACGAAATTAATTTATGTTATTTTATGTACTAAGTATTACGCACAAATTTTAAGGTTTCGGCGGTATATTAGCTATAAAAGGCTTTATTGTAAGCAATTGTTCATATTGAGGCCAACAATAATTATGATTATTGATAA
The DNA here is from genome assembly GCA_963920755.1 of Cartodere bifasciata. Classification (NCBI taxonomy): domain Eukaryota; kingdom Metazoa; phylum Arthropoda; class Insecta; order Coleoptera; family Latridiidae; genus Cartodere; species Cartodere bifasciata. The sequence goes on along the minus strand of OY987193.1, from coordinate 14,838,471 downwards.
GAGATTCATTTAAATTAAGTAGTATTGTATTTATTATTCGGAATGTTTAGTGATTTAAATTAAAAACAAGAAGTGGAAAGCAACGATGACTTTATATGAGATGTCACGGATTTTCAGCCGATAGCTACATTATAGGGAGTACGTCCTTGGATTTTATATTTTTTTGAATTGATGAATTTGGAATCAAAATCCATGTTTTTACTTTTTTATGAGCTTGGGAAAATTATTCATAAAACATTTAAAAGGTGATTGCAATAACCAATTCATATTTACCTATAAATAATAATGTTGTTGCTTTTAGGTTTCAGCACAACTTTTTTAATCTTCTTTACTATATCGATTTTAGAAAGCAATTTTTGTCATATTAAGTCGCTTAAGAAAGAAGGTTTTTAGTGCTGCCAAAAACAATCATAGTCAATACACTTGAGTGGGTCTATACATTTTTATGTTTGCAAAATTCTTTGTTAAAAGTAATTACGTAGGCGCTGAAAGTATTTTGCATTTTTAAAAGAAATATTAGTATTCCTAAACGTACCTGACATGTGGGTTTATTTGTTTATTATATGCGAAGCACTACTTCTTTTAAACCATTAACCCTATTTTTCTAGGCATTTTTCACCGCAAATAAATTGGACCTTTAGAAATGCCGAGAAAACAACAATTTTATGTGATGTATATGAGTAAAATTAATGTAAGACCTATAAGAATAGCTACCAGTTTATGAAGTTAAAATTCCATACATATAATGCTCAATAAAGAAGTAAAACATGATTTGATATTAACACTATTAAAAACGGCTATTATAATAATCAACATACTGTAAATATTGTGTTCATTATAGCAGGTTAAAGTACTTCTGGAATTTTTATCTTCATTACATATTTATGTATCCTAAGATATGATCATATAAAGCGGTAGAATACCGAACTAATTAAAAACGCTGTAAAAACACAATATTTATTACAATTTGGATTTTAAACAAAAATGGGCAGGACTTTGACTTATTTAGCAATCATTGGATAGCCAATTTATTTATGCCAAAGTGAAGATCCTGCCTACTATTTTCTGGAATTTCCCCAGGGTATTTAACAGTGTTGTTGTAATTTGGCTTAACAATTTCTGAATTAGTCGTTACTCGATTATCAACTTTGTTTAACCAACAGGTAGCTCGTAAATTGGCTATGGTTGAAGCTGACTTGGAGAGAGCCGAAGAACGTGCCGAGACTGGAGAATCGTAGGTTTCGTTCTTTTATGTGTGTTTATATTGTGGCATGGCGTTATTTCTTGCCAGTTCTTTTAGACAGTGCCAGTTTTTGTGTTTTTTTTTTTAATTAAAACTTAGCTAGTTTTTTTAATACTAATAGTTAAAATTAGAATGTTTGCCCAAACTAATTACACTTTTTTTGCATTGTTTTAATTATTTTGGGTTTGCATTAATTTTAGTGCTGGGCCACACTGTGCGTTTTGACGTGAGCGTTTCTGCCGCATGCGATTTAATAACTTATTGTTTTAAATGAACAGGCCACACTTATCCGGTTGCGGTTCGCTATTCAAACCTATGTAAAAAAAAACGCTGCGATTCAACCCGACGTCAAAATCGCATGGTGTGTCCCAGCACTTAATGTGTTTTTATTTGTTTTGTAATTTTTGCTGCATGTTTGATGTTGCTTTAGGTCGCCCGCAAATTGGTATTAATGGAACAAGATTTAGAGAGAGCAGAAGAAAGAGCTGAAACAAGTGACAGGTATAGTAGCTTTCTGCTCCAAAATCTGTGCCCAACAGTAAAAAAAATCATTGTTTGAAAACACAAAACAAAAATAATAACAACAAGAATAGGAGTTTTTTACTACCTAATAAAAAAAGGCATCAAACTTCTAGACTATAGACACGGGTTGTATGCTTTCTATAGTTTTACGTCAAACTGTCATTATTTTGTAGAATGTGACACTTTGATACAATAGTATATTACTACCGTAGGTGGAAAGGGATTCATTTCTGTCGAGAGAAAAAGATGGTACCAAGGCGCGTAGCGCCGCGGTAAACCATTTCTCGAGACAGAAAGGAAATTTCCACCGAGGTTAGTATACTATTTTATTTACAACTGCTTACGTTTATGTTTAATTTTAAAAAGCTATAATTTTGCAATTTAATATTATTCATTGTTAACATCTTAGTTAACATGATTATTTTTTTTTAATTTATTACCTTGGTTACATTACAATTGCTTGACATCGAAGTAAAAAATAGTTATTTTTAATTTTCAAAAAACGTCATTTCTCGCATTATTTTAAAGTTTTAAACCAACTAATATTAAAAAAAACATAATGTCGGATAGTGATGACGAATGTACAGAATTAAAAGAGTGTGCGCAAAAGGCCGAAGAAGATTTGCTCCCACAAAAGAGTAAAATCCGACTTGTTTTCATTACCCAGGCGGAAAGTAGTTACTTTCCGCCCGGGTGAAAAGTGACAGCTTAATAAAGTTAATAAAATGACATTTTCTAACTTTTAAAAAGTCAGAAATGTAATCATTTCATATGCAGTTGTAAATAAAACTATAAACAGCACTGTCCTATGGGTTTTTGCCTTTTTTAATTAGGATGGCAGCGCTGCCATTTTTTCCAATTTGCTTTATTGAATCATCTTTGTTTAAAAACTAGTTGGGATTACCATTCTTCGTTTAAGATGCAGACGGACATAATATCATTACTTGCATACTTTTATTAAATGATTCTATACCCAAATACAACAACCAGTCGCCTAAAAAATCGAAGAAGAAGAATCAGCCGCTTTAAAACATTTAATGTACTCCGTAATTGTTATGCAAACCTTTAGCTGGCATAGGTTTTAAATCAGGTGCTTGTTGTTTATTGATATATTGGCGAAATATAAGTAATGACGTTATGTCAGTTGGAATCTTGAACGACGGATATGCTATGACATAAATCCTTGGAAACCCCAACCAATTTTTGTTCGTTATGGTACGTTAAGAGATCAGAATGATCACGTTTTGTGGTTATCGGTCAACTTTTGTTTCTATAACAGACTTATACATGTTTGTGTATTTATTTTACCTCATGAGCGGTTACAATTTGGACCTTACCTTACACATCATTTAAATCATTAACTTTTTAGAAATTAAAAAAAAACGTTAAGGAGAACAAATTTTCTATTTAGTTTTCAATTTCATGTTAAATTGGATCTAGAATTACATACCTTAATAGGTATTCTTTTTAAATAAGAATTTATATTTTAAATTATTATTTTTCCTTTTCTTTAAATTAGTTTGTAATTTGGCATGCGTGTTGCAAAGCGTGTTTTTGTCCTAGGTTTGCAATTTCAATTATTAATTTTCTTTTCGTTTGCAGCAAAATCGTAGAATTGGAAGAAGAACTTCGCGTCGTAGGAAACAACCTTAAAACCCTTGAAGTGTCTGAAGAAAAGGTATGTTATTCCAACTTCACTAGAAACACAAGAAAAAATTATATAATATACTCGTACATTATGTAGACTTTATGGCATAGCCCGGGATTGATTTTACATAAAAATTTTACGAGATACAAATTAAAAGAAGGTCATCTCATACGTGATTACTTTTTAAGAAATTAAATTACCAATGCGTACATGCGTCATCCACATAATAAACATCAATTTTAGCCGTGTTAGAATCAGAAATTTCATTTTTTAGTCAGAGAAAGAGCAATGATTTTTTAATTTTTCTAGCACCTTTTTTGATTTTTCTTGGAGGCTCAAATAGAAAGTAAAATCATGACTATGCCATAGTCTAAAGCTGGGTGACCATTTAAGAGTAATTACTCCCGAGATGTTCCGTCAAAAATACGTTAGAAAGTGCTACTATTTTAGTGCCAGTCACTCTCAAGTGGACACCTAGTTTAATTTTACAAATTTAAGATTTTACATTTCAGTGGAAAGAATGGATTATAATGCAGTTGTAAAAATGATTGAACATTTAATAAAGGATGGAGATTTAAACCCAAAATTAAAGTATCGTATATGTAATATGAGATAAGGTTATTAAAATATCGTTTATTGATGTTTTAATATATCCTATTAAAAACAGTGCATTCATAAATTCAAGTATTTTATTCTTTGTAAAATATGTCTGAAACTCAGCATTACATAGGAGCATTATAAAAACAAAGATGCTATTTTAATATTTACAACTGTATATGTAATGTTATTCTTCTCTTTATGAGTGTACAGGAAATTTTCTCGCATATTTTGCTAATTTATAAACGTTATTCCGACTACTTATTTGGTACAACTAATTAGTACAAAAATACCTACGAAATAATAGTTAGCACAATTCTTTTTCTTTACTTATTAATGCTAATTTTTCACATCTTTTACCGTGACATTTTTATCATTTATGGTATTGTAAGGTTATACTGAACTAAATTTAGTTAATGTTTTGTATATCATATTTTTATCCGCGATAACCTTACACTTATTTCCCTTTTAGGCATAAAATAATTGAAACAAAGTTTTTTCATTAATGTGCTGTAACTTTATAGTAATGTTATAATTGCCTTAGGCCAACCAACGTGAAGAAGAATACAAAAACCAAATTAAGAACCTGACAACTCGTCTAAAGGAGGTACACACGAGTTCAAGTGTGCTCTTTTTAACAAAACTGTTCGATGTTGTCTGTTTTTTTTTAGAACAACATATTAATACTTGCATGATGTTTAGAAATATGTATTCTGAATACATTATTTCTTAACATGTTTTTTTTTTTTGATGTTTTTACTAACTTTGACAAACACAGGCGACACTAAAGGAAGAGGAATATGCAGGAGCCCTTAAAAAAATGGAACACAAACTTACGGAGGTAACTCGCTTGGAAATGCTGTACATTATGTATATTATGGGATATATTTTTGTGTATTATTTAGTTCTTTTGGGCACTGTAGCTGGGATCCATGTCCTGTTTTTACACCTTTTAGTTTCGTTAGCATAATTAAATATTTGCGCAATATTTAGTTGTGTTGACATGGTTTTAAAACATAGTTTGTTATAAAAAATGCATGTAGTATTGTTTGTGTGCAGGCAGCAGTTACCAGAGAGCATAGTGAGGATATAATCCGGGAAATTTCTGATAAATTCCGTGAAGTAAGTTTCTATTTCATAGAAATATTTTACATCATTCAAAAAATAAATTATAATTTATAACCTATTAAAATACTTTAAAAGCAACGATATTAACTCATTAAAAAACTTATAAGGTTATGGTAAAAAGCTTAAAAAAATTGGAAAACTTTCTTGTTCCGTTATTTCTTAAAGCAATCCGTTTTTTCGAGCGTTATGAAGTGATTCATTTTTAATAACTTTTAAATCAACCGAGAAAAACACTATTTTTTCATAAAAGTCCAGATTAATTTTAGACATAAAATTTATAGGCAAAGTTTCTTTTGTTTGGGCCTGCAAAACCCATTTTATTTAATCGCACGGAATTTTTTGTTTAACTTTAAATTAGGTAAAAAGGGTTTATGAGTGCATGGCTTTTGTATTAGTCTAGTTGGGAAAGGATAAGGCTCTTCTTAAATTGTAAGTATTGGAATTGTGGTGTTAGAATAAGCTTGTGCATATTGAAGTCTAAAAAATGCTTGTGTAAAAAAAAGTTAAATTAAAAATGATAAATAAGAATTAGAAAGGGCAGATTATCTACCTATTTAACAAACTTTTAAGTTGGGATTTTTCATTTTTAGTTTACATTTTTTGTTCAATTTTAGCAAAACCAAGTTTCTGCTTATCAAGGCTTTGGGTTTTACTTATCATCTTTTTATATTTTGTATTGTTAAGGAAATTCAATTGTAATTCAGTTTACTTACCTAGTTCAAAAATAAAACGATATGATACGATATATTAAAAGATGAATGCTTGAGTTTTTTGTCATTAATCTATTTGGAAATAAATCTAAAGTGATGGTTTTCATATAAATAACCGACTTTAGCTTTATTAAAAAGAAAAGTCAAAACAGCTAATACGAAAAGTAAACTTTACTCGAAGCTTTACTATTTTTATTAATTTGGTCTTAAAACTCTTATATATTTCAAGAACTCTTATTTAAAGACTTTCTTGTGTTTTCAGTTTAAAAACTCCACAAATTAGGTTTAAAACTTGTTAAAATGTATTAAAAAAAATAGTAGATTTTAGTACTAGGAGTTGAAGTGATGCTTTGTGTGATGAGGCAGAAGAATTATCTGGCGAGCAAAGCGAGACAGACAATTCTGCCGAGGCACACAAAGCCACTTTAACTCCGTGTAGTAACCGATACTTGTTCTTAAAACGCCTAAATACACTGGTTTTATAATAAATTTAACTAACTTATTTTTTTTTTTATTATTTTAAAATAAACGTCATTAAAGTAATGCTTATTTGACGTTTTAAAAAATGTATTTTTAGCTTTACTTTTGCTTGATAAACTTCACTAAAGTGATGTTATTTTGACGTTTAAAAAAAAACTTTTTGAATCAAAATTTGTCGTGGAATAAAAAAAATAACTTTAGCGTATTAGCTGTTAGTGTATTATAAAAAAAACTAATTAAACTTTTTTGATAAATTGCTGTCCACCTTTCCCGTTCGTAACTAGCTTGAGATTCGTCCCATCTGACAATTCGCATTGGCTCCATTAAGGGTATAGTTCGTAAGTCATTTTGGTAAACCAAAGTGACAGAAAACGATTTGTTACACAATTCGTTGTCATAAAAAATTATAGTTTGAACTGTCACAGGATTACCATAATATACCCCGAGATATACCCTAAATTAGAGTGCCTAAATGTCAAATTGATGGATATTGTGACTTTATACAAATACTGTCATATACTGTGTTATACAAATATTGTCATAAAAAAAATGACGATGTGACAATTATTGCCGCAATGTTATTTCCTAGATGACAGTATTTGTATGACATGCAATGCATGGCGCCACTCTATGAAGTGACAATCTCTGTCAAGTTATCAAGACACTCTACTTTAAATCTAATCCGATCTCAGAAATGACGATCGTTAAGCTGAATACAAACATAAAAGGTGAATGCTAAGAAAAAATATTAATACAAATGTTATTTTTTAGGCTGAAGCCCGTGCTGAATTCGCCGAACGTTCTGTACAAAAACTCCAAAAGGAAGTCGACAGATTAGAAGGTATTTTTTTTTTGTTACGATTACATTCATTTTGGGGTGTCAATAAAAGACAATTTATCGGAATATTTCGTAAATGATTTAAGTATAAAGTCGTTTGGAGAAAGGAGAAGCGAACTATTACTTTTTTTATAAATCATTTAAAGGGGAATGTCACCAAGCATAGAAACTGTGGTTATGTAATGTTGATTGCCTAAAATCAACAAAAAACAGCACTTTCTGGGTTTATAAGAGTTAATTTTAATTAAAAATTGTGCCTACTAGCAACATGAATAAACAAAGCACAAGTTGAAATATTCAAAAGGTCCATCAATAAGCTCTTAAATACAGAATTTTGGAAATTTAGAAGCACTATTTTTTTGCATTTTAAATTACTAAAATTCTGTATTAAAACACTCATTGATAGACCTTAAGAATATGTCAACTTGTGCTTTGTTTTTTTTATGTTGCTGATATGCATAATTTTTATTAAACTAACTCTTATAAACCCATTGAGCAATGATCAGAAAGTCCTGTTTTTTGTTGGTTTTAGGCAACCAACATTGCATAACCACAGTTTCTTTGCTTCGCGACATTCCTCGTTAAACAATATTGACATCCTAAGATGAAGAGTGGTCATTTTTTTATTTTATTGATGTTTTGCTTTTATTTTTTTGTTTTATTTTTTTTTCCCTAATACCCTTAACCATTCCATTTGCAGACGATATGATAGTTCAAAAAGAAAAGAACAAAATGCTCTCAGACGAGATGGAGGCTACTTTGCATGACATTCAAAACATGTAAACAACTAACGATGCTTTCTACTTTCCTCAGACAATACCAACATTCCCAAAACAGTTTTATTGGTGCTTAAGTTTAGTTTATCAAAAAAATTTAAATTGGTTTCCACCACTAAAACTTGTTAAAAACGTTTTCAAAGTCAGCCATTATTAGATCTCGAAAACTGCAATTAATTGGTTAAATTCACTGCCATGTTTTTTACAGTAGAGAGACAATACTTTTTTACTTTGTTAACTTCGCTAGTAGGACAAATATTTTAGGTTATGTGAATACATAAAAAGCAAATAATTTGTCTGAATCGTTTTATTATACAGACTGCTTAAATTTGAGTCTAGCAATTTTCATAATTTAATCTCTAGTCTATTTATTATTTACAAAAGCAATCAATTGGATATGATTGGGGTTTCAACTTAAAATTTTAATTTATTGGGGTGCATTTGAGAGGAATTTAACAACAAATAAATCGTATTTTTTTCTTTATTTCTATTATTTTATGGAACCATATCAAAAAATATTTATGATTCTTTTTCGTTTCTATTATATTCACAGGTAGTAAAAATTTAAAACAAGTACTTTGTACTTGGTGTGCATAAATCTATTTATCATTTTTAAGGTTGCAAAACTACCTCTCAAATACACTTATTTATGCTAAAATTGTTTTGATGAAATTCGTTATAAAAATAAACATCCAAATTCTTATTTATTGATATAAGCACAATCAAACATAACCTAAATGTTTGTAAATAAATAACTTTGATTACGGATGACTTAATTAGTAGGACATTGATTACATATTTTATATTAATTTTGTTTCAATATGCGTGATCGTATTATTAATTATTGATTATTATTAGTCATTAGCTACGATTTAGAGTGTTACACTATTTTCCCGCAATTATTTATTTATTATAAAATTATTATTATAGCTAATTGTAACAATTAAAGCCAGTTGCTGGGTTCTTTGGGTTTTGTTTATTTAAAAGCACTCAAATCTTAGCTACATTTCAACCGAATTCGTTGATTTAAAATTAGTATTATAAAAAATTCTATTTTAAAGCCTGTTTATATCTAATATACTATATTATATCTATTTTAATGTAGTTACACTAATAATATAATTTTTTTTAATTTATTTTTTGTGTTTTTTTTTTGCTTTTTTTGTTTGCATGATTTTGATTTTATATTAAATATTTAAACCAATATAACAACACACAAAATACATAATTTTGTAGACATTAGTCAGACCTAATGTAAAAATTGATAAAAACAAGCTGCAATATTTTATTTTGGATATTCATTATTTACACGATTCTGAAGTCATACGTGTCCTCGAAACGAGTGCATTTTTTAAGAGGGTAAATAGAGGTAAAAGAACTAAATAGAGTCCCTTTTTAATTAATTATTTCAAATCGGCACAGTTAAGCGAAAAGTTATAAGTGATAAAAAAATTTGTTATTGAACCCATCTACCAGCAACAATAAACAGAATTACAAAATTGTTAGAAACAAAAAAGTTTCGACAATTTTTGATGCACTCTGCCGGTGGTAACCCCATTTTGAGGGGGGTGAAAAAAAAATCAACTCCTAAGCAACTGAAATTTGAAATAATTATAAGATCTGGGAAGTTTTGTGTTACCTACTTACTTGTTAAAATTTCAAGTCTCATTTGTTTAAATGGGTTTCTTTTTAAATTCTGCAATTTGCATTAGATCTCAGAAACGAATACCCATAATTTTCTTGAAGCAAAGGTAATAAAAGTAAATAAATGTATTTCACCATAACTGTTTGCAAGGGTCTTTAGTTATTGTACTTTACAGTAGGTACTCTCTAGCAAACATCTGTTTTAAATAGGTACTAATAAATTAATTGTGTGCAGTTTTCGCTTGGCCAAAATTTGTTTTCGAATTTGACAATCTGACAATTCGTTTCTTAATTTATAGACGAGCTTGTTGCGGAGAAGGAACGCTTCAAGGAAATTGGAGACGATTTGGACACTGCCTTCGTGGAACTTATCCTTTAAAGATCCTTTCCATCCTTACCAAAATCACTGTTTTTGTTTTTAAGTTTATGAGCTGAAGTTTCACGATTTGAATTTAAAAGGAAAAAGGGCGAAGAAAAGTGTTTCTAACTGGTAATTGTGTTCTCGACTTATGGTGAATGACGACTCATGCAAAAGAACAATTAAATCGTGAAGCTTTTGCTTTTTTAATGTTCTTAATTATTGTGAATTATTTAATTATTATTTATAAACATTAATAAAACAATTATATACATTATTTTGATTATTTCTCTTTTATTTACTTATTTTGTATTTTTTTATACATATACATATTTCAGATTTAGTAAAGGTACTTTCTTTTTTAATTTTTGCTAATTTAAGATTAAGATACCTACTAACCCAACTAACATTTTCAGATGATTTATTAGATGAAAAAGTTAAGTACAAAGCAATAGCTGATGAAATGGATCAAACAATGGCCGATTTGGCAGGATACTAGATGAAACAAGAACAAAAATGTGTGCTTCAAAATGTTACAGCGAGAATTTGAATTGTGCCGTGGGCATTTTTACATTGCAAAGGTTTTTAATTGCCGAAAATACATTATTTTAGCAGCTAGTTTGTTGAGTAGTTTTTACTTATTAATTTTTGTTCAAAAATGATCGATGATTTTAATAGACAAGTAGCTAACTTATATTAAATTATACCTACCTTGATTATAAACAAATAGAAAACAAATATGGTTTTCCATTGGGTTTTATACAGACTGGGCTATTTGATTTTACAATGATAGTATTTTCCGAGGTATTTTCTCACTACACTCATTGTTCATTTTAAAGAAAATGAAGATATGGGTATAGGAAATGTTAAACTTTATTTCTTTTAAATTACTGATTAAATCTAAATAGCGATTGGCTGAAGGACCGAGGTCAATGGCTTTTTGACTTTTTTGAGTTTAACTCAATAAAGATATTTTTTATTTTTCTAAATAGCGAAAATTTCTTGCAAATAAAAAAACAAATAGTACCTACTGAAATTAAAATAATTTATGATTATGCTGAATTTGACACTGTTTTTAATTAAAAAAAAATTATTTTGCAGTAGTTTTGGTTAAAATTTAGCCTGATCTGAAACCCTGGAAAGCCCCCTTAAATTTCAGTTATAACGCGCGTTATACTGTTTAAAGCTTAATTATTAATTAACAATAAAATATTTATTGTGGCTCATATTATAAATCACAACTTTTTAAACTATTTTTTATGAAAATAAAGTCTTAAAAAATCTATTTTCTTTTTTTACATTAGTTTTAAAATCGCCTTCTATAGCAAAGTGATTAGTGCACAAGCATTCAATCATAAAAATACCCCCTTAAAAAGATGTTTATAACAATATAAACATTTTTCATTTGTAAACGGACAACGTTTACGTAAGAAATATTCTTTTTTAGTACACCATTGATTTCTTTATTTTTTATTTGAGCTTCAACAGGGTGTCCCAACAATAACGCATAAAAGCGATGGTACGCTCTTGGGGCATTCTCAGGGATCCCTAGAAAATTGTCAAAAAAATCCATCTGTTATATTCATCAAGAAAAATACGAACAAAGTTGAATAAATTCGGCAACACAGTTGCCAGTTGCCTAAAAACTCATCTAGATTATTGAGCATACATTTTTGCATTAAATCATATTGAGATTGGTGTCAGCTTCATTATACAGTGCCAGGCTAAAGTCCGTCCCCCCCGGCTTAACTTTTGAACGGTTTGAGATATTTTTTTTTTTTATTAACTTATTTTACATCGGTCTGTTTCTGCAACTATGGCTTAATACCGATGCTCTGAGTGAGACTACCCCTAACCGAGAAATTTTGTCGTATCCCATCCTTTCTCAAAGATGGGTAGAGCTATTTTACGTGCACATGAGCACACGGGACCGCATCTTATTTACTTCGTCTTCCGAGCGAAGGCATCACTAGAAACATTTATCCCACCAGTAAATGTTACCAGCAGACTTTTTTAATTTTTGGATCACTCCCGGGTTCGAACCCGGGTCACTTTGGTGAGAGGCAGTGATACTTACCTCGACACCGTGCCTGCTGGCGTTTGAGATATTGATTTAAAAAAAAAATCTTGACAAATTTGCACAAAAAGAACTACGTTTTGGCAAAATTGGTTTTTTTTTAAGTAATAATCCCCACATAGGGGGACAATTAACTTAATTTTTTTAAATGTAAAGAGGGGTCAAGTGACCCCTCATTTAAAAGCTGTTTTTATTTCCAACACAATGGCGCGGCGTTTACAAATTTTAGATTGATTCAGTGGTTCTTTTGTACTGTGCTTTTTAAAATAAAGCACAAAAACCCTGTTTTATGTAATAAATGCAACAATAAAAGACTTAAGTCACTCCAAAGTAAGTAGGGATGTATGTTTTTTTTTTAATATAATATATTAATATTAGTAAATTAAATTAAATTTTGTTAGCATGTTTTATAACTAATGTTTTAAAATAACCTAACAGAATTATTTTTTTTTCAAAAAAACGAAGTAAAATAGGGTTAAAAAATATAATTAATTAAAAAAAAATGTTTACAAGCATAAGTTGTTGTTTTTTTGTATTTTATGTTGGGACACAGGGTATAACACATTTTAATAAAAAAATATTACATATTTTTTTAAATTAAAGAAAAACATTCAATCTTACCTAATTTTAACTAGTTTTATTTTTTCCCTGTTGCATTTATTTAGAAAATCTTTATTTTTATTGAGAAGCTCCTAGCAAAAATACTAATAAGTACATCTTAAATTGGTAAACACCATTGTGTTGGAAATTAAAATACTTTTCAAATGAGGGGTCACTTGACCCCTCTTTATATTTAAAAAAATTAAGTTGATAGTCCCCCTATGTGGGGGTTATTATTTAAAAAAAAACCAATTTTGCCAAAAGGTAGTTTTTTTTGTGCAAATTTGTCAAGAATTTTTTTTAAATCAATATCTCAAATCGTTCAAAAGTTAAGCCGGGGGGGGGCGGACTTTTGCACGCACTGTATACACTTTTTGTAAAATTAAATTAATTATAAAAATGTAATTTAACCATTAAAAAAAAAATGGTAAAATAATTTTTGATACATTCTGCCTGTATTTAGCAATTTCTTTCCTGAATATTTGCTGTTATCTTCAAGGTTATTTTTGGACCCCCTTCATTTACTAAAATTTCAAAACTTTTCGTCTATGGAAAATACCTTAAAATAAGGGTGCATTCGGTGAGACTATGGTACCTATATCTGATCGACTTCATGGTTAATTAATTTTCCAAGTAATAAATAGTTTATTTAAATATTAAAAAAAACCTAATATAAATAAAGGGTTATACAATACGTTAATACCAATTTCTTAACAATTAGCGGACAAATAACTTGATAATATTTTATTTTTCGTGTTTTAGCATTGCTCTATTAACAAAACTTTGCCATCGCCTCCCCCAACATATATTTTTCCTTTTTCTCCAACAGCAATTGCATTGATTGCAATGTTAACCTTACAGGAACCTGCAGCTGTTATTTCGTCGTTTTCAATTTTCCATAGTTTAACTTCTTTGTCCCATCCGCCAGTGAAGAGACATATTTTTGAATCCCACATTGCTCCTGCCATTGCGTTTATTATTAGTTCGTGAGCTCCCTAAATCATAAATGTCTTAATTAGGTATCTGTTTGGGTCAAAATAAAAATATTTTACCTTTAACTCCGAAACTTCTTTAAATTTAGTTTCATTTGATTTATCATGAACAATAATGTCTCTCCCTTCTCTGTTTGTAAAAAACAACTTATCTCCAACTAACGCAAGTGGTGCTCGTCCATTCATGCATTTCAGGTTTCCGTATTGTATCTTTTTGCCTGCAAGGTGCAAACGTAAAAGAAATTAGTATTTTTTGGAGTGTTATGTTAACTTGAAGATAATTTTTTCGTTAATTTTAAATTTCGTGTTATCGGATAATCTTACTAAGGAATATTTAAATTTGATGATTTGATTTAAAGTAGAGTTTGGTATTTTTTTTTCAGACAAATACCTACCAACCTAATAGTTTAACTTCTGTAGCAATAATATCAACATTGGAAGTAAACATAATGTGTCCATCTAACAGCATATCCTTTACTGGCTCAGCAATACTAAATCCGCCATAAAATATGTCGTCTTTAAATACTCGAATCTGTGGAACAAAACATACTACTAGTATTTGCACCTTTGGAACCTTCAACTCGAAAAGCGTTTCAATTCAAAAGATATAAATTCCAATTCAGAAAAATCACATATTTATGTATAATTTAACTGTGATTTTTTTAATTGAAATTTACGCAATTTTAAATAGAAATTGTCTCTTACACTGCCTTGATGGTCTCCAACAAACAAGCATCCTTCGCTGGTATAAGCAATTTTCCAAAACTCTGTGTTTGGATCCTGGATCAAAGTTTTTTTATGCTGAAGAGTTTTAATATCAAAACATTTGACTGTTCCTTCATTTGAACACGAATACAAGGTGTCATGGCTAGCTGCTAGCCAAAAGACCGAACAAGGATGAGCTTGAACCTCCGTCAACAGCTTAAGATCAGGTGAGAAAGCCTAAAATACTGTTTAATAATCAATTAATTAAATCGGAAAGGGCACTGACTTTAATTGAAATTAAAAGAAAAACATTGTAGGCATTTTCTTAAAATATAAAACACCACGAAAGTTACGCTCATTCCTACAATATGATGTTATGTTTATAATCATATTGTAGGAATGGCCGTTAGTGTACGTATCGTGTTGTATATATTTTGTGATATAATAGTAGAATATCTGGTTCTCAGCCCAACGACTCGAGTTCGAGTCCCAAAAACGAAACAACTTTTTTTTTTGTAAAAAACTGTTTGTTTCTGGCTTTTGTACAGGTATTATTAATTTTTTTAACTTTAAGCAACGTGCGATCCACAAAATTTCACCTCGACTCTTGCCATGCAACGTCAAAAACATGACAATCGACAATGTAAAAATTTGAGTAGACCTTCCTTGGCAAGAGTCAAGGTGAAACTTTGGATCGCACGTTATAACGCCAGAAAAGAAATATATTCGACCTGCAGGACCCACCTTTATCTTTCCGTCATCTCCTGCCGTGTATAGTTTTCCTTCCCAATATAACAAATGGTTAACATCGTAATCGTGTTTCACACTGTCGTCAACTTCACTTTTTAGGATTAAGGGCATTATTTTTTTGCTACTTTAAATCTGAAACATAGAAACCACCATGCTCAATTTTAAACAAAAGTTATTGGATAATGACCATCTGTTGAAAGGTGCCCACTGTTAGTGAGTCTCCCCTATGAATTTCAATTTTGTGCTTGTAAGCAAGCTCTAATTAAAATTTATTAGGCCTTCATTTTTGTATTTAATTCCTTGTTACGATTTTCAATTTAATGGCGTTTAATAACACATATTCTTAAACAGTAATTTCGGTCTTTTGAATTTGCCGGAGGCATCAGTAACCCCGACCAGAGTCAAATGTTACATTACGTTTGCAATTCTACCACAATAAATGCAACAGAATTCATTTTTTTTACAATATTAACCCCCGTTGTTTTCATCTTCTGTTAAACTGACTTTTAGTTAAAGTTCCTGTTAAAGTCCATTTCAACCAATCAGAATAGCTAAAATTGACTTTAACAGGAACTTTAACTAAAAGTAAGTTTAACAAGAGATGAAAATAACGGGGCTAAAAATGATTTGGAACTTAATTTTCTTTTGTTTTTTTTATGGCAATTAAAACATAAAACCTAAAATTTCGACAAAAAAAATTGACTCCGGCCAATCCGACTTAAAAGGACCGTAGCCAGTAACTCCGGCCAAGTAGCCGGATTGGCCGGAGTCCGGCCGGAACTCCGTTGCATCTCTACTTAAACGCCTCATTATTTTAATTGGATAGGCAGGCATCGTACTAAAATGTTAAGCATGTTTTATTCTTTTATATAAGTACCTAATTTTTTAACAACCTTATCAATACTTTACTTTGTTTACCACAGGCAGGCATAGTACTAATATGTTAAGCATGTTTTATTCTTTTATATAAGTAACTATGTTTTTAACAACCTTATCAATACTTTACTATGTTTACCACTTTTTTAATTTTTACTTACCAAACTCAAAATAAGTTTTAACATATGTAGGATTGCTGATGCCGTGTGCAACACACAAAAAAAAGGCGAATATTTTTAAAAATATTACTCATAAAACGTTAATTATTTATTGGTTGCTAGAAAATGGTTCTGCTTTATTTTTCTGTATGGATAAAACTGGCACGAAAAAGCTAAAAATATTTCTCACTCTGATCGCTATAAACAGAGCGCTTAAAAATAAAACTTTAAAATTAAATCGCAGTGTTGTTTGTTATAATTTTATTTTAAATGCAGCGCTTTAAATTGGAAAACATTACATTATTAGTTTTAAGAATATGCGAAGTGTTACTATTTACTTAAGTATTACTGTAACCTTAAGTAGGTGCTTTTTTAAAAATTACTTATTTTCTTCCCTTCTTCTTTTTCTTTTGCGCATCTGGCCAAGGAAATCCTCTCCATTTCAGAAGATCTTGAACATTATGACAAGTAGTGTAAGCATTTTCCATCGCTGCTTCAGTAAAAATATCAACAGTACATCTGGCACTTTTTGAACGCCCTTTTCTTACAGATTTTCTTGGTTTTGCAGCTTTTTTCTTTTCACCGTTTTTGTTCGCATTTTTAGGCTTTTTCTTTTTGCCTTTACCAGCCATTTGGTTAAATTGAAAATGAATAAAATATGTAGAGAATGTTAAGAAGAAGCTTTGTATTTAAAAGTTAAACTGAACCATTAACATTTTTGTTTAATCAATAATAGGAAAATCGAGCAGATTTCCTTGACAACAAACTCTTAAAAGATTGGCGCATAAACGCGATGGTACGCTCTTAAGACATTCTCAGAGATCTATAGAAAATTGTCAAAAAAAAATCCATCTTAGATTCATCGAGAAAAATGTGGACAAAATTTGTATAAGTTCGGCAACACAGTGTGGAAAATACATCTTTAAAACTTATTCAGACTGTTGAGCATACATTTTGCATAAGATAATATTGACATTGTCTCGGACATTGTAGTAATAAGCTTCATTTCATTTTTCATAAAATTTTTGTAAAATTAAATTGATTATGAAAATGTGATCTGTCATTTAAAAGATAAGCAAATGGTAAATTAATTTTAGATAAATTACGTCTTGGTATTTAGCCATTTTTTTTCGGTAACATGTGCTATTATCTTCAAGATATAGGTAAGCGTTCAAAGTTTCGCACTTTGGAACCACATAAGTATCTCTAAGAATATATGAGATACAATTTTTTAATTAATTTTCTGTAAATGCCTTCTTTGACACCCTGTACTATGGTGTTTATAGGTTTGTTTGTAGTCTACACTTTTCGATTAATTATAAATCCCATTTTAACGTCCATGGACACATTCTTTAAATGTTATTTAAAATTTATCACCCAAAAATTAGGGGTTTTCTAATATTCTTTGCAAAAAAAGGATTCTTTAGTTTTCGATCAAATAGGCTCCATTGCTAATGAGCTTTAGTTCTTAAACTTAATATTAAAAAAAATCAAAGTATTTATTTATCTTTATTCGTCACATTACATTATGAGTATGACACAATAACAATAAATTATGCTAAGCCAAAAGAAATGTTAGTTCTAGAACTGATGATGTGCTGAATTTAGCAAAGCACCGTGTAGAAAAAATATAAAATATTTACAAAAAATTATAGAAAAACTTAAATAGATTGTTCAACCAAAACAATTTTCCCATCACCGCCACCAACATAGACTTTCCCTTTGTCTCCAATGGCAATAGCATTGATAACAATATCAACTTTGCATGTACTCTCCAAAGTCATTTTATCCTTTTCAATTCTCCATTGTTTAAGTTCTTTGTCCCAGCCGCCGCTGAAGAGGAAAGTTTTGTCGTCCCATACAACTCCAGCCATGGCGTTGATAATAAGTTCAGAAGCTCCCTGGAACAAAAAATGGACTGCTTGAAGAAAAATTCCTCAAGGATGCAGGGTAGTTTTTATTATGCGCAGACTTAAACCTCACCTTCATTTGGGTAACTTCTTTAAAGTTGTGGTGCTCAGAGTTTTCATGTACTATGATGTCCTTCCCTTCCCTGCTAACATAGCAGAACTTATCTCCTGCCAAACATAACGGACCACGTCCAGTAAAGTTTTTAAGATTGCCATACTGTATGTAGTTCACTGAATTTGCATTCTTGCCTAGATAGAGCAAACAAACAAATTAATTTATTTTGTTAGTCTTGCAATTTTGTGGTTTTAAATCCTTACTTAAGTTTTTGACGTCAGTTGCAACTATATCTAAATCAGCTGTAAACAATGTATGTCCATCTAGAAGCATGTCTTGAACTGGTTCGAATACACTTATTTCTCCATAAAATTGATCATCGTGATACACTCGTACCTTAAATATAAGTACTCAATTTAGTACATATTAAGATTTATGTACCAAAAAATGTGTTCAAGCAAATCTGAACTGGTAGGGATACTTACTGCGCCCTGGTTATCACCAACAAACAAGACTTCTTCTCCGGTGAATGCAATTCTCCAAAATTCAGTACCTTCCAGTTTTACTACAATTTTCTTTGCTTCAAGGGTTTTGGGGTCGAAGCTTCTAACGGTTCCATCATTGGAGCATGAGTATAGAGTGTCTTTGCTAGCCGCTAACCAAAACGCGGCAGATTGATGAGCTTGGCATTCAGATATTTGTCTTAAATCAGTTGAAAAGGACTAAAATAAAAAAAAACATTTAAACTTTATACATTTTTTAAAATTATTAAAAAGCTATAAAAAAAAAAATAAGTAGGTAGTAGGTGAATATTTACTTTAATTTTTCCATCGTCTGCAGCACTGTAAAGCTTTCCATCCAAAAACAATAAATGATTCACATCATCTTCATGATGAACAAATGTACACTTTTGTTTTAAAGTAGCCATAATTCGCTAAAATGTAAAAGAATGTTTACAAAATATATTTATTATACTCCTCGCAGACAAAGTCAAAAACGAGGAGTATATTGTGATTGTTTTGAAAATTCTAAAATCGTCAAAAATCGTCGTGGAGCAAAAATTCTTGCATATTCGTGCGTTTCATCGAATTTTGAACAACTTTCAAAAAATCCTTCTGTCTGTCTGTCTGTCTGTCTGAACTCTGTCACGTTTTTTGTAAACACGATAACTTAAGAACGAAAACCCTTATCAAGTTCAAATTTTCAGAAAAAATCGTTCCTATTAAAATCTTGGTTGGGATTGTTTTTGAGAAAAATCAGAGAATGAAAAAGGGGGCTCCAGTGCCCCCCAACTGGAAAAAAATTCATATTTCGGTTATCATAAAATTAACAAAACTTTTTTTTTGGTAATATACAAGCCCTTTCAATTCTTCACAAAAAGTAATTTAAAGTATTTTTTGTCCGACCCCACATAAGCCCCCCAATTAAAAAAAAAGTCGTATCTTCGTTATTTTTTAATTTACAAAAAAAACTTAGGTCATAAAAATGGAAGAAAATAAAATTTTGTATTAAAATGTATTTTTTGTTTTTTTTTTGTAAAGTTTTTAAAACAAAAAAAGCCAAAAGAAAGTTTTTTAATGATTATTTCCTTCCAGTCATCTCCTGCTATCTGAGCTCGCATTTCCTGCGATTTAGCCTGATAACAACACGTTGCTATGACTCCGTTGTGTTATCGCAGCGATAACACAACGTTGCTATGACTCCGTTGTGTTATCGCAGCGATAACACAACGTTGCTATGACTACGTGGTGTTATCACTTAGGCATGGCTAAGCGTTCTTTTCTTCAAAACACTTAACTATGTCTTCCACTACAGGACTACCTCTGGTATTCCTTATCCCAAATAACTATGTGTTGAATCTCCTATATCAACCTAAATTTTGGATAATGTTTTGGGGGAGTTGTAAGTTCTATGATCACAGTATGATCTGTGCAATAAGCAGACTTGATGTTACAAGTTGACATTAGTGACATAACTTGCACTTTTTTTTTGATGTGTTGAAAGGTTCTTAAAAAACAGTTTAAAAATGAATGCAAAGATGCGTTTTGTTCGGTACACGTGTTTTGCAAAAAAATAAAGTAATTATGTAGAAAACTATGTATTTAATACCTGAAGACGAAAAAATTTGCGTTGAAAATGTTGTTGTAATGCTACTGAAATGGTTACTTAAATTTTGCAGAAATTTGGAATGTTTCTTATCCTAATTAAAAAAAACTGTAAGTAAGTTAAATTCTGTCAGGATATAATCTTTCGAATACCACTCATGAATCGAGTATTGCACGATAATACTAATTTTTAATTTACTCAAACTTCGTTGCGTGAAGCAATTTTGTACTCGTCAAATTGACATTGACAAAAAAACTCGTGCAAGGGCTGCTTCGCAGCCTAGGCACTCGTTTTTTTGTCATGGCAATTTGACTCGTAAAAATTGCTACGCAACGAAGTTTTCGTATAAAATTTAGTATTACCGACAATCCTCTCATCATTCGTGGTATTACATTTGATAAAAAAGTTCTAAGTCACGTAAGTTTAGACTCGGTCAAGGTGGCTTTGGAAAAAAAAAATAAAACAAAAGCATCTTTCTCAAGCCAAATTAAATCCTAAACGTCAGTGTCAGAATCGATACCCATTTATGCTTTTCGCTAATATTTTTTTTTTATAGATGAAAAGAGTTAATAGTTTTACCTCTTCGCAGATTTTTTTTGATAATTTTAAAAAATTAACGAGAAAATTACCGTTTATTTTTAATTTTGTTATTTTCTGATTACTGCGAGGAGTATCCTATTAAATGTCGGAATTTTATAAAAAAAACTCTAACATACTCACTGATCTAACCTATCCACTGACCTAACCCGCTCTAGTTTTAAATTTTAAAAACATTTTATAAATTAGAAAAAAAATTGTGAAGCATAGTACTCGTTAGAAAAGTTTTCCAATTATTATCAAATCTCATAAACATTTCAGTTATTTTTTTTTAATTAAATTTAGAAACAGAATGCAAAGCTGAAAGACCAAAAATGTAGAAAGGACCAAATGAAATTAAAAAAAATAAATAAAATGTTTGTTTAGAAAAATAAGGCAATAGAAATAAGGGGTCGTTTACCCACCCTTGCCATTTAAATTTGTTTAAATGTCCCTCTATGTAATTTAAAAGCCTAAAAAATTCCGACAGTAAAAAAATTATAGCAAGTGGCCCCTTAAGTTTACTGTTATTTTTTTTATATGAAATAAAAAAAATGCTTTTAGAGAATGTTTCCTTTATCAAAAAAAATATTACTTCTTTAAAAAAAATACTTTCACATTTTCCATAAAAAGTGACAAAAATGGCTAAGAGATCACTTAGTCCCCCTTGTTACGAAAATACTTTTTGCAAAATACAGTTTACTTTAAAAAAAATAAAAGTAAATTTTGGGTGTAAGAAAAAATATTCTACATTTTTAGATAGGTTGAGATTATTGACCACCAAAGATTTAGGGAGAAAATGGTTTTGTTTATAAGTTATGAAGCCTACTTACCAAATTAAAAATTGTTGTAGGTTATTGTTGAGGTTTAACTAGATCAGCTTTTAAAAGTTGAGTATGCTTACGATTGCTTCCTGCTCTTATTATATTAGAACTTGGTTGTCAACAAAATTCTCATTTGGTCACGTTTTACTACAATTTCAGCGAGTTTTCATGGTAAACAAAATACTTGTTGTGAAAACAATGGTCCAACGGCGTAATTTTATTTAATATCACTTAACGATCAAGACATAAGTTCGTTTCTTTTACTAAACAAAAGAATTTAGAAAAAAAAATGTCCCAATGTGGATTCTACAGGATAATTCTATGTATTTGTCTCTTTTAAGCAATGTGACGGACTTTGTCTTATAAACCAGGCGAAATTCACTTTTATGTAAGGAAGACATCCTAGGTATTTCCATTGGTCCTGAAAGACACAAAAATGACAAAATAGTACCGCAAATTGCTGAGTGGAGACAAAACTCATAGGTTCAATCAATAAAAGAAAAAGATGTCACAGAAATAATTAACCCAGGATGTCCATTTTCTGTGCTTGATAGTCTTAAAAACAGGGAGACGCTTTGGTGGTAATAATTTTAAGAAGTAACTTAAAGAAGGTGAGGTATATGACAGTAAGTGAAAGAACAGTTAGAAGAAGATTAAAAGTATATGGAAATATGACAAGAAGACCAAAAATTTACTCAGCTTTGATCAGGACACCGTGTAAACTGGCTAAATCATGCATGCAAGCACGAAAAAAAAGAGGCTCAGTTTTTTTTTCGCAGATAAATTCGGACTTTTCTATTCCATATTCTCCGACAGTCCGACGACCATCTAGAAAGTTCTTGCATTACGTCCATACCCTCCCAAACTTCATCTACTTGTTATTTTACTTTATGCGATACGTCTTCCCTTCTTTAAGTGGTTTCTTACGGCAAAAGTTTACCTGCTTTAAAGACTCTTAAGCACGGAAAAGGGATATCTAGAACAGTTGTTGATCTCTTTCTGCCACATCTTATCTCTTCTATTGAACCAACGAGTTTCAATAAACCTTTTCCAAATTCTTGTGACAAAATATATTTTTGTTTTTAAAGTCTTTGCTAAAAATATTAAAAACTGTCATCCTTTGTTGAAGCAAGGGTAAGACCCCATTCAGTTGGATCGAATTGTATGCCACTGAATGTATTTTAATGCTCAAAAAAATAAAAATGAATTTTTCTAAATTTGTGTACAGAATTTGACCATCGCGGATCGCCCCTGGGTCTATCTTTTATAGTTTTTATTTTTCAGCAGTTCAGGTGCAATAGTTTAAGAAAACATGTAATGTCTCTTATACCAAACAGCATTTTGTGTTAAATGATAACTCAGAAAATCTAGCCGGCAATTTAGTTTTGCAATGCAAAAACTAAATTATTTAAACAAAAAACCAACCTACAATATTCTTGGGTTTATGAGAGGTAATTTTTATTTCCCTTTTGGTCGATGATACAGTTCCGTTTATCAAACCACTTTTGGAATATTTTCTTTCGAGGTTTGAATTTTAAACCACATTTTTTAAAATAAGGTACTATCGTGGACATTTAATTTAGAACGATTTTTTATCAGCCACCTTTGATTTTTCAAAATTTACTCCAGTGTAAATGGACTTTTTTCATGTCAGTTTTCGAATTTTATTTTGACAATAAATGCGTCAGATATATTTTATTAAAAAAAAATTAAAATGTGTTGCGGGCGATAAAGATAGTAGGAAAATAATTCCTTTTTTTAATAACTTTGTTTTATGACTGCAGAAAGGCATTAATCTTCCTAAAAGATCAGGAAAAAGTATCTTGCTAACGTCCACGAATAGAAACTTGAAATGTTTCGGCCACTATTTTAACCATATTTACAATGCAAAAATTAATTGTTTTTTACTATCGTGATTTTTAACTGCCATCCTGTGCATAAGAACAGATGCTTGTAAAACACCAAAAAGTTAAATTTACATTCTAAAGAACCTAAGAATATTGCTCCGTTGAATTCGAACTTAATTTATTCGGGATAGAATAAGAATTGCGCCTATAATTATAATGGCCATCCGAAAGCATTTTCCTGAGATAAACATGAACTATTATTTTTTGAAAAGGTTGAATTACTTTCTGTTTACAAAAGAATTGCACATAAATGTTTAAAATATTAGACACTTATTATTTTGGTCTACATAATAGTAAACACTACGATCTCTAAAATTACCTTCAATTTTATAAATAAATCAGTATGCATCTCTCATTAGGTTGCTAATTTTAGTTATCTTTTGTAAAAATAGTCAATCATGTTTTCAAATACAATACTTAATACTTGCCCTAGACTTTTAAGTTCTCTTTTCACCTCAAATAAATGATTGAATGCTTCCTTATTAAAAATATATTTACAAAATACTTACATCTTAAAACAATACGAAAAATAAAGGAAAAAATAAGTAGGGACCTACGTTTTTTGTTTTATAATATGAATTTTTCCTTGCATTTTCTATTCAACGGTATTTAGGGCGTCCAGCTTTTAAAGCTATAATTCTGTAATAAATAAATGTTATGTATTTTTCTGGAAGCTTAAAACTAATTTATGTGTTTTTAATTCGGAACTGTTGACAAATTTAGGAAAACCAACGGGCAAGGAATATTTTCTAATTCGAGCAAATCATTTATGGAGATCATCGTCCTACTTATAAAATACTAAGTTGCTAAGATGTTGTAGGTAACTTATTCATTCGCGGATCACATCAGCATCAGTTTTATAACGTTATATCCTACGTAAACCCAAATATAAGTCAGTTACATTATTTTAAAATTGCAAGTTGTGCTTTAATTTGCTGGCAAACGTAAAATAATAAAAAAACAACAAAAAGTTTACAAAAATGGGGAAAATTCCAGCAGTTGGAATTGATTTGGGCACTACTTATTCCTGTGTGGGTGTATGGCAACATGGAAAAGTGGAAATTATTGCTAATGACCAGGGTAACAGAACAACCCCCAGTTATGTTGCTTTTACTGATACTGAAAGACTTATTGGGGATGCCGCAAAAAGCCAAGTAAGTACCTATTTACAACAAATTAACTAAACTAACTAAAAATAAGTAATTAGATTAAAGAATGCATTTGTTGTATTTTGATATGTGCGCTGGAAATATGCCAAACATTTTAGTTGTTAGATATATTTTAAAACACTATAAATCTTTTTTTTTTATAATTAAAAGTTTTATATTTTTTAGACTTATTAAAATATTTATTACGACATTGTGACATGGTGACCAATCTGGACATTTCTTTTTTTTTAGGCAATAATAACAATATTCAATTCAAGGTGCTTAAAAATCAATTTGTTTCGTTCCCAAAAGTTTAATACTTATAATAAAAATATTTTTTTTAAACGACAAATAACAATTCCTTAAACTTTAAACAGTTCCAAATATTCTGGAAATTGTTTTATTAGTACCAAAATTTTAATTGGTTTTCTACCGTTCTTGGTGAAAAGTTTTCTAAAAAATCTTGGAAGGACAGCGCGGTATCCTCCAATGTTTGCCTTAAATATTAAATTGTTCATGATTCATAAAAAATTACTTGGATGGTATTTTATTTATATTGATTGATAATCAAACATTTTATTTTGATTTACCTTTATACAAAATTAATAATGTGTCTTTTAAAAACCACAAGTATGTCTTAAATACTTTAGTGCCCTTTTAAAGAAAGGCTAACAATTTATAGGTAGGTAAATAACTATTAAGTTAATTAAATTAGTTTCATACGACCAAATTTGTAAAATCAACTATGTAGTTTTCATAATAAGGAATAACAGACTTATAAGGAAAAAAGTTAAGATATTACGAAATACTTTAGGTATTTTGTATACATTAACATTAAATATACGTTTTCAGCCGGTACTTATTAAGTAAATAAAATAATGTTGTAAAAATGAGGCTAATTTTATAATATAATTTAAACTAAGTTATTTTTAGGTGGCCATGAATCCGAAAAACACTGTTTTTGACGCCAAACGACTAATAGGGCGTCGCTTTGATGATTCAAAAATACAAGAAGATATGAAACATTGGACATTTCAAGTGATAAACGACGGAGGGAAACCAAAAATCCAAGTTGAGTACAAGGGTGAAATAAAAAAGTTTGCCCCAGAAGAAATTAGCTCAATGGTCCTTATTAAAATGCGCGAAATAGCAGATACATATTTAGGCGGAAAAGTCACAGACGCGGTTATAACAGTGCCAGCTTACTTTAATGATTCCCAGAGACAAGCAACAAAGGATGCTGGTGCCATTGCTGGAATGAATGTTTTAAGAATTATTAACGAGCCAACAGCCGCTGCATTGGCGTATGGCCTGGACAAAAACTTAAAAGGCGAGAAGAACGTTCTAATTTTTGATCTAGGAGGTGGAACTTTCGATGTATCCATATTAACAATTGATGAAGGTTCCCTCTTTGAAGTCAAATCAACGGCTGGGGACACTCATTTAGGCGGAGAAGATTTTGACAACCGCTTAGTAAATCATTTTGTTGAAGAATTTAAGAGAAAGTACCACAAGGACCTGAAATCGAACACAAGAGCCCTACGACGTTTGAGAACTGCTTGTGAACGTGCCAAGAGAACTTTGTCCTCTAGCACAGAAGCTAGCTTAGAAATTGATGCTCTTCACGAAGGAGTTGATTTTTATTCCAAGATAACCAGAGCTAGATTTGAGGAACTTTGCATGGATCTGTTCAGATCAACTCTTCTACCCGTTGAAAAATCGCTAAACGATGCTAAGTTAGATAAATCCGCTATTCACGATGTCGTTCTTGTTGGAGGCTCCACCAGAATACCAAAAGTACAAAAAATGCTGCAAGATTTCTTCTGCGGAAAGCCGTTAAACTTGTCTATTAATCCCGATGAAGCAGTGGCGTATGGTGCTGCTGTCCAAGCAGCTATTTTGGCTGGCGATACGAGTTCGCAAATTCAAGATGTTTTACTTGTAGATGTGGCACCCTTGTCACTTGGTATTGAAACAGCTGGCGGAGTTATGACTAAAATTGTGGAAAGAAACTCTAGGATTCCTTGCAAACAACAGCAGACGTTTACTACTTATGCCGATAATCAAAATGCTGTAACAATTCAGGTAAGAAACCAAACTTTAAAAAATACATGTTACATTTGGTAAATGGGCACGTCGCGTGGTTGAATCAATAACATTTAGTTTAGGGTGCTTCTTTGTAATTTAAAGAATTATAAAACATTAGTTTTCTAATTATTTTTAGGTGTTTGAAGGAGAAAGAGCGATGACTAAAGACAATAATCTTCTTGGTACTTTTAATTTAGTTGGAATTCCACCAGCACCTCGGGGAGTTCCCAAGATTGAAGTTACCTTTGATTTGGATGCCAATGGTATTCTTAATGTTTCTGCCAAGGATTCTAGTACCGGGAAACAGGAAAAAATAACTATTTCAAATGACAAAGGACGACTTTCAAAAGCAGATATCGATAGAATGTTAGATGAAGCTGAAAAATATCGAGCTGAGGATGAGAAACAAAAGGAAAAAATTACCGCACGTAATCAATTGGAAGGATATATTTTCAGTGTTAAACAGGTATACATTTTCTAATTCAAATAATTATTAAAGTTAAGTTAATAACGTCAATGGCTGTATAATTGGGAGTACTTATTTGCATTGCGCCGGTGATTAAGAAAACACTTGCTGTTTGCTAGTTTGTTTTTTTAAATTTCAGGGCTTTATATATAATTTTATAAAATCACTGGGGGACACTAGGTTAGGTAGGTTAAGTTTTGCTGCTAAAATGAAAACTAAAGACTAATTTGTTGGGTTGACAAAGGAAGGGATTAAACAGATGTAAACCAGGTACACGAAATGACCTTGTTTAGGTATCATAAAAGTGGCGCAATACACATTTTTGTATATTCTAATTTAAACATCGGCGCAACAGGCATATATCCGTATAATTTATATTTTTACAAAAAGTTAAACTCCGTTTTTTAGGCTACAGAAGATGCACCATCAGAGAAGTTGTCTGCCGAGGATAAAAAAACAATTTCCGACAAATGTAGTGCAACCCTATCGTGGTTGGATGCAAATCAACTAGCTGAAAAGGAAGAATTTGAAGATAAGTTAAAAGAACTTCAAAAAGATTGTTCACCCATAATGATAAAACTTCACCAAGGACCAGGGAACAATCCCGGACAAGGATCAAAAGGACCAACTGTCGAAGAAGTTGATTAGATAGTTCTAAAAAAAATCTAACAATATTTTGCTTTGGTGGACAAATTATTTTATGCATTTTTAACACTTGCTTTGATTCATAGCTTTACAAAGAACAATGCTTTTGACATAAAATTGTTGATTATTTAAAAAAAAAATGAGAAATATTGATATTCCAAGTTAAAAAAAAAATATATTTTAAAATTAACTCTAGCCTTTGTTACGTAAATGTATTTATTTTCTTAGTTTTACGTTATAACAAGAGTGGGTTAGATCAATGAATGGGTTAGATCATTGAGTGGCATAGATTATTATAAGTTACACTCAGGAATGTGCACGAATACTTTTTTTTGTACTCGAGACGAATACAAATACATTAAAGTTTCTGAAAGTACGAATCCTCCAAAATTAAAAAGTATTCGAATACGAATACGGGTACTATTCGTACTCGTATTCGCGTTTAAGGACGAATACTCTTCATTTGTTGGAATATCATTAAACGAATACTTTGCAGCGTTTGCGCATACGCTTTGTACGAATAGCATTAAACAATTACTTAACAGCGTTCTACTTTGCCGAGCGATCAACAAAAAACTAAGATGGCTGCCAGAAACAATGCGTTTGCGCATGCGCTTTGCGTGAATACGAGTACATAATGAATTCGTAATAAAACACGAATACGAGTACAGAATAGCCTACTCAAGTATTCCCAGATACGAGTACAAATTCAAATATACAAAATAGTATTCGAATACGAGTACAGAATACCTCAAAATGTATTCGAATACATTTCCATGTATTCGTGCGTATCCCTGGTTACACTTAGCAGATAGATTATTTTTTTTTATTGTTATATAATTGTTACACATTCTATATAATACTCTTCGCAGTAGATGCTTAAGAAGGTGCATTTTTTATTTTACGAAAAAAACCGTAAAACTTATTTTTTTTTGTAAACGGATGGGGATACACAAAAATTAGCTGATGCTTTTTTTATAGGGAAAAATACAATCTTTAATTTTATTAGGAATATTTTTTTTCGTAAAGTTGATATTAACGAAAATATGAATTTTTTTTTACTTTGGGGGCGTATTTAACCCTTTATTTATTACTTGATTTCCTCTAAATGGGATTGATTTTTGTGTTGAATCTAAAGTCGATCCGATAAACCGTTCTTGAGTTATGGTGGTCACAAATTTCGGTACAGACAGACAGAGACAGACAGACATACGGACAAAAAATAAAAGTCTTAAAAAGTCATAAAACGAACGAATCTGCAAAAAAATGTTTGCTCTAGGATGAATATTAACGATTTTAGAGAAGGTCCGAGTAATCGCAATATACTCTTCGACTTTGTCTGCGAAGAGTATAATAAGAGAACTATTTAGGAGTCTAATTTTGTGTATAAAAAACAAGGGGTTTCAAATCAAGTTTCAATATTCTAACAAGGACAAAAAAAGATTGGTCATCACTATCAATAATATAGCAACAATTTCGGTTAGTCAAAATTAAGTATTAAATTACAAGTAAATGAAGCATACCTATGGTATCAAATTTAAAATTCAAATAATGCATCAAACTGCAGAAATTATGTGAAAAATGTAAACACAGGAGACCAGCGGTGGACAGCTGTTTCAGAGTTTTCTGCTCTTCGTCGGCATCGAGTTGGTCTCACCTTTATTTCCATCTTTTACACTATCGTTCATATTCATATTAGTACTTAGTTAAGTACTAATACGAATAACGACTGGGTGCTTGAGGTCCCTTTTATTCCCGGCGGTGATGTAAAGCCCCCTATCCCCCTTCGCAGTACATTTTATTATCAATCATGTCCGTAAACATTTGAACTTGCTAAAAAAACATAAACTTAAAAGGATAAACGTGTAGTTTTAACTATTAGCATTAAGAAACAAAATACTGGGTATTCGCTGCTAAGTATAAGGTATAGTGATTGTAAATAAAATACTATACCAGTGGCGTATTTAAATTTTGTTCGACTCCTCGGCAAAAAAAAACTTTTTGGGGCCCTGTCGTTCATTTTTTTCGCTCCAGCCCCCCCCCCCTGCGGGCGCCCTAAATACGGCACTGTACTCATTCAATGTTAATATTTGATCAGGGATGTGCACGAATACATGGAAATGTATTCGAATACATATTCGAATCCATTTTGAGGTATTCTGTACTCGTATTCGAATACTATTTTGTATATTTGAATTTGTACTCGAATTCGGGGAATACCTGAGTAGGGTATTTTGTACTTGTATTCGTGTTTTATTACGAATTCATTATGTACTCGTATTCACGCAAAGCGCATGCGCAAACGCATTGTTTCTGGCAGCCATCTTAGTTTTTTTCACTCGCTTAGCAAAGTAGAACGCTGTAAAGTATTTGTTTAATGTTATTCGCACAAGGAGCATGCGCAAAACGCATTATTGTCGGCGGTAATCTTAGTTTTTTAATTTTTGTTAGTCGCTCGGCCAAGTAGAACGCTGCAAAGTATTCGTCTAATGGTATTCCAACAAATTAAGAGTATTCGTTCTTAAACGCGAATACGAGTACGAATAGTACTCGTATTCGTATTCGAATAGTTTAGTTTTGGAGGATTCGTACTCGAAAAGCATTCTCAGAAAGTTTAATGTATTTGTATTCGTCTCGAGTACAAAAAAAAGTATTCGTGCACAAGCCTGTATTTGATTAGCTATGTTAATAAATAAATACCTAAATAAAAACAAAAGTGGATAATTATCACGTTTTGTACAAAGTAACATTTTGTTGATGAAAGACAAAACAATAGAAATAAACCAGCTGTGGTGCTGGTCTTAAGGAGCAAATATAGATCGTTGCCTAGGATTTTGCACAGTGCATTAAACACATGTTTTGGGTGGAATTTCTTTTAGCGGAAGGACTGAGCGCGTTTTGGTGGACAGCGTTCCTAATGCAAGCGGATACATTAACAACATTTTAGACCCTGCCGTTGTTCCATATACACATAATATTGCTCATGGTTTTATTCTGACACATAAAATCGCCCGTCCCAATCTCGCCATGCCGGTTCGCTATTATCGAGCTAAAGAGAATATTGCAGTTATAAATTGACCAGCTCAGTCGCCAGATTTATATCTCATACAGCATGCTTAAAGGAAGGCTTACTTAACAAATTGGTCCATTTGAGGATACAGAGCAGCTTTTTTGGTGCGTTTTAGAGCAGTATAGCAAATTGGACCAAGAAATTATTGACAACCATATTCCAAGCATGCATGAAGAAGATGTTAAGCCGTTATTAAGAGCCCGACATCCCACTTCCTTCTCCTCCTGACATTCCACTTCCTCTTATGCAAATTTATGTACAACTTAGGCCCCAGTTTTTAGAGTTATTATTAACGCGATTGTTCTAAAATTTTGACAATATCATATTTACTTCTTTTAAAGTGCCGCTTGTTTGGCACATTTTGTTTTGGATTCGTAGTTTAGCAAAAATAACCGTTTAAAGTAGGGTGTACTATGCTAAAAACAACAACTGTTATTTATCTTAAACTACGAACCCAAAACTAAATGTGCCAAACAAGCGGCACTTTAAAAGAAGTAAATATGATATTGTCAAAATTTTAGAACAATCGCGTTAATAATAACTCTAAAAACTGGGGCCTATGTTGTACATGAATTTGCATAAGAGGAAGTGGAATGTCGGGCTCTTAACAGCAGAGGGGAGCATTAAAAAAAGTTGTTGTATCCTAAATTGTTTTGATGTGTGTATGTACATACTTACGAGTAATGTATAATTTAAAAGCGATTGATCCATGACTAGAGTCAAGGAAATCAATTTCTGTTGGCAAACCAAATTTTGAAAGAATGATATGTTTGATTTTTTTGCAAAAATATTTTTTTATGACACAAAAGTCTTGTTTCTTATTTACATACTCGTATATACTTTAATTTTGAAATGAATCCTTTATTCGCCTGTGAGTACGGAAATAATTATGACGTATTTAAAAAATGGTGTTTTTCAATGTATTTTTTTATTTTTTGCTGTTATTCGCTTTTTTACAAGTACAACCGAACCAAGTTCACTTTTAATTGATAGATAAGAAGTTTAAAAGTTCGTGTCATACCTACGACCTCAGTTATAAAACCGTCAATTTCCTCAAGTTAAAGCGTTTTAATGTGCCACAAATTTATTAACTGCCTGTAATTAACTAAATATTATTTATTTGTATTCTTAAAAATAATGTAAGTATGTATTTTTTATGTTTTTTCAGGGAAACTATTAAGTTTCAAATCATGTAATTAACCACTTTTATTTGCCAATTAAAGAAGGCGAATTTGTTACTTTTAAGGCCTTAAAATTTGTTTTTACAGATTGAGAAGGCAACTAAAAAATGACGATTATTAGCAAGGAATTATTTGACCAAGCTGGTACATTTAGGTGTAAGAACATACATGTTTGGCATAATGATTGCATTAAAGCGCTCTTAATTTATAAAAATGAGATAATTACTGCGGGCTTAAAGTTTTTTCTGCCAGTTTATTTGGTAGGTAATCACAATTCAGAAATGTTTTTTAGCTTCTTTTGTATGTCCGTGTGGTGTTAATAAAAATGTCTATGGTCAAAAAATATAAACTATCAATATGCCATGGACCTGAGAAAGAAGATAAATAACTCATCGAATAATTTTGTTTAATGTACGACTACACTAAAAATAATTACCTACTTAAAAATAAATTTAAATACTTACTTTTAAATTTTTAAGCTACAAGCAGCCATGTACATTAGAAAAGATAATGCAAAAAGTATGACAAAACATTTAATGTTGTCTTATTTACGTTCTTGTACTTTCGGATTCCTTATTACAATAATGACACTTGGAACAAATTGTGTTTTAAGGTAAGCAACAGTTGATATTAATAAAATCTTGAATGAAATAATATAAATATGTATGTGAATTCAGGGTGTCCCAAAATTGGCGAAACACAGCTATGGTACGCTGCTTGGGCATGCCAAGGCATCCCCAGAAAATTGCTAAAAAAATCTATCTCATGTATTCTTGGAGATTTGAGGCCCCAAAGTGCGAAACTTTAAACGCTTATACCTTGAAAACAACAGCACATATTAAAGAACAAAATGACTTAATATAAAAGCCACAATCTACCTAAAACTACTTTACCTTTTGAACTTTTAAAAGGTCAAATAACGTTTTTATAATCAATTTAATTTTGGAAAATCTTTATGAAATGAAGCTGACAACAATATGTTAATGAGATCTGATGCAAAAAGGTATCAAGAATCATAGATTGAATTTAAAATACACTAGTCTTAACAGAGTCGCCAAATATATTGAACTTTAACCGTACTTTTCTCAGAGATAAGCAAAATTAAATTTTTTTCAACAATTTTCCAAGTATCCCTGGGTATGCCCCAACAGCGTAGCATAGCTGTGTTCCGCCATTTTGGGGACACCTGTATAAAACGTCTTTTGTCCTGAACTAGTCCGACTGCTTGTTTAAGTTTAAGTATTGTTTGGAGCTAATTTAAGGTTTACTTCAAACAAAGCAAATAAACTTACAACCAAAGAAAAAATGATGATAAACGAAATCGTCACACATCACACAATAAAAAGAAAAATGCTGATGTGCAGTATAATTTTTTCTGATTACTTATACCTTAGTTTTTGTGAATTTTGGTCACGTGCATTACTTACCTCCCCTATCTGTTTTTTTTTGATTGGCAACATAGATTGAATTCCAATGTCCGTTTTTGTAGGCGTTTGACGAATAACCTGTAGCCTAATAAATGAAATTCGCTTCGTTCACTCTTCTACATAAGATTTTATCAGTGAGGAAGTGGGAAGCGAAGCTCGTTTATTGTAACCCAGTAGTTAGGATATTTGTTTTTGACTTGTGTCAATTATTAATGTTTATACGCCCTAGGGGACATTATATCGTCAAAATTATTAGTATGTAAGTAATAATAGAAAACTCAAAATGACGTTGTTGTACTAATACTGTTGTACAACAGACGTGTTTTTTTTATTCGATCTGATTTACGTCAGATACGTCTGTCAATTGTTCTTAGTAATATGTATTTGTTATTTGACTTACTGTTTTTGGCGATAGTTGATTTTGCAGGTAAATGTTGACAGATATATCAACATTTTACCAAAAACAATGGACAGAAATATCTGACGTTACTCAGATCGAATAAAATAACACGTCTAACAATATTACAGACTACTTATTTTTTTTTCGCAGTTTACGATTTTACAACCTAGCCTATAATGCTATAATCGAGACTATAATAACCCAACCAATAGACGAGGCATTAAGGAACTGAACCTCTAACTTTGGATCGCCAAGATGGATTGCAAAGCGGTTTTCAGCAATAGATTCTAAGAGATGTCTGGAAATTTTGTGACCATTTTTTATTTGGTGCAAATTGCCCCATTCTATGTTTTTATGCAAAAAACGTACCCCTTCTTTGAACTAGTGAAAAGTGTAGACGTAGACCACTCATCTATGACCCTTGACCACAAATTTTTGACTTAACAACAATTATTTAATAAACGTCAGTTTAAAGATCTTTAATTTTAGGTTGGTGATTTGAAGTTTAGTTGTTTTTACCATTGCAGTAATTTCTTTAATGCTTCAGAAGGATATGGAAATAAAGGTCGTTTGAAAACTGCACTGAAAGTCTATAGTTATCGATGGCGCAA
This sequence comes from Cartodere bifasciata, assembly GCA_963920755.1. NCBI lineage: Eukaryota > Metazoa > Arthropoda > Insecta > Coleoptera > Latridiidae > Cartodere > Cartodere bifasciata. The sequence goes on along the minus strand of OY987193.1, from coordinate 14,803,955 downwards.
TAATGGTTTTGGGTGGAATTTCTTTTGGCGGAAGAACTCTGTTTTGGTGGACGGCTTTTCTAATGCAAACGGATACATTAACAACATTTAAGACCCTCTCCTTGTTTCATATACACATAATATTGATCATGATTTTAGTCTAACACATGATATCGCCCGTCCCAATCTCGCCATGCCGGTTCGCGATTATCGAGCTAAAGAGAATATTGCAGTTATAAATTGGCCAGCTCAGTCAAACGATGTTATCCCTGTTTATTTTTTATTCATTAATTTAATTCAGAAGCAAAGAAAATACTATAATGGTAAAAACAACTAGGTAAACATCAAATCACCAACCTAAAATTTAAGAAAAATTTGTTGTTCCCTGGATTGTTTTGATGTGTGTACTTCCACCTAAAATGGTAAATTTATTCATACACCGAGTCTAGGTCGCCAATTTAAAAAAGAAAAAGTATTTATGTTAAGGTTCTCTAAGAAATTTTGTTTACGAAGTTAAAATAAAAATTTAACATTAAATGGAATACGTTTTTTATTTAGTCTCGTTATTATAAATAGAAGAGAAACTTATGCCCCTTTCTACAGGGTGTCCAATAAATGGCGCATAAACGCGATGGTGCGCTCTTGGGGTATTCTCAGCGATCCCTAGAAAATTGTCAAAAAAAATCCATCTGTTATATTCATCGAGAAAAATGCGAACAAAGTTGCATAAATTCGGCAACACAGTCTGGGAAAATACATCTAACAATCCCATCTATAAGTCTAAAAATCCCATTTATGAGTCTTGATCATACACTTTTGCACTAGATTTTATTGACGTTGTTGTCAGCTTCATTTCATAAAAATTTTGTAAAATTAAATAAATTATAAAAATGTAATTCGACCATTTAAAAAATAAACAAATGGTGGAATGGTTTAAGATTAACTAAAGCTTTGTATTAAACTATTTGTTTCGTTAATATGTGCTGTTATATTCAAGATATAAGCGTTTAAAGTTTCGCACTTTGGGGCTTTATATCTCCAAGGATATTTGAGATAGATTTTTTTTAACAATTTTCTGGGGCTCCCTAGACATGCACCAACAACGTACCATTGCGTTTATGCGCCATTTTTTGGACACCCTGTATAACGTAACAAAAATATTCTACAAAAGAAAAACCCTGCTAGAAAAAAAAAATTTCTATTTTTTTTTATTTCATATAATCAATCCTAAAAAAAATTCAACGTGTTTGGAAGCATTACAGAAGGAATAATACAAATAAATGCCCTAAAGGTGATCTGGATGCCTTGAGATACAAGCAGCTGGGGGCTGGGGTACCTGATCCCCAACAATTCCAACATCATCCTTTTAATTAAATTTTTTCTTATTTTATTTAAGAGAAATTAAGCAATTATTTTAACATTACATTTGTGTCCTCGAAAGTCCACCAGTAACCGAATTGAACTGATTTTGGCCACAGTTTAGGAAGTAATATTATAAGCAACTAATTTTAAACTGACGTTTTTTTAAATAATTGTTGATTTTAATTGTTGAATTTGATGTTAAGTCAAAAATTTGTGGTCAAGAGTCATAGATGAGTGGTCTACATATACACTTTTCACTAGTTCAAAGAAGGGGTACATTTTTGCATAAAAACATGGAATGGGGCAATTTGCACCAAATAAAAAACGGTCACAAAATTTCCCAAGACCTTTTATAATCTATTGCTCAAAACCGCATCGGAATCCATCTTGGCGATCCAAAGTTAGAGGTTTCGTGCTTTTTAGTACTTTAATGCCTCGTCTACAAATAAAGGATCAACCTCGGAATTTTAGACAGGTCGCTGAATTTTTGCATGTTCTTTCGTTTTGAAATTATAAAAGTTGTTTTAAAAGTCGACATCGCTCGCTTACAAAGTTATTCGGGGTCAAAGGTAACAAAAAACCGATTTTGATTTGATTTTTTTTCGAAGCTTCGTACGCTTTTTTAAGGCGATGCAAAAATATCGAGCGGAAAATCTCCTACAAAGGTCATTGGTGAATTTTTTATATCTCAACCTTTATTGAGATAGAGGGTGTAGACTACCCCTATTTCGAATAGCCCTAAAACGATGGAATTAATTTATTAAAAGGTGTCCTTTTAAAAATCTATTTCTTAGCACCCTTTAACAATTTAAGAGGGATAACCACTCGGATAACCATTCATTTTTTTTCTTAAGACCTAAAAACCACCCCCCTTTTCTAAAAATTGAACTTTTTTTTTGAAGCCGTTTCAGGTTCGATAAAATTTTTTTTTGTTATTGTCAGGCAAGATAAGGGTTTAGAGAAACAGCTCTCCACCATGTCAGGCAAGATAGGGTTTGGGCCCTTATCATGCCGTTTGGGGGTTGTGTTCTGGGATGTTGGAAGGAAACAGTATAAAGACTACATAGTTATTTATTAAGTCTTACTTTATACAATAATTAAGGGAAGGCTATACTTACCGGGAAACGTCACTATGGGGATGGTTTATACACTGCATTCGTGGAACTCTAACTAACACTGAGTAACTCCAACTAACTCCAAGTAACTCCCCGATGTAACAACCTAGTCGCTGTTTTATAGGACAACTCAAGGATTGTTACATCGTGTTGTTATTGTAATAAGTGTATGTATAAACATCCCTACGTGACATCCCCCCGGCTCGTGATTTCCCGACCCTGGGAAATAAAAATGAATTTACTAAAAAAAATACATCTAAATAGAATAAATTTGGAAAATGAAATGTTGAATATTCCAATTTGTTTTACATAACATAACGGAGTGGTGAACCATGTCAGGCAAGATAAGGGTTTAGAGAAACAGCTCTCCACCATGTCAGGCAAGATAGGGTTTGGGCCCTTATCATGCCGTTTGGGGGTTGTGTTCTGGGACGTTGTAAGGAAACAGTATAAAGACTACATAGTTATTTATTAAGTGTTACTTTATACAATAATTAAGGGAAGGCTATACTTACCGGGAAACGTCACTATGGGGATGGTTTATACACTGCATCCGTGGAACTCTAACTAACTGGTACTAACTCCAAGTAACTCCCCGATGTAACAACCTAGTCGCTGTTTTATAGGACAACTCAAGGATTGTTACATCGTGTTGTTATTGTAATAAGTGTATGTATAAACATCCCTACGTGACATCCCCCCGGCTCGTGATTTCCCGACCCTGGAAAATAAAAGTGAATTTACCAAAAAGAATACATCGAAGTAAAATAAATTTAGAAAAACAAAGTTTAAAAAATTATTCCAATTTGCTTTACATTAAAACATGGGGTGGAGTGGTGACGCATGGGGTGGTTCCTTGGGTAGTCCTGGTCATCCATTGGTATCGTGGTCCATCCAAAGGCTGGGCAGTGTCGTGATCGAAACATTGATTTTGAGAGACAGGCTTGGCGGCAGACAACTTCGTGAGGCAGCGTTGAAGGACTTCATTGTTGAAGAACCATCATTGAAAGTGTAGTAGGATTGATTTTGGCAGGGTTTTGGGAAGCTTGGTCAAATGGTATTTCAGCAGGTTTGCTCTTGTTGTGGTTAAGGGATGCTGATTGTTTTCGCTTGTAGACATGGTTTGAATGTTTGCAAAATGTGGTTGTAGCTTTTGATTCATGCCCTGGGATGCTGAACGTCGTCTTGTTAAGTGTAGTAAGAGTAGGCAGCATGGGGCGTTTTCAAACCAAATGTTTTGACGAATGAGTCCAAGAACCATTTACAAGTGTAGCTGTTGCTGAGTTTGATGCCAAAGTTGTCCAGGTTTATGTAACAGGATCAATTGCCTTAACAACGGTTAGCCAGAAGTGTAGTCTTGCCATTTCGCCTTCTCGGAAGATCACATCTGAAACCTGGCGTTGGCTGAAGCATGGGACGAACTCTCGAAGATTTCTTCTCGGACCACCAAGGAATGCGTAATTTTAGTCACCACTCCTAAAAAACACAAATTCATTACAAGTTAGTGAAATCATTTAACAAAGTGGAATAACAAAGATAGTTGACAGTTTACAACTTTGGACGTTATAGTAAATAACATTTTAAAAATATTTACTATTTTTGTTTAGTTTTTTTAAAAAGTTTAAAAAATAATTTAATGTTTGTTCAATAATTAACCAAAAATATTTAATTTTTGTTGACCTACGTTTTTTATAAGCAATTTTTTGTTTTTGTTATTTTTAAGTTAAGAATGCAAGGTTTTTAATTACGATTAAAATTGTGAAGCATAGGAACTTGAAAATGCAAAAATTATAAAAATCTGTTTAAAAGAACCATTTAGAACTTTTATTATCTGAAAATTAACGAATTATGTTTTTTATCGCTTTAATTTTTTTTTCTTTTACCTGAAAGTGAAAATCAAGACAATCAATTATTTACGTCCAAATAATTTAAAATTCAAAGCTCCCCAAAGGAAACAAAGTTTGGCTAGGTCTTTGTACCGTTTTTAGGAGTATTTTTGCCTTATTTTAAAGATTGGCTAGGTCTTTAAAATGGTACCTAATAGGAAAAAATGTCTTCGAAATTAAAATTTTGGCAAATAAATAATGCTTTTACTATTTATCAATTTAAAACTTGTGCTTACAGCTGTCTCTCCCAGTGGACAAATATTGCTATTACCTGCACATGCCTGCGGGCGGTTCCTGACAGTCCATAAACGAAAAGGTTTTCTACTAAATAAATAGTTTTCAAAAATTAAAAGAATCTTACCATTTTTTTTTGCCTTAAAAGATTTTTTACCTTAATACCTTATTATACATTTACTTGGCTCCTCGCCCCTGTGCTCTTCTCGCGGAATTTTTCTTCGCATTTCTGCACCAAGGCATTTTTGTCCAAGTCTAAAACATATAAAATCATCCTAAATACACATTCATCATTAATACACATAAAAATCATCATAAAATACTCAATATATCATCGTAGATTCATTATTTCATCGCAGTTTCATTATATCATCGTAGTTTCATTATATCATCGTAGTTTCATTATATCATCGTAGTTTTATTATATCATCGTAGTTTCATTATATCATCGTAGATTCATTATATCGTCGCAGCTTACTCAAAATTATATCGTCGCAGATTTCTTCAAAGGCAAATTCATATTTTCATTAAACTTCTTTTAATTCTTCTTTTCTTTTCAAAAATTACGTTCCTGTTCAGGCGTTAAAAAAAATTATTTTTTAAAAATTAAATGGTGAGCGATTTAAGGATTAAATTAAATTCGTAAAATTCTTGATGGATCAGATTGCTAAAACATGCTTTTAAAAATTAATAAAAATAAATCACAATTTTGCAAAATCAGCAAAAAGTAAGGTCAATGTCAATGTATGTTGAACTATTATAGGTATTTATTTTAGTTTTTAAATAATAACAAATATGCAGTCTTTTTTATATCGTAAATTTTAATTTCTTTACATTTTTGATTTTTTTTTTTTTTGTTAGTTATTTCAATATTTTTTTTAAATTACATTAAACTATCCCAGAACGAAAAAAAAAATTGTGTAGAAAAAGGGGGAGAAATGAAAAAAAAAAAGTTAGTAAACATTTTAAATTAATTTTGTATGTGGGGGGAAAGTAGTACTATTCGCTTGGCAGAGGTTCAGGGGCTGCAATATGAAGATTACAGCCCGGGAAAGAAACCACAGCGTCTCCTCCATGTCAGGCAAGATAAGGGTTTAGAGAAACAGCTCTCCACCATGTCAGGCAAGATAGGGTTTGGGCCCTTATCATGCCGTTTGGGGGTTGTGTTCTGGGATGTTGGAAGGAAACAGTATAAAGACTACATAGTTATTTATTAAGTCTTACTTTATACAATAATTAAGGGAAGGCTATACTTACCGGGAAACGTCACTATGGGGATGGTTTATACACTGCATTCGTGGAACTCTAACTAACACTGAGTAACTCCAACTAACTCCAAGTAACTCCCCGATGTAACAACCTAGTCGCTGTTTTATAGGACAACTCAAGGATTGTTACATCGTGTTGTTATTGTAATAAGTGTATGTATAAACATCCCTACGTGACATTATTTACTAAATTATTATATTTAAACTCATTTTCAACAAAATTCACCCCATTTGACCAATATTTTATTAAGGAAAAATTATTTTCTAAAAAATGCACTAAATGTTTACCATTTTTACAGGAAATTGTCTGTATAAGCCTTGTTTTTTCATAAATTAGGGTAGATAAGGTTTACCATGGCATTAATACGACAAAATATTTAATTATTGTAGTAAGTGGTAGGGGTAATTTTTTTTATTATACTCTTCGCAGACAAAGTCGAAGAGTATATTGCGATTACTCGAACCTTCTCTAAAATCGTTAATGGGACATTCCATATAAAATCGACCAATCATAGTTGCTATTATTATACTCTTCACAAGAGTATATTGCAATCGATCAGAAAATCCTAAAATCGTCAATTTTCGTCGTAGAGCAAGATTCGTGCGTTTCATGACTTTTTAAGATTTTCATTTTTTGTCCGTCCGTCGGTAGTCGGTCGGTCGGTCGGTCGGTCGGTCGGTCGGTCGGTCGGTCGGTCGGTCGGTCGGTCGGTCGGTCGGTCGGTCGGTCGGTCGGTCTGTCTGTGGGATGTCACGTTTCTTGTAAACACGCTATCTTAAGAACCAAACTTCCAATCCTATTCAAATTTTAAGGAAAAATCGATCCCTATAAGAGGAAGAACCCTATTGTTTTTGACAAGAATCTGAGTACTATAAAGCCCCCTTTTCGGTCCCCCAAGTGAAAAAAAAATCGTAACTCGATTATTATTAAATTTACAAAAAAAATTATTCGACATAAAACATAGGAAATTTAATTCTCTATAAAAAAGTATTCGTTGGTTTTTTTGTCAGAACCCCTCCTTACCCCCCACCACAAAAAAACCTCCTACCTCCGTTATTATTCAACTAACAAAAAAAATCTTTTTCACAAAATTAAAGAAAATTTAATTTTTTATTAAAAATGTTGGTTCGTTTTTTTTGTAAAGTTAGCCAGTAAGGTTAAAAAAACAAAAACTAAAAGATTTCAGTAGCAAAAAACTTCTAAGTCCAAATAGCGTCCCGCGTCGGTCAAGAAGGCCATGCCAAAAATATTTCAACCAACAAAACAAAAGCAGCTGTCAGAACAAATAACCTCACATAAGTATGTTAAACGTCAAAACTGACGTTTATCCACTTCGTTAATAAAATTCTTCGTGTTTTCTGTTAATAGTTTGCACTCTTCGCAGATTTTTTTAAATAAAATTTGTTTTATTAAACAAAAACTATTATCCTTCAATAGTTTTCTTGCGAAGAGTATGCTATAGAATGTGTAGCAATTATATAAAATAGTGATTTAGCTTTGATTTAAAGAATATAAAATTACACTTCTACCGAATCCGAATTCTACTTAATTAAGCTACTCATTTGTGAAGAGTAATTTCTACGCGTTTCGACTTCTACCCATTCTAGTTTGATTTGTTTTATATTTGGTGGGTACAATCGTTACCCATGGTAAAGGTGGAAAACTTTTTTTTTCTTTTAAATTTTCATAATTTTTCTTGTCTTAGATTAAAAATTGAATTTTCCGATTTTGCGATTTTGGAAGATTAAAATTGGTAATAATTTTAAGTTGACAATAGACACTTATTTTTATTAAAAAATCAGGAGGTGCATATTTGCACTCCTTCTCTACTACCTCAAACTATTGAAAATGATCAAGTTTAGGTCTAAAAAAAGCTATGTGGGACTGGGTAGATTTTTTTTTTGATAACTTTAAAATGTTAATGTGTGTGTAATGGAGATTCATAATTTTTTTTTTTTTGTGATTTAACTTCGTTTAGAAACAGCAATTCTTTTAAAATGTTATCGAGTACGTTATAACGAGCGAGCATTTAAATTCTACCTCGACTCTTGACATGGAAAACAAAAGCTGCTTTTCCGTATGTCTTTGATAGTTTGTTTAAACGTCAAAAAAAGATGACAACATCAAAAATGACATTAGTAGAAAGAAACTATCAATGACCTACGGAAAAGCAGCTTTTGTTTTCCATGGCAAGAGTCGAGGTAGAATTTAAATGCTCGCTCGTTATTTAAACAAATCAAATCATATTTTAAATTCTTGGAAGATTAAAATTAGTAGTAGTTTTTAGTTGACAAAGGACACATCTTTTTATAAAAAAAAATGAACCGTATATTTGCACTCCCTATCTACCAGGCAGCTATGGAAAATGACCAAATATGGCACTAAAAAAAGTTATGTGGGACTGGGTAAATTTTTTTTTTTGATTATTTTAAAATGTTGTAGGGGTAATAGAGACGCATGAAAAAAAAATATGGTTTGTGATTTAACTTCGTTCAGAAACAGCAACGGTTTTAATATGCTACATTTACACAAAATCGAATCACAAGAACGTTTATTTTTTTTATTGTTTACTATGTCCTTGTTAACATTTTAACCTAAAAATAAAAAAAGTTTACTCACTCCCGCATAGCTTTTGTTATGCCCAAATTTGGTCATTTTCCATAGTTTAAGGTGCTAACTATTAGGGAAGGAGTGCAAATATACAACTACTAATTTTTTAATAGAAAGAAGTTATCAAAAGTAAGCACTGGACCAAACCTCAAAAGGATTTAAAATCATGCAGCAACTCGAAATCCGAATTTTGGTCGATTATACAGTGAGAGGCAAAAGTCCCCCCCCCTGGCCTTAACTTTTGAACGGTTCGAGATATTGATTTCCAAAAAATTTTAGGTTAATTTACACAAAAAAAACTACCTTTTGACGCAATTGGTTTTTCAAAAAATAATAACCCCCACATAGGGGGACTATCTACTTAAGTTTTTTAAATGTAAAGGGGGGTCAAGGGACCCCTCATTTGAAAGCTATTTTTATTTCTAACACAATGGTGTTTACCAATTTAAGATATATTTATTATTTTTTTGGCTAGGAGCTTCTCAATAAAAAGATCGATTTCCTTAATAAATGCAACAGTGAAAAAATAAAACTATTTGAAATTAGGTAAGGGTGCATGTTTTTCTTTAATTAAAAAAAATATGTGATATTTTTTTTTTAAAATGTGTTATACCCTGTGTCCCAACATAAAATACAAAAAAACCAAACCTTATGCTTCTTAATATTTTTTTTTTAATTAATTATATTTTTTAACCCTATTTTACTTCGTTTTTTTGAAAAAAAAATAATTTTGGTAGGTTCTTTTAAAACATTTGTTATAAAACATACTAACAAAAAAAAAATTATTAATATTTTTAAATAAAAAGAAAACATACACCCCTACTTAGTTTGGAGTAACTTAAGTCTTTTATTGTTGCATTTATGACGTAAAACAGGATTTTTGTGCTTTATTTTAAAACACACAGTACAATAGAACTACTAAATCAATCTAAAATTCGTAAACGTCATTGTCTTGGAAATAAAAATAGCTTTCAAATGAGGGGTCACTTGACCCCCCTTTACATTTAAAAAAATTAAGTAGATAGTCCCCCTATGTGGGGGTTATTATTTTTTGAAAAACCAATTTCGTCAAAAGGTAGTTTTTTTAGTGCTAATTTGCCAAGAATTTTTTTTAAATCAATATCTTAAACCGTTCAAAAGTTAAGGTGGGGGGGGGGAGACTTTTGCATCGCACTGTATATGGAATAGGCCTAATATTTATCCTAGAGCAAAAATTTTTGCAGATTCGTTCGTGACGAAATTTGTGACCACCATAACTCAAGAATTAACGGTTTATCGGATCGATTTAAGATTTAACACAGAAATCAAATCCCTTTAGAGGAAGAGCCCTATTGTTTTTGGAAAAAATCAAGTAATAAATAGAGGGTAGAAACCACCCCCAAAGTTGAAAAAAATTCATATTTCGGTTAATATCAATTTTACAAAAAAAAATATTCTTAACTAAATTAAAGATTTCATTTTTCCCTATAAAAAAAGCATTACAAGCAGTAATTTTTTTGTATCCCCACTCGTTTACAAAAAAAATAAGTTATACGTTATTTTTAATAAAATGAATAATGCACCTTTTTAATCATCTACTGCGAAGAGTATCATATAGAATGTGTAAGAATTATATAACAATAAAAAATAACCTATCTGCGAAGTGTAACTTTTTAAATGATCTATGCCACTCACTGATCTTACCCATTCATTGATTATTATACTCTTCGCAAAAGAGTATATTGCGATTACTCGGACCTTCTCTAAAATCGTTAATATTCATCCTAGAGCAAAATTTTTTGCAGATTCGTTCATTTCATGACTTTTTAAGACTTTTATTTTTTGTCCGTCTGTAACGAAATTTGTGACCACCATAAGACCGGTTTATTGGATCAACTTGAGATTTGACACAAAAATCAATCCCATTTAGAGTAAATGCCCTATTGTTTTTGGAAAAAATCAAGTAATAAATAGAGGGTTAAAAACATCCCCAAAGTAGAAAAAAATTCATATTTTCGTTAATATCAACTTTACGAAAAAAAAATTTTTAATAAAATTAAAGATTGTATTTATCCCTATAAAAAAGCATGTGGTAATTTATTTGTATCCCCACCCGTTTACAAAAAAAATAGGTTTTACGTTTTTTTCAATAAAATAAAAAATGCACCTTTTTAATTAACTACTGCGAAGAGTATCTTATAGACTGTGTAACAATTATATAACAAAAAAAAAAGTCATGAAAAAGACCTATGTGCGAAGTGTAACTTTTTAAATTATCTACCCCACTCACTGATCTAACCCATTGATTGATCTAACCCATCCCTTTCTTTTAATTATCCTATTGAATATGAAAAAACAAGGCTATAGACAATAATCTGTAAAAATGAAAAAAATTCCATGCATTTTTTTTAAATTATTGTAATAATTATATTATTTATATTGGGCTTTAAACAATTTTAAATTAGTAAGTTTCATATGGTCGACGTCCATATTTATCATAAAATGCATTCCAAAAGTCAGTGAATTTTTTATCTGGATTGATCCCTACATTAAGCTGGCTGCTAATGTTAAGATAACTTAATTGATTTGGGTCGGAACCTTCTCTTGCTGTAGGCCATATTATATTTTGAAATAATGGATCTTCGTTTGGAGTAGGATTACTAAAATAGATCTAAATCATATCAGTGAGTACTTAACGTCCCAACAGTGATCAGATTAGGTGTTTTAAGTCGAAACGATGTATTGACTTAATACGTTTAGCGTTTGGTTATTATTAAATACAAATTATTTACCCAGTTTTTGCAAAATTAGTCCATAACTTTACCATTCTTTTTCTCGTTAGAATGTCAGCAGCATTTCCAGTAAAGTTATAGTAAAATAGATATCTTAAATCTTCTGCGTGTCCGACACCTAAAATTTTAAGATTTAAAACTTTTTAAACATTTTCGTTTTCAATATTAATACCTGGATATTTTCTGGTAGTTGCACCCAATGCGCCTTCATAAGAAAACTGATAAAAATATACCTTCGTAAATTTTGAAACAAGTTCAACATATTTAACTTGGGCTCTAGTAAACAAATCATCACTTATAAACTAAAAAATATTTTATGGTTATTTTTCTATTGTTTTGATGTGGTTATTTTCCTAAAAAAAACATCGATACGTACTTTTACAAAAGCATAACTACCATTGGGATTGAAAAAATTTAAAATGGAACCGTTGTAATAGAAATCTTTAATTTCTTTTCCAGCTTGTGGTGCTTTATTTATATCCATATGAGTATCTTCTGGTATAAATGTAGCTAGGTTTACCACAAATTGGGGCTTATATAGCAAAGTGGCCACTAAATTTAGAGTGTATTCATTATTTTGGATTATTACATAAATATTTTGTTTTACCTTCGACAAATAGAATACCTTCCAAAGAGTTATAACCAGAAATACATGGAATTTTGTGAATATCTCCTACAGTTAAAGCTTCAAAGCTTCGCTTAGTAAAAAATGCATTTGTACTACTAGGTTCAATTACTGGACCAAATGGAAAACCATTTCGCAAATTTTCTTGTATTACTACCTAAAACGTAAGTTGTTTGTGCATACCTAACATTTAGAAGATACCAAAATTTGGACGTGGTCGTGGTCAAAGTACACTTTGGCAGTGGCTTATTTAGTAGTGCACACATTGGATTGAAATCGTTTAATTGGAAGAAATATACATATGAATTTACCTACTTAGACAAAAGAGCGCTCTCGACAATCAAAATGAATTTAAGTGGTGGGCAACAAGAATTTTTTATGCAAAACTTTTGATCATTTTCAAAGGATTAACATAATATAACTATACAAAGAAAACAAAAATTTTTAGAGCCACTAATTAAAATCTGATTTCAAAACCATATAGGATTTTTACATGAGATTATTTAATGGTAGTACCTACATTCTTACCAAAAATTTAGGGGAATTCGAAACTTGTAACAATGTGTTTGCGTCAATTTTTTGCAAACCAACTAATATGCTTGTGCTGCTTGCAGTTGAAATACCCAAAAGTCCAGCTAATATTTTAGCGCGTGATGCAGAATTTCTGGTAAGACTCCAGGAACTTACTGTGTTACCTGAGTTCATAATTGCCCCCTGAAAGAGTCCTAAAATATTTTCAGTCGATAAAGCTGACATTCTTTTAAAGTTAGAACCTATTACCTTCTGTAAGCGGGGATTGCATGAGATATGAAACCGCGGCAGCCCCCGCACTTTCCCCAAACACAGTCATTTGGCTAATGTTACCTCCAAAGTTTGCAATATTATCCTTGAACCATTTGATGGCAAGAACTTGATCTTTTAAGCCAGAATTTCCGGGAAGAACTGAATCTTCCAAGCTTAAAAATCCGAAAATCCCAAGCCGGTAATTAAAAGACACAAAGATGACGCCTTGATCCAAAAAATAATCTGGTCTATAAAGGCTATACCCTGAATACCCTCCTATGAATCCACCACCGTAAACCCATATAATTACAGGTAGTGGTTCAGAATTGTTTTGCTATAATAAATATGATTACGGTATTAAATAAAAAGAAAAACATAAAAATTACCACAGGAGCATAAATGTTAAGATAAAGACAATCTTCCACACCGTCAGTTCCTATCAAATTACTGATTATAGGATAACCTTGAATGCACATCGGTGGATCAGAGGATGCATTAAAAGTACCAGTCCAAGGGTCAATAGGCACAGGTTCCTGAATTATTATTATAAAATGGTTTAACTTTAGTTGGTTAATTTAAAATTGCCGTACCTACCTTAAATCTAAGATCTCCAATAGGTTTTTTTGCAAAGGGAATGCCCAAATACGCATAAAAGTTAAGATTTCCCTCAGCAGTTTGTTTTAAAATTCCTCTAACATCTCCAAGAGTTGTTTTTACGACGTTTGTTTCATTTGCAGCTTGTAGCTAAAACGACTTATGACTATAAGGTGTCGCGAATAAGAGAGTCCCTTTAGATCTCGCTTATCTTAAGATATACGTACAACACTGGTTAAAGGGGGCAAAGTTGCCTATTTTAATGCCCTACCTTTATTGTTTTTATGTACCAGTTTACTCTGCATGTACGATATTCTTAATACTTACAAATTTAGTGAATAACACATTAATAAAAACAAAAAACAATAAACCTTTGGATTCCTTAAACATTTTAATGAAAAATGGATTAATAAATAAATGTTACCTCATTTTTATATATTGGATTGGTATCTAAAAAATATTAATTATTTTTTAAATTATAACGAATTTATTCTAGACCTATAATTATGAAAATTTATTTGCCCATATACAAATAAAAACAGCGTGCGTCATACAGGATGTCCCAGAATTGGCGCACCACCTGTATGGTACGCTGTTAGGGCATGCCTGGGCATTCCGGGAAAATTGTTAAAAAAAATCCATCTTTTATATTCATTGAGGAAAATGCGAACAAAGTTGCTTAAATTTGGCAACACAGACAGTATTTTTCTAAAATACTACATAGTCTAGGAAAATAAATCTAAAAATCCCATCTATGAGTCTTGATTATACACTTTTGCATAAAATTGTTTATCGACATTGTTGTCAGCTTATTTCAAGAAAATTTTGTAAAATTAAATTGATTATAAAAATGTTATTTGACCATTTAAAAGAAGAAAAATTGGTGAAATGGTTTAAGATAGACTGCAGCTTTGTATCAAACCATATTTTTCGTTAATACGTGCTGTTGTTTTTAAGGATATGCGTTTAAAGTTTTGCACTTTGGGGCCTCATATCTTCGAGGGTGTATGAGATTTTTTTTGACAATTTTCTGGGGATCCCTAGGCATGCCCCAACAACGTACCATACAGGTGGTGCGTTATTTATAAATATTAACGAGTTTAGAAAATGTTTGAATAAACTTAGTATAGACAAAGACAACTGAAATTAACTTTAATGGCTTAAATTTAGGCAGACCTAGTAGCTAGTGTGCGCCCAATGACGTCATAAGTGCTTAGAATTTAACTTAAGTGTGCTTAATGATTTATTGTAAACAATTGTCAATCAAGTTGTCAACCGTCTGTCACACAACTGTCATTTAAGAAAAAAAATTGTTGCACACATAATTTTTTACTTCTTCTTTCGGTTTCACATAATTGTTTGCTAGTAAATCAAAATATTTTAATGTTTAAACAACACCCTGGTATAATTTTGATAGTAAGGTGGGTAAATAAATATTATTTTTGCGACTATTATAATACTTAATGGACTTATTAAAACTGTTAACAATTTTTAATTATTTTTTAAAAAATACCTAAAATAAATTAAATTTTATCATTCTGTCCACCCCCATGTTTTTCTTTGTTTCAAATAGTTCTGATGTACATTTACATACAGGGTGTTTCTTTTAAGACTTTTCCAGCCAATTTGTGATGTGTGTCAACGTATGATTTTAACACACCTTCAGAATCGTCGATTTTTAATTGGAGGTGGTCATAAATAATGACACTGACCCCTCCATGCTAGGGGCCTATACTCTTTGCAAGACTAGGTCCGAAGGGTATAGTGCAATCGATTCGAAAAACTTAAAATCATCAATTTTCATCGTAGAGAAAAAATTCTTACAGATTCGTGTTTTTTTTATCAAATTTTGAAAAAATCCGTCCGCAGCCGCTCTTTTTCTAAAAATTGATCTCTTTTTTCTAAAGCCATTTCAGGTTGTTTTTTTGTTGACTTTACCTGGCTGAAATGGTTCTTTTTTATTTAGGCAGGCGTTAAATTTGTTTTGCTCTTATGACACTCATTTTTTTTTAAGTTATTATAACTAGAGTGCCTTGATGATTTTGACAGTTATTGTCGCCTTATAGAGTGGCGACATGCATCATTCCTTCTCTGTCATACAGATAACGTCATTAATTGTGATTGTAAGTTGTAATTGTTGACACTTTGGCTATAACGTTGATGACGTTATCTGTATGACAGAGAAAGAATGATGCATGTCGTCACTCTATAAGGCGACAATAACTGTCAAAATCATCAAGGCACTCTAATTATAACAATAAATCATGATTGTCATAATTTATCAAAAGATGAACATAGAAAATTTTCAAATTTGTAGTAAGTATAGCACATTTACCTAAGATAATTAGTAAAAAAAGAGTAAATCAGTCCACTATGTAAGGAAAACGTATTAAACTAATTAAATGGATTATGAAACAATGGTAAGGATTATTAAAAATGTAAAAAATGATTTGTACGTAAAATAATCCAGATTTTCGGAAAAAAAATAATAATTAGCATAAAAATCAATAAGTACGATAGTCATTTTCTGTAAAACCATTTTGTATTTACCAGTCGCAAGCACAGATCTTAAATGGCCACTCCAGAAATGTTTATGGAAATCGAATTGCACTTGGCAAAACTCTAGTAAAATCTACAAGAAAACACTCTGTATAATATTTTTTTAATCATTACCTACTAAGGATTATATTTAAACTAATTTTTAACAATAACCGGGTATATATTACCAATATTTTTTTCAGGAAAAATTATTTAAAAAAAATGCATGGAATTTTATCCATTTTTACAGAAAATTCTCTATAGCGTTGCTTTTACATAAATTGCAGATAAGGTTACCTATGTCATCAATAACACCAAATATTTAATTATTGTGGTGGTAAAATAAAATATTTCTTTTAATTAGCATAAATATTTGTCCATGGTATGGTTTTCACATCATTTGGGGTAACTGAAGTCATTTCTGACAATAATTATTTATAATATTTATCAGGTGTTGTAGGGGGTGGGAGGAATCGGTATGAGTAGGTTTCCAGGACGAGCCGAAGGCGAGGCCTGGAGTCCTACGAGGCCTGTAAAGATACTTTCTTTCAGTACAAGTATCTTACAATATTTTATTGTAAATCAATAACATAATTTCAATATTTACCTAAAATAATTTTGGAGTATTTACTATACAGGGTGTCCCAGAATTGGCGCACCACCTGTATGGTACGCTGTTAGGGCATGCCTGGGGATTCCAGGAAAATTGTTAAAAAAAATCCATATCTTATATTCATTGAGAAAAATGCGAACAAAGTTGCATAAATTTGGCAACACAGTCTAGGAAAATACTACACAGTCTAGGTAAATAAATCTAAAAATCCCATCTATGAGTCTTAATTATACACTTTTGCCTAAAATTTTATTGACATTGTTGTCAGCTTATTTCAAGAAAATTTTGTAAAATTAAATTGATTATAAAAATGTTATTTGACCATTTAAAAGAAGAAAAATTGGTGAAATGGTTTAAGATAGACTGCAGCTTTGTATTAAACCATATTTTTCGTTAATACGTGCTGTTGTTTTTAAGGTATATGCGTTTAAAGTTTTGCACTTTGGGGCCTCATATCTTCGAGGGTGTATGTGATGGATTTTTTTTGACAATTTTCTGGGTATCCCTGGGCATGCCCCAACAACGTACCATACAGGTGGTGCGCCAATTCTGGGACACCCTGTATTATTGACGCAAATTTCAAACTTTCATGCAAAACAAACAAAATTGTTTAGTGTCAAATAAACAACAGTGTCAAAGTAAAACTTTTGAAAATAATTATGAGTGAATCAGATTCTGATCCGGAGAATATTACCGAAGCGGCCAATGTGGCTGTTTTAGGTTTATTGCCGAAGCAATCGCGAGTCAAGTACGAGTGTGAAAGAGTGCAAAATTTAAAGATTGGTGCAGAAAAGAAAAAGTGACAAATATTTCCGAAAATGTATGTACCAGTCTAACTTGCTTATTTTACGGTACTAGTACTGAAAATGATCATTTTCAGTATGACATCCTATAAAACGTCACTTTCGGATCATGTCATGGTTATCATAATAAGTATATTACAGTTCGATTTGCAATAAAATAATTTAAGTGTATTTTTGATGTTTGACAACCTTTTTGCAGGCAAGGGGTAGTAACAAACCTATAGCATTAAACTAACAATTTATCATAGATTTGGAAAAAAGTTAAAATGGGGTGTGCCATTTAAAATTACAAAGTTACATTTCATTAATTAGAACTGGCACAACCTGTATATTTAAATTTAGTTTAGTCAAATGCGCAAGAAAAAGTTAGATATCGACCTGATAAAAATTAAGGCTCTAGGAAAGGTATTTACGACGTTAGAAGCGATATGCGTTACTTTCTATTTACCCTGTATAGCCTGATACGGCTTTAAAAAACAAAGTTCAATTTTTAGAAGAAGAGGGGTAGTTATTAGACCCTAAGAAAAAAACCAAAAAGTTATCCCTCTTATATCCTTTAAGTTTTTTAAAAAAAATCTTTTAATTATTAAAATTCCATCATTTTAGGGTTATTTGAAATATGGGGTAGTAGCTTCAGTCTACACCCTCTATCCCAATACGGGTTGGGACATAAAGATTCTGCTCAAAAATATTTTTGCATCACCTTAAAAAAGCGGACGAAGCTTTTGAAAAAAGTTATGGGCCACCGCCAAAAACAGGGTTTTGTGACCTTTGACCCAGTATAACTTTTTAAGCTCACAGCAGATCAATGTCGATTTTTAAAACAACTTTTATAATGTTAAAACAAAAGTGTATGCAAAAATTCAGCGACCTGTCTAAAATTCCGAGGTTGACCATTTCTAACACTTTATTTCACTGTGTTACTAGGCTACAGTTTCTACATAGAAGCCGACTTCTTCGCCACATTGGTTCGAAATGATGCTATAATGACATGTTTATTCATTTTTAACCAATACCAGCAAAGAAGCCGACAAAAAAAAAGCTGCCGGTAATGCTGGCATAAGTGCAACAAAAGATTTTATTTTTAGCAATATTTTTGGGAGTTTATCTTACTATTGTACTTTTATTGCGGGAATGGTTGGAGGAGCTGCAATTATAATCGAGTCCCCCTTTTACAGAAGCCTAAATTCGTTGATTTTTTTCAATTTGGTATGATTAATTTTTTTTAGACAAACGTTAAAAAAATATTTTTTTTAAATTTTACTTACAAAAAAACTGATTGTTGCAAATTGTCAAAATTCCACCTCTCCTAGTTGGTGATTACTACAGTCAATCTGTCCTAAATAATGAGGGTACATCGACAAAATTCCTGGTAGGGCCGCCTTTTTTATATGATGTAACTGGATGTCCAAAGAGTAAAACCCTTAATTGGCGTATATCTACCTATTGCAGAAACGGAGTTATGGCCCCCCAAAGGGGCCCCTTTAATTTATCACGGTGAAACTGCACTAAATTTTAAAAATATATGTCAAATAAGGTTTTAAAAGGATTTTTATAAAAAAAAAATCTCTAAAAAAATTCCTTCACCCTCCAAATAGCCCCCAAAGAGTAATAACCAATCACGTTGGATTTACTCCAAATTTTGCAGATAGATGCATAATAAGATGCTAAAAAATATTTCCTTATAACTTTTTTCAAAAAATAATTCCGTCGCCCCATAAACGAAGGAGGCTTTTAAGGGGGACATTTAATTTTTTTTTCAAAAAAAGTTATTAATAAATATGTTTTAGCATCTCATTTTACATCTATCTGCAAAATTTGGTGTAAATCCAACGTGTTTGGTTATTACTCTTTGGGGGCCATTTAGGGGGTGAAGGAATTTTTTTAGTGATTTTTATTTTATAAAAATCTTTTTAAAACCTTATTTGGGATCTTAATTCTCAACATTACTAGGGCTGGAACTTCCTTCTAGGCATAAAACCATAAATTCTCGCATAAATTGGTACTTATCAATTCTCTTTTTAGTTTACGACTTGCTATTTATTTGCTATTTTGGTTTAAAGTCAACGTTTCCAACGAAACATAGTTTTTGATGATTTTTTGATTTTTTAACCTTACTAGCTAACTTTACAAAAAACTAGAATGGGTAGAAGTCGGAATGGGTAGAAGTCGAAACGCGTAGTAGTTACTCTTCGCAAATAAGTAGCTCAAGTAGAATTCGGATTCGGTAGAAGTGTAGTATTATATTTTGTAAATCAAAGCTAAATCAATTTTTTATATAATTGCTACACATTCTATGGTATACTCTTCGCAAGAAAACTATTATAGGATAATTAATAATTTCTTATAAAAAAAATGTGTATAAATAAAATCTGCGAAGAGTACAAACTATTAACAGAAAACACGAAGAATTTAGTTAACGAAGAGGATAAACGTCAGTTCTGACGTTTAAGATATTTAAAATTATTTGTTCTGACAGCTAGTTTTGTTTTTTTGTTTGAAATATTTTTGGCATGGCCTTCTTGACCAACGCGTGACGCGTTTTAGACTTAGAAGTTTTTTGCTACTGAAATCTTTTAGTTTTTGTTTTTTTAACCTTACTGGCTAATTTTACAAAAAATGAAGTAACATTTTTAATAGAAAATTAAATTTTTAATAATTTTGTAAAAAATATTTTTTTTTGTAGTTGAATAATAACGCAGATAGGAGGTTTTTTTGTGCGGGGGGGTAATTGGGGGGTCGGACAAAAAAACTAAAGAATACTTTTTGGTGAAGAATTAAATTGTCTATATTTTATGTCAAATAATTTTTTTTGTAAATTCAATAATAGTCGAGCTACGATTTTTTTTTCATTTGGGGGGCTGAAAAGGGGGCGTTGCAGTTCTCGGATTCTCGTCAAAAACAATAGGGTTCTTCCTCTTATACGGATCGATTTTTCCTTAAAATTTGAATTGGATTGGAGTTTTGGTTCTTAAGATAGCGTGTTTACAAGAAACGTGACATACATACAGACCGACCGACCTACCGACCGACCGACGGACGGATTTTTTCAAAGTTGTTCAAAATTCGATGAAAAACACGAATCTGCAAGAATTTTTGCTCTAGGATGAAAATTGACGATTTTAGGATTTTCGTATCGATTGCAATATACTCTTCGGACCTAGTCTTGCGAAGAGTATAATAAACCAACATTTTTAATAGAAAATTAAATTTTCATTAATTTTTTAAGAAATATTTGTAGATTGAATAATAACGGAGATAGGATAGGAAGTGGGGAGTCGGACAAAAAAAACTAAGGAATACTTTGGAAGAATTAAATTGTCTATGTTTTATGTCGAATAATTTTTTTTGTAAACTAAATAATAGTCGGGCTACGATTTTTTTTTTCATTTGGGGGGCTCAAAAGGGGGCTTTGTAGTACTCGGATTCTTATCAAAAACAATAGGGTTCTTCTTCTTATAGGGATCGATTTTTCCTTAAAATTTGAATTGAATTGGAATTTTGGTTCTTAAGATAGCGTGTTTACAAGAAACGTGACACTCCACAGACCGACCGACCGACTACCGACCGACGCGACGAACGGATTTTTTAAAGTTGTTCAAAATTCGATGAAAAACACGACTGCAAGAATTTTTGCTCTATGATGAAAATTGACGATTTTAAGATTTTCGTATCGATTGCAATATACTCTTCGGACCTAGTCTTGCGAAGAGTATAATAAGTTTAAGTGTTAAGTTAACGCTATGCTAACATTTTTTCAAATATCTAATTGATGTAAGTTATTGTAGTCCTGAAGAAGTTATTAAAGCTTAGAAACGTTGACAATCTAAAAGAATTGATTTTTACTCGACAGTCCTACATCCAGCGAGAAGTCCTTTTTGATAACCTATAAGTGAACGTTAAGTTACGTTAATTTGATCTACAAATGAGATTGCAAGCTTCGTATAATCTATTCAATTTTGTGTTAATTCGCGATACGTTAATTCTAAGTGGCGTTAAGTTAATTTAACTATAAATCAACCTTTATTATTATTATTAACACTTATTTACAGCGCATTTGCTCTTAATTTGTGTTTTAGGTTGTGGAATCAATTCTAAATCAACTTTCCTATCATAAACTAATTAAATTTACTACATTTAATGAAACGTTATTGTTTATGAATATTAGTGCTGCTGTAATATATTTGCATAAATACAGAAAAGATACCAGCAAATTTACTAATTTTTGGTAAGTTTTTCCTAATTATTTTTTATTGATGTATTATAAAAAATTGTAGTAGGGACAGCCTGTATTATTTTTACTGTACGTTTTATAAAAATAATTTTAAAAATAAGGGTGCCTCTTTTTTTAATCCTTCCGGAAGTGGAAGATTCTGCCGATGTAAGGAGGTACTTCATTGCTCCCTTTTAAATTTTATATTATATGGACCAAAATACTGAATCGGCAAAATCTTCCTACTTCTCACAGTAAGAGTAAAATTGTAAATTAAAAAAAAACTTTCCTAGGTCTTACTTTCTCTAATAAATTTGAAAAAAATCTAAAAAATGTCATCTAAGACATCTGTTATTACTGCATCAGATTTTAACTTTTATGTAATATAATTTAATTTTGTGTTAATACGCGATACGTTAATTTTAAGTGGCGTTAATTTACGTAGACTATAAATCAGCCTTTAAAATTTTAAACTAATTTGTTTTCATTTTACAGGTTTTATTCTCCTGGGCCTAAAATCACAGATGAACTTATAAATGAAAGGCCAGATAAAACTAAAATATGCTTACACGAGGGTGATTGTCAAACATTTTCAATTAATGTAAGAATTATTAAAAAATTAAATAGCTTCTTTATTAATAGATAACGTGCGGTCCACAAAATTTCACCTCGACTCTTGCAGGCATTCGTAAACTTTTCATTTTTTTCATTGTTAAAACATTGTCGATGGTCATGTTTTTGACGATACACAGCAAGAGTCGAGGTTTGTGGATCGCACGTTATTTACGCAACCCTGGACATTTTCATCGCACAGATACGCCATATTAGTGGTGACGACATATGAAGCCAACAAAGACAAAATCGCATCTTAGTTTCCAAAAAAAAAGTAATAACTTCAAAACCATGGAAACTAAGATTAGTACAGTCAATCCGTTGGACATCGACAAAATTCCGGGTAGGGCCACCTTTTTTATACAGTGTGTTCAATTAAGGATTAGACACCCCCTATAACTTTCATAATATAGCAAATATATTTTTAATAAAAAACAGGTTAATTTGGTTACGGAGGAGGACATCTAAAAAATATAATATCAATTTTTTTTCTTTAACCCTCTGTTACCCACCAACCCCAACCTACAATTTTTAAATTACAACCCCTATCTTGCGATACCTCATTGGGTGACGGAGAGTTATAGGAAAAAAAAATAATGTTATATTTTTTATATGTCCCCCACCGTAACTACTATCCATTCAGGTTTCAAAAAAACCGCAGTCACCTATAAAAACTAGATAGCTCAGTGGTTAAGGGGAAAAATAAGGCCTCTATCTGCAAATGGTGCTCACGGTCTGAAATTTACAACATATAATCTTCAAGACATTTAAAACAAAATGGCTCGATGAGACATTTCGAAATTTTGATAGGAGCCCCGCTGCGCCCCCTTCTTTTTTTCCGGTTACTTTATTTTTTTATACGGTTGTGTTTTAACATTTTTTCATGAAACTTTATATTTGGGTTTCTAAGAAAATCCAGTAACCACTTTGGGTTCGCAATATTTTCAAATGTTTCCATGGGCCCCCCTAGAGTCCATTAGTACACTTTCTTCATGGTGCGTTTAAAGGGGTAACAGGTTGAATTAAACCGTATAACTTGAAACAGTTTTTAAGGACATACTCCTGCGATCTATTCGATGAGACATGTCGAAATTTTTGTCAGAGCCCCCCTGCGCCCCATTTATTGTTATTCATCATTTAACATAACCTGTTGGTTTGATTGTCACAAAAATTAGTACCTAGGTTCTTTGGATCCCACTTTATAAGTTTAGATGATAAATAAGTTTAAAAAAATGACAGGGGCCCCATTCAGCCCAAAATAAAATTATTTAAGAGATTTTGTTTTGGAGTGTTCCCGTTTGTAAAAAGACATGAAATTTGGATGATACAAAGCCATTAATGTTCTAAAACGATAAACAGGTTTTGATTATCAAAAATATATTTAGGGGCCCCACTATGCTTTCCTAAGTTTAAAACTTGACATGCGTTTATCTGGTACATCAAATTTAATTTTGGCTAAAATCATGATAAAATGTAAAATTGAACGTGTCCTTCTATTTAATTAATGCTCATCCAACACCTAAAACTGTCAGAAGCCCCCTTAATAAGTATCATTTACAAAGATGTCTAGGTAAAAAATAACGTAATCTCATAAAAAAAAATATTTTTTATTTTTTATTTCTCGATCAAACTTGTGCAATTGATAAAAATAGATTAAATTATACCTATTTAGTAAGAAAAAATCAAAATAAGAAAAGCATGTGCATCCAAAATAAAAAAATAACAACTTTTAAATGCAATTGTAAATGCTTGTTTTTGAATAAACTATTGAGTTGAGAGATATACGTCATTGTGAACAGTCCTTATTTATGGGGCTTCTGACAGTTTTAGGTGTTGGATGGGCATTGATTTAATAGAAGGACACGTCCAGTTTTACATTTTATCATGATTTTATCCAAAATTAAATGTGAGGTACCAGATAAACGCATGTCAAGTTTTAAACTAAGGAAAGCATAATGGGGCCCCTGAATATATTTTCGATTAACAAAACCTGTTTATCGTTTTAAAACATTAATGGCGTTGTATCATCCAAA
Organism: Cartodere bifasciata; assembly: GCA_963920755.1. Lineage (NCBI taxonomy): Eukaryota > Metazoa > Arthropoda > Insecta > Coleoptera > Latridiidae > Cartodere > Cartodere bifasciata. Next base: position 14,779,915 of record OY987193.1, on the reverse strand, counting down.
TTTCATGTCTTTTTACAAATGGGAACACTCCAAAACAAAATCTCTTAAATAATTTTATTTTGGGCTTATAATGGGGCCCCTGTCATTTTTTTAAACTTATTTATCATCTAAACTCAAAAAGTGGCATCCAAAGAACCTAGGTACTAATTTTTGTGACAATTAAACCAACAGGTTATGTTAAATGATGAATAACAATAAATGGGGCGCAGGGGGGCTCTGACAAAAATTTCGACATGTCTCATCGAATAGATCGCAGGAGTATGTCCTTAAAAACTTATGTTTCAAGTTATACGGTTTAATTCAACCTGTTACCCCTTTAAATGCACCATGAAGAAAGTGTACTAATGGACCCTAGGGGGGCTCATGGGAAGATTTGAAAATATTGCGAACCCAAAGTGGTTACTGGATCTTCTTAGAAACCCAAATATAAAGTTTCATCAAAAAATTTTAAAACGCAACGGTATAAAAAAACAAAGTAGTCGTAAAAAATGAAGGGGGCACAGCGGGGCTCCTATCAAAATTTCGAAATGTCTCATCGAGCCATTCTTTTTTAAATGTCTTGAAGAGTATATGTTGTGAATTTCAGACCGTGAGCACAATTTGCAGATTCTTACCCAACAAATAGGTAAGATACTTAATTTTATGAAAAATAGGTAATAAATTCCTTAAAAAAAAGTTGTTTTCTTTTTTGACCTATACCTTGTAGTTTTTATACAAAAAAGAAAAATTTAATACATGACCAATTTTTATGTATAACCCTGTATATGACCTATATACAGGGTGTATCACGACGAGTATAAGGCATACGTATCTCAAAAACGGTTCGTTATATTTTTTTCAAATTTGGTATACACAAGTTTTGAGATAGAATGCATCTACCTAAAATATTTTTAACTTTGTGCCACTTCCGGTTATACCGGAAACTAGTGTCAACTTTGTTATTTTAAATGGAACTACATATTTTTTTTCGATATTATCATTCCTTTTCACATTTTAAGTAAACTTTGCAAAAAAAAAATTCAAAAAAAGTTTTTAGTTTCTTTGTAATCAAGGTTATTCGAATTTTTTTTAGCGTTGTAAGGATTTAGAAGATTGCCGATTTTTCAAAAACTAATAAATGATTTTAATTGCAGTGTTAGCTTACGGATAAATAATGGTCCGAAAATCAACTTTTGTGATTATAAATAAAATAAAAGTTAACCGGAAGTAAGATATCGACCGGTAGATGCATCCTATCCCAAAACTTGTGTAAACTAAATTTGAAAAAAATATAACAAACCGTTTTTGAGATACGTATGCCTTATACTCGTCGTGATACACCCTGTATTTTGACGTCATTTGACAAAGTCATAACCCAAAAAATAAAAAGTTTCATTTTTTAAGTAAACTGTGGTGCCATCTTTTATGATTTGTTTGAGGCTTCTTTGTTTATTTAAAAAATAAATCAATAGAAGGAGATTCGCGCAATCCCCCTTTAACCACTGAGCTAAGAACCATTTTCTTTGAAAAGTTGAATTTTCCACAAAGTTGGCATTACATTTCTAATTTACTGACACTAAAAATTCAAAAATGCCAAAATTAATATGACAGTTACATAAAACAGGCGTAAAAATTGGAAAAAAGAATCGATTTTTGCTTGAGATGTGAGAATTTATAAAGAAAATTGTAGAAGTTTTTGTAAAAGTGTTAATTTATCCTATGATACCTAAAATGACTTCTTAACAGTGTGTACTACATAAATAATTCCTATTTTGTGTAATAGTAGGGGAGGCAGAGATGCTAATTGTGTAGTTACTAAAGCGCGATGGAAGCTTATTGGGTTGTGAAGATTTGTGAAGTTTATGTTCAGTTTTTCATTTTAGTGCGGTTAAGAGCGTGTACAAATGTTCAAAAATGTAAAAAAAAAACAGTCACATAGAAATACTCGAGCGCGTCAGATTTTCTTATAGTATACGCGCAATGTCTTTCTGATAACCGAGAAATATTAATCTGACGATAAGTTAGGGGGAGGTGGCCTTAAAAAGGGGTTGAAAAAAAAAATAAAAAAAAAAGTTATTCGAGCGTGTCAGATATTAAGAGGGAATGTTAAGTGAACTCAAAAATATGCCCTATTCAAATTACTGACGATTTGGACGCGGTTAAAAGTCATGACCGATTTTTGAAAATGTAAAAAAAAAAACGTAACCTTGACATACTCGAGCGCGTCAGATTTTTATACAGACGGTTCAGCTTGATGTCCTGGTCGTCCTAAATGATAATCTGACAATTATGTAAAGGAATATTGGTTATCTGACAATTTAAAAAAAAAAAATCAGTTTTTTTTTATTACTGGATGTAGAGTGCCTGGAACAACTGACAGATATTGTCGCTTTATAGAGTGGCGCCATGCATCATTCCATCTCTGTCATAGAGATTCTGTCATGAATTGTAAGTTGTAATTGTTGTCACATTGCTTTTAAAGTTGATGGCAGAATCTGTATGACAGAGATGAAATAATGCATGGCGCCACTCAAGAGCGACAATATCTGTCAATTCTTCGAGGCACTCTAACTGGATGTAATAAAAGCAATATTCAGGGTGTTATTTTGTAGACTTTACTAGCGTTTTGCTCAGCTATGTGCAAGTCGATTTCCATTAAAATTTCTGGAGTGATCATATAAGAACTGTGCTTGCGACTGGCAAATACAATATTTTTATTGTTCTAATGGTTTTGCAGAAAATGACAGTAACTATCATACTTATCGATTTTTATGTTAATAATTATTTATTTTCGTAAAATCTGGATTATTTTATGTACAAATCATTTTTTACATTTTTAATAAACTTTACCATTGCTTCATAATCGATTTAGTTAATTTAAGTTTTTCTAACATTTTCTAACAGTCGGCTGATTTTGTCTTTTTTTATTAATTATCTTAGGTAAGTGGGCTACAGATTTAATAATTTTCTGTGTGTTCTTATTGTGTTGACAAATTATGACAATCGTGATTTATTGTTAATAATGTCAAAAAAATGAGTGTCATAAGAGCAAAACCAATTCAACGACTGCCTTAATAAAAAAAAGAACCATTTTAGCCAGGTATTTTAAAAAACTTTATGAATATATTCTAAAACAACGGAGATTCTTAGTCAATATGTAAAAACTGATTTAAATAAAATATAATACATTTTTGAAGAAATATTAATATTAGCAGAAAAATGTAAGAATAAGATAATGGCTGTCGTTTTCTGCAAAACTACGCATAAGTTGCCCTCAACGAACGCCACTGTATTAAGGGCTCATATATGGTAAGGGTACATTACAGGTTGCAAGGTTCAGAGCCGGATTAAGACCTCCAAGCGCCTAAGGCTAAAATAATTTTAGCGCCTATTTTATAAATAAAAAAAAACAAAACGCGCCGCAGGCGAATTTTTTGTAAAAAAATCTCAGACGCACTGATTTTGGCGCCTATTTTGGATTTGGCGCCTGAGGCTTTAGCCTACTCAGCCTAATGGCTAATCCGGCCCTGGCAAGGTTTCTCCCCATATGATTTTCTGACGCGTTCGAGCAACGCGCAAAATCCCCTCTTGGGCTCCCCTACTATAAACTGTTTAATAGTTTAAAGATTAGTGCAAGTAAATTAATAATAAAATAAATACTTCTACTTCTGTTGAGACCATTTTTTTTAATTCAGATGCCCTGAACATGTTTTTAGATGCATTTTTTAATTTTCTTGACTTTTCTTACATAACCGGCAAATACAAATATAAGTGACATTAATGACAATATACAGGGTAAAATCTGTCACCCTATGGCTAGCCTACTCTGCTTTAAATAAATCGCGAATGGATAGTAAATTGACCTGTTTTTTCGTAAAAATATATTTGCTATATAAAGTAAGTTATAGTATAGGGGGTGTGTCTAATCCTCAATTAAACACACTGTATGATGTAACTGGATGTCCAAAGGGTAAAACCCCAAATTGGCGTATCTCTACCTAATGCAGAAACGTTATGCCCCCCCCCACAAAGGCCCCCCTTCAATTCATCACGGTGGAACTGCACCAAATTTTGCAAATAGATGTCAAATAATGTTTTAAAATGATTTTTGTAAAAACATTACTTCTAAAAAAATTCCTTCACTTCCTAAAAAATAGCCCCCAAAGAGAAAAAACCAATCACGTTGGATTTACACCAAACTTTGCAAATAGATGCAAAATAAGATGCAAAAAAATATTTCTTTAAAAAAAAATTATCACTTTCTTAAGGGTCCCCCTCGTTTATGGGGTGAAGGAAATATTTTTGGAGAAAAAATATTAGGAAAAAGTTTTTAAGCACCTTATTTTGTATCTATTTGCAAAATTTGGTGGTAATCCAAAGTGATCGAATATTACTCTTTGGGGGCTACGAGGCAGAATTCACATACCCAAATAGTGTACACCACTTCCCCCAAGAGGAATTCTTTGTAAAAAATTCCCAAAAAATTCCACCAATTTTCGAAAAATTTCCCCAATTCCTAAAAAATTCCTCCAATTCCTAAAAAATTCCACCAATTCCCTAAAAATTCCCCCAATTCCTAAAAAAATCCTCCAATTTCCCGAAAAAATTCCCCAGAATTTCTCTTAAAAAAACCTTTAAAAATGCATTACATTTTAAATTTTCAGAATTTTTGACGCAAAATTTAAACTTATGGTTATTTTTGGCAAAGAATTCAAAAACATTAATAGGTTTTGGCAGGAAATTTCAAATTTTTGGCGCCAAATTTAAATTTATTGTTAATTTTGGCGCGAAGTTCAAAAATATTAAAAAGTTCTGGCGGGAAATTTCAAATTTATGGCGCAAAATTTAAATTTATTGTTAATTATGGCGCGAAGTTCAAACATTAAAACATCAAAACAAAACATTAAAAAGTTTTAGCGGAAAATTTCAAATTTTTAAATAAAGAATAATCGATTACTGGAAACTATGGTCACAATTACATTAAATATTTTAAAAAATGCAATCGATTACTTTTGGAAGTAATTATTTCCAATCTTAAATATTGACCCTTTCCGTTGAGGTACATCTTCACGGTCGTTTTACTTGGGAATAGGGTGACCATCTGGAGCCGCATAAACGTACTTCGCATAGCACTCTTTTACTGTTAGAATGTGGTGATGCTCATTCAAAGAATAAGAATATTGTCACATTCTACCAGTGGAAGAGTCGGAAGCGATGGGCTTTGTTCTGAATTACTACCCGATCACTACTCGGGTATAAAAGACAAAAATAAATGGATTTTATTTCTAAGAGGAATAAAAGTTATTCGAGTAGTGCCCGGGTAAAAAAAAAATCTTGTAAAAATTGTATTTTTCAAAATACCTTTGCTACCAATTTTTAAAAGTTTAATGAACTTGTTTATTGCCTAACTGGTGCTGCCACAATAAATTTAATTAGACCGTAAGCTTTGTATATTACCTAGAAATTTCTTAAAAAAATAGCTTTTATTTTCCAAAAAATACCTCTAATTTCAAAAAAAATTCCTCCAAATCCTAAAAAATTCCCCCAATTCCCGAAAAATTCCCCCAATTCCTCCAATTCCCAAAAAATTCCCCCAATTCCCCAAAAATTCCTCCGGCAATTCCTAAAAAATTTCTCCAATTGTGTACACCAATTGCCCTAGTGAAACCCCCCTCGGGGGGCTATTTGGAGGGTGAAGGATTTTTATCCGAGGAACAGTTTTTATAAAAATTGTTTTAAAACCATATTTGACATTTAGTTACAAAATTTGGCGCAGTTCCACCGTAATTTTACATAATAAGTTGAAGGGGGCCCTTTGGGAGTTCATAACCCCATTTCCAAGACAGCATACGCTATAATTTAAGGTTTTACATTTTGGACCTCCAGTTATAACTTATTATAATGGCGGCCCTACCCGGAATTTTGTCGATGTCCCCTCATTATTTAGGACAGATTGACTGTACTACTAACTAATCATGAGATGTACTCACTGACTGACTGACTTTTTCTGCATTTTTTGTATTTCCACAATTTATACATACAGGGTGTCAAAAAACAAATTGATGCATAGACGCACGTACGTTGTTAGGGTATTCGCAGGGATCCCTAAAATGTAAAAAGAATCCATATATTATATTTATAGAGGAAAATAAAAACAAAGTTGCATAAGTTCGGTGACACTGATGATGTGAAAATGTATCTTAAAAACTCATCTAAATTCTTGATCATACATTTTTTCATCAGATTTTATTGACATTTAGAGGTATTCTTACTTTGCTATGAACGATCTCAACATTGACCTCATAATAAGTGGGAGTGAAGTGTGGGAAAAAAAAATTGGTCCAACAACTTATAGGTGGTTCACCGCCTCCCCTCGCATTTTACAGTCAATGTTGAGATCGTTCATAGCGAAGTAAGAATAGCTCTAATTGTTGTCAGCTTCATTTCATAAAATTGAATTGATTGAAAAAATGTAAATTGATCCTTGATTAACTAAATTTTATTATTTAGGATAAACTTATTTCCAGAAATGCATTACTTTTTAGTTTTTACTTATTCGTAATGATATGCTTTATAAATGGAATGCAATACATAGCCCGCGCTTAATTATTATCTTAAATAATAAAATTTAGTTAATCAAGGAATCTTGAAGATTTATTAGACCGCAAGAAACTATAATTATGAGATCTAACTAGAATGGGCAGAAGTCGGCATGGGTAGAAGTTACTCTTCGCAAATAAATGAGTAGCTTAAGTAGAATTCGAATTCGGTAGAAGTGTAATTTTATATTTTTTAAATCAAAGCTAAATACATATGTTTTATAATATACCCTACGCAAGAAATCTATTTGTAAGATAATTGTTTTTGTTAAATAACAGAAATTTTATTTTAAAAAATTTGCGAAGAGTGCAAACTATTAGCAGAAAACACGAAGAATTTCATTAACGGAGAGAATAAACGTCAGATCTGACTTTTAACATATTTGAGGTTATTTGTTCTGACAGCTGCTTTTGTTTTTTTGGTTGAAATATTTTTGCATGGCCTTCTTGACCGACTCGTGATGCGATTCGGACTTATAAGTTTTTTGCTACTAAAATCGTCTATTTTTTTTTTTAACCTTACTGGCTAACTTTACAAAAAATGAATTAACATTTTTAATAGAAAATTAAATTTTCAATAATTTTGTAATAAAAGAAATATATTTTTTGTAGATTGAATAATAACAGAGATAGGAAGTTTTTCTGTGCTGAGGGGTAATTGGGGGGTCGGACAAAAAAACTAAGGAATACTTTTTGTTGAAGAATTAAATTGTCTATATTTTATGTCGAATAGTTTTTTTTTGTAAATTTAATAATAGTCAAGCTACGATTTTTTTCATTCGGGGGGCTAAAAAGTGGGCTTCTTAGTACTCGGATTATTGTCAAAAACAATGGGGTTCTTCCTCTTATAGGGATTGATTTTTCCTTAAAATTTGAATTGGATTGGAGTTTTTGGTTCTTAAGATAGCGTGTTTACAAGAAACGTGACATACACTAGACCGACCGACGGACGGATTTTTTCAAAGTTTTTCAAAATTCAGAATTTTTACTGTACGATGAAAATTGACGATTTTAGGATTTTCTGATCGATTGCAATATACCCTTCGGACCTAGTCTTGTGAAGACTATAATAAAGGCTCCATTTTAATATCGACACATGCATGAACATATAACGATTCGAACTCGAACTTATGACCCATTTAACGTGTACATACGCAAAGACGCAATTTTCTTTGCTTCCTGTACTGTTTTTGCGAACATTTTTCATTATTTGACACGCTTGGGGGCCTTTTTAATCTGCAGTTTTTTGCTGCTAGTTTAACGTTTCGATGTTTTTGAATCCACAATCTGCCATAACATTGCAATTATCTCAGTATCTGGCAGAACATCTAAATACCCACTTTTCGTAACAATGTATTTGTCAGAAATTCGCCCCCAAATCCCCCTGATATGTAATTGATAAAACCGTTCGAGGTACATGAAATTAAAAATTTGATTGTATTTTCATGTTTATATTCTGATCAAGTGACATATTGCTGAATTGGATTGGATGGTTTTTCAATTTGAAGTAACCTTTTTATGTCATATATACATATTGTCACGATTTAAAATTCATGTTAATTGTTCTTACACAAGAATTCTTAGAATACATCACGTCGAGAGCATCTAGACGGCTAGATACCCGAGCCGTTGTTGCAAGTTGGGAACGTTTGATAAGTAGGCTATACTTTAAGTGTTAGAACTAACTTTCTTTTACTTAGTCTAGTTGTCGAACGTAACCATTGATAAAGCCTCCTATCTTTCCAATAAACACATGTAAACTGATAATTGTTACATGCAGATACATGTGTTTTTTGGAAAATGATAAAAGCTTGGGAAACGCAAGGTTTGCAAAAAACGTAATTTGAGGGGGAAAGATTTGATTTTCTCGGGGAGTTGGATTTGATTCTTCGGATCATCCACATCGTAAGTCTACCGCGGGAATTGATATTTCTGATATTTTGATTTTGTGAACCTTGCGAACCTTATCGGCAGCTAGTAGCTACGGCGTGCTTAGGACCCTCAGCCAACTCTGGAAAGCTGGTCCCGCCAGCCCCTTTGGTATACTTTGGAAACCACCATAGTGACACTAACCAAATTATGTAAGTACCTTTACTTTAGGAGTAGAAGGTCATTTCATTTGTTTAATTTTAATTAAATTCCCACTTTTTTTTGAAGTTAAATCTGCATTTCATTTATGATTCCCCTTTTCCTCATAATCAGCATAACAGAAAGTTACAGTCGTAACAATATATAGTAGGTACTGGCATAGAATCCGCTACTTTTGGCGAGGGGTTAATTTATTGGAGATTTGGTGTACACAAATTAGGAGTTCCTAGGAGTTACCTATGAATTACTGGGAGTTTTCATGAGTTACTAAGAGTTTTAAGGAGTTACTGGGAGTTTTTAAGAGTTCATCGGAGTTACTAGAATTTCTTAAGAGTTACTTGGAGTTATTGGGAGTTACTGCGAGTTTCTTTGGTTATATTTTTTAATATTTATTTATTAGAAACCGAGTTACAAACAAAAAAAAACAAAAAAAACCCTCGTAACAACTTTCAAAAAACATATATTTGTACCCAAATGTGAATATAACAAACTAAAACTACGTAAATATTGCATCATCCCTCGCATCATCCTTTCTTAAAAAATTTAAATCTTTGGTGGATATCTTTTCTACACTGTTCGGTAATCGTAAAAGGCATCTGGCCCAATAATTGAATGGGGCCACAAAGTATAAATTCTTCATTAACCTCTTGTAGGTCGTCTTTTTTGGGCCACGAAAATTTTCCTAAATTTTGCTCCAGGAATTTAACAATATATTTATTATGTTGCGTTTTTTTAATTAGTCGGCCAATATACCATCCGACAGTATAAAAAATGGCATAATAATTTTCAATTTCCAAAGCCATTGAGTCATCGGGTGAGTCAGCAAGGGTTGGTGAATTTTGAGAGGTATTTTGGTTAAAAATTATGGTTGATTTGTTTTGAATGCCACGTACCCTTATCCGACGGTCCGCACTTAATTTATTGGCATTCTTGGAGAGAAGCCAACAAAGAGAAGATTTCCTGATTTCTTTGTCATTTACTTTGATCCTTCCATTTTTAACACTTTTTTTTGTGGGATCCATTGGTTCAAGACTCTTCATATCCAACGTTCCGAAATGTTTTAAAATGTGATCCTCCTCCTGTTGATCATTTCGGTTGTCAGAATACGTTAATATGTCACCTGCACCCGCTAGGTCTTCGAAAATTTTATTATTTTCACCAACATTGCCTGCAAAAATTATTCATAAACTATCCAAAAACGAGCAATATTTAAGCCCTTATTATACTCTTCGCAGGAACAAGTCCGATGAGTATATTGCAATCGATCAGATTAAAAAAAAATTTTTCTTTTCATCGTAGAGCAATAGTATATTACTACCGTGGGTGGAAAGGGTTTCATTTCTGTCGAGAGAAAAAGATGGTTTACCAAGGCGCGTAGCGCCGCGGTAAACCATTTCTCGAGACAGAAAGGAAATTTCCACCGAGGTTAGTATACTATTTTATTTACAACTGCTTATATTTATGTTTAATTTTAAAAAGCTTTAATTTTGCAAATTAATATTTTTGATTTTTAACATCTTGGTTAACATGATTATTTTTTTTTAATTTATTACCTTGGTTACATTACAATTGCTTGACATTGAAGTAAAAAAATTTTTATTTTTAATTTTCAAAAAACGTCATTTCTCGCATTATTTTAAAGTCTTAAACCAACTAATATTAAAAAAAAACATAATGTCGGATAGTGATGATGAATGTACAGAATTGAAAGAGTGTGCTCAAAAGGCCGAAGAGGATTTGCACCCTCAAAAGAGTTAAATCCGACTGGTTTTCATTAAGGTCTGTAGCATACTAATGTAGCATACTAAGAAAGGTCGAGACACTTTAAAAACAGCAATAGCGGACCTCTCTTTTCATTTTACAATTTTGTAAGTTTAAAAGTTGGTCCGAAAATCTTGCCAAAAAAATCTGGTAACCTAGTTTAAAATCTGTCAAATTTATAAATGTAGGTTATGTAACACATCAAAATATTTCATTGGCGTAGATAATTATTTAAAAAAAATATTTTTTATTTAAGGCTAGGAATTTAATTTATAAAATAGAAGATCCGTTGAGTTCGCATTATTTCCAGCGGACCAAATTTATATGAGGGCCCCATCGTATAATTAAATTAAATGAGAACCTCTTTTTTAGTTCGTATGAATTGTACGGTCCAGTCCCTGCCAAACCATAATCTATTAATTTTTCAAGGTTTTTATCTTAGGAATGGTTTACCTAAACTAAAACCACTTTTAGCCCCAATAGAGATGTGTTTGTCGAAAGGTTTCAATGTAGAAAGCGAACACACAAAAAAACCTATCCCACATTAAGGGCAACTTTTACAATTCATAAACTTTATTATTATTATTATTGTTCTAGAGTTTTTTTTTTTATGTCTTGTGACACTTGTCACACGCGACACTTTCGTTTTGTTTTTTTTTGTGTTGTTCAGTATTCACTATTTTATAACTTTAGTTCACAGTTTTTTATAAATTTTATGATTTCGTAGTTGGGGTCTTTAAGCGTTTCAAGGAGGTTGGCTGTTCGGTGTGGGTGATACGTTGGGCACTCCAGGAGCACGTGTTCTACCGTTTCTATGGTGTCCTGGCAGTGTGGGCAGTCTCCACTATCTTCTATCCCGAAGAGGTTTCTATATTTCCCAATGTTCGCATGTCCTGTTCGTAGTCTTATAAGGTCTTTAATGTGTTGTCTGTTGAATTGTTTTTTTTTGTACCATAGTTCTTTTAGTGGTGTGTTTTGTATATTATAATACCATTTTCCTTTATTTATAGAAGTGTCCCTAAAGGATTGGGTCCACCTCTTGAATGTGTCGTCCTGTATAATGTTGTAAATGTCGGTGTAATTTGTCTTTTCGTTGCTGTTTCGGGTTGCTGATTTGGCCGCTAGATCTGCCACTATTGCCATTGATTCCTACGTGCGCTGGTATCCATTGTAGTGTGATATTTCTGTTTTGTGCGTCGTGTTTCCATATTTGCTGCCTTATTTTGTTTGCTATTTGGTTTTTCTTGTTTAGATTTTTGATTGTCTCGAGGGAACTTCTGGAATCCGTCAGTATGACGTAGTCTCCCGGTGTGTTAATGTTTTCTAGCGCTACTTTTATGGCTATCAGTTCAGCACTCATTATAGGCGTAAATTCTTCTAGTTTCTCTTTGTGTATTTCTTTGGTATTATCGTTGTAGTAGGCCTACCCACAATACTCTTTTTGTTTTGACCCGTCAGTGTAGATTTTAATGTGTTTTTTATAAGTTGTGTTTATTTCTTGAAGTGTCATCTGTTTCATCATGATTGTGTTTGTTTCGTTCTTTTTTTGTAAATTCTTGATTTCTGTTATAATGTTTATGTTCTTGTTGAAGTAATTTTGTTTTTCTGCTTCGTCTTCTACATGTATTTTGTTTTTCCATTTTTTTACTTTGTTATATGCTGTGATATCTTCTGGTTTTTTCTTTTTGTTCCAGTATTTTTTCCTTTCTGTGTTTTCGTGTAGTTCTTCTAGTCTGCTTGTATATGTGTGTTTGTTTTGTCCTATGGCTTTGATCATATATTTTTGTTGTTTTTGCGCTATTCTTAGGTTTATGGGTATTTCCGCGGCTTCCGAAAGGAGGTTGTGTATTGGTGTGCTTCTGTATGCCCCCGTAGCTACTCGTAGTGCCGTGTTTTGGATATTTTGAAGGGTGTTTTGTTGGGATTTGTTTAGGTTGTTATAATATGTCGTGGCTCCGTATTCTTCATAAACTTTATTTACCACATTTTTTTAACCACTGATATTGATTTATTTTGTTACATTTTTAGTTATCTTACACATCGTGAAAAATAATTGACGTTTAAAAAATTGAACTGTAAACGTCGGCTTTTATTTTGAAATGTGTAAAAAAACTAAAAATATAACAACAAATGTGTAAAAAAATGTGTTGTGTAATAAAGTTTGAGAACTGTAAAAATTGTCGAATTGTCCCAAAAGTGGCCCAAAATGTGGGATAGTTTACAATGGATTTCATAATACTTTTTGTGTGTTCACTTTCTACGTTGAAATTTTTCGGCGGCCACATCTCCATTGGGGCTAAAAGTGGTTTCACTTTAGATTAAAGTACTTTGGTTAAACGATTTCCAGTATAGTATCACAGGAACTTTGGAAAATTAATAGATTATGGTTTGGCAGCGACTGGACTGCACAATTTCTACGAACCAAAAAAAGGGGCTTTTGGTTAGTTTTAATATACGAGGGGGTATCATATGGATGTATTATTTGCCGAAAAACTGATTTCTTTGATAGAATACCCACATGCCACAAGGAATTTGTTGATCAATATTATAGGATAGTGATTTTTAAGTAATTTCATGTTATAACAAAATTGTACATTTTTTTCAAGAACATTTAACTGCATATAAAACTGCACTGGGGGTTTAATTTCTTTTAAAAATAATTTCCTATTTATATTTTAAATTTATTGAGTTGAAATGTCAAAAAATTTCTACGTTCATGGATGACACTTTTCATCAAAATTTGAAGGATTTTATAATCATAGATAGGAGTTCATGGGTGGTAACATAGCAAAATAAAAAAAACTATAGTGTATTTTATTTCTGTGGTCCAGTGACCAGACTCTTGATACTATCTACAGACTCTAGTTTTCATTACCCAGGCGGAAAGTAGTTACTTTCCGCCCGGGTGGAAAGTGACAGCTTAATAAAACCAATAAAGTGACATTTTCTAACTTTTAAAGAGTCAGAAATGTCATCATTTCATATGCAGTTGTAAATAAAAATTTTTACATATTCGTGCGTTTCATCAAATTTTGAAAAAAAAAATTTTTGTCTGTCTGTCTGTCTGTATGTCACGTTTCTTGTAAACACGCTATCTCAAAAACCAAAAGTCCAATCAAATTCAAATTTACACGAAAAGAAAAATCGATTTCTATGAGAGTTCCCTATTGTTTTTGACAAAAATCCAATCATAAAAAAAACCCCTACGGAGCCCCCCAATTAGAAAAAAAATCGTACCATCGTTAATATTAAATTTACAGAAAAAATTATTCCTTACAAAATATTGTAAATTTAATTCTCTACAAAAAATGTAATGTAAAGTTTTTTTTGTCAGACTCATCACTTAAAATTTAAAAAATGCAGATTTTAGTAATCATAAATTTCTAAGTCGGATAAAATCAGGGTTTTGTCTAGAAGGCCATGCAAAAAAACAATAAAAACATTTGATCTTATGAAGCAAAGTTTCTTAAACGTCAAAATTGATGTTTAAACGTCAGAATTGATATTTATCCTCTTCCTATAAGATATTTTCATTAAAAACGTTACTAGTTTGCACCCTTCGCAGATTTTTAATATTATTTAATGAAATATTTTTTTATTTTTTTAATGTTGCGATTTTCTTATTACTGCGAGAAGTATTGGATACTCCCAAATGTTAGCATTTTATAAAAAATTTAAATCAAATCAACATATCTGCGAAGAGTATCTCATAGAATGTCCTACCATTTTATAAAAAAACACAACAGATTTGCACTAATCTAACTGACCCACTGATCTGCGAAGAGTAATTTTAACCCGCTCACTGACCTAACCCGTTATAGTTAAGAATTTAAAATAACTTCGGTTAATAATTACCCTAGGGCGTTATAATGCGTCATTAAATCGAACCAGTTTCATACTAGAATGTACTGGACATAAAATTTATAATTACCCAAACTGGAGTCCTGTTCCTCATCGACGTCTTCATCATCACTGTCTTCCGAGCTGTCTTCCGTATCTTCTTCCAGATTGTTATATTTGTTTAAACTTGTTAATTCATTCCAACAATTTGGAACAATTTTAAACTTAAGTGACTCGCAGGCGGCTTTAGCATCATTTAGTGCCTTTTTTACTACTTTCTCAATTTGTTCATCGCTGAGATACTCATTGGTGTCAACATTATTGTTGGAGGAGGTCGAGGAGGTATAGCCCTGTTTATTTGAAGTTCGTGGAAATATAAATTTGTTTGAGAGATCTGTTTGGGCGTTGTTTAAAAATTGTATCTTGTTTACTCTTTGCATAATCTCCAACATGCTAAAATTAACGATAGTTGACAATGTGGAGGTAAGAGATCGTGTTGATCTGAAAAAAAATCTTGCTTTGGTAAATTAGTTTCAACATCCTTGGTGAACTTACCTAAATAATTGTTCACATGGTTGTGAACTTAGTAGATGAGGTGTAAACTCCTTTAGGTCAGCTAGTTTTGGATTATCCCTATAAGCCCTGTTTAATTTTATCAAACAGTGAGCATTTAATTCCACACAAAGGTAGCAGTTGAGGGAAACAAAGTTTTTGGTGCAGCTAAATGTTTTACTTTTAAATAAAAAATATCTCCAAATCCTCAAAAAAAACACACAAAACCACATGCTGTAAATTCGTTCCTTCATTAATAAATCTTTATTTAAAAATGATTTGTGAATGTTTAACATTAACTGAAGGTACGCAGCTGTTCCTAAACTGTTTGGAATATTTTCTAGGAGCTGAATGACTTTTTCGGAACATATTTTCTCCGCTGACCGAAAGTTCATTTTATCGTCATTTTTTAAATCTGATTCTACAAGAAGATGTTTATCTTTGGTATATTTTTCAATAAGGCAGTACAGATCTTTAACATTAGCACTGTAATTTGGACCCATTTGCAGGTTAATTTTTGTATTCAAAAGCCTTGTTTTTAATTTGGTCATAACGTGTACGGTATCTTGGA
The DNA here is from genome assembly GCA_963920755.1 of Cartodere bifasciata. Taxonomy (NCBI): domain Eukaryota; kingdom Metazoa; phylum Arthropoda; class Insecta; order Coleoptera; family Latridiidae; genus Cartodere; species Cartodere bifasciata. Next base: position 14,764,525 of record OY987193.1, on the reverse strand, counting down.
CGCATAAGTCGCCCTCGTCCAAATTCATTTTAAACCAACTCCATTGGGTATCCTCTTGAAATTTAGAATTTATACGCATGGTTTCTAAAAGACGAGTATCCCCATCGCTTGAAAAGCCATGAATATGAATATCAAATTTTTTTGCGGTTTCCTTAAGATATTCCCATCGACGAATGACATCTTTAAACGAAAACCTATTGTCAGTCCCAAATAGATTTATGCAAAACGAACTTGCTGAAGAGCATGGTACTTGCGCCATTGTAGCATATGCGTAATTGGCAATCGTATTCGTTTCATAGTAGTTTTCAATAATACTGGCAGAGGAAGCTTTAAAACAATTGGGTTGGGGAAACCCATTCTTACCCAAAGGGCTTACAAATCCCACAATGGAATCGAGTTGTGTACAATATTGCACCTTTCCGGTGATTCCCGTACCATCTTCACTAATCCATATTATACGAGGGAGTTTTTTTTTGGTTAAGAAATCACTTAATTGTTTAAAACGAACAAATCCTTCGTCTACAAATTCAATACTTTGAATATTTTTGCAAATAAGGGACGGAGATGGTGTGGCTTTTTTTAAATTTACATACAACGTCTCGTAGCCTAACCGACCACAAATCAAAAACAAGTAAGTAGAAAACTGTATTATATCTGAAGAAAACTTATTCTTTTTTACTTTATGTGAGTTAGCCTGAGCGGTTTCAAACAGTATTTCCAAAAACGGTTTTATTTTTAAATTATTACTTTTAACTATCCGTTCGAGCTTTAAGTTCATTTCGTTCAAAAATCGTGTTGTTTACAAAATTTCTTAGATCTTCGTTTTCTCTAATAAGTAATCCAATTTTATCGAGATAAGGATAGTAATTTGTAATCAATGTTTGATTTTCAATAGAACTTTCCCTTTTTCTCTTACGGCGGGATCTTCTAGAATAAAAGTCGGTTTTCCAGCGTGAAGTACTGCTTGAGGCGAGACTTGTAGTTACGGAGACATTAAGGGAAACATTATCACTAGCAGAGTTACATGCCTCCGAGTGGGTAACTCCGCTATTTAAAAATCCTCGATCTCGCATTCCGTATCATTTTCGGCTTCGTTTTCGACATCGCTTTCGACCTCGCTTTCGTCTAAATTTTGAATGCTTTCAGTGTCCGTATCTGATTCAGAATCGGTGTCCAGTTGTCGGGAACTTTTCGACGTTTTCTCGAATGTTTTAGATGATTTCGAAGAACCTTTTTTCTCCTCAGCGAGCTCCTCAGTCTTTTTACCAAGAACGCCATAATTTGTAATGGAGACTTGTGTTCTTGGTTGTGTAGAAGATGATTTTTTTTTAATTAATTTGGCAACAGATGAGGTAGTTGCCGTGGAAGTTGCGGAACTTATTTTTTTTTTTTTACTTTGCACTTGACTTTTCTGATGTGCTGCATAATAATGTGCATCCTTTAAGTGGCGTGTAAAGTTGGAAATGTTCCACCAATTCAGTTCACCTTTTTTGTATGTCCTAGCCTGAAATAATTTTAATGTACTTACTTAACGAGCAACTCTTTTTTTATTTCAATTCGTAAATAAATAATTTTTGAAATTACCTACCGTGATATAACTTTCGCAATTTTCATACGGGCATTTAAAATTGCACAAAACTTGCTCTTCGGGATTTCCTTCGGCGTTGGTAGTACTTCTTATCTTTGATTCTATTTGAACAGGGAGAAGATTGTTCTCAAAATCCAATAAGATCTGTTTTTTTCTTGCTTCTTCTAATTTATTTTCTAATATTAATTTAGATATTTAAGTTGCATGGGCTAAAAATTTACAAAATAAAAAAAAAACGACAGTAAACAAAAAAATGCAAAAGTCGAGGTAGAAGCATTTTACCTCGCATTTCACACACGTGTATACAAGTTTAAGCTCTAGTTTAAGGGAACGCTACCGTTAATCATTTAAGTGACTCAGCGAGTCCCTTAGCATAAGTACTTATTATCGACTTATTACTAATTTCCGAGCTAATTTCTTATTTTTTCACTTACCATCCCTGATTCTTTTTCTTAATTTTTTGTTTTCTTCGGTTAAGTTGATTGCAAGGTTTGATGTATTTTTTGGGAGATTATTAGTACTACTTATTTTCTTCTTACTAGCTATCTCTTTAGCTATCTTGTTGGTTTTCGCAGCATTTAAAGATATAATTTTATTTGTGGAATAGTTCTTAAGTTGAAGTAATGCATGAGAGTCTCCAACAGCAAATTGAAATAAATGTGGCTTCTTGGAATAAAACGGCCCATAATACTTTATTATCTCATCGGGGTCATCAATAAGTTCAAATAGGGTAGTTTTTGCAAATTTTTCAATTTTGGGCAAATCTTCTTCAATATTCAAATTTTTTAATAATGAGTAACTTTTAAAATTGTGAAAAATTAACTGTTTTTTTAGATACTCTTCTAATTTTATTCCGAGGTCTGTTTCAAACTCCTCGAAAAACTCCATTGAGACTGCCGGCGGGTCCAGATTCACGCTTGCCATTTACGTTGTCTCTAATTAAAAGATTCGTTATTGATTAATTCTATACTGGGGCAAGATAATAATTTTTGGACCAAATTGTTTTATAGTAGCTAAAAAATCATTCCCCAGAGTTATAAAAAATGCTCGAAAAAATTGTAAAAACTGAGTTAAATACACTCTTTATTCATTGCTCCGTTTAAACTTACTTAAAGGTTTGTAAAAGACTGACCTAACTAAAAATACCTCGAAAATAACTTAGAAATATTTCAGCGCCTTATTATATATGTATAACAGAATCATGAAATTTATGAAAACTTCGATTCTTTGGTCAAGGTCATCCGTGCATTCTGAGGTCATTGCATAAAAACCATCGTAGAGTCAAAAAACATTGCCTGGATCATTAATTAGTGATAAATCATCAAGGTCAAGTCAAGGTCATGCACCAAAATCTCTAGAAACAGCTAAAAAAATATCAGAATCATGAAAATCATGAAAAATTGAGTTCGATGGTCAAGGTCATCCGAGCATTCCAAGGTCATTGCATAAAAACCATCGTAGAGTCAAAACAAATTGCCTGGATCATTAATTAGTGATAAATCTTCAAGGTCACGTCAAGCTCAAGTCAAGGTCATGAACCCAAATCTCTAAAAATACCTAAAAAATAACAGAATCATGAAAAAATAAATTCGTTGGTCAAGGTCATAGGAGCATTTCAAGGTCGTTGAATAAAAATCATCTTAGAGTGAAAATAAATTGCCTAAATCTACGTGCCGGAGAAAGCTCTCCTCTAGATAGGTCTAAGGACTTAACTGCAGCAAATTTTTTCATGTGTTTGCTCCCCTAGCCCCCCTTGAAAGTGTTAATGGCCCATTAACAAACTTAGCCGAGGTCTGGATCCAATAAACCAAATTTGAACAAACTGTAGTGAAATAAAGCAAAACTAAATTTTGAAATTTATCACAATAGCTGCTAATTACTCACTTTTGCCCATTTAAAATGGATACAAGAAGAATATAATGTAATAGTTTTTTTTCCGAGTTTTTTCTTAGTTTTGTAAATTGTTATTGATGGGCCTTGTGAAGGGCATATCTTGACGAGACGCAGCGGAACAGAATTCTTTTGATGAGAACAAAAAACTAGCACCCCTTAAAACTAAATGAACTGAAATGTTATTGTACTTACCAATAAAACTATTGTATTATTAAATTTAACTTTTGATTTAACTTAAAACTTCACACCGCGCACAATCGTTTTATGCTTTGACACTTTTAGACTTATTTTTAGGTTAGAACGGGTTAAAGTTATCTGTAAAAAAATTTGGACTTAAGTGCCATCTATGCGCGATAAGCGGAAGCTCTGGTTATTAGTTACAGGTCGCGAATTTGACTAAATGATTTACTAGGAGTTACTCGGAGTTATTCACGAGTTACTCGGAGTTATTTAGGAGTTACTTGGGAGTTACTAAGAGTTATTTGGAGTTTCTAAGGATTTTTAAGGAGTTCCATGGATTTTTAGGAGTTACTGGGAGTTTTTTAAGAGTTTTTAGGAGTTATTTTTTTAGGTGTACACGGAGTTCCTTATAAATTAACCCCTCGACTTTTGGTAGACTTTTAAAAAAAAATCCTTTAAATGCCAGATTCTGATAACCCAAAATCATCTTCTAATCTTAACTTTTTTTAGAGTTATCATAATGTCGATGGGCGGTATTTTAAGCCATTCTATCATTTGTTTTATAATGACATAAATGGTTTTGGGGAGGCCTAGGTAAAATCTACTTTTCCATTCCATAAGAAATACAGTTGATTCTCTCCTTTGGCTCTTGCATATTTCCCACTGACATTCTTCGTTTGGCGTTTCACATGAAGGTTCATTGCAATAATCCGAGCTACTGGGTGTTTTACTTGAAATAATTGAAATCGAGGAAATTGAAGAATCTCCTTCTGGCCAAATTTTCGTTAAATTTGTGTTAACTTCACAACGAAAACTGTTGTTTATTTGTAAAGTTTGACTATCCTTATTTCTGGTTGACACTTTACACTGTGTAGACTTGCTAAAATAAAAATAATTTTACATAGATTGTTCTTTAATATTTGGCTTTTTTTTTCGTTTATAGACCTTTCCCGTCGTTGACCACCTTTGCGGTCGTTATACTTGGGAAACTAAATGACCACCAGCATCACAATGTCTAGAGTCAATCTGACGCGTATCCGACGTTTCCCAAGTATAACGACCACGAAGGAGGTCAACGGCGGGAAAGATCTATATTAGACCCTTTCCGTTTGTACCAAAGTCGGCGGTTGCATCTCAGATACGTCCAAATACGTCAGAAATAAAAGAGTCAATCTGACGGCTTCTAAGATGTGTCGACCGACGAACGGAAAGGGTGAATAAGAGTTTAAAGTTTCGCACTTTGGGGCCACATATCTTCAAGAATATATGAGATAGATTTTTTTAACAATTTTCTGGAGGTCCCTAAATGTGCCATAACAACGTACCATCGCGTTCATGCGCCAATTTTTGGACACCTATGATAAAAAATAATAAAAAGTCAAAAAATGTAACTAAACCCAAATGAGTGGGATTGGGTATTGTAGTTCAAAAAATTACTGTTTTTTTAGGGATTTAAGCGATACTTCTTGATTGGAGTTTTGGTAAACCTAATCAAAACCACGTTACCAAAATTTTTGCTTTTAATTAAATTTCCAAAATTACTTGCTAAAAAGATTTTTCATCAGCATAATATTAAATTTGGAGCATTTTTTGGATCTTATGTTGCAATTTATAGGGTAAGTTTTTTAGTTAGCCACTATATGAGCTGCAGTTGCTTTTTCGATATTTTATGATAATAATGAAACATGAAAATAGACATAATTTTTCCCTAATTTTTATGATCTTGCAATCACAACTTTTTTTTAAATGCATTTTTTAGTATCTAACCTGCTACCTTTTAAATAAAAATAACAAAGAACGAAAAAGAGATATTATTTTCTCTGCATTTACTGCAGGAATTACTTATGCAATTATGCCCAATGTTCAAATCTTGTCAATTGGAATTACAACTATTTTACAAGTAAGTCGATATGCATACCTAATGGATCAAATATATGTAGATCAGATTATAGTAATAGTGCATATGTTATAGTAATATCGCAGAAGTTAACAGGTAGGCAACGCTTGTATTAACACATAGATGCTTATGCATTAACTATGTATTGGCACCTGCGTTGTCTATCTTTTAACTTCTGCGCTATTACTATAACATACGCACTATTACTATAACCTGATCTATATTTGATGCTTAAGGGTATTTTAAAATAAAAGTATGGTTTTTAATTAGGTATCACCAGGGTAGCTATTCGCCAAATTAACTTCACGTTCCTCGCTGTTAGATTGTGACGATAACATTTATAGAAAAAGAATATATTCACAATATCACACCGAGGAACGTGAAGTGAAATTCGCGAATAGTTACCCAGTTTTTAGTTTGTCATATTTTCAGCTGCTGTTTATTCAACTCAGAGCAGAATTAAATATTTTACATAAAGTTCCTGTATGGTTGGTGTACATTCTGTGCAGTGGTATTTTGCTTTATAGTGGAGTTGTGTCCCCGAAAACCACACCAAAGTATTATACGAACGTCACAAATATATTTTCTAATGGACGGTAAGTGATATTTAGTTCGTTTTGTTTCTTTTTTTATAGGGTGTCCAAAAAATGGCGCATAAACGCGATGGTACGCTCTTGAAACATTCTCAGGGATCCCTAGAAAATTGTCAAAAAAAATCCATCTGTTATATTCATCGAGAAAAATGCGAACAAAGTTGCATAAATTCGGCAACACAGTTTAGGAAAATACATCTAAAAATCCCATCTATATGAGTCTGGATCATACACTTTTGCATTAGATATTATTGACGTTGTTGTCAGCTTCATTTCATAAAAATTTTGTAAAATTAAATTGATTCTAAAAATGTAATTCGACCATTTAAAAAATAACCAAAAGATAGGCTGTAGCTTTGTATTAAACCATTTTTTCGTGTTTTTCATGTGTGCTGTTATATTCAAGATATAAGCGTTTAAAATTTCGCACTTTGGGGCATCTCCGAGTTTATATCAGATAGAATTTTTTTAACAATTTACTGGGGCTCCTTAGACATGCCCCAACAAAGTACCATCGCGGTTATGCGCCATTTTTTGAACACCCTGTATAGTTAGTAACTAAATAGTACTTTGTGCCATGAGCTTTGATGAACAAAGAAGGCCGAAGGCTAGTGCTATTAAGATATCCGTGGCCCGTGCAAACTTCTTTTGCATTCATAAAACACCTACAGTTACCAAGCAACCGAAGCAATAAGTTACATGAAGCTAGTAAACGAGCAAGTTAGCATGTTATGTTATCTGTGGGAAAATTCCCGAGAAATCAAAAAAGACACGCCGCTCGACCATTTCATTTTTTTTTATATTTTGGGAATTATTTAATAATGGCCCCAAAAAAAATAAAAATAATTTTCTTTCCAAAAACAAACCAAAAATTCTACAATTGTCGACTTGTAAATTTTATGAAATGGGCCCTAGATGGTGAAGAATTTGTAAGCCCTATAATTTATTTATTATAATAACTTCAAAAGCACAGGAAACAAGTTTATTGGCCAAACGGTTTGTTGCGATCTTTGGGCCCAAGTATCTCGTGACGCCAACGTGCTTAACACGGTGACTTTTAAGACAACTTTTAAAATGTTAAAATAAGGGTGTATGCAAAAATTCAGCTTGTTATAAAAAATTCCGAGGTTGAATACTAATTTGTCTGTACTATATTATTTAGGGCCAGTCAATTATTGTAATTTGCTTACTTGAGTTGCTTGTATACTAGCTTTATGTAACGCAGGCTTAAGTGAAATAAACCCTACATTAAATGTAATATTTAAGCGTGATATTTATCATGTCTTTTTTTTAGCTTTAAAGCCATGTCCGAAGGTTTGTTAAAACATGTAATGTAACTATTAATTTTCCAAAAGGAAAATCCCAAACCATTATTATACTTTAATTATAGTTCTTTTTAAAAAAACTTATAAATACAATATGAATATACCTATAGGATTTCCAAAATATGTAAGATCTTGAAAATAAAAATTATTTTTTACGTGTCCCATATACATTGGCTTTCAAAAGTCTTGCCCCCTCTTTAAAAACTTTCGCGTTTGTCTGACAGAAATTAAATTTTCTTTAAAATATACCTTAAAGCCTCTGTGATATAATACACAAGATAGAAAAGCGTTTAATTAATTTTCTTCAATGGTACCACGCGTTTAAAAAAAAAAGTGTAAAATTCCTGAAAATTGAAGAAGTGTAAAAATTAAAAATAAAGCAAACACGGGATTATTAGTGAGTAGTATTAGTACTCCTTGTTCTAAATGATGCATTTAAATGGTTTCGCATACTTCTAATGGGGCTATTAATAACTTCTAGGGGTGCATTCACCATTTTCTCGCAACGCAACAATTAGCCCCTGTCTGCTTAGAGACAAGAACCCACTATGTCCATCACATCACATCACTCCCTGTGGGAACATTTCGACACGTTTCATAAGACGCGGATTCCCATTGTCGCTCTTAAAAGCAAAATTTCGGATTATTTTTATGAACTCCTAGTGTAGGGGTTATTATGCTAACATAACATTATATGCAAACCCGTTTTCATTGGTCAGAGAAAAATTTAAGGGGGATGCATCGTGGGTGAAAAAAATTGATTTTTATTGGTAAGTCCAGGTTTGCCCTAATGAGTAATGAATATCTTTAAAGAGTTTGGCAAGATGCAAAATGACACAATCGATTGAATACTTAAATTAAAGTTGCTCCATATCATACGGGTACTGAAATGTTTTGGAGGGGTGTAATGTTTTACGAAAAGTTTGATCTGATTCATAGTCCTGGCAATATCGATGGTCAAGTTTACGAAAAGACTTTTGTCTGTCTCCTAATGTATCCTCCTCATAATATTTTTTTTCAAAATTTTGCATTTATGGGCGACAAAGGGACTCTGCGTCGTATGAAACGTGTCCGAATATTCCTACAGGGCGTGATATGAGTGACCTGCTTACTTATCAGACCTAAATTTCATTAAGCATCTTGAGATCATGTCTCCAGAAGAGTTTTCTGCAAAAAAAAAGCGAAAAAAAAAACGCCGAAAAACAGACAGGGTCTAATTGTTGCGGTGCAAGAAAATGGTGAAGGCACCCCTAGAAGTTCTTAATAGCCCCATTAGAAGTATGCGAAACCATTTGAGTGCATCATTAAGAGCAAGGAGTACTAATTCCACTTACTAATAATCCCGTGTTTGCCTTATTATACTCCTCGCAGACAAAGTCAAAAACGAGGAGTATATTGTGATTGTTTTGAAAATTCTAAAATCGTCAAAAATCGTCGTAGAGCAAAAATTCTTGCAGATTCGTGCGTTTCATCGAATTTTGAACAACTTTCAAAAAATCCGTCCGTCCGTCCGTCCGTCCGTCTGTCCGTCTGTCCGTCTGTCACGTTTTTTGTAGACACTCTAACTTGAGAACCAAAGAACCCATCAAGTTCAAATTTTCAGGAAAAATCGTTCTCATTAAAATCTAGATCCCTATTGTTTTTGAAAGAAATCGGAAAATAATAAAGGGGGCTGCGGCACCCCCCAAGTGAGAAAAAATTCATATTTCAGTTATCATAAAAATTACAGAATTTTTTTTCTGGTAACATTAAAGCCCTTTTAATTCTCTACTAAAAGTATATTTAAGTTTTTTTTGTCCGGCCCCACATAAGCCCCCCAATTTAAAAAAAAGCCGTATCTTCGTTATTTTTAAATTTACAAAAAAAACTTAAGTCATAAAAATGAAAGGAAATTAAATTCTGTATTAAAATATATTTATTTTGTTTTTTTTTTGTGAAGTTTTTAAGACAAAAAAGGTCAAAATAAAGGTTTTTGGTGATTAAAAAGCTCTAAGTCACTTAAGTCTAGGTTCGGTCAAGGTGGCTTTGCAAAAAAAATTGGAACAAAAACATCCTTCCAAAGCCAAATTAAATCCTAAACGCCATTGTCAGAATTGATACCTATTTATGCTTTTCGCAAATAAATGTTTTTTCTATAGAAGAGTTAATAGTTTAACCTCTTCGCAGAGTTTTTTTGATAATATTAAAAAATTATTGTTTTTTTTTTTAATTTTATTAGTCTCTGATAACCTACTGCGAGGAGTATCCTATTAAATGTCGGCATTTTATAAAAAAAACTCTAACAGGCTCACTAATCTAACCTATCCCACTGACCTAACCTATCCACTCACCTAACCCGCTCTAGTTTTTAATTTTTACACTTCTTCAATTTTCAGGAATTTTACACTTTTTTTTTAAACGCGTGGTAAAATTGAAGAAAATTAATTAAAAGTTTTTTTATCTTGTGCATTATATCAGAAAGGCTTCAAAGTTTATTTAAAAAATAAAAAATGTTGTTTGGGCAAACGTGAAAATTTTTAAAGGGAGGTGCAAGACTTTTGAAAGTCAATGTATGTACATGTATAGGACGGTAACTACCGCTCCTAACCCACCCAAGTCCCGTCCTAAATATAGGACAGTACCTTTAAGAATTAAGTAAGTATATATTGCTTCGCAATGTTGTTCTTTGTCACAAATTCCACGCAGATTTACATTTAAAGAATAGCAAAAAAAATGTTTCTTTACAATTACCCTATATTTCTGCAAAAACATCATGCATACTGCATATAGCTCAGTGAATAAAAAGGGTTTGTATCTGCAAAATAGTTTCCCCTTAACGACTCTGAGCTAATAGTAATAATTAAAAATAGTTTTTGATTTACTTTACAATTAGGTACTTACTTTTTGTCTATAATTAAACGTGGATGGTCAATAAACAATGGTTTTATTTATTAATTAGGTATATAAAAATTAGGCATTTATTTAGTAAATAAAATAGGTACGAATACTTAAATTAATGATTGATGGTAGAACATTAAAGTAGTCATCATGTCATGTCCTCATTAAAACTTTATCAGGTGTGTGTTTTTGTGTTAAATTACTTTTAGTTTGATTAAGGTTCCTTTTACGTGAAAGTTTTTTTTTGGTAAGTGAAATATGTTCTTATTTAATCCTAGTGTTTTTTTTTGCAAATGTGTGCCGCCAGTGGTGTTTGTTTATTTTTAGAATTTTTTTTTATTTTAACCCTAATCTACTGGATTTACTGAGTTCTAGAATATTATGAAGTCTATTTAGGGGCGGATTTTGAGCAAAGGGCCCTGTCAGAAATGTCTAATCGAATCTTTCCGTTTTTAATCCAAAGTTATTTTCAAAATATTTTGCAGCATACTGATGTAGTCGTAAATTTCATCTCATTAGCTAAGACAATGACTTTATCAGGTAATTGTGAATGTTTCTGTTTGCAGATAAAACTTTTCCCAATTTTTGAAAAATTTTAATCTACCCACCATGACCATAATCAGCAAGGAATTATTTTATAAAAATAAAAGATTCATTTGCACAGATGTTCATGATTGGAATAGTAGTTGTCTAAAAGCACTTCTTATCGCGCAAAAAAACGCAGTAATTGGAACCTCACAGTTTTATCTACCCATTTACTTGGTAAGTACATTATTTACATTGTATTATTTTTCCGATTTAGAACGTCATAATTGCAGAAGTTTGTTCTATCTGTCTCTTTTTCTCCTCTATAAAAATATGCATTTACCTTTCCCGCCGTTGACCACCCTCGCGGTCTTTATACTTGGAAACTTCAGATATGCATCAGATTGACTCAAATCATTGTGATGTTGGTGGTCATTTAGTTTCCCAAGTATAACGACCGCGATTGTGGCTTACGGCGGATGTCACACTAATACGGTGTATATTAAATGTCAAATAGATAATAAAAAGTGGTAGTCAATGTCTTTATAAGAAAGAAAAGAGACAGGAAGAACGAAGAAACTACTGGAACATCAAGTTCTGCATCGGAAGATAAATGCGTCTCTAATTTTAGCTGCAAGCTGCCATGTCCATAAGAAAAGACAATGTCAAGACTATGCCAATAAAATTATTTTTAGGTTATATGCGATCTTTAGCATTTGGATTAGTATTCTCTACACTATTTATTGGATCATTATGTGTGTCAAGGTAGGTGTGTGTAGCAGTTTAAAGGCATTTCTAAACAAAAAAAAACTAAAAGTGGGACCACTAAATTAATGAATACGATTTATAAAAAAATTAGCCTAGAATCTAGATACCTAAAAAGGATAGAAAAAGAAGAACCATTGCCTCCTATCTAAAATTCAAAACAAAAAACGCTATTTTTTTTATATTTGTGTAGAAAATGACCAATTTTATTATCAGTTTTTTAACGAGAATTCAAATATGGAAAAAAATCCAGCCAATCTAAATAAGCAAAAAAATATTTTTTTCATCCAACAAATTTTGCGCTGATGCGAGGCAAACCAAACTTGTGTTTTTTTAAATGGAAACCATAGTTGGCTATGACTTAAAAAAATTGGTTATTTTTTGACGTTTTCAATGATATGTCACATATGTCATAGATTTCCGTGGCAAAAATGCACATATTTATTATTATACTCTTCGCAGACAAAGTCGAAGACGAAGAGTATTATAAATTCGATCAGAAAATCTTAAAATTGTCAATTTTCGTCGTAGAGCAAATTTTTGCAGATTTGTGCGTTTCATGACTTTTTAAGTTTTTTATTTTTTGTCCGTCCGTACGTCCGTCCGTCTGGTGTATGTCACGATTTTTGTTAACACGATATCTCAAAAACCAAAATTCCAATCAAGTTAAAATTTTCAGAAAAAAACGGTTGTGGGAAAAGGAAGAACCCTACAGGGTGTATCACGACGAGTATAAGGCATACGTATCTCAAAAATGGTTTGTTATATTTTTTTCAAATTTGGTATGCATAAGTTTTGGGGTAACATGCATCTAGCTAAAATATTTTCATCTTTGTGCCACTTCCGGTTATACCGGAAACTAGTGTCAACTTTGTTATTTTAAATGGAACTACCTATTTTTTTTTGATATTTTCATTCCTTTTTACATTTTAAGTAAATTTTGCAAAAAAAAATTCAAAAAAAGTTTTTAGTTATTTTTTAATTAAGGTTTTTCAAATTTTTTTTACTGTGGTAAGGGTTTAGAAGATAATCGATTTTTCAAAAACTAATGAATGATTTTAATTGCGGTTTTGGCTTACGGTTAAATAATGGTCCCAAAATCTACTTTTGTGATTAAACATAAAAATAAAATAACCGGAAGTAAAAAATCGGCCATTAAACCCGCCTCTTTAAAAATTAAATTATCTCACTTTTTTTAAATGCAATGCCATAATTTTTGTTATTGTTTCTAACTGGGGCTTTTAATACCTTTCAAATGATGTATCATTGTCCTATACCTATCTCTAATAGTTTTCGAAATAATAATTTATTTTTATAATTACATGCAATAACGGCACAATTAGAGTTTTTTTGGAAAAATATAGTAAGTCATGAAAACAAAAAACAACAATTTGACGTTTGCCACATTTAAATTCATTGTTTTCTTTAAAATTTATTCTAAAATAGTTTTTTGTTTTCATGACTCACTGGATTTTTCCATAAAAACTACAATTTTGCCCTAATAACATGTAACAATAAAAATTAATTATTATTTCGAAAACTATTAGAGATAGGTATAGGACAATGATACATCATTCGAAAGGTATTAAAAACTCCAGTTAGAAGCAACAAAAAAAATTATGGCATTCCATTTAAAAAAAATGAGATAATTTAATTTTTAAAGAGGCAGGTTTAGTGGCCGATATCTCACTTCCGGTTGAATTTTTTTGCATTTATAATCACAAAAGTAGATTCTCGGACCATTATTTCACCGTAAGCCAAATCCGCAATGATTTTATCATTCATTAGGTTTTGAAAAATCGGTAATCTTCTTAACCTATACCACAGTAAAAAAAATTCGAAAAACCTTGATTACAAAATAATGAAAAACTTTTTTTGAATTTTTTTTTGCAAAGTTTACTTAATATGTAAAAAGGAATGAAAATACCGAAAAAAAAATAGGTAGTTCCATTTAAAATAACAAAGTTGATAGTAGTTTCCGGTATCACCGGAAGTGACACAAAGTTGAAAATATTTTAGGTAGATGCGTCCTACCCCAAAACTTTTGTATACCAAATTTAAGAAAAATATAGCAAACCGTTTTTGAGATACGTATGCCTTAAACTCGTCGTGATACACCCTGTATTGTTTTTGAAATAGGTCCGATAATTACAAAGGGGGTACCGGCGCCCCCAAAACATTTAAAAAATTCATATTTCAGTTATTATAAAATGTACAGATTTTTTTTTTGTAATATTAAAAGCCTTTTTAATTCTTTACAAAAAGTAATCAAAAGTTTTTTTTGTCCGACCCCACATAAGCCCCCCAAATAAAAAAAAACCGTATCTTCGTTATTTTTAAATTTACAAAAAATAATGAGGTTATAAAAGTGGAAGAAAATTAAATTCTGTATAAAAACGTATTTTTTTTTTTGCCAAGTTTTTAAGACAAATAAAGGTTAAAAGAAAGGTTTTTAGTGATGCAAAAGTTCTAAGTCACGTAAATCTATGCTTGGTCAAGGTGGCTTTGCAAAAAAAAATCAAAGCAAAAGCAATAGTCTGGCCTCTTCGCAGGTTTTTATAATAATATTAAAAATTATAGTTTTTTTTTAATTTATTAGTTATTGTCGTATTACTGCGAAGAGTATCCCATTAAATGTCGACATTTTATAGAAAAATTTAACCGGCTCATTGCTGTTACCCACTTGCATATCTAACCTATCCGCTGATCTAACCCATTCGCTGACCTAACCCACTCTATTTATTTAAAAATAATTAGAATTCAATTTTTTTTTCGGACAAAAAAACTAATGAATACTTTTTGGTAAAGAATTTAATTATCTATGTTTTATTAAGAATACCTTTTTTTGTTAATTTAATAATAGAGAAAATATGTTTTTTTTTTACTTTGGGCCCCCAATAGGGGCTTTTTAATAATTCGATATTTGTCAAAAACAATAGGGTTCTTTCTCTCACAAGATTCAATTTTTCCTAAAAATTTAAACTTGTTTGGACCTTATGTTTTTAAGATAGCGTGTTTACAAGAAACGTGACACTCCACAGACCGACCTACGGACGGACGAATTTTTTCAAAGTTGTTCAAAATTGCTCTACGATGACAATTTACGATTTTGGGTTTTTCGTATCGATTGCAATATACTCTTCGGACATATAGTCTTGCGAAGAATATAATAATAGGGGTATGCCTCTTATTGAGATTATAATTTTATTAAGTAAACTCGAAGTAAATTCGAAGTTAAGTGAAAGTATAGTGAACGTGACAATTAATTTTTTTAAATTTTGTAGTAATATGTTAGATGGAATATTTTTTTACACTACAGCTGCAACCGGTTTAATAGCAGGAGCTTCTATTCTTATTGAATCACCCTTTTATAGAAATATGAATACAATTATAATTATGAATTTGGTAAGTACCATATTTAAACTTTTTTGTTAGTAAAAAATGGTAGACGGTTTCACCCACGGATCTGGGATTTTTGAAAAGGGGTGCCCAACAAACAAAAGCGGACAAAAAATGCATTTTTTTAAATATTTGATGATTCCTGTTATGTGGCGAATGTTTAATATAAAACAAAAATTATCTCCAGTCCACACTTTAGAGAGAGAGAATGTCTTCTGCTGAAGATGACAGCATAGCTGTTGATAAACGTATTCAGATTTTTCTAAATAAAGTGTAGGGTGGTTTTTTTTTGTATACAATTAATAATTATATTAAACACATAAAGGGCCCAGTCCTCCCCCGCACAGGATGCACCCACTCCAAGTGGAAATTCCACTTGGACTTTTTTGGTTGGAAATGCAGCTTTTCTGTACTGTTTTTTTTCTTAGGTTTTGGAAGCTTTTTTTAACAATATTATATACTTTAATATAGTCAAACTAACACGATTTAGAGAAACAATATTATTTATGAATGTTAGCGCCATGGTTATATATTTATTTAAATACAGAAAAGAAAAAAATAAGTTTGTGCATTTTTGGTAAGTATAGAACCTATTTAAATAAAAGTTTTCTGAAGCTTAATTTATAGATAAATTAACTTAACTTCACTTAAAATTAACGTATCGCGACTTAACACAAAATTAAATGAATTATACGAAAGATTGATTCGCATTTAAGGATCCAATTAACGTCACTTAACATTCAATTATAGATGATATTTCTTAATTTTAACTAATTCTGAAGGCATTTTAACTAGAGCCATCTATCAACTACTACCACAAATTAACATTAGAAAGAAAAGACATAAAGTCGGCAAAATATGTAATACGATAATTACAATTCTAAGATTTACTGATAGATGGCGTTTACTGCTTTAAATTGGCAAAACTAAGTAATCTATAAATGCATTAATTTGGTTGAATTAATTTAACTGGAAGTGGCTTTAAGTTAATTTAATTTAACTATAAATCATACTTTAAAGCTTAAGGAAACTTATTAATGTCTAGACGAACTTTGTAGCCAAAATAGTTTCTTTGTTTATATTTTTTAAGCATCTTTAGGCAATATCTTAAAAATTAAGAACCAAACATACATTGGTAATAGTCTACCAACTTTGGGTAATACACTGGCGTTCAAAAGTCTTGCACCCCTCCCTTTAAAAACTTTCGCGTTTGCCTGACAGAAATAAAATTTTCTTTAAAATAAACCTTAAAGCCTCTGTGATATAATACACAAGATAAAAAACCGTTTAATTAATTTTCTTCAATAGTACCACGCGTTTAAAAAAAAAGTGTAAAATTCCTGAAAAGTGACGAAGTGTAAAAATTAAAAATAAAGCAAACTCGGGATTATTAGTGAGTAGTATTAGTACTCCTTGTTCTAAATGATGCATTCAAATGGTTTCGCATACTTCTAATGGGGCTATTAATAACTTCTAGGGGTGCATTCACAATTTTCTCGCAACGCAACAATTAGCCCCTGTCTGCTTTTTAGCGTTTTTTTTTGGATTTTTTTTGCGGAAAACTAGTTTAGAGACAAAATTCCACTATGTCCAAAAGAATTCAGGTTCGATTAGCTGGCAGGCCAGTCACATCACTCCCTGTGAGAATATTTCGACACGTTTCATAAGACGCGGATTCCCATTGCCGCCCTTAAAAGCAAAATTTCGGGTTTTTTTTATGAACTCCTAGTGTAGGGGTTATTATGCTAACATAACATTATATGCAAACCCGTTTTCATTGGTCAGAGAAAAATTTAAGCGGGATGTTTCGTGGGTGAAAAAAATTGATTTTTATTGGTAAGTCCAGGTTTGCCCTAATGAGTAATGATTATCTTTGAAGAGTTTGGCAAGATACAAAAAGACAACATCGATTGCATACTTAAATTAAAGTTGCTCCATATCATACGTGTACTGGCGGTGTACTGAAATGTTTTGGAGGGGTATAATGTTTTACGAAAAGTTTGCTCTGATTCATAGTCCTGGGAATATCGATGGTCAAGTTTACGAAAAGACTTTTGTTTGTCTCCTAATGTATCCTCCTTATAATATTTCTTTTCAAAATTTTGCATTTATGGGCGACAAAGGGACTCTGCGTCGTATGAAACATGTCCGAATGTTCCTACAGGGCGTGAAATGAGTGACATGCTTACTTATCAGACCTGAATTTCTTTGAGCATCTTAAGATCATGTCTCCAGAAGATTTTTCTTCAAAAAAACCGAAAAAGAGACAGCGTCTTATTGTTGCGGTGCAAGAAAATGGTGAATGCACCCCTAGAAGTTATTGATAGCCCCACTAGAAGTATGCGAAACCATTTGAATGAACCATTTAAAGCAAGGAGTACTAATTTTACTTACTTATAATCCCGTGTTTGCTTTATTTTTAATTTTTACACTTTTTCAATTTTCAGGAATTTTACACTTTTTTTTTAAAGGCGTGGTACCATTGAAGAAAATTAATTTAAAGCTTTTCTATCTTGTTTATTATATCACAGAGGCTTTAAGGTTTATTTTAAAGAAAATTTTATTTCTGTCAGGCAAACGCGAAAGTTTTTAAAGGGGGGGTGCAAGACTTTTGAAAGTCAATGTAGTAATAGACACAAGAGTCATGCGTTCTCTTTCTTTCTCCATTTAAATCAGAATGAGAAAGCATGATTCTTGTGCGCTATTAGTATTACATACGCCTTATAACCAATCTATGTTTAGTCCTTTAAGCGTAATTATTGCAATGCAAAAAAGCTTAATTACTACCCTTACCCTAGGGTTTCACAGTTAAAAGCCCAGATTGTTACAGGTTCTATCAACCTCAGGAAAAAAATATAAAAGACCTAAAAGAGTCACATAATACTGACATTAACAGTAATAAAAAGAACCAAAAGCTGTGCAGCCACGAAGAGAATTGTTATAAATTTGCCATTGATGTAAGTCCAATTTTTTTTAAATCGCAATAATTTTTGTATAACCTTTTTTTTAGGGGTTTAAGAAATACTTTCTAATGGGATTTTCAGTCAATTTAATTAAAACAATTTTGCCAAAGTTTTTAAAAATAGTAGCATCTCCTAAAGTTTTAGCAAATGGAATTTTCAACAAAGAAAATGTAAAACTTGGACTCTTTTTTGCATCGTACGCTGCTATTTATCGAGTAAATCTACCTTGGCTATTTTTGTTCTTCGTTCTTAATAGTTTTTTTTAGTATATGACGTGTTACCTCCTAAATCAATATAAAAAGGAAAGAAAAATAGACATTATTGCATCGGCCTTCGTGGCTGGCATTACTTACGCAATTAAGCCAAATATTCAAATTTTGTCCATTGGAATAACAACAATTTTACAAGTAGGTCGTATTTTTAATGAAAATTGGCAATCAAATATAATGAGTAAGACAAAAAAAACTACTCGTAGCACGGGAACAAATGTATAATTAAAAGTTAAGTGTTATTACTATAATTTTATAAACAACGACAACAAAAATAAAATTTAAACATTCCAATAGTCCATTGTACCAATACAAATACAACTTTTTTTTTTAGATTCTTGTTTATAAATTAATTCAGAAAAACAGTTTATGGAGCAAAATTCCTTTGTGCGTTCCTTACATGTTTGGTAATGGATTATTAGCGCACAATTACTTTTTAGCGATAGACACTTGTCCAAAATATTACAAAAATTGTTTAATTGCAAGTTCAAATGGATTGTAAGTATTTTTAATAACAACTTAATTTTAAACCTTAGCTACGAGGGTTCTTCTTAAATAAATATTTCAATTGATCAAGCATTTAGCAAATTCCAATTGTATACTGACTAATTCTTCCTCGATGCTTCGCTTTGCAAATGCAGCCCTCTAAGGAGGCAATAGAAGTAATAAAACGATATGTGCAGGAGAAGAACAAAGTTTTAGACTTTAATTAGTGCTTAAAGCTTTGTCCGAAACAAAACGGTGCACAATTCGATAAGGTTTTTGCTCAATCGTAGAGAAAATAAGTATTAAGCATGATTTAGAGATGAATTAGCGTAACTTCACTTATAATTAACGTATCGCGACTGAAATAAATTATACGAAAGATGAAATCGCATTTACACATCCAATTAACTTAACGTTTACTTAAGGTTCTATTTCTTAATTTTGGTTAATTTCAGATAATTCAATGTAAAGTAAGCCCTTCACTAGAGCCATCTATCGGCTACTAGACCAAATTTTTAAAATTACAAAGATAATCGAAGAATTTCAGATGAATTTCTGTATATTTACAGAAATAAGACGATTCTAACATTTACCGATAGATGGCGTTTACTAAATTAGCTTGTTGTAAACTAACGTGTAAATTTATACTATAAATGCCTTAATTTAGTCGCGTCAAATTAAGTGGAGTAAAGTAGCTTTGAGTGGCGTTGAGTTAATTTAATTTAACTCTACACTTTAGACCATACAAAAAGTTTTGTTCCACTATGGAAATAAGCCTAGTAGGTCCCCGTCGCTTCTTTTAATTGAAATATTATTTAATAAGGATAAAAAACAACGAATAAATTTTCTGAAAGCCTGTATAAAAACTTTTTTTTTAGAACACAAAGAATCTATTCTAATGCCCTTGCTAAAATGTTGCTCTAATTTAGGTAAAATTAATAATTTAAATTTTAGCTTTTGGTTTAAAAAAAAACCTGTACACTTTTATGCCTAAGGCAGGGCCACACTGCGCGTTTTCACCGCAGCAGTGTATCTGCCGCAAGCGCATTGTTTTAAATGAGACCACACTTATCCGGTTGCGATTTGCTATTCAAACCTATGTAAAAATCGCTGCGGTTAAACCGGACGGCAAAAACGCATACTGTGGCGCTGCACTAAGTGCCTGAGCGATTTCACCTTCTGGTTGAAACGCAGCGTTTTATTTACGTAGACCAACGAACAGCAACCGCATCAGTGTGAACGACTCCATTTAAATCAATGAGTTGCTTAACCGGAAGCGGCGAAAACGCTTTGGTAAAAACGTATAGTGACGGACCTGCACTAACATTTAACCTACAATAGTCCAGTAGTATAATAAACAGAAAATGTAGACATCTATTTTTAATTATTATTAAATATATGTAATAAAGTTTAATTTATACAGAATGTCCCAGAATTGGCGCACCATCTGTATGGTACGCTGTTGGGGCATGCCTAGGGATCCCCAGAAAATTGTTAAAAAAATCCATCTTTTATTATTCCTGAGAAAAATACGATTAAATTTCGATAAATTTGGCAACTATGTTAGGAAAAGGACACTTTAAAACCCATCTATGATTCTTGATCATACCTTTTTGCATCGATCATATTCATTGTTGTCAGCTTCATTTCATGAAAATTTAGTAAAATTAAATTGATTATAAAAATGTTGTTTCACCATTTTAAAGAAAAAAAATAGTAAAATAGTTTAAGATGGACTGTGTCTGTGTATTTATCCATATTCTTCGTTAATATTAGTGTCCCTAGATTTTCTAAGTATGCTACAGACCTTAGTTAATATGTGCCGTTCTTTTCAAGGTACAGGATGTCCCACGTAAGATGACGCAACCCCTTATCTCAGAAACTAAAAATGCTAGCAATTTTTTTTTCGCAGGATTGTTTGTAATGCAAAAACTGAAAAAGTTGGAGATTTCGGACTTATAAATCCTGTATAGTAAAAAATTACTAAAAATAAAAATCTGGTTCATTACAAACAATCCTGCGAAAAAAAAAATTGCTAGCATTTTTAGTTTCTAAGATAAGGGGTTGGGTCATCTTACGTGGGACACCCTGTATATGCGTATAAAGTTTCGCACTATGGAGTCTCATATCTCCGAGGGTATATGAGATGGATTATTTTTATAAACAAATAGTAGAATAGATAGATTGTGCTATTGTATTAAGCCATATTTTTTTTATATGCCGCTGTTTTTAAGGTACCTACATGCATTTTGTTTTGCACTTTGGGGCCGAGGGAATGTGAGATTTTTTTACAATTTAGTCCCAATAACGTACTATACCGATACGGGTGGTGCGCCAATTCTGGGACACTCTGTATATGATCAGCAAGCACTTACGTATCATTCCAAAAGTGGTGATCAAATCCCGAGTCAAATCCAGAATGAATAAATAAATTTAGTTCTATGGTCCCGCATGAAATAAAACCACAATGAACATGAACCCTCAGGGCTCATATCAAACGCACACCGAACGAACATCAATAACAAAATAGAACATAAACCCCACGGGTCTACGAATACAAAAACGAAAAACCGGAAGGCGGAAACGGGAAAACTCGATCAGCCGCTTTTATTCCTCAGGAAGAACCAGACTTCCTCAAAGAAATCCCCACTAGGACTTCCTCTTCGACGACCTCGATAAACTTTGGCACTGTCTACTACACCGTCGGACGGTGTTTACATTTTTTTGAACAATGTTTTTTCTACCAAATAAATTAAATATGCAATAAGATAGAATACACTGTCGGATGGTTTTTTAATTTAAATTAAAATCTCTGATAAACCAAGCCAATATGCTTTTGTATATAGATATATGTACTAAATTACAATTACAAAAGTTTAAAAATAGTGCAAATCTCCGGGCATGTATTCTTAAAATTAAATGCGGTAAACTGTAAACTGATAAAATGACAAAGGTGTAGTCCGAATGGCTTGGTTTTTTTACCATGGTTATCGGTCAACTTTGTCTGTCATACATGTTTGTGTATTTCTTTCTTTCTCTCTTGTACCGGTAAAAAGGTTACAGACAGTTAAAATTCGGACCATGCCCTAAATAAAATGAGAATAAAATTAAAGTAATTGATGTTGATGCTCAGTACTCAGTAGTCGTTACGAACGCACTGCCAGGCACCGACATAGGTAGAAGCCGACACCGCTTGTAACTGTAAAGAGCTGGTAGCCGACAGGAGGTGCGGGCCGACAGAAGATGAAATTCAAAACAAGCCGGCAACGTTGCAAGTACTCAACACATGTGTTTTAAATAACTTTAGGGTTCAGCCTTTGAACGCTAGGTGTCGTGCGTATAGATAATAAAATAACGTCGCTTCGCTATAATAAAAGGTAGATACATTCCTGGGGTAAACATTTTCATTTCATTTGGCGCCAAATTAAAATGAAGCAAATAAGTAATATAATAAAGTAAGGTGAAAATGTCCAATATTTTATAATTTTTAAACATAAATTTAATGGAATGCCGCAAATTTTCACAGACAACGTTCGTTGTCCTAAAAAATAATTGTTACACTGTCATTTTGGTTTACCGGTTTGACTTTTGGACTATAGATCTTTCCCGCCGTTGATCCCAATCGCGGTCGTTATACTTGGGAAACGTCAGATATGCGTCAGATTGACACATATCATTGTGCTGCTGGTGGTCATTTAGTTTACCAAGTATACCGACCGCGATTTTGGTCAACAACGGCGGGAAAGACCTATACTACTATTTATAATACCTCTAGTCATTTACACAATTACTACTATTTTTTTCGCATGAGTACCTTCTCGATCGAATTGTGTATTCTATTTTTAAAGGTATAAGAATAATAAAAATCCCAAAAACATACCCCAAATTTTTAAAGTGTTAGGTACTGTGACAGGCAGTGACACCAAATCGAGAAAATAAGTTTTCGGAAATGTTTTTTTATTTCCTGGTGAAAGTGGAACTGCCTGTAGGTGCCAACCTGTAAATTATTGGCAATAAGACTATTATTTTATATGCTGATTTCAAAAATATGAAATACTTATGGCTGAAGGACCACAATGAATGGACTTTTAAGTTATATTCAATATATAAGCATATTTTTTATTTTATTTATTGAATAAGGCTGCAAATTTAGCCAAGATAATTTTTTTAATTACCCAATTTTTTTTCAGTTCAAAAGAAAGGTTTTTTTTTTGCAAAACCTGTACATTTTTTTAGTTTTGATACCTACATGAATTTTAATAAGACATTTAGAAACTTAAGTTGGATTCACAATGAAAATTAGCTTGCTTGCGGTAAGAATTAAGGTAGCTTGTAAAAGCTTGAAATATGTATTTGGGATGAATTAGCTTGCATGAGCTCTTACCACGCTAATTCATTGTGAATGGTATATCCCAAATACATATTTCAAGCTCTTACAAGCTACCTTAATTCTTACCGCATGCAAGCTAATTTTCACTGTGAATGAAGCTTTAATTTCTTTTCAAAATCTTCTACGATTAAGAATACATAATAATATAACAATTTTATGGTGAGGCGAAATGCATCCTTGGACACTATATCTACAGAAGTTTCTATTTCAATTTATCCTGTTATCCCTTTTTCTCTGTTATTAAATAGTAATAATAATCTGCAAATTTTAAATCAGTATTTTTATTTACTACTTATGAATTAATAAAGCAAAAATACAGGGTGTTTAAACCAAATCTTTTCAGGGCAATTTTTAATGATTCTTTCGTAATGTCATCACAAAAATTCATTAAGAAAAAAGTTCATGTATTTAAGTGTCCTATTTCGCCCATTTATAGAATTACAGTCTCAACCCCAAAAGCACTTGAGTAAGTAGAATTTTTTTCGGTTCAGGTATTTTCGAAACAAATACATAATTTAAAAAAATTATAGGACCTTTTCTAATTATCTAAATACCTACCAAAAATAAATATTTCTTATTTATTTGTAAAATTTGAAAACAAATTTATGGTGGAGATTCTTGGGAGGTTGCAAAACTTTTTTTATAAATGAGGTCAGAAACTACACCCTTTTATTTTGCGTACATGTTTAGTGCACATCGTGTTTATTTCTCTTGTGTAATTTTGCGCAAAGGTGAGGAAATGGTAACTTTTTTGGAAAAGAATATTGACATTTATTTGGCTTTTATAAAAAAGCTTAAGGCAAAATTCCTTTTTGTAAAATAAATATTAAAATTAAAATTTTAGTATGCCAATTGGTCAATCACAATAATCATTTTGTTGGCTTTAAATTTATTTCAACTGTATAAAAATGAACTGAAATTTATTTAACATGAGGCCACTTTGCTCTAGGATTTTTATCTGTTATTTCTCGTTTAGAGACACTATGACTTTTACGTATCTTGCACCAATTTATTATTATTTACTTATTAAAAAGATATTTTTCAATAAAGCAAATTTAAATAGGGCTATTTAATAATCTTACCAATTATGTACTCTGTTTACATAAATTAAGTACTTTAATGTTACATTTTAAATACACAAATTATGTTTTTAAATAATTAATGTACCCTTGGTTTCATAAGACACTGGGACGCTGTCAAATTTCTTTTGCTAAATATGACCTTAATATAGCCATAATTTAATCATATTTATGGTGGTTGATTCGTTGCCTTTTCATATTTTACGAATATAGTCACAAAATACCCACAAATGAAGAAATTAATACTAAATTTGGTAAATGAAATTTGACAGTGTCCCAGTGTCCTGTGAAACCAAGTGTATGTCATATTAATATATTGAGTACGTATTATTTTTAAGTAAAATTGATTATTTTAATTTTATGTACCAAATACCTTAATGATTTTACGTAGTCTCTACATAATTTATAAAAGTCATATTTATATATTAAATATGTATTTTGTTTACATAAATTGATTATTTTGCTGTTATGTATCAAATACCTTCATTATATTACATAACCTCTACGTAACTTATTAAAGTCGTAAAACGTAAAATGGGTTATTTTAATGTTATGTACCAAATACCCTAATCATTTTACGTAGTCTCTACATAATTTATGAAAGTCATATTTATATATTAAATATGTATTTTTTTTACATAAATTGATAACTTTGCTGTTACGTATCAAATACCTTCATTATATTACATAATCTCTACGTAACCTATTAAAGTCATATTAATGTACCGAGTATGTATTATCATAGACTAAATACATGATACATAGAGGTTATGTTGCTTGATTTACGTATATGATACGTAACATTAAAGTAACAAATTTTATGTAAACGAAATACATACTTAGTACATAAATAGGACTTTAATTAATTATGTAGAGGTTATGTAATCTGATTTAGGTATTTGATACATAACAGCAAAGTAATCAATTTATGTAAACAAAATACATATTTAATATATAAATATGACTTTTATAAATTATGTAGAGACTACGTAAAATCATTAAGGTATTGGTACATAAAATTAAAATAATCAATTTTACTTAAAAATAATACATACTCAATTTATTAATATGACATACATTAATTATTTAAAAACATAATTTGTGTATTTAAAATGTAACATTAAAGTACTTAATTTATGTAAACAGAGTACATAATTGGTAAGATTATTAAATAGCCCTA
The DNA here is from genome assembly GCA_963920755.1 of Cartodere bifasciata. NCBI lineage: Eukaryota > Metazoa > Arthropoda > Insecta > Coleoptera > Latridiidae > Cartodere > Cartodere bifasciata. Next base: position 14,739,116 of record OY987193.1, on the reverse strand, counting down.
TTTAAATTTGCTTTATTGAAAAATATCTTTTTAATAAGTAAAGTAAATAATAATAAATTGGTGCAAGACACGTAAAAGTCATGGTGTCTCTAAACGAGAAATAACAGATAAAAATCCTAGTGCAAAGTGGCCATCAATCTAAGTTCATTTTTATTCAGTTAAAATAAATTTAAAGCCAACAAAATGATTATTGTGATTGACCAATTGGCATACTAAAATTTTAATTTTAATATTTATTTTACAAAAAGGAATTTTGCCTTAAGCTTTTCTATAAAAGCCAAACAAATGTCAATATTCTTCCCCAAAAAAGTTACCATTTCCTCACCTTTGCGCAAAATTACACAAGAGAAATAAACACGATGTGCACTATATAAAAGGGTGTAGTTTCTGACCTCATTTATAAAAAAAGTTTTGCAACCTCCCAAGAATCTCCACCATAAATTTGTTTTCAAATTTTACAAATAAATAAGAAATATTTATTTTTGGTAGGTATTTAGATAATTAGAAAAGGTCCTATAATTTTTTTAAATTATGTATTTGTTTCGAAAATACCTGAACCGAAAAAAATTCTACTTACTCAAGTGCTTTTGGGGTTGAGACTGTAATTCTATAAATGGGCGAAATAGGACACTTAATACATGAACTTTTTTCTTAATGAATTTTTGTGATGACATTACGAAAGAATCATTAAAAATTGCCCTGAAAAGATTTGGTTTAAACACCCTGTATTTTTGCTTTATTAATTCATAAGTAGTAAATAAAAATACTGATTTAAAATTTGCAGATTATTATTACTATTTAATAACAGAGAAAAAGGGATAACAGGATAAATTGAAATGGAAACTTCTGTAGATATAGTGTCCAAGGATGCATTTCGCCTCACCATAAAATTGTTATATTATTATGTATTCTTAATCGTAGAAGATTTTGAAAAGAAATTAAGTTTTTAAATGTCTTATTAAAATTCATGTAGGTATCAAAACTAAAAAAATGTACAGGTTTTGCAAAAAAAATACCTTTCTTTTGAACTGAAAAAAAATTGGGTAATTAAAAAAATTATCTTGGCTAAATTTGCAGCCTTATTCAATAAATAAAATAAAAAATATGTTTATATATTGAATATAACTTAAAAGTCCATTCATTGTGGTCCTTCAGCCATAAGTATTTCATATTTTTGAAATCAGCATATAAAATAATAGTCTTATTGCCAATAATTTACAGGTTGGCACCTACAGGCAGTTCCACTTTCACCAGGAAA